>CM023455.1:104687166-105339666 GCA_013339765.2 Haemaphysalis longicornis | reverse complement strand
GGAGTCCCGCGGACGAAGCACCTCGCATGCAACGCCGACGCGCGCAGCAATATCGTCAGCTCAAATGTGCTGGAGACGGACGCTGTCTTTCCAGTGATGCGGCTCCGCTGATTCAGGCCCAACTACGTGCGCGGAACTGCGTCGATTGTCTTTTTCGCGCTGCCGCGGTAAATTTTGCGGGACTTCGTACCCTCTTTGCGCGTAGACATAGGCGATTCGTGCTAGAGGCTTTCGTCTCAGCAGAAAACGCGGCCTCGAGCAAGGCTGCGCGAAATGTCGCTTCTCTCTCTCTCTCTCTTTCAGTCGATCCCCCTCTCGCGCTCTGGAATTCTCGCATCCTTCATCCGTCGCGATGAGCTCCGGGCCCGAAATGTCGATGCTGGGCGCAGATGGAGTGTTTCGAAATTTTGCCGGGTTATTCCGGCCTCTTGGGCGAGCGACGTGGCTTAACTTGCGGCAGGCAACGCCTCTGAATCTTTTCTTTCTTTCTTTTTTTTTTTTTCGGCTGTAGAGCTTCCGTGAACGTACGCCGGGCGATATTAATGCCCGCGACCATGACACATTGCCACGCCAGGGTTATCTGGCCGGGAAAAAGAACAAAAAAAGAAAAGAAGAACGAGGAGTTTGCAACAGGCGGGCAGCTGTCGTGTGCGTTGCGGAGAAGCGTACTTGTCAGGTGCGCACCCTGAAAGGTTACGCAGAATGCGAGCTGCGTTTTGCTCGCCCTTTAATCGCGAACGCGACGCACGGAGCATTGCTACGTGAATAATTAGCGTTTACTCACTGGAGCCATCGAAGTAGTACATTTATCGGCTACCTGCCGTACACTCGTAGCTCACAGCGCTTACGCGGCTGCAGGCATTTATGTCATACAAGCTCAAATGCATCCACGCCGAGCTTTAGCGGTATTTGTACATTTAAGCGTAGTATTAGCTTGAAATGCAAACAAAATGAAATGAATTACAAAGGTAGAATGTGACCACATTGCTTATATCTAGATTTGCGTCGTACGGCCGTGATACTTCCGTCTGGTACCCAGCATTCTTTATCTTATCCTATAACAAAATAATAAAACGGCAACAGGTCGCGGCTTTAGAGCAGCAAATGTTCTAGTTTTTTTTTTCTTTCTCTTCATTTACTGTCGCTGCTGAATTCCGTTCACCTAATGGCTTTCCTTTGTGCTTCCCAGGCGCTCCACGAAGGCAGAGTCACGCAAGCGGATTTGTTTTTCGGGTCCGTGCGGCGGTTCAGCGCCTTTGGGTTGCTTCAGATTAGCCCCATAGAGCGGTGGCGGTCGGACGAAAACGATGAGGGCATATGGTACGAGTGTACCTGTCTCAAGGAGCCTGACTTTGAGCTCAAGATTCGGTAAGTCGCTCTTCGGAACTGTTTTACAACTATGCACTTACGCGCCATTCTTGTGTGTGCCGACGTTTCAGGCTTTTCTCTATAACTTTGTCTTTGATAGTGCTACTCAATGTGCTTAGATACAAATGCAAGGTTGCAGATGCGAGCTTAATTTTTGGTATTGTGCTCACATAGGTGTGCAAGTCCATACATCGTTGACATTTGATTGAATATTTTCGTGGCAAGAGATACTTGATTGCACTACACTAATTTACAATAATGCGAACTTGAACAGAGTCCTCTGACAAGTAGTTGTACGGAATTCGATGATCAAATTTACTTGCTTTGGCGAAAATTATGATATTAGATCAGCTCATCGAAGTGTGATACAGTTCCAACTAAAGATAGCAGCAGGGACATTTCAAAATAATTTCTAATGATTTATCAAACGAAAGGAGTTCAGCGTATTAGATGTTAGTTGCAATGGGATCAATGTATGATGTCGGGCTGTCAGTTCTGCCATATATAGCGAGAAATTTCGGTTTTATTTATTGCACACTTCATGCTCAATGAATTTATTATGTCAAGCAAATTTAATGTTTTCCTTGATTTTTTTTTTAATATTGTCAGTTACTTGGTTTGTATGTCTTTATTGTCGAATAAAATGAAGTCGCGCTCTTTAAGAAATAATATCATCGTCTGCTATCCTTTTACATTGTCTGCCTGTGCAGAGATGTTTGAGTTTGAAATCTCGGCCACTTTAGAGAAAAAAACAACATAAACAATGGAATTTTATATTGTCACGACATTTATATTGCTTGAAGTACTAGGCATGCATGTAATGGTTTTGACATATGTCATCATTTTTTGTTGTTGTTTTTTCGATTATGGCACAGTGCGGTTATTGCAAGTACAGTCACCTAATAGAACTGAGTCACCAAAAAGAAAAATCGAACCTTTGGTACGCATAGGTGTTCCTTCTTGGATATCCAAGCTGAACAAGAACTGGATGATGGAAGTGGCACTTATAAATTTGTGGTAATGATTAAGAGTCCTGTGAAGATTGTTGATGTCGTGAAAAACAGCTTTGAAAAGATTGGATCCCTATACTTCTTAGCCCTAAGCAGACGGGAAAAAATTCTGGGTTGCATCACTCGTACCTTATCTTCAACAGTTGTGAGAGAATGTGATTCACGGTTCGCTAATGTAACTATGTCATGTTTCAAAGGGGACTGGTTTTTGTGAAGAAAAGGAATCCACGTTTCATTGCTATTTAGTCTAGAAGTAAAAGTGTGGATTTCTTGTTTTGTAAGCACTTGCTCGACATTTTGGTAAAACCTCTTGGTTGGAGCTTTACTGCATGGAGCAGTTCAATGTCATCACTCGAGACGTTCTCAGAATCTGATGAGTGGAATAGTTTCACTCTGTAAGATGTTCGCAGTGGTCAGGAAGTTTTAGCTATAGCACTGAGGCGAGTGCGAAGGATCTTTTTTTTTATACAATGTGCCGTCGGTTGTGCAAAATGACCTCAGTGCTTCTTTTTCTCATCACTAACGCTGTGGGTGTAAAGTGAAAAAAAAAAAAAAAAAAAAAGAACAAAATTAACTACCAAGCTGCCATAATAATTGATGCTGCTGGTTATTCCTGCCTAATATAACCGGTTAGGTAGCGTTTCGAGCTAATATATTCATGCTTTTCAATTCAAATGCAATCCTGCTGAAAATGCTTTCACTTGCACAAGTGCGGAAACTGCGTTGTTGGGCTGGTGTTAACAAAATAACGCTTCTTTTCTGACGCAAGATCGCTACCTGACAGAATATCGCTGAAGGACATCAAAGGCTTTGACAACACGGGGAACATATGTGAGTGGCTTGTGTCGGCTAATGTCATTGTGTTGGCTTCTCGCGCATAGACGAGAGATATTTGAATGCTAATGCTTGAACACACGATTTCACCTACTAATTTCCTTTCTACACAGCAAGTCAAGTTGATAGTTCGAAGTAATCAGGACAGTGCTAAGCTTAGCTGTTTTTTGCTTTGCTGGTATCTATACGGAAAGCTACTGTAACTTAGCCTAAACTCAAGAGATTCAGTTTAGTTGTGCTGTGTTGTTATATAAGATAAGCCTTAGCGGTTTGATTAATCAAAAACCATGCTAACGTATTTTTGCGCGTGTAACCCGCACCGAAAATGCGAGAATTTCAGTGGCAAAGTAGGGGTGCGGATAATACACGGGGTTTTGCTTTTAGTGCAGCTTCATGGCAATGCGCATTGTGCTGTAAGCTCCTACGCAGTAACACTGACTAAGCATTCCATGGTAGCCATTGCGCAACAAAACATGCAAGGACAAGGAAGAAAAGGCAAGGACAAGCGCACTCTAACAATTGAATTTTATTAGTGAATTGTGACTTTCACCTTGCGGGCACTGTATTCTACTTGTTACATATATACTTTTTCTGTTAACACATTATGTGATGTGTTGTTTGAGCAGTAGCTTTGGTGCAACCTTTCCTGTATCAAATGCGTGGGCAATATGCGAGGAGTTTTTTTGTTTTCGGGCTAAAAGTGGGGGTGCAGATTATATGCAGGGGCGGGTTATACGCGCGAAAATACGGTATTTTAAAGATATTCATCTTTGAGTGACTTATGTACTGCATTATACTAGGAAGTACATAAACTTGCAATTGCTGGTGTGCTTATAAAGAAGCTGAAAAAACTTCTTTTGTTTTTTGCTTACGTTTAAAGGTATATGGCCATCTGAAGAGGTACTTGCATACTACTGCATGAAGAACAAGGAGATCTTTGTGTGAGTACCATGTTCTAAGATTGTAGTGACAGCCAATACGTTTCACTTGGTTTACCGTATTTCCTGGAGTATAAATCGCGGCTTTTTTCCGAAATTTTTGTTAGTGCGTCTTATCCACCGGTGTGACTTATGTGTGGAATAAATCCGGTACGTGGCGGCCGTGCGGGGTCCGGCTCGAAAAAATGCCTGTGTGCTGCGTGATGTCAGCACACGTTAAGAGACACAGCTCTAAGGTCTAAATGAATGAGTTATTTGTTAGCAAGTCGGAGGAAGAAGGCTTCGATGGTTTTGCCTAAACGCCGTCTGTAAGTACATGCCATCTGTGTATATCAATGAACCATTTTTGAGAAGTTAGTTCTGCCTAGACTTTGGACGGTAGATGCACATGTCTAGCCCTCCTTACCGGGTGATGCATTGATAGGCGGTGGCCGCTGCAACCATGTATTTTCACCTCACTTTCTAACGGACTGATCCTCTATGAGTTTACCTGATTAACAAGTGCGTTTTGTACACTTGTGCGACTTATAGTTTCTTTCGGAAAAACTGCCGTTCTGAGGGGGGTGCGACTTATAGATAAAAAAATACGGTACCTAATAAGTGCAACAGTGTGGCTCTCTAGAACTTGCGCTGTACAAGGTAACAAAGAACAGACGCATGTTTGTTTGCACGCTTTCAGTTGTGAATGTGTCTGCTGCAATGCTTGCCGGGGTTCAGGGTTGTCAGCTTGTTTCATTTATTCCTTTCTTTTAATGGTCCGTTACACCTACGAGATTACTCATTTGTTTCATCATCGGTGTAGCCCAAAACAGAGTCAGTCTGTAGTGGTTCAAAACCTTGATGGTTTTACCGAGTCATGATGTTGGGGATTTGAAATAGTTTGTTCAATTAGGACATTGCTGGAACAGATCAATTACAAACTGTATAATTCATTTTAAACTAGAAGATCATTGGTTACGCATACCTAGAGTAATGTTATAAACCTGAAAATACAGGAGGAGAAGTGCGTGCTTTTTCAGTGACACGGCTCTTTCTTGCGTTGTGTTCATCCCCTTAGGGACAAGAGCGTGTGCGAACTGGGAGGTGGTATGACATGTCTCGCCGGATTTGTCGTGAGTACAAGCATCGCCGCTCTTTTCCTTGATCAACCGCTGAGCTCTTGTTGCGCTTAGGTAACTGGCTCTTTCGCGTGTGTGTAGGTAGCCATTTTATACATCTCTGGGCTGTGCTTCTGCCATGCTCAAAACCTTTTGTGCTGAGATTGTGCGAATGCACGCGGTGTGTAGATATTTATTTTATCATTATTTTCTTAAAGGGGGACACTGACCTTGAGGACATTTTTGTTATTATTTAAGCTATGTGCTTGAGCTTTACACACTGAGTGTGTTTAAACATCCTGAGCACAATTATGCAGTCAGTTTTGGTCTATGGGGTGTACGTTTAGAGTTGTGCAGCATGTTATGCCACTCCGTTTCGGGCAATTTTTTCATTATCTACCTATGAAATACTCGAATAGCTTTTATCCCTTTGTGCTCTAAAAGGACCATGGAGGGCAACTATACCACTGCAGTAATTTTAGCATGGTTTCTGCAAACGCTGTAGACTTAATAAACGTCAGGTCGTCAATTTCCAATGTTTTTTTAAAACTAGCTGCGTAAAATCTCGTGCCAGCAAAAAGAAATTCTGTACTTTTGTGGCTTTGTTGCACTATTCAGTTCATAAGCTTTCGAATGCAGCAAAAATGATACAAATATAACCAGTACACCCCAAGACATTGTACCCGACAGCTGACCATGTAGGGAAAAAAATTGGTTCTGAGAAAACAGGGCATGAAGTTTAGAAACACAGGCATAAATGGTCCTTTAGGCGACTTCAAAAGGGCGACAGCTTTGTGAATACTTAGGATACACCAATGATATTTTGCTGGTACATTCTTTGGGACCTGTAGACTGCAAGTAAAATTAATACAGAAAATTGATATTTTGGCAAATTTTTGGTCCTCAAAACCAGAGTCCCCCCCCCCTTTAAACAGGAGTGTGTTTTATCCGTGTCGTTTTGCAGGAAGATTGAGACGAAGGTTGCAACTCTCACTGACATGTTGAACGTGTGGTGTGAGAATATGCAATTCGCATGAAAGTGTGATCAAGGTTGCTTTAAATTAAGTTTTAGTACCTTCCCCTACCCCCACCTCCCCATTTTTTTTTTTCGTGTTTTATTGTTTGTTGCCATGATAACCATAATGGCATGTCCCACTTCATGTGGCATGTGCTGTTAGCACTGGTGTCCCCCTATCTGCTGTCTGCGCTGTCTCTCTTTCTGCTGTTGGCAACCACTGGCTATTTAAGCTTTGGCGTTCAGAACTGAGATGATTCCTTTTTTCCCTCTTTTTACTGCTTTGTAAAGGCAGCTGTGGTTACAATCGAGGGGACTAACTTTCTTTTTTTTTTTTCCAGTTTAGCGGGTTGCATTAAAAACCATTGCACATGTTTATTATGACGCTTTTCTGAATACACTGTCTTTCAAGGCATTTGAAAGATGTACCAATGGAAGGAAATGGACGTTTGAAATCAAGGAGCAGCACTGTCCAAATGAGGCATTTGAAGGTGTATTGAAAGCTTTGTGGTTGATACGGAGTTTTGAAATTTTCTTGAATCAGCTGAAAGCGCGTATCAGTGGTGTGTCAGTGTTGGTGTCATTGAGGGTCAACCCGCAACCAGGGACAGGCTCCAAATTTCCCCCTTTTAAGTGCAGAGCACTTTAGGGGCTCGCCTTGTCATCGTAGCTCCCTCTCTGGACCCAAGTAGAGACGCACGGCGTTCCGTCGTAGTGGCTGTCATCGCGCCGTAACTCACAGGCTTCGAAAGCCAAGCGGTTGTATAGTCATAAGCGTAGAAAACTCGTGAACCACTGGCGCTTGTCATACACCTCCCCATTGTTTAGCGAAAAGAAAACTGTAGGTACATTTGAGGCAAAATGTACGTAATTAACCGGCAGCGCCCGCGTTCATTTAGTTAAGAGCACTCTTAGAGTTGGTTGTTACGACAATAAGCGAAAATAAGTGGGAGTGCAACGCCGCCACGCGTGTTGGGGAAAAGCAAGCACAAAAAGAACAGAACTCCTGCTGGCGCAGTTTCAGGCAGAGGGCGCACGAGCGCTGTGAAGGCGGGAAATTTGAGTTGCATTGGGTGGTAGCAGTGAGCGGATAACCTCGCTACAGCCCATTATGGTGAACCACTGCTCTGCACTTCCAACAGCTTTCGCATTGAGTGGAACGGCTTTAATTTTTATGATTAATTGATTGTTTTATGTATTTATTGCCTTTCCTTTTTTGTGGTTTATTTCAGGTTGCCGCCACGACATCGGCTAGGGAAGTCTTCCTGTCGGACGGGAACAACAAGTCTGTGCAGAGTATCCTTTGCTCGGGGTCGCCGAGGCGTTGCTTTTCCCTTCGCGACACCTGCCTGCTTTTATTCGCAAAAGTAATATACTGTCAAGCACGTTACAATGAAATCAAGTGATGAGTGAGAATTTATCCAGTATACGTTACATTAGTTATAAAGGTCGGCACCTAAATGACTGATACCCCTGTCGCACGGAAAATCTAATGTGATTCAAAGTAAATGGCATCGGCTGTTAACCCTTTGAGGGTCGAATTTTTTCGCTAAATGCGTCTCCCCAGGGTCAATTTTTTTTATTGCTGATTTAAATTCTACGGACGAATCTGTATCGAGAAAAAATAATCAAAAAATTTTTTGGGTGACCGTAAAAGTGACAAAAAAATCATTTGTGTTGTTACATACATGTGGTTTATTATGGCGTTACACAAGGAAAATTCTAAATAAAAACGAGAGAGTAACAAGCCGGCACCTTTTGAGTGAATCAAAATCAGATAGACATCAGTTTTGCGGGCGCAAAAAGCGGGAAGCGCACGCAGGACGATAACGAAACCAGCCTCTGCGCCCCTGCGCCCTGGGAGCGATAGACGGCGCACCGTTCATAAAAAACAAAAAAAAATGAGAAAAGAGCCTCATCGGTTTCGCAGGCGACCTTGGTCTGCGGCAGGCGCAAGAAGCGAGAGGCACCCGGGTAGTCGGTTGGTGATACCCAGCGCGCCCCCTCGTTAGCAGATGCGCAAGCGACAGCTGGCGTGCCGCTGAAGTAAATCATAAAAAAAATAAAAAGAAGAGCCATCGGCGCAAGAAAAAAATTTGACGTATTTCCGAAGTGTGGCAGCACATGCCAAGCAAGAGAAGTTGGCGAAAAAGGCACGCTTTTTAAAGATACAAGCGATGCCGTACATGTACGTCATTGACCATTTTGAAAGTGTATGCCGATGCTGTACATGTACGGCCGCGACCCTCAACGGGTTAATGACATTCGGTATGGCCGTGCGGGTCTACACGGCAAAACACTAGGCAAGATTACCCTTTTGCTGATGTTCCATATAGGAAGAAAAAGGAACATTACAGGTTAAAAAAAAAAGACCAGCTTCGAGCATCATTTGATTAGAAAATTAGGGACTATATCAGTATGCAGCTAGGGAGTACTGACACGAGCAGCTTGAGTTCCATCACGTTATCAGAAAGCTTAATCGTGGTATCAGGGGGTAGAAAGCTAGACAAGATTGCCGTCGTTCTGGTGTCCCATATGCAAACAAAAGGGACGTATTTGCACCAGCAGCTTGAGCTCCACCCCGTTATCAGGATGCAAAAAGAAACACTGACGTGGGGTTGGCCCATTGCCAAGGAGATAAGGTGCGCTCCCCACGAGCAACTCCCTCTGTCCGTTTTGCCGCATGTCACCGGTGCACTGCAGGAAAGCTCGTCGCTTGCGGAGGAAGCCGGTGCAGGTTTGCGGGGTCAATGCAAGTGCTGAGAATGTGACACATGCGGTACTCAACCAGTTTTAGCTAGTTGCAAGAAGTATGTGTTGCGTGTATTCTATATCCAAGCATTTCTCGCTTTCAATCAGGCATAGTTTTATGTATCCGAGTTCATGAAAATAACTCCATTTGTATTTTTAAAGTTTGAAATACTTCAGCACAGCTGTATTCTTTGAGTTCAGTATGTTGGCTCTCCACTTAACGTGATAGCACGTTTGCTAGTGGGTTAACGCGTAGTGCATGGTTGCGTTGATTTGACAGGAAGCCGGATAAGTATTACTTGCGCGATGCACACTAACCAAGAGGTCAAAATTAATCTTGATCCCAGGTGTAGCTTCGGCACTTAAAACCCCATAATTGGAATATTACTCTGCGCTTTAGGACTATGCTATTCGATTCTAGGCTGAATTAATATTGTGTTGTTTCAAGGTTTTGAATTTTTCGAATGTTCACACACTCCTAGTAGGAATATGCGAATATTTGGTTTTTGAACATAAATTTGATAATGATGTGCAAATGGTTTGGTGTGAAGTTCAACTTCCAAATATGAGATTTATTGTAGCAGATATTCACAAAGTGTCAGTTCTACTATTCTTACACCTGTGTTGTTTGGCGTTCTCCTTATGGCTGTGCGGAAATGAAATCTACTTGTTAAGAAGGGTAATGGTTAATAGTTGAACAAAACTACATTTTTTCCTTAAGTTTCCTTCCCGCAGATGTTCAAATAATCCTCGAAAGCAATACGGGATGCCTGGGGAACTCCAATGTGGTTGCAAGGTAAGAGGTTTCATTCAGCGCAGTTTTGAACCTCATCACTCATTACATTTAGCTACCCCATCTGCGATTATTTCCAACTTACTAGCTGAATTCGGAAGTACTAATGCTAGAAGGAGGGCGCAAGTCCACCGTGTGCATCAATTACTCTTGCTGGTAGGGCCTTGTTGTCTGGAGTCTGACGAGTAACTCCGTGCTTGTAAAGTGAGCAATCGTATCATGTTGCATTCACTGAGAACAGCATGAGAAATCGGAGTTTATCGCAAAGTAGATTCTAAGGAGTTAATTTGTTCCTAAGTTAATGAGCCCATACTTGAAGCACAAGTGACAGCAGCTTCAGAACCTTGAGGGAGCTAATGGAATAAAACTAAGTGTGTGTGAAAACAAGGTTGAAGTTTTAAGGTCTTGACACAGCTGCTGTGTCGGAGAACGCGTGCGGTTTGCCGATGTGTTGGGTGATAGGGTGCACCAAGCTGGTTTACGTCTTAACAGTGTACAGCCACGAGCAAAAGTTTACGGACCAGGAAAATGGCAATGTTAGGTTATTTCTCTTCTGACGTGTGCGTGCGAGATGTCGTATAGTTACTGAAATAATGAAAAATACCGCACGTAGTGCCCCAGGCTGCCATGCGGCAGAGAAGTAACACAAAATTGCTTCTTTCGTGGTCAGTAAACTTTTGCTCTTGGGTGTACATATCTTAAAGGAGCCATGAAGATCGTTAAAAAGACTGCTTTGCCCTGGTAACAATGACACAAATTTTATCGCAAAATTCGTACAAATAATCTAGTTATTAAAGAAAACGCACAAAGCAGTGACAGCTCGCCAGCCATTTTCCGGCGATTGCTCTATGACCGCACAAAATCTTTTTTTTCGATTGGTGGCCGCCATTGGGGGTCAAGAAGCCTGACTGGGCGATTCTAGTGGGTCTTTTAGTTTCTTTTGTTCGTATCACTTGGATGCGAACTTGCAGTTAAAGCACTGATAGCTGCATTTTTAGGGTTCCCTCAACTGCATCACTTTTTACGTTGCGTAGTGCAAAACTTGAAAGCTTTTCAACATTCCTCGCATTTTTTTGTTAGCAATACCCCTTTCGTGGCTGAAATGGAGCTGAATGAGTGACCAAAGGCTAGTTCTGTTAAGGGGGCAGATGGGTCTTTGGGGCCAAAAAACAGCCAAAAAATCATTTTCTCTGGAAAACGGCTTTTTCGGCATCCACAACCATTTTTCTATTCGTCTGCGCATTTCCTCATCAAAAGGCACCATATTTATTTGTAAATAGCCTTTCAAAGTGCACTCTACAGCCCAGTTCGCGCAGAATTTGATGGTGGAACAGCACTTTTCTTGCAATGCAAAGCTAGCATTTCGCTTTGACATATCTCGGCACCCAGAGCAGGTACAACTGTAATTTTTTTTTGCTTCTGATACCTGAATGTGCGGAGAACACCATGTTGGAAACAAATTCTTCAAATGGAGGCTTTGGAAAATTATTTTGTTCAATTGTGTTCAGAGCACGGGACGAGTGAAGTTCAGTGTGTTGTAAAATGACCAGAAATAGCTCAATCAAAAAAATTCTTCCGACGTTACATTTTGTTATCATTTGTCTGCCTAGCCACAGGGTAATTTCCATTCTGTATGAAGTGATTATTTTGTAATCGTGACCCAAAATAATGCCAATTGATCGTTAATTATCTTTAAAAATATTCAACTTGCAAGTAATCTAATTGCAGATTTGAAATCAGCACGAAAATCTCCATAATACTGTGCAGTTTCATTAAAATTGATTGGTAAATAAAAATAGCTCCAAGACCAGTCTGCCCCCTTAAAATAAACTAGTTTGTAGTTTTTCTTCACTGCCCTTTGAAGTCTGACGCAACTACCATGCTTATTTGTTCACACAGAAAGCGTTATCACTATTTGGCAGGCCACAATGGAAGAGCACGGTGACTGCTGTTGCCTGTTGTTTAGTGTTTTTTTGTGACGGCTTTGCAGGAGAATAAGGTGGGACGATGACACTGACATCGGTGACCTGGTGGGACGCTTTGATGTCGTCATATCCGCCGACTGGTACGTGCGGTCTATTTCATGCACGGTGGTATGAAGCCACTGTTTCGGTTTCCTATACTGTATGTGTAATGTGCATGTTGATTAGAACTCCCATCAAACTAACATGTGGGCTGTGGAAGTATAACTTGGTTTTTGAATAGAGCTCGGGGGTGCAAGTTTTGTGACTGGCTTCTGTATTTATGACAGAGCTCGGGGGTGCAAGTTTTGTGACTGGCTTCTGTATTTATGACATAGACAAATTCCTGTCAGCACAGTGCATGCATTAAGTTTGAGCGCACATTAAAGGTCCCCAGGTGGTGTGAAATTATTCATAGCCATCCACGAAGGTGTTGCTTGACCAAGTGTACCTTGGGTGATTAACTCCCCTCTGATTTAGAGCTCAATTTGAAGTTTGTGACTACCATCATGTTTGATTGACGTGTGTTTTTCTTCTGGCTTTTTTGTAGAAGTTGTAAAGATGAGTTGTGAAGTGTCTTTTGGAGTTAAGAAATTTCCATTGAGCCATATAGGTCTCTAAGTAAATCGCTTTGATTCTGGTTGAGTGGGACGTGTCAGGAGGTGAGGGGTTTAAACTGTTTGGAATTAGAGTATGTCTTTCTGTGAAATAAGCCCGGTAAGTGCGTTTAACGGGATTATGTTGTCTTTTAGTTTAGTGTTGAATTGCAAAAAATTCTACTAGTATTGTTAAAAAGGATTAACAATGGAACCAGGGTCAGTGGGAAGACGACCTTTGTCCAGGAGGCCATTCAGCATCTGGTGGAAATAAAAAAACATCAATGCAGTTTCGTTCTGGTGGATAATAACATATAATGCCTAGTTTACTTGGCATTTGAAGGCGAGTTTTTGATGTCAAAATTTTATGCAAGAAAATTCCCAACCACGTTTCCAGTAATGCAAGAAAATTCCCAACCACGTTTCCAGTAATAAGAGCACTCTTAGGTTACCGACTGTTGAACAGGTAGCCTTGTTATTATGTTTTGTAATGCAAGATTCCATCGAATAGAGCTTGAGACAACTGTTTGAGGCCACCTTTGTCTTCTGTAGTCCCAATCGGGGATTGTTGTATTTGCCGAGAGGTGTTTAATTGGTGCAATAAGCTCCAAAACTTGCTTCATTTGAGTAACTTACGTTTAAAAAACATTTGGGCTATTATTGAATGTTATAGTAGCAATGTTTAAGAACCATTTTTTAGTACCAGATACAAGGAAGACCATTTCAGGGCTCTATATTTTTTCAAGCATTATGAAAGCCATAGAATTAAAGTCTCTGACATTTGCCAAAGCAACCCAATGTTCTGTACAATTATTAGAGCAGTCTTTATGAGTTTCGTACAATAAGCAGATTGGGGAATATGGCACTAAGTTACGAAATGATTAAAAATGGGTCCGAGTGCGAACTTTTAAAGTACAGGATTGTTAAAAGGCAACTGTTCATATGCAACTGCGGTGAGAGTAATGGAAGAAGCTAATATGGTAGTTCCACTCTGCATTATAATCGATACTTTAGCATGTACTGTCTTTTGTGATGCCCTCCTGACTTGTATGGGCCCTCAGGATCCCTCAAGCTATCAAGGAATCACTTTTGTGCCTAGGAACAGCTTCTGATTCTTGATTCAGTGTTTTAAACCACTGTCCACACCATTTTTGGCAAACTGGCTGCCCACTTTTAGTGTCGTTTGAATGCTTGCATCGTATCAGAAACATAACAGGTTTAGCACATTGGTACCACTACGACATGCATCATAGTGGAAAACACTACATTTTAGAGAGCATGTGAGGTTTTGATGCCTCACATGCCTTTGATGCCCAAAACTTTATTATTTTGCTTAAGTGTGTGAGAAGTTTTTATGATCTAAAAGGACTTCCAACATCACAAATATGAAGTCAGAAAAAATTTTGGTTCATTAGGGCGGACTTAACACACTGTGCACTGGGAAACACTGCACACTGGCTGCCCATATATCACTTGAACAAGAGAACAACCTTGATAACCATGAATTATGGTTCAAGTGAAGACAATAACATAAAGTTTGTATTGCTATCATTTGTAATAGCAACGAAATTCCACAATTTCTCTTACCTGTCACTAGCCCATTGAGCCACTCGGGCTCGATGCGAGTTGACACACGTAAACAATATTTCTTTTTTAGCACACGGAAGTACGTGCTGCCGACTCTTCTTCAATTTTTGAAGGTCCAGGTTCTTTTGTCTGTCGATAGATGGTGTTAAATGTCGAAAAAACGACTAAGTGCGAGCAAGAAAAAAAAATATTGTTTGAGTTGTTACTCCTGAGCAACACTTGGCATCGAAGGGTTAATGTGCAGTAAGTCTATTTTTTCGCTCCACCAGAAAACAGTTGTCACAGCGTGTAGTAGTGACCTTATATGTAACAGCAGAGGTCCTCAACGCTTATGCCACCCTGGTGAGCTCTGTCTTATGGGGGTTAATCTAAGCTCCACCCTGTGAAGATTCCATACAGCCAGGCAGATAGATAGTAGGAAATTTCAGACCAATTCTGGAAGGAACTATGGTAAGGAACTAGAAATCTTGGTAACAAAAGGTTGCACGTGATGATGGCCGTTTCCAATGTGCGTCGCCAATGTTTTGAAGGTGGGGAGTTCATTGCTGCTGTTGGCGGCCACAGGGACAATTATGCTGCTGAGCGAAGGTGGTAGCCTGCATTTGAAGCATGTCGTCTTTGTCCTTTCAGCCTCTTCTTCGACGATGGTCGCCAGCCGCTTGTCAATACAATCTGGAAACTTTTAGGAGACAAGGTACTGTTTCTGGAATATTGTGCACGTTGGGAACAGTGGTGATAATAGCTTTGTTGTTTTTGTGTTGTTTTTTTTTTTTGTAACGAATTCTCCCCGGCAAGAATACAGTACCGTATTTGCACAATTCTAACGCGCCCCCTATTGTCAATGCACGATAGAGTTCAACCCCAAGGATAACTTGGCAGAGATTCTACCACGCACACGAAATAACGCCATCAATAGATGCCTCAAAACTGTACAAAACGTTTAACCAAACATAAATCGGCACAGGCTGTGGCCAGTTAAAGCCCTTCCCTGAAGCTTTATTAAAAATGTAATCCCTTTATTTTTTTTCGCCAGTCGTGAACACACGACTTTGGGAAGCCTTATGCACAAGATGCTGCCCAGTTTCCTTCCGTTTCCATCAAGATGATTACTTTGCATTTAAACGAAACTATCATTCATTGACGCACTTCATTTTCATTTCAAGTTGGCGGTTTCAGTTATGTTTTTGAGTTTTGCGTCTGGTTGTAACATGCAGGTATTAATAAACGGCTATTTTCATTAAAAAAAAGGTGCGCATTAAAATCGGGAAAATACCGTATTTCAAAAGAACCTGGAGACGCTGGGAAGCTCTCAAAGCAGCTGAAAATCCAGCTTTACTGCATGCATAGTATCAGCATATTGCTACTGCTCAATTATTATTATCGCTACTGCTAAAGCATATTGCCTCCTATGAGGCAATATGCTTGAGCAGTACCTTTGGTGCAGCCTTTCCTGTATCAAATATGCTGGCAATACACGGGGATTTTTTTTTTCTTTTCCGGCGGGCTGAAAGTGGGGGTGCGGATTATATGCAGGGGGCGGGTTATACGCGGAAAAATACGGTATTTGGATTGTGCTTGCCAATAAAAACGGTGGTGTGGGGTTCTACTTTACTACGATTGAAACATCATCGTCTCGCACCACACATAGGAGCGTACAAGTGTTTTCTTTTGTTTGAAACCAGGCGTGCGTTATACATTCTGTGACGTATCTCTCCAACGCAGGGCCTAGCTGTGATCTTGGCGCCGTCCCGCGGCAGGACATTCCAGCATTTTGTGGAGCTGGCCCAGTCGCGCTTCTACGTGGAAATACTCATGGCCTACGACACGTGCGTCTGGGAGCTCCACGCCCGGGTGAGAATGGCGGGAAGTTCAAACGCGGAAGCGTTGCTTAGCTGGGTTTGGCGAAAAACCGCGCACGTAGCTTGCATCCACAGAAGTGCATGCAAATTGCGTCATCCAACTTTAAAAACAGACATCGCAGGGACAGGAATTGAACCTAGGAAGAATGTGACTGGTGAGTGACTTGAAGGGGCACTGAAGGCAACTGGCAAGTTGGTTTCAAACCCAAGCCTGACCTTCCTGTAGCCATTTTAGCATTGATTCGGTCCCAAAAGATGCTTTCATTGGTGAGAAATCGAACAGTGACTGCTGTCGCTGTTCGATAAATCGGAAGCTAGCAATGCAGCGGTGATGTACAGTTGCAGACCATTTTTTCGGACTCCAAAAATTCGGACTTGCTGGATATTCCAAACTTTCCCGAGGAACCGGCAATTGCCCCATAGGAGTAATGGCTCATGGATTTTTTGGACTGCTCTTTTATTCGTACTATTTTTTTCATTCCCCTACAGGTCCGAAAAACAGTGTACTGTATAGCAGTATAGAAGCAACTGAATACAACGCTACCACGTACCGAGCAGTTTGGCCAGTTTCGTTCAAATCAGCCATGCTTTCCCGAACTCCGACGTCCTTTGCAGCTTTGGGCCACTAAGAAAAATGTTCCTTCATTGTACCTGTGATCAGTGTTCATGCTTTGTTGGAGAAAAACATTGCCCTTTTGAGGCCCCACGAATGTTGGTGTCGAGCCAACTGCTCGTGCGTAGCTGGCATGCCTCCTCGAAAAGCGGTACCATCGCCTCAAGTATGGATGATTAGCGCCATCCAGCAGCAGCCAGGCTTGAAAGGCGTTGCGCACGCCAGGCGTTTTAAGTACTTCCAGTGCCAGTTGTGCGGTATAGACTGTGGCAGGGCCACCTGTCTTCATGATTTCGCTATTTTCTACCTTATAGTTAAAGAAGCTGCGCTTAAGTGGGGTTTATTCGAGTTCTTGGTGAGCTAATCTATCGATCCAGAGCAACTTGTATTTTGACTTCACTGTCCCCTTAACCACCACTCCATGCCGATGCCTCGCAGAACTACAGGTTTTCTCACTCAATTAATCCAATCGCCATACAATTTAATCCCGGTGCCAGCAAATTTAATTCAAGTGCGATCTAATTTAATCCAGATACCATGAAATTTAATCCAAGCGCTAGCGAATTTTATCCAAGTTTTATTTATTTATTTATTTATTTATTTATTTATTTTCAGCAAAAAGAGAAACTACAAAAGTCAGGCCTACCAAAGACTCATAGGGCTTGAACGGCAGTGCCTGGCAGAGCGGACAAACATGCTACATAAAGAAAACTAATATAACAGAAATTCGTAGCTAACTAGCAAACAAACATAACACTGTTTACTGGGCAGTCAATGAGGTAAACATGACCGGAATACTGAAAGGACTTATACAATATAATGTCTTAATGCTTTCCTTAGTTTATACTTAGTTTGAAAAGAGGGGTAGTTTGGAGGAAGTTGATTGAAGGCATGGGGCACATAATAAATTCAATCCCTTCGCCAACCAAATTAATCCAGCTATCAGAAGAATGTTCAAGAGTGTTTTGTGCGAAATTAGGTACAGCTGTGCTGGCTTTTTGCGTGGTGTGGTGAAAACATGGTGTTTCATGAGACATTATGTGCAAAATATTGTATGCATGCAGCTTAATGGACATTTACTAATATGCGCAGGCCAGGAGAGCAGTCTTGTTTGACTGTTGGTGCCGTGTGCTGATCGTCTGCGAGATCTTCAGAAGTATCGTCTGCTCCCCTATTGTTACGCCAGCAGATTTGCCAGCCTATTGCTACGTGATCAGACGACACTGCTGTCGCGAGCATGCGATATTTCTGACGATATCGCAGATGATATTGTAATTTGGAAATAACGCTTAATACTACAAAAAAGCATTAATTAATTTAAAATCAGAATGCAAAGGGTATTTAAGTAAGTAATGGGTTTTTATCAAGGGAACTTCTGAAGGCATTGTTACGCGAAGAGTAGAACGATACGTCTGACGTGAGTTATCGACGGCGCTCTCGCAGATGATCAGCTCGCAGCACATGGCATCAACGGTCTGCGCGCGCTATGAAATGACATTAAGCTGTGGGCGTAAGATATTTTGCACATAATGGTTCAAGAGACACCACGTTTTTACCACACCACGTGCGACAAGGTCTGCAACACTGTGCATAATTCCCCAGAAAACACTCCTGAACGTTCTTCTGATAGCTGGATTAATTTGGTTGGCGGAGGGATTAAATTGTTTGGCACTTGGATCAAATTTGCTGCCACCTGGATTAAATTACATGGCGCCTGGATTAAATTGTACAGCGATTGGATTAAATTGAGCAGGAAAACCTGTAGTTTCAACCCACAATACAGAAACATAGCACTGTGCGTAAGGTTGAGCATTGACTCACAGGTGATCGACAAGATAGCGCAAGCTGTCCTAAGGTGCACAGGTTGGACTTCGGGGACAGAAACAACTCAATTTGGCAATAGTGACACCACTTTTAGGGCTACAGAATCTTTATTGTCTGAAGTTCAATTGCTCGCACGCTTTTAGGTTCTTGTCTTGTGAAGATATGCTTAGGGGTCCTCTGCAACCTTCCATTTGCACGACTGTTTGAAGCTGATTTGAAGTATTCACGAATTTGGAAAAGTATGGTGGGTTTGCAGTTCGAACTAAATGAGGTGGGCCATTAGAAAATGACCGCAGTGCGAAGCACGCAGCAAATCGACATTATTTGGCGGGAAAAGAGCATGCATTGAGGACGTTACATGTTCTCTGGGTGGCACTTGTGACTTAATACCACAGCAGCATTTTAAATGGAAGAGTAATCAACGATTCACCCACTCATTTACCAAGGTGGGCTCAAATCGTCTAGCCCACTCATCAGTGATACCCGACTTAGGCTTCTAGCTGCCACTATTGGCTGCTTCCCTGATTATTTGCACAGTGCCCTTGTAGCATCCTCGTAATAAGGTGGAAAATGTGGCAATTCAAAATCTGCCCTTTTAATGCAAACCCCTCAGGGACAGCAGCAAAGTTTCCTGTTGAGCAAAATTGTGTTTCGGTATACACACAGTTTAATAAAGCTAGTTTGTACATTGTCTTCTGAGGCCTTTTAATTAAAAGAACCATATAGCTAACATATTTTGTCATCAGAGGCCATTTACTTAAAGAGACCTGTTTACACAGTTTTCCATTACGTGACAATTCTTGCAGAGCACAAACGTTGCTGACTTCACACCAGTGGTTTAGATTTAGCTTTCGCAAGTTCCATTGCAGATTTGTGCCTCGTACTATGTGCTTAGAGCTGTGATTTATGCTAGCCGGCTTATAATATTCAAGCAGTTAGATTTGTGCTTTCGTAGTCGAGGGTCTAAAATTTCAGCTGTGAACTGGCAGAAATCGCTGCTTAAGGTCAGTTTTTTAAAAGCTCAACTCCTATCGTTCTTGTGGAAGAGCTAGGGTCTTGATTACGGTGCAACACAGTTACAGTAATAAAAGAGTTGTGCGTCCTGTGCTGAAATAAATCGCTCTTTCAAAAATAATCATGCCATGATATCTGTTCTAACAGTTGGCTCTGTCTTGTATGAGCCAATGGAAGAAAAATGTATAGAAGAATAAAGCAATTGTGAAAGGCACCGGGCATGCTCTTATAAGCGGCACTTTCACACTGTCTTCTTCGTAACCTCCAAAAGCTAAGCATTATGCAGTCAGTTGGGATGCACTCTAAAAATAACCTAACCGGTTTGGTAGTAAGCCAGCATACAGGCAGCCACTATTTCAACTGCTTTGTTGTTGACTATCACCAAATATGTCAAAACTTGTCTTGGTCTCCTTTGCCTAGCAATGTAGTAGCGACAGTGATTAGCTGCTACAACTCGGTATGGGTTGTATGCATTGTTACAAGCCTTTGAAGTTTTACGTGTATGCTTGTATTCTGTACAATCCTTTCCATCTAATTTCAGTACCAGCAAGAACGACCAGACATCTATGACGCCAACCTTCACTATCCACAGATGCTCATCCTTCGCAAGATCCTGTCGACATAGAGGTAAGCAAGAAATTGTCATAATAAAACTTGCTGCTTGGCTCGTTGATTCATGGTCATCACAAGGGAGGTTAGCACTTCAAAAAACAAGACACACGACAGAAAAAAGAACAGGACAAGCACCCGTCCTGTCCTTTTTTCTGCTGTGCGTCTTGTTTTTTGAAGCGCTTACCTCCCTTGTGAAGAAATTGGCACTGGGGCTGTTGAGACCAGACACAATCGTTTGTGGAGGCATCCATTTTTCAAGACATAAGATCAGGTCTCTTCAGTGGCTGCTGTTAATGGCGTAATTTTGGGTTAAGTATTTCGTGGATAATAATTTTAGTGTGCAAATAACCAAAACAAGGCAGGCTTGTATGCGCAAACTTTGTCTACATAGCCTTGGCAATTGCCTTTTCTGGCATGCTGACGACGGAACAGCATTATGCGACAAAAGTGTACATGCCGTACAAACCGGTATACAGGTTGAGATTTTTCTGAAAATGCATAGAAAAATCAACCCTCGCCGTATATTGCGGTTGTTAGCAAATTGTGAATGTCAGTCGGGCAACCAAGATAGTGAGTGTCTGACTATCGCTATCAACATTGTGCCCCTCCTCCTCCATTCTCTTTTTTAAAGTGGTACCACTATCTTAGTGGTACTGATGGCATCCTGTCAAAAATCTAATGCAGTTCCCCATAGATTGGTTGGTAGACCGAAATACTGCACTCCGATAAATGCTGCAAGTAATGGATTGTTTTTGTGCATAGCTGTATGGCATGAAGTGTTGATATTCTACTTCAATTCCTCTCAGATCATGCGGAAATCCACAAAAATTTGTTATTTACCAAGAATAAGTTCTTCACAGGGAGCAACATTGTTTTGCTCCAACAGTGCTGGATATTTTTTTTATTTTTTTTGCAGCATACTTCAAAAAAGCAACGGAACAGGGAAGGAAAAGATCTTTATAACAGAAAAAAAAAAAGTTAAAAGCACGACTCGCCGTCATCGCTGGTCCTGGCCAGACGTCCGCCATCGCCGCCGCCATCTTGGAAAAAACTTCAGGACCAAGCTACGCATTTTATGTATAAACCAAACAGAAGAAACCCGTGTGCAAAGTGTGTTGTTGTTAATGTGTTTCCACCGTTCCACAGGAGTGTGAGTAGCAGGAGGGGGGGAGGTAATTTCGTCACATCGATGGGATGTATCGCCTCATGTAGCGACGTGTGTTCAAGAGAGTGATCTATCGAAAAGAAACCATATTTAATAAATGTTGTAAATAAAGGTTGGTATTTTCGAGAGAGAGAAAGAGGAGAAAAAAAAAACATTACGGAAAGCCGTATATATACATATAGAGCAATTCTTCCTGCCGTCTTGCAATCTTGCCAAACGAGTCAACAATAATAATGTCATCTCATACGAGACCTGGTGTTCACGGAAATAATTTATTGAAGAGAATCCATTGTATTTATTGAAAACAAAATAAAGGTTGTTATTTTCAATGACGAGGTGTGTGCCATGGAACATTTATTTATGGTATTTTGCTTAAAAACTCATTTACAGTCTTTGTCAAAAGTTCCTAGACCATGTTAAATATTGATAGGCCACAAGGACAAGCTTTCCTTTTAAGGCACACTGAAAAGTTTTATGCCCAAAAACTGGCATAACCACCCTATTCTTACTGTCATCAGCTTTTTTCTGCTTTGACTTTTTGTGGCCCAGAAACTTTTGACAGAGACTGTACATGTCGCCGTTGCTGCGTTGTAAGCCTTGTAAGTCGTATAGTAGTGGCTGAGGGCACTGTGATGTAGATGAGAGTGATGTGGATAGGCCTTTACTGAGTTGAACTTGTTCCCTTGTTTTGTTCTATGCACCCCGCGTTGCAGTATAAATCGATTACTGCTGTCGGTTTGTGGCAACAAATGTAGCTGGAAGCACGCTAACAAGTTTACTAATTATCGATATGGGGTACTCATTAGACAGTAGCATGCTGCATTTCAAAGCAACAGCCCTAGTTGAGGGATAAAAAGTAAGGTATGGCCAGCCAGCTTTGCATCATAATCTGCAAAGCCATTTGCTTTTGTTCATATTTGGCTAAGCTCCAAACTGTGGAGCATGTTAGCCTCAAAACCAGACGTTTCATGGGCTATGGTGGTGCAAGGACTATGGTCAACAGAAGTTCAGGGTACCCGCCGCAGTGGCTCAGGGGCTAAGGTGTTGTGCTGCTGAGCACGAGGATGCAGGTTTGATTCCCGGCTGCGGCGCACAGTGCACACGAAATTTCAGCTGGTCTGTAGCCCTACTGCTTTCACTGCCACCCAAATTTCTGCCTGACCAGCTAGGCTATAGCGCTATAGCCTTAGTATTTTCACTGCCCCAGAAAAATTAGCAGGACAATCTAAGCTACAGTATTACCATTTCCGCTGCCCTCATAATTTCAGTCGGACCAGATGGGTTATTGCTTCAGCATATTGAGTGCCTCCAAAACTTCAGCCGGGCTACCTGGGCTATATATAGTCTCACCGCTTTCACTGCCCCTGAAATTTCCAACGGACCAGCTGGGCTATATAATAGCCTTAAAATTTTCACTGCCTCCAAAATTTCAGCCGCACTCTGGCCTAAATAAAGCCTTAGCATTTTTACTGTCACCAAAATTTCAGCCGCACCAGCTTTCATTGCCACTTTCATGGGCACAGCATTTACACTGCCACCAAAATTTCAGCTAGATAGGCTGGGCTATAGTCTGCAATTTCACTGCCTCCAAAATTTCAGCCGGACCAGCTTGGTTATAACATTAGCATTTAAACTGCTTCCAAAAATTTCACCCAGAACAGCTGGAATATAGCCTTAGCATTTTATAGATACTATACTATGGATAGTATATAGACTTATTGCTTTCGATGCCCCAAAATTTCAGCTGGATAAGCTGGGCTATAGGTATATTTCACTCGTTGCCTCAAAAACGTCTGCCAAATCAGCTGGTCTATAGCCTTAGAAATTTCCCTGCCTCCAAAAGTTTTAGCCGTACCAGTTGGGCTCAAGCCTTCGCATTTTCACTATCTCGCAAATTTCAGCCGGCGCAGCTGGTCTATACCATTAGCATTTTCACTGCCCCCGAAATTTTCGCCCTACCAATGTTATAGTCATACCGTTTGCATGCACTGTTCCGAAATTTCCGCTGGACGAGATGGGCTATATATAGCTTTAGAATTTTCGCTGCCTCCAAAATTTCTGCTGGCTGGTGGGTTAACCTTATTATTTCTACTACCTCTAAAACTTCAGTCGCACCAGTTGGGCTATAGCCTTAGCATTTTCTACTGCCTCCAAAATTTTCGGTAGGCCACTTCGGCTACAGTCTTTCTCGTTTCACCGCCCCGAAATTTCCGCAGGAGCAGCCCTTAGCATTTTTCTACCTTCAAAATTTACGACGGACTGGCTCGGAATTTCCTTTGCATTTCTACTGCCTCAAAAACTGCATCCGGGCCGGACCAGAATTATTTCTTACGCTGCACCGAAAATTTCAGCCAGTCAGCTGGGATATACTTCTTTCCATTTTCACTGTGACAAAAATTTTGTCGGTCCAGCTAGGCTATATATATCCTTAATATTTTCACTGCCCCAAAATGTTAGCCGGACCAGCTGGGCTAACCTCTTTCACTGGCCCCCAAAATTCACCTGGAGAATCTGGGCTATATATAGCCTTGCCACTTTCATTGCCGCCAGTATTTCTGCTGGACCAGCTGGAATATAGTGCTAAAATTTTTATTAACTCCAAAATTTCAGCCACACAGTTGGGCTATTAAGGCTTAGCATTTTCGAAGTCCCCAAAATTTCAACCGTATTAGCTGATCTATATACAATTAGCATTTGCACCGCATCCCAAATTTCAGCAGGACAGGCTTGGCTATAGCTTTTTCACTGCCTCCAAAAATTTGAGCCAGACCAGCTGGGCTACAGCCTTAGCATTTTCACTGCGTCGAAATTTCAGCCGGACCAGCTTGTCTAGCATCAGCATTTTCACTGACTCCGAAATGTAGGCCAGTGGTACCTGGGCTATATAGACTTAGCGCGGTCATTGTCCGCGAAATTCCCGCCAGAACAGCCGCGCTATGATTGAGCATTTTCACTGCATACAAAATTTATGCCGGACCAGCTGGGCTATATATCCTTATAGTTTTGTTTCCCAGAAAATTCCGTCGGACCAGATGGGTTATAATAACCTTAGTAGTTCCACTCCCTACAACTTTTGCCGAAATATAGTTGGGTTGTGCTACAGCCTTAGCACTTTTAATGGCCAACAAATTACCGCAGTGCCACCAGGGCGATAAACTTCCCCCGTTCGCTGCCTCCGAATTTCACCCTGGCCAGCTGGACAATTGTTTCAGCATTTTCATTGCATCCAAGATTTGCGCCGGGCCACCTGCGCTGTAGTCTTAGCTCGTCCACAACCTCCTAAATTTCCGCTGGAGCAGCTGGGTTTATAGCCTTAGCATTTTCACTGCCTAGAAAATTTCAGCCGGACCATGAACTGGCCGGGGGCTATATTAATTTTCTTAACTCAACAGCTGGGCTATATCCTAACCGCTTTCACTGGCCCCAAAAATTCACCTGCAGGATCTGCGCTTACCGTTTTCACTGCCTCCAATTTAGCGTAATTACGCCTTTTCACTGCCCCCCAAATTTTAGCTGGGCCAGCCAGGCTACTGCATTACCGCTTTAACTGCCCTCAAAATTTCCGCCAGACCAGCTGGGCTATAGCCTACCGCTTTCACTGGCCCCGAAAAATCAGCTGCATAATACCGCTTCCACTGCATCTAAAATTTCAGCTGTGTACAAGCTGGGTTATAGCCCTATAGCATTTTCAGTGCCTCCAAATTTTCAGCCGATCCTGTTCGGCTATAGTCTTACCGCTTTCGCTGCCCCCAAAATTTCAGTCGGACCAGGTGGGCTACCATATCAGCATTTTTACTGCCTCCAAAATTTCCACTGGGCCACCTCGGCTATAGTCTGTCCTGTTTCACTGCCGCCGAAATTTCCGCCGCACGAACTGGGTTATAAACGTACCACTTTCACTGGCCCTGTAAATTCAGTTTTACAATCCTGGGATAGCATTAGCATCTTCACTACCCCCAAAATTTCCGCTGGTCCAGCTGAGTTAGAGGCATACCGCTTTAACCATCCCAAAAATTACCGCCGGGCCAGTTTTAGTATAGCCTTTTACTGCGAAGCAGTGTGTCTCACCCCCCCCCCCTCTCATTTTTTATGGCGCCGCTCTGGGGCTCCTCCTCGCCACCGCTGACGCCTCTTTGCAACACCCTCTTTGACAATGGTTATCACAATGGTTATTCCCCTCGCCACCAATGATGCGTCTTTCACAGGCACGTTCACAAGTTGCACAGTCGGTTGGCATGCAGCGGCCGTAGCGCCGTTATCACATGATTGAGGAGGATCAACAGCACCTGGTTGGGCATAAAAACGCCCGAAAGCCGCCGTAACCGCCGCCGTCGAGAATGTTTAGGGTTGCCAACTGCCCTGTTTTAAATGCAGAGCATTTCTTTAACTCACGATGTCACCCGTTCTTGGCGTCCGTAGTTGTCCGCATCGCTTGCCTCGACATGCCCGGCTCAGACGTTTCGCTATCGGCGCGATCAATGCACGTTTCAAGGACACTCTCTCCCCTCTCTCGGACTCAACGTGCGCCGAGGCTGCCAATTTTACTGCTGACGAGCGCTCTCTCGTCAGCAGTTGCCAAAGTGCAACAACATTAACGTTACGCAAACTACTTCGTGCGCCCCCGGAAATGCTCTGCATTTGATCGTGCCCCTCGCGAGGGGGATGTTTCACTGCGTCGCCATGCGAACAGTTTGCCACGCTTTAGTTTCAGTTCCGTATCTCCCCGCCGCGGCCGTGGAGAGAAGGCGGCCGGCCGCGACTCTCGCCACCGCGGCGCTGCGGTTGCGAGTTGCGCTAGGAAAGCGAGCGTCGTCTGCTAGCGGGGAGCGGAACGCGTTCAGCTCGGCATCTCCGGTCTTCGCCACTTCTGGGGCGGTATTCTCGTAACTGTCCCTTTTGAAAACGTCCCTTTTGTGTCCCTTTCATCGTGACGTACTTCCGGTTAAGCAGTGGGTCTGATTCAAATACCGTAACTGTTCTTGCAAACGCATTTTAAAGAACTGAAACCGTATCAGAGTATCTTTTATGTGTTTATTGTTCCGCGAGCGAACCAACAATAAGACGACGAAAAATCGTCTGCTCCAAATCGTCTGCTCCGAGTAGCCACGGCTCATAGCTCCGCCGTGCTTGCATTGCGTCACATCCGTTTGTTTTCTTTTAGCCAATCAGGGCTTGCCAAAAGGGACACTTTTGAAAGGGACGCAAAAGGGACAAAACTCGAGAATACCGCCCCTGGCTGCGCACTGCAAAATTTTTGACCGGCCCGACCGGTTTTTTATACAGCGGGCCGGTTGCCGGTTCGTACTTAAATCCGGCCGTCATTGGCCAGTTTTTCGGCCATTGTGCGGCGATTATTTCTTTTTTGGCATTTTATAAGCGTAATTCAGAAACTACAACAAGGTGTCGGCAAGCTGCACAAAAACACGCGAGCGGAGAAAATATGCGGCGCGAGTGCGGGCGAGATGCAAAGAGCTTTTAATGGACGAAGTATGTGCGGTTACTTTTCAATGCAGCACATTCAGAGCAATAACCAAAATTTCAGTAACTTTCAGTACAAACGTTATGTTGATTCCTCTGTATAGGAAAACGCTACAATGCATGCGGCATTGCATGTCATAAAACATGGATTATTTTTTTTCACCACAAATTCAACCTTCTAGATACCACGCCCCCCCCCCCCCTTTCCCCGAAGGGCCGGTTATTTTGGGGGGGAAAGGTGGCAACCCTTGTTGCCGCGGCCATATTTTGCCGCCCCCGCCGCGGTGGCTCAGTGGCTAAGGCGTTGCGCTGCTGAGCACGAGGTCGCGGGTTCGTTTCCCGGCCGCGGCGGCCGCTTTTCTGATGGAGGCGAAAAGCAAAAATGCCCGTGTGTACGAGATTTCGGCGCACGATAAAGATCCCCAGGTGGTCAAAATTAATCCGGAGCCCTCCACTACGGCGCGCCTCATCGCCTGCGTTGCGTCGGCGCGTTAAACCCCACAATCAATCAATCAATCAATCATATTTTGCCGCCTCAAATTCCAAATCGACCACCAGCTGCGGGTCCCTGCCGGTTGAAAGCAACTTCCCTGGTGGAACTCCGGCGTGAGCACATAATTCTTCTTCAGCTTGAAAGCCATTTCTATGATAATGTCTTTCCCTTCGCCGGTGTATGTCACGCGTAATTATGCCCGGTTGCCGCTTTAGGCGTCCACGGGTGGGGGTGCGTGGAGGGACTCCGAGGGAGAGGGCATTTCACGCACAGCAATGCGGCCGCTACCGATGACATATATAGCGGTTGTGTTGATGGGAGATTTAAACGTGGGCGTCTCGCTTAGCAGAGAACAGCAAGCGATTTACAGGCAGATGCAAGCAGGATCCTTCCCGCACCCTTACCTTCAAAACAAGATGTACCCGGAAAGGTACGAAAAGGAATGCAATTTTTGCAAGATTCAGTTAGGCACGCTCCAACACGTCATTGGAGTATGCGATTTCTACAAGCCAATCCCCCCACCTCTTACCTTTCCCACTACCCCACCCCATTCATCATCCACCCTTACCGAGCGATGGGAGACCTTAATTGTTAACGAGCCCCGCCCTGGAAGACCAGCTCGTTCTGATCTCCAGGGGCCAGGCGGCTAGAGAAGCATATGGGTCCCGTGAAGAGGGAACCACTTCCATCGACGGCGTCTAAGAAGACGTCGTAGTAGCTCGATTCAATAAAAGTTGTTTCTCTCTCTCTCTCTCTCTCTCTCTCTCTCTCTCTCTCTCTCTCTCTCTCTCTCTCTCATATGGTTTAATGTGCTCTGTTAGCTGTCTTCCACAATCGAGCGGTTTGGGTCTGGGTTAACTATGTTGCACAGACAATAAGATGCCTATGACTGGGCAGAAAAAAGGACACCCACGTGTGTGTCCGCTATGGAATAAAGGTCCAGGCCTTTGAGGCGTTAACTCGGTACGGGACGGACGCATGTCGTCCGCTTGGAGGAAGAAGAGCGGAAACTGAAGCGTCAGCCCAAACAGAAGCGCGAATGGGCGCAAAAACAACGAAAAGCCGCTGCCGCCATCGTTGCTGCCTCAAGTTCCAGCTGGTCGAGTAGCTGCGAATCCCACCCGGATTAACAGCAACTGGACGGATTAATAGCAACTGCAACGCCGACGTGGGCCAACGTCACTTGTTCAGCTTAAAGGGCTTTCAGAGCGACATGTTCGACAGTGTCTTTCCCTTCTAAACACCCGTTCATGACCGAGTGCCGGTTTATGCTTGCACGGGTTGGGAGTGGAGGAATGGGAAGGGGGAGCGGGCACGCGCAGCTAAAGGTTTCATGCCCTTACTGATATGTGCGTTTGTTGGCGCGAGGTTTAAATGTGGCCGTCAAACAGCCCAGTGCGACTGGTCCGGTTTCCTCAGTAGTAAAGCGAATTGGGTTGATGTGTTACACAAACAGCAAGTAAGATGCCTTCGACGCGGGAGGGAAAGTGACAGCTCTACGTTTATCCGGTAGGTTAAAGGTCGGACATATCTTTCCAAATTTAATTCAGGTAATTGGCTAGGAAGTATGCTCATTCGTAAATTACAATCAAACTTACGTGTTTTGTTTCGTGAACCCTGTGGAGGGCGTGCAGCTTCGCAGGTCATCTGTTTTCACAGAGTGGACGGGCACTAATTTTTTTATTTCGCTGGCCACAAAATGTTGGTCGGACCGGTTAAGCTTCAGATCCAGAATTTTTGCTGCCTCCAAAATTTAACTGCGCCTGCTTGATTACAGCCTTAGCTTTATCACTTCCCCCAAGATTTCAGCCGGACCAATTCTGTCACTGTAGCATTTTCCCTGCTTCCAAAATTCCAGCCAGACCAGCCTGAGCACATTCCTGCCTCCAAAACCTCAGCAGAACCAGCTGGACAGGCAATTTGTCCAGCTTTGCAACGTGGGCTATCACCTTCCTGGTTTCACCTAGCATTTTCGCCGGGTGACCGCTTTCACTGCCTCAAACATTTCAGTCAGGCCAGCTGGGCTATATATAGCAGAAGAACGGAAAGTTGGGCTAGTTGGTAGGTGCTCATAGGTAGGCGTTGGTAGGTGTTGGTAGGTAGGCGCCGTGCTGTCTACGTCTTCCTTCGTCCCTGTTTTTTGAGCGCTTTTGTTTTCCACCTATATATAGCATTAGCATTTTCACTGCCTACAGAATTTCAACCATACCACTTGGGTTAGCGTTAGTGCTTTCACTGCAAAATTTATGCAGGACCAAGCCTACAGCTGGGCCTTACCGCTTTTACTGGCCCCAAAAGTTCCCCTGCAGAATCAGGGCGATTGCCTTACCGCTTTCACTGCCTCCAAAATATCAACCGGGCGGCCGGACCATATAAATTTATATAGCATTTTCTCTGCCTCGAAGATATATGCCGGACGAGCTTTTATATAGCATTTCTTCTTTACTGCACCCGAAATTTCCGCCGGACTTGTAGCCTTACCGCTATCAATGGCCCCGAAAAATTACCTGCACATTCTGGGCTATAGCATTATTTCACTGCCCCCAGAATTTCAGTGGAACCAGCTGGGCTATAGGCTTACCGCTTTCACTGCCCCCGAAATTCCACCAGACGACCTGGGCTATACCTTTACCGTTTAGGTGGCCCGAAAATTCAGCTGAACAATCTAGGCTGGAGCCTCACCGCATTCTCTGCCCAATAAATTTCCGCTGTACCAGTGCGGTACGGCGGAAAATAAATTTCCGCCCTACCGCACTGCTTTCGATCACTCGTTATAAAATTTCAGCCTCATTGCATTTTCCTTGCCTCCAAGATTTCCGCCGGGTCACCCGGGCTGTAGTCTCTTCCACTGCCACCGAAATTTCCACAGGACCAGCTGCTCAATAGCCTAAGCATTTTCACTGCCTCCTAAATTCGAGCTGCAGACCATCGCGGTTATATAACCGAGCTGGTCCAGCTGGAATTCTAGAATTTTGGAGGCGCGCAGTGAAAACGCTAGGGCTATATAGCCCTAGCATTTACATTTCACTACATCCAAACTTTCTGCTGGACCAGCTGAGCACTTTCACTGGCCCTGAAAATTAAGCTGGTCTTTCTGGGCCTTACCGCTTGCGTTGTCCCCAAAATATCTGCCGCACAAGTGGGGCATTTTCACTGCCTCCAAAATTTCGTTCAGATATGCTAAATTATACCCATAGCACCCTCATTTCCTCCAAAATTTCCATCCTATTGACTTAGCATTTTCACTGACACCATCATTTACGCCACGCTACCTGGTCTTACCGCTTTCGCTGCCATCGAAATTTCCGCCGGACCAGCTGGGCTATATATCCTCAGCATTTTTACTGCCTCAAAAATTTCAGCCGAACCGGCTGTGTTACATTCCTATTGCTTTCACTGCCCCGAAAGTTACAGCAGGCGAGCTGGGCATTTTCACTGCCCACATTTCGGCCGGACCAGGCGGGCTATAGCAAGCTTACTGCTTTCACTACTTCCAAAATTTCAGCTAGACGAGCTGGTCTATAGCCTTACTGCTTTCAGTTCACCCAAATTTGACGGATGAGATGGGTGGAAGGAGCGTGAATCTTCATTAACCGTTTTGCTCTGCATACCCCAGGTCTCGCTGCCATTCCAAGATCAGCTTGCACTGGTTCGCACGTCTAGATCGGCCGCCATTTTGCCATAGGCGAAAATGGTTATTTATTTTCAGAATAAACAGGTAAGCACCGTCGTTCCAGGTGTCAAACCAAAGAGACTACAAAATGTGCTCTTTTTGTGAAATTTGAGCGCGAAAAGAGCAGCGTTTCGCTCAGGAAAAATTTGTTCCAATTATCGTCGTACCACTCTGTACAAACGGCAACAGAATCCTTTACGTGAGCCATCCATCTAAAGAACGCATCAGCACTCAGCCTTCCATGCAAAGACAAAATAACCAGGAACATTTTTTTTCTGTGCCAAAAACACGGCACCTAATATATAACTTTATTCTTTCATTCGGATGGAGAGTCATTCCGACATGCCGAATGGCGACATCCTGTAATGGGAAGGAAGAAAAGGACACAGGTTGTTTTTACGCAGCAGCAAAACCCTCCACACCACACACACCAACCAGAAAGAAAAAACCCAAACAATCCATCGTAACAATCAGGTTGCTGCAGAAACCAAACACGTCAACAGGGAAAAAAACTCTAGCGCTGAGGCTTGTCAAGCCCACTATTTACAGATGCCTCTGAATAAATAAAGTGAATGCTATCATGTGGTCCGTGCGGAATGCACACATCCCAAAACCATTACCAAAAAGGGAAAATGGGGAAACGAAAATGAAGCCAGGGAGCACCCAGGGAAAAAGTCCCCAGTAAGCACCTAGGGATATAAGTCCCCAACTCTCGTCCACCTCCCTAAATGGGGAAAAATCAAACCCGTGGGCAGCTAGGGAAAAAAGTCCCCAACTCTCACCCACATCCCTAGTTTCAATCCATTGCTGTTTCCTGCCAGGCTTCAAGACATAACGGCCAGTCATTCAAGACACCCATTAACGCACGAAACCACAGAAAACGGTACGTCGACGGAACAAATTGTCCCAACCACCGAGGGCTTTGCAGACGCATCACGGTTGGTTCCTTGACGCGAGAAGCACGGTGGAAAAGTTATGTTCTCTCAGTCACACGGGTGAAAAAAAAAGACACACCATCGCCACAAAAGGGACTGCGAGTACAGACCCCACACACATGGTTGATGAAAACGCAAAACTAACCACTCACGAATGACCAAATGCAGGAAAAACTAACACCTAGCAACAGGGTGTCATTTAGGCGTTGACAATATCTTGGTGGATGTCGCAGCAGCAGAAGACACATATCCAGTTTCCCACAAACTTTCTAGTGTGCAGTTCTTCAGGATGCTGTGTATCGTAGGAGAGAGCTTGATGTCGGGGCACAGGGCACAGAGTACATGTCTAAGTTCATTATTTTTTCAAATTGCTGCAGAGCAGTGGCTCTGCAGCAATAAAATAAAGATGGTCTTCTTTCACACAAACAGTTCATTCACTCGGAAGGCTTGCAGACATTTGATTTTGCATTCTATGTGGAAGATGGGTTGTCATCGTGAAACACAGACTGGTCCAGAAAAAAATGATGAAGCGCCATCACTGAGTTGGCAGTGACTTTAACCCCTCGACCGAATGCGGCACCATGTTTCATAAATCAACATGTTTGCATGGAAAAAAAAAAAAAAAACACAGAGGGGAAACACAAAAGTCAACCATTGTTGAGCAGCCCAGTTCTGCTCGGGAATGCCGCAGCTTTGTGTGAACTACTGCCTTTTGTGCAGTCGACCAGACTCGATTTATATAAATGGAAGCCTTGCTTCATACGTCGTTAGTCACGATCTTTGTCAGGACACTACCGTTGTCCCCGTCAAACTGACTGTTTTCGTTTGAAGCAAAACTAGCCCCGTCTTCGCGTCAGTCACAATTGCACCGAAGGTCTTCCCACCACCATGTTCCGGTCTAACCGTCTTGGAATGTTGTCACTTGGTCAAGGTCAGCTTGCGCGCCGCCGTCTTTTTCTCCACAGTTGGAGTCTGGGGAGGAGCAGCCGCCGGTGTTGACGTGGTGATGAATCTCGTTCCCGCAGGAATGGCAATGGCCGACATCGCTCGCATGTTCGGCGCCGCTCCGAGCACAACCGGCGAGAGAGCCAGCATGCAGTTCGACGGCGAGAAGATCGGAATCTGCGGCGAGACGGAAGACGAAGTCGACGTCGGCGCGGTGGCCATTAGCGGAACAACTTCTGGCGACGGTGTCGCCCCCCGAAAGAAGCAAGCGTAATAGTTTGGTGTAATTGGCGTCACGGTCGCTGTCGTCGGCAGTCCTGCGGCGGAATTGTCCGGTGACGACGAACTGGCTTCGCTGGTCAGGGCGGGAGACACCGGCGTCGTGGGGGCACTGTCGTAGGTTAGCTTGCGCGCAGCTGCTGGAAGAACAGCGGCCGACGCCGCGGTGTCGACACTGCTGTCGCTGCCACAGGGAGTTCGCAGGTCTTCACGCCGCTGCTCGATGAACCAGTTTGGGATCTGGAAGGTCGGCGTCAAGATGGCCGCTGACATCTCAAGTGGTGGCGCTAGCATTGCAGCGGCCGCCTGCTGTACTGGTTGCATCGCCTGCTGTTCCATTGGCTCCAGTTGTGGCGTTGGATCCGTCTTGAGCACTGGCTCTGGCTCCGTCTTTGGCACAGGCTCTGCCTGTGGTGCTGGTGCCATCTGTGGCACTGGCTCTGTCTTCGGCGCTGGCTCCGTTGGTGGCTCTAGCTGTTGTTGTCCTGCTGTGCAGTTGCTGCAGTGAAAGAAAGAAAAAAGCACAATTATAATAGCAGAATCTTACAACACTGCTCTGTCAGTTTTTTGAGGAAAGGAATGCTGAGGTGCGGCTGCTAGAGAATTCAATTTGGTCTCTAGTCATGGTCACGGCCCCTGCCATGGGGTCGCTTGCCCTCGCCAGCACTGAGCGCAATAGCGCATACGTCTAAACACACTTACGCCGATTGGCAAGTACGTAGGTAATTATGGGACCGTGTAGTTGCACCTTTAGGAGAATGTGTGGAACACATATAACTCGTCCCTTGAACAAAATATTTGCCATAATTTGCCACAAATTTCTGAAGGGCAGATCAGCCAAGGCTTGATAAAGCAAAAATGACTTCCTAACTTTAATAAATCGCTAGCTTTTGTGGAATCTTCTCTCAATTTCTGCATAATTCCTTTACTTCCACTGCCACCTTTACATTCCCTTTGAGTGAATTGCATTCAGGTAGCACATGATACCATCTGTTGATAGTAGTCTACGGGAGTTGTCTTCAACTTGCAGTGGGCATAAATAGGCTGCGATGATGACAGCTGAAGCAATCTTCGGTCGTTGCCAAATATTCAGAAATTTTCGGATATGCATTTCTCGAATCGAATACGCTCCGAATAAGGAAAACATTCAATTCGTATTTGAAAGTTCGGATATTGGCACACTGCTAAAGGATAAGAAAAATTTCCACTCCTTCAAGGGTGGCAGGTTCTCACCAAGATGGCGGGAGTGGAGGCGTCTCGACCCCCTTGGCCTCCTCCTCCTGCTGGATGCTGATGATGGGCTTAGAGTGGACAGGGGAGGTTGAGCGACTGCAGCAGCTTCATGTACTGCTCTGCCGACAGGGTGATCACGTGGGACTCCTTCCCTGCAGTGGCTGTGGCAGCGCCCGTCTCGCTCGTCGTGTCGGGAGTGGCCTGTATTGACGAGAGCGAACAGTTCATAACGTTCATCTTAATTTTGACCGCCTGGAGATCTTTAACATGCGCCGAAATCTCGTACACACTGGCGCTTTGAGCAACACAGATGCTTTTGCTTATTTTTTTGTTTGTTGCAAATTTTTCTGTACGGCTTTTCTTTCTTTTTTTGTAACACAAATATTTTGTTCGAAACAATTAACATTGCAAAGGAAAGTTACTCTTTTACACTTCCATACCATTCACTTACACATTAGATATTTTTTAGTGACCGGGAAAAAAATGATTTCCTAAACTACCCAAAATTACCGCTTTTCCAGTGGGCAGGAAAGTTTTAAAACCACTTAGGACTGGCACAGCCATTGACACACATGCACAATCGTTTCTTGGCTGCAACGGTAAAGAAAAAAATGAAATATCCCCTTTTGCGCTCCGCAAGCTTTTGCTCACGACTGTACGCTGAGGCATATCTAACTGGGCAACAAAGTCATCATGTTCTATGAAACACCACACAACACAAACGCATGGCATTTCAAGCTTGTCTGACAGAAGCAACAAACAGGCAACAAACAGCGGCAGTTAAAGGAGCCATGAAGACAAAATACAAGTTGGGTTTATTAGAAAGACTGTTTAGTCCCGATAACAATGATACCAATATCATCACAATCTTCGAACAAATAACGGAGATATGAAAGAAAACGTGTGAAGCAGTTGCGACCCCCTAGCCAATTTCCCGCAACTTTTCTATGACGTCACGGAACCTTGTTTGTGCGATTGGCGGCCGCCTAACTGACCTGTCGCGACGACACATGACTGGACGTCTGTAATGGGGCCTCTAGTTCCATTTACCGCATCACTTGAATGCTAACGTGCAGTTAATGCGCTGAAAATTATGTTTTATTGTTGGCCCGTATGACGTCATTCTTGCTCATAACACGTCACCGTGAATACTTCTTGCTTTTTTTTCGTTAAAAAAACATCTTTTGTGGCTGTAATGGAGCTGAGTGAGATAGTGAATCCTAGTTCTTTCAAATTAAACGAAGTTGTATTTTCTCTTCACGGCTCCTTTAAAAAAGCCAAAAGTTGAACTCTCACCTGTTCAACCGCACATGACGACACCCCTTCATCCGATGAGGTAACACCTGAAACAGGCAGAAATGACAATGGCGCACATTATTGAGGCTTGCACATTAAGGGGTGGCTTAGGAAACCGCACCCTAACCGGTATTGTGCTTTGGGTGACCATGTTTTAAGCGGCATGCTTATGTATCGAGTTCAATGGAGGCAAACCAGTGGTCACGCAAATCCACATTACATCCTGTTTCGAAATCCTGGCCAACTAATTAGCTCCATCTATGCTATTATAATGATTACAGGTGTTACTTGCGCCAAATCTGCATTTTTTGAAAATGAAGGACGTTACATGGTTTGCCTTTTCCGTGTTTATTTTTTTCCGTATTTTTCGTTTTTCTGGTTCTTAAAAATTTTGTTCGACCAATTACTTTCATTTATGTTACTTGATTACAGGTGGAACTTCCGCAAAATCTGCATTATTGTGGAAATGCAGGGCATTACACCTGTATTTTTTATTTTTCAAATTTTGTTTAATGAATTCTCTCTATTTACACTATTACAATGATTACCGGTGGAACTTCCACGATATCTGCATTTTTGTGGAAATGCAGGGTGTTACACGGTTTGCCATTTTCGCTATTTTTTTATATTTTCTTATTTTTTGGTTTTTCAAAACTTTGTTCGAGCAATTATCTCCATTTACGCTATTACAACGATTACAGGTAGGAATTTCGTGAAATCTGCATTATTGTGGAAATGCAGGGTGTTACGCTGTCCTGGCAGTGGGGGTACTCGGCAAAGAATGCTATGCATTAAAGGGGTCCTGAAATGCCTTCCGCCGATGCATGGATGTACATGTAACCAAATAAAGCAATGTATTAGCAATCTCCTCCTGCAAGAATTTTGTTAAAGTGATGAGTATTAGCTGAGAAATCGTAAATCAAAAACCGCGCATTATCGTCGCGCCGTATTTCCTCCTCCTTTCACTGTTACGCTGTTGGCCTCCCCTCCCATGATTACCGCTCTTCCGCTATTGCGCTCCCATATCTGCACGGGCCAGCTTTTTTTTTCATCTTTGTGACCCCATGAAATGCTGGAAAAGTGAACGGGACCTGGCCGCATTGTGCGGCCTGGCCTTGCACGGTTTGCCATTTTCGGGTTGTTTCAAAACTTTGTTCGAGCTATTACAACGATTACAGGTAGGAGTTTCGCGAAATCTGCATTATTGTGGACGGCAGGGGTTACACTAAGCATGGTGGGATACTCACCACCAGAAGCCTATCAGAAATCACCATACATGACTCGATATAGCTATCCACCAATACAGCTTCACTGGCTTTCAATCTTCACACTAGTGAAAGGGCTCTAAATTTTTATTTGGTCCCCTTAAAAGAGTACTGACACAAAATTTTCGAGTTCTGTTTCTTTCTGCTGCTTTGGCTGCCTAACCAGCCCAGTAATCATGGAATGGCCCATTAGATGGTCCACTGCAACATAAATAATTATTTACAGCCTCGTCTACTCATGTCAGTTTTGGTTTCGACAAAAGAGACACCGAGGTGGCTACCATGACAGGACGGCGCTTTTGACAATCACTGTTCTCATTGCACCACGACCAGTCTGGACGCACACACTAGAGTGAGCGAGTGCGTCCAGACTGGACGTGGTCGCATGCACCTGGGCAGCATGGTGTCAGTCTCAAAACTGACACCTGACACCAACAACAGCAGCATGGCAGCCCTGACATCGGCACTTTCGGGGCGAGATGCTCCACGCATCATGCTGATGTAGAAACAGTACCCGTTCTGAGCTTTCTAGTGCGTGCGAAGATTAAAGTTAATTTAAAATATGTTATGCTGAACAATTACTGTTGAAATTTCCTGGGAGATATCTCCACACACAAAGGAAGCTTTTTACATAGTTATCTCAGCTTTGAAAATTTGTGTCAACACTCCGTAAGGGGGGACATGGCTTTTAAAACAATTTCTTTTAATTGTGAAGTAAACTCTGTGAAACTTGCCAGACTTGCTGCTTTTTCCCACTGATTTCAAATATGCCATTAATTTTTGAGTAAGTCAATTAGTTACCAAGATAATTAGAGATAATCAGCCATTTTTGGAGGAACAATAAAACAGTGCTAGTCATAAAACTCTATATTTGCCATTACTATGAACCCTGGTGAATGCAATAAGAGAAGCACTTTTTTGATGCACCACTTGGAACTAGTTTCACAGCTCATTAAACTTTGGTGCTTGAAATGGGCTTAGAAATGGGCCACCAAAGTTTAATGAGCTGTAAAATTAGTCCTAAGCAGTGCGTCAAAAAACCGATTCTCTTATTGCAGTCACCAGGGTTTTCGTAGTATTGGCAAATATAACGATTGCAGTTTTATACACTGTTTTGTTTGTTGTTCCTCCAAAAATGATTAATTACTTCTAATTATCTTGGGGACTAATTGACGAACTAAACAAATAATGGCATATTTGAAATCAGTGGGGAAAAAGCAGATAGACTGACAAGTTTCACAGAGTTTACTTAGAAAATAAAGAGGAGCTGTTTTAAAGCAGTGTCCCCCCTTAAACTGTTTGGATGTAGAGTAAAAAAAGCAGCAAGACTGACAAGTTTCCCAGAGTTTACTTAACAATTAAAAGAAATTCATTTAAGAGCCACGTCCCCCCTAATGAAGTTCGTTTGGAGTTCCCCTGCACTTGTTAGGCCTAGGTGATAGAGGGAAGCAGCCATACCTGCCCCGCCTTCCAGGGTGGACTGAGCTGCCTCGCTTGCCACCACGCCAGCGCCCGAGGTGTTCGCAATCAACGCGTCCACGCGGTTGTCTTCCTCGGCGGAGTAGAGGCGGCGCCGCTCCATTTCCGCAACCTCACAGATGTCGTGGAAGCTGGAGTGTCGGGCCAGTGGCTTTGCGGAGGACGATGATGATGCCCGCGCAAACGGGGCGGCCCCTCTCCACTTGCGCCGGCCCTTCTGACCGGCCGCTGAGAGGTCGTCGCTCTGGGTGCGCGTCAGACGAGAGCCGCCACGCTTGGGATGGTCTACTGCGCACAATCACCAGAGAAACGGCACAAGGTCAAGGGTCAGGAAACCAAATCACATTGAAGTTAACTCCTAAATCCAAATTTTGTGCGTTTAACCTGCCGAAGCTGCCCCTGGGGCTGTGAGACACCGCAGTTGTGGGCTCCGGATAAATTCCGACCACCTGGGGATCTTTAACGTTTGTTAGAAACCTTGGCACATGAGGAGTTTTCCCTTTTCACCTCCATCGGAAAAGGGGGGGGGGGCCACTGCGGCAGGGACCAAACCCGCGTCTTTGGGCTCAGCAGCACAACACTTTAGCCACTGCACCACCGCAGCGGGTTAAAGTTAAGTCCTCAAACACGTTTTTGGCAAGATGGTCTAGCTCAACTTTTGTGGTCATTTATTTTGCCAGTTAACGAAAAGTCTGCGGTCATATTTTATTCGCGAAGCTCGGAAGAAGAGAAATGGCCGCACACGTGGAATTCTATGTTGCACTGAATAACAAGTAAACAGCAGTATTGTAAAGAAAAGCCCAGTTAAAAGAAGAATTAAAGGGACATTGAAGATAATTTCTCAAACTTGTTGTTTTTAATGTATCATACACATCAACCTGCGTAATCATTTATTTGACTACTTAATGGGAGGTCACTGGCCGTAGTTTGTTTGTAAAGCTCGGAAGGAAAAAAAAAAAGCATCATGCACCGTTTGCGGTTGCCGTAATGCCCCTTGCTGACATCACACTCGTTTATAACACTGCGTGATGCTGTCTCAGTCTACAAAAGCTATATTTTTCCGTATTCTACATCTGAGATCAACCTTTCGTTCGCAGCCAATCAATATGGCTAAACGGGCCCAATATCTATTGTTATCCCGCATTTCAGCATTGAAAATGTGTTGTGACGGGTGACTGATGCCCACAAATTGAACAGAAGCGCAATTAAAGGAAGAATGGTGCCTTCGAATGCACTTTTTTAAGTGTAAAAAAACCACCTGTAAAAATCTCGAAACATATGCAATGTTTTCCAGACTAACATAAGGACGTTTAAAAAGGCCTTTCAGTGTCCCCTTACAAGAACAGCTCTCGGCAGAAGAAGATTTTTCCAGCAGGCAGACGTGCCAATGCTACTAAGAAGGCACTAAGACACCTTAGGCACAATGTGCTGAGTGACCACCTCCCACAAATGTGAAAAAAGTTAGACATGGGTGGAAAAAAAAAAAGACAACATTTAGGTGAACCCCACTACATTCGGTCCAACAAAGATCAGACAGACAGACGGATGGACAGACAGAAAAACAGGCAGACAGACAGAGACATACAGAGAGAGAGAGAGAGAGAGGCAGACAGACAGACAGACAGACACGCAGACAGATCAAGCAGGTCAATGAAAGTGATGGCGTTTCACAGACCTTGTGTCGTCTGTAGCAGCTCCAAGACCTGCGCAGTGCACCCATCCGGGTTTGGGGTGTTTGACGACGGGGACAGTTTGATTGGCTCGTCAGGCAACACTGAAAGACCACAACCATCGTCGTCAATCCCACTGGCTATGGTCTGTGCGGCAGCTATAAGCTAAACCTTTCACCCTGTCATCAAAGACATCACAGTAAAACAACAACAACACACCTTTTGTCTTTCCAGAGGCCTTGAACGTTGAACCTATTGTTGCGACGAGTGAATGCCTCGACTGCGGCTGGATTTGGGAAACTGCAGAGAAGTAGAACACAAAGGCAGGAGAAATTCAGGGGTAATTCTTTTTTCAAGGAATCGACATACAAATGAAGCCCCGTTACGAGGGGACATGGCAAATAAAGTGTGTCTTTACGGACCAAATTTAACCAAATTACAGGCATCTGTGCACTTAACCATCCAAATACGAGAGAGAGAGAGATGGATTTTATTGCAGCAGGAGGACTCTGGGTGAAATTGGGCAAGTTGGAGTAGAAGGTACAGTGCTTGTGGCCTGTGAAACCTTGAAGGTGGCCAGTTCTAAGACAGGTGGGCCTCTCCTCTTGAGAAGGCGGGGGAGTCCGGGGGAGTCCGCGGGGGAGGGAGCAGGCTCAGGGCTCTAAACTGCTCCCGCTATACCATTTTCTGTAGGTTTAGTGTGTAGTAAGAGCACGCATAGAGGGTTCCAATGCATGAGGGTCGACACATGCGGAGAAAGCATTTGGGGGAGTGTTGAAGGTTCTGCAGTGCAAGCGGAAATCGGTTTAAAAGGATAGTCTTTTAGACTTTTTGAGTTGCAAGATTAATTACCCACACAATGTTGCCCCGAAGATCTATTCTGAAGGTCTATTCTTATCACGACAACCTATTCTGAGCAAAAGGTTATGCTTGATTCCCTTTAGGCATTCAGAAAGAAAAAGAAACTTTTCCCTTCCATTTAACATGGAAACAATTTCTGAGGTGCAATTCCAGACAATACCACCCTGCACTCAGGTTGGCCTTGCCGCCATTCAACTGTGCTACTGCACCTACTCCCTCCATGCAATGCGTAGTTACTCAAGTTTAGCGCACAGCAATAAAAACGATAAAAATGAGAAAGAGGGAACAAATCAAGCACGAAGAGAGAGACAAGAAAAAATAATTACACCATCTTACCGTAGGGGAACCCTGAGTAGTATGCGAAGCAGCCATGGGGTCGACTGGAGTTCCCATTAGTTTTCAGTTCGTCGCTTGCGTTAACGTTCGGCTTCGCGTGCCTTCATTGTATCAGTAGCTTCTTGACGCGGTTTGAATGAGTGAAGGACATAAGGCGCGTTCGTCGCACATGCTCCCGTCTCAGTTTGTAGCGCAGTGGGAAGAGCGCCACGTACCTCCCGTTGCGGCCAGAGAGTCGTGGGATCGAAACCGGGCGCCGCCTAACTATTTCTTTTTATAGTGGACTGCGCTGACGTCAGCCCAAACACTGACGGGGCTGAAGAGACGCGCATGCGCAGTAGAGTGCGGACGGCAGACGACGACAACGAGGGAGGGAGGGACACAGCCCCGAGCGCGAGATGATCCGCATCTAAAAAGTACCACAGTGACGAGCAGAGCAGTGACAAACTTGCCTTCCTCCGTGCCAGCAGAGCCGATGTCCGGGCCGATGTACTTGAACGCACTCTTGCGGCCTCGGGCCTCCGTTACGGTCACCTTGCGGATCAGGTTCAAGCTGCTCAGGATGTTGGCAATGTCGTACAGCCGACGTATCTTGGCTGCACAAGGGGGTGGAAAAAAGAAAAGAATTTTAAGAACATACTGCAGGCCATGGAGGCCCAAGCAGGAGGGGCATAAGGTGGCAGCAATATTAACCATACAAAAATTCAAAGAGTAAACAGCAAAAAAGCAGAAACAAGAAAGAGGTATAAAAGAGTGTACGCTAGGCACAACTAAATAGGCACAACTAAACATTTGCTTGTAATGAACCACGAGAGTTTAGGCAATTTTCGGGTGCATTGTTTCAATCATTATTGCGTGGGGGAAAAAAGCAAATTTAAACAGATTGGTAGAAGCGAACATTGGGGTTAAGGACAGAGAATGGGAATGACGAGTACGGCGAGTAGCAAGAGGCTTCAAGAAGGAACTCCAGCCCAAAGCAAGTTTGCGGTGATAAAGAACATACAATAATTTAAGGCGCAGAAACTGTCTCTTGGACTGCAAGGTTGGAATTCGTTGTTGAAAGCCGACAATTGAGTCTATGTGCAACGAAGCAGGGAATGCAATGAAAACACGCAAACTGCAAAAATTTCCTGAGGTACGTAAGCCTGCTTAAATGCTTTGAAGACGAAAGCCTGGTGATTACGTATCAAAGACTGCTTTAGCACTACGTCTATTTTACGTCTACTTTATGTCCATTTTTTGCTTTCCGTTTCTCCATTCTTCAATGTGAATTACTTGGACAGGCAGACTGGCGACACCTTACTGTCACACCTTTCCCACAATCAGAGTTCTCCACGGCTGGGCTGCAGCTGTTCTACTCACAGTGCTATCATGTTTACCCGTCACATGATATGACATCAGTTCTGCACGCACTAGGCTACCTCATGTTCCGGTGCCGGCAATTTGCTGAGGTAGTGTGGTAGGAACCCACTCAGCTCCTACTCTGAAGATTCGGGTTTGATTCCCATACGAACTAAAATGTGTCTTTTATTTGCTCTTTACAATGGAAGCCATTCCTGGCACCGGACAACAAAAACGCTGGTTGTTTGCACAATGGTGTCCTTAAGACTCTTGCCTTAAAGTTCTTCAGTGACGTGTCAAGTTGTCCTCTGGGGAGGAGGTCTATGAGTGGCGTAGAGCAATACTTACTCTTGTAGACTAGTGACTGTGTCTTGTCCACGGTCGGGTCCCCGATGAGCACTTTGGCTGCAAGGTCCAAGCTCACTGTCCTTGGCTGCACGCAACACCGTTGACCAATCAGCCGTCATTACTACCACTACATGTGAACCCTCAATCCAAGCACACTAAACACATGTTTAGCTCCAGTCATGGGATTCAGTGGAGGGTGTTAAAATTGGGGCTGCAGCAGACTGGCCTTCTGTTCAACGCAACTATAAGAATGCTACAAAGAAAAAAAAAAGCAGGTTGACAAACTTCTAAGCTATGTAGGATATCCTGTAATGAAAGCTGTAGTCCGTTTCAAGTTGAGTGCCATACTCTCAATGTTACTCATTGGTGGCATATTTCGAAATCAAAACGCTAGTCTCATAGATTCCTGCATACGTGACTGGTTTAGTCTAAGTAGATTTTTTTACATACTGGCCCTCCTATGAGGCAATATGTTGCAACACCTTCGAGACTTCATTTTCCAGGTGAGTTTTTTGTGCCGATGGCCAATCATGTGAAAATAATAATAATATTAATAATAAGAATGGCTTATTATTATTAGCGAGACACAAGGACAATACCACAGTGATAAAACGAGAGGGCAAAGACAATGTAACAATGGCACGCCAAATATGTGTAGAAATTTCAAAGGGAAGGTGCATTTACTGCACAGGCTAGTATGTGTTATCACGAGAACAGAAACCGCAGTTCACTGTAACAGTTCACGCAAGTACCGAGAATAACACGGGCAAAAGGCTGTCGCTTGTCACAGCACGCAAGCTGCAAAACGTGGAAATGTAGAGAACACAGTCTTGTTAATCAAGTCTCCCGCATTCACATAAGCATACTATATTCCCCTACTTCAATCAAAGTGTCTATTTCACCAAGTCTGAAAAATGCAAAAAATTCCAGGCATTTGCTCAATTTTTCCGCAAACTTGTTGAGAATTCCCCCAACAATTCCCTGAGACTTCCCTGTTTTTTTTCTTGCTCTTGGTGATCCCCTGGCAGTTCCCAGATTTTCCCGAGCCTCTGAGAGTTCCCGAACTCCCCGACGCTTCCCTGATTTTCCCCAGTGCATGATGAGTTTTCCCTAACAATCACCTGACATTTCCCCAATTTCTCCAACACATGCTGAGTTTTTCTAGCAGTTACCCACCCTTTCCCCATTTCAACAGACATTCCAAGTCTCCCTAATTATCCCCAGAAACCTCCCCATTTTCCCCCAGGCTCCCAGAGTTTCCCTAAAAATTTCGTTGAATAGAGATACTCACGGGCGAGGTCAGGAAGAGCATGAGGAAGCGCTGGCTCATGATGCCCATGGACTTCTCCCGCCGGAGCTCAGCGTCCTGGAGGAAGGCGTTGAGGAATCCAGCATTCTCCGGCATGGATGCAACGGACGCCTGACCCTGGTTGATAGCCTCGTTGGAGGGCACCACAAACAGCTGGCTCATCTCCAGCGAGTGCGAGAACTCAAAGTCCTTCACCGTGTGGATCTGGGCGGCCATGTTGGATTTTTCCGAAAGGGCCTGTGCAATGGGCAAAAAGGAGGAGGAGGCGGGAAAGGAAAAAATTATTTCAAGAGTTAACGGCCCTCTACTTTACAGTACAGCCTGCAAAACAGAGATGTTGACAAATCTGAATTGCACTACAAGATGGAATTGAAACTATTCAACGAACTGTCTTACCTCGCCTAACCAAAACATAAATGTTTATTCGCTGTACCAGCTTCTCTTACGTGGTTTTTTGCCTTTCAGTAAAGTGCTCAATGCCTAAGCACGATACAAATGTGTGTGTGCATTTTCAAGGCACACTTGAAATGTGAACATGGATTTGCAGATGATGCTGCTAGCCCTGGCCTGCTGTTATACCAACAAGCAGAATTTCTGTGATTTAAAAGATTGCAGCAACCACTGAAGCTGGCGTTGCTGCAACCAACCCTCGCTATTTTTTGTTTTAGCCATAATGGTTCATGACTAGTAACAACACTGTAGATTTGCAAGCAACTCTTGTCTGTGTGGAGAACTACGACAAGAGGTATAAATGCAATCCCCTGATTCTGCATGCCCTCATGAATACGATTCCATGACAAAATGCTGTTTGATGATAATGATTATTTGGGGACATGCGGCGCAACGATTTCACAACTGGTATTCAGGCCCAGAAAGGTATGTGCTGTGTAGCAAGACAAAAAATGCCTAAGTGATTACGTAACCCCCCAAAATGTAACTAAAACACAAGAAAGGAATAATGAACTTTGGTTCAAGTGGCTCTTTCAGATCCACGTCATACCGTTCTAGACAAATACACGTGAAACAAAAGCCAGTGTATATTTTTCCGAGGCAAAAGATGCAGCATCATACCTTCACTGTCCTTCACGAACATAAATGATTTTTTCAGAGATAATTGCTAAGACGCAAAACCTCTTTTGCTTACTTCCCTTGACCTATGTGTGGCCTCGAATGAACTCATGTCACTGGGCACCTACTCTGCAGTTTGCTTGATAATGAAGCTTGATTTAAGGTACTAATAACAGGTAGCAGGTGTGACCTTTCTATTGTCTTGGTGCAAGAAGAAGTATAGAGAGTGCTTTGCAGTCACCTTGAGCTTTGGCAGGGTCTCCCACAGAGCCCCCTTGCCAAACCATCGGTACTTGTTCTTGGCTTCCTTGGCAACCATGCCCACACTCTCAAGAACATTCACGATGTCATATACCCGCCGCCTCTCCACACCTGCAAAGTCGAAGGAAGAGAGATTCATAAAGGGCGTTCATGACACAGCAACATGACTTCATTCGGAATGGTATGGTGTCTTGAACACACCGCTCTATTAACGCACAAAATGAGTGCTCTGCGGCAATATAGGGCTGTTACACACTGCAATCCCATCAACACAAACATTAAAACTCGAGCAAACCACAGTTGTAATTTTAACTATAATTTGTTTGAAACCTGCATCACGGAGAGGCAGGGGCAGAAACGAATGTTCCGCAAAGTGAACCCACTAAGGTCTAACTGAGTGATCTGCAAGTCACATGCCAAAGTCTTTGGGCACTAAACACTAAACAGAAACTATAGTTTCTGCAACGGCTGCAGAAACTACACAATCACATGGCAAAGCGCGCATCTATTTAGTGCTGTGCTTGTCCCTATCGCAAAGCCGTCAGTTACAAGGCCATAATCAGGCAGTTAATTGCTTGGCAGGGCTGCTCCAGTTTATTTATTTGGTTCCCATTTTATGCTTCCATTTTCTTGCACTGTTTGCATCTGTATCATTTTACACTTTCAGGCCCAGTTCCTTCTGGCTTGCTCACTGGTATATCTTGCTTACCGGCAAATCTTTGTTATGAATTTCCAAGTTACTGTTACTCAGAGATTTATGCCCATTTAGGCAATGAGCCATTAACATGCAAGTCAAACATTCGCTAAGCCTTAGTCATTGTTCTGTCACTCACCGAGAACTCTGGCGGCTTCATCAAGTGAAACGATGATGTTGTCCGATGGTGAAGCATACTCCGGGTAAAGGGCCAGAAACCTGCCGAGGCAAGTCATACATAGAGAAAGAGGTGAAAAAATGAAGAAGACGGCACCTCCAGAGCAAACTTTCAGATCTTAACCAGCCTAAAATGCAACGAGAGAGACATGAACGTGTAATAGAGTGAAAGAACTCACGCTTGACACAGCAGGCCTAGGGACTTGTCTTTCCTGCTAACAGGCTTGGTGTTCTCAGAGTTGCTGCTGTGATTCGACAGCTCCTCATCCATGCTCTGCAAAAAGGTCAAGTGCCGAAGTGCGCTCGATTGTGTCACAAAACGTAAAAAGTGAAGATGCTCTGCAAAAAGGTCAAGTCCCAAAGTGTGCTCGATTGTGTCACAAAACGTAAAAGTGAAGATGACAACACAAAAATTAAGTGCAACAACATGGCGCCAGCTGTCAACTACGGAGGCGATACACACTATTGAAAAAGGTACAATAATTAAAACAAGAGCCAGTTTTCACAAATAACCCAAGTTTCCGCTTGATAGTTTCTTTCAGAGTAAAAGGCAATGCACCGCCACGTGTCCATCAAGTCAGCATCAATGCGATAAGGTCCATCACATGAACAAACATAGACTGAGCAATAATCACAACTCAGGGTGCAGCCATGGACAGAGCAATAACACTTGTGCTTAACAAAGAATAAGTATATGGCAATTTTTGAAGGGTAATGTTTCATTTCCCAATAAAGTGCACTACTACAACTGCTATAAATGTGATGTCTTATAGCTAAGGCCGAAAGTGGGCTAGTTGGTTATCTGACTGCAATTTTACTAGCGAAAAACAGACGAGCGAGTGTCCTGTGTACTACTTCTTCGTCCGCGCCTGTTTTTCGCTAGTAAAGTGCAGTGATGTCTTATACGCAACATGCAAAAAAAAAACAAAAAAACCACGGAAAACTAAACAAGACGTTTCTGCTTCAGCTGTTTCACTCTAACAAAAGGAAGCCTTGAAAAAAAAAAGTGGTAAAGCCTTGAAAAGATTCAGTCCTCCACTTACAAAAAAAAAAAAAACTCAACAGCCTCCGGCCATATACCTGGACGAAAAATCACCTAAAACCATGCGACAACCTGCCAGCAGATAAGAAAAGTACAACAGAAACTACACTTGTCGTGTGTAAAATGTACCCTCCCTATTCCAAAGTTCCTGTGCTTTTCAGGTGTTCAAGATGTCAAAAGCCAAACAAATACGAACCCCTAGCACTTTTTACAATCATCAGTGGACGTCCTCAGTATGCCTTTAGGATGCCTCGGGTAAGTGCTAAATTTAAGTACTGAACTTGTGCAGAGGTTCGGAACAACAGGATCACTTGAGTACGCCTCAGAAATAAATAGTGGATGCGATCAGGACATTATCAGGTCCCTAGTAATATGTTCTCAGCACGTCCTCAGGATGTATTGGTACCGTCTCGGGAGCATACGAAAAAGGCTGGCACATGCGCGATGCTTACATTATCCCCACTTGCGTAAGGCAGCCGGTCCGCCAGAGATGAAAGCAGTTTTAACCGAGCCGTCGGCGTCAGCGGCTCCGGACGGCCTGCAACACAGTCGCCGGGCCTGGTTGGAGTGCCGGGAGAGTCCGGATACGGCGGAGAGGGCGACGGACTGCCACTGTTGTTGCTGCTGCTGCAGCGCAGCGTAACATCCTGGAGAGGACGTTTGGAGCCATCCATCGGGAGACAGCTGGAAACCACGAGAAAGCAGTAGAAGCAAATAATATAGAAACACCGTCCCACACATACGTACCGAAAATTTCATTGAAGTAACATTTATTACAGAGCCATTGCACCTGTAGTTTGCTCGAGTGTTAAAATTTGGATTTTGTGTGCAAGAACTACATACATCTAGGCGACAAGGCATGTCAGAACTACAAATCAAATGGGCACCGCCCATTTAACACATTTCAAACCCACCACGTAGCTGCTAGGTGGTTTTGTTCTTTGCTGCAGTGGACGGGACCCAAGTCAGCAGGAAGTGAATCCTCTAGTTATTGCTACATTTACGGAGGCGGCCAACTAATCCGCCAAGCCGTACGTTTAACTAGGTCACAAGCAGTGCTAATTGCTGCACCAAAATTATGAATACTAACTTTCCTTTGATGATTATGTCCCTGTAGAGGTTTTCTTGTTCAGTATAGCCTTACAGCAAAGTTGCATGTTTCCCGTTAAAATAGAGAAATGCCAAAAACATAGGCACGCCAGATTGGTTTTCGATTACAGGGTTTTTGTGAGAAAGAACAGTGTTTTACTGAGTAAAAAAAAAAAAGAGTAACTTTTATCCAGACACACACTGCACTTGTGTATTACATGCGGAGGCATACTAACAGGCACTCAGCATAGTTCGATAGTGGTTCGCTTTTACAGGATTCGGAATTTAGAAAAACTAGATTACGGTGCGTGTCAGAAGAGAAAAAGCCACAACTTAGTTTGAGAGAATCACTCAAAAAAAATTAAAGCTGATAACATCCTTTATAACAACTTAACTGCACTGTGCAGTGCACTGCTGTTTCCAACACACAGATGTTAAAGGGACTGCCAACCAATTTGTGGAATATAGCTCTCTATGCCTAAATGAAAAGGCATGAGTTGAAACACCTTGAGTCACAACGGCTTTCCCTGATAGGGCCCTAGAACTAGAACACCTGTAAGAGGAATTTTTTAGATCTACCAGCATTGCGCATGCTGCCAAAACACGCACTTCATGATCTATATACGCATATATATATATATATATATATATAATATATATATATATAATAATATTTATATGCCGATATCATATATATATATATATATACACTATCACGGGGGAAATGAATGAGCACCAATGTAGCACCAGCAGAATACGCCGTGCTCCGATAGGCACCCTAGCATCATCATAGTTTCATATATCCTATACTCTCTAATATATATATATATATATATATATATATATATATATATATATATATATATATATATATTATATATATATATATATATATATACGTCCCAGGGCCGAAGCATTAGACAGAGGTGTGGGTGAGCAAGTTTGGAGAAACCAGAAAGCAGCATATAAAAAATACAAACATACAATGGCAGTCTGAAAACTAAACGAACTATAACAAGACTGCAAAAATGTATTACAACGGCAGATTCGCCAGAAATATCAACACTCAACTTGTATGCGAGATGAAAAGAGGTGCTTAAAGACTCGTTCCTAGCTAAACAGCAATAATGTGCAACCTTTCCTATTCCTTTATGCGGTTTTTGAATCACGATTCACGCGTTGAAACCGACGGACTCGTTCGGATACGCACGGTACTGTCACGTTTGCACACTACATGGCGCCACTTTTCATCATCATCATCATCACCATCAGCCTATCTACGCCACCTTTCAGACTTAAAATTTCAGTGCCAAATTAAAATTATTTCCTCCTGTTTACTGAAAAATTCATCGTGGTTACCCCAGTATATAAAACGCTGGCTTGCATTTAGACCTAGAGGACACGGACTTGACAAAAATCGGTTGTCTGTCCCTTTAATAACCCAGTGCCCACTATCAATGACAGTCATGCATGGTAAAAAAAAAACAGCTCACAGAGGCCATCCAGGATTGGATCCGGCGTCTCTGTTTTCGAGGTCGAGACAGAGTCGCTTGGGCGATCTGGCGGCACTGAAGACATCGTCCAGGGTGGAGTCCCGCGTATGAACAAACATTATGTTTTCATTGGTCGCGCACGGCTTCAGGCAGTACTCGGACATCATGCGGATCCTGCGCGGAATAGAAAGATGCGGCAATTAGTTTAGAACGAAATCAAAACAAACAAACAAAAAAGAAAAGGTAATGCACTGAGAGAACAGCCAGAGGTAACGATAGATGGGCAACCTGGTCGGTGACACATTGAAAAAGACCCGCGAAAGAGCACATGGCGTACTAGAGAACTCAGAGAACATACCAAGAGAGCAGTTACAATGTAACAACCGCCTCAAGGCTCCAGTTAAAAAGGGGGGTGTAAAAAAGTCGTCTATTACTGAATCCGCAAGTTTGGCTGTGTAAAACGCGAGTAATTGCGTCATTCGCCACTTTCGAGTGTGCCATTTAACAGACGAAAAACTCCGCGAAACGGTAGCGTTCAACCGGTAACACTCTTTCACAGCAGCGAGACGTTTTTCGTCACTTGAGTTACATATTGAACAAAACGTCCGCAGCTGCCTTCTAAAATCTTAGCGTCAATTAAAAAAAATGTCCAGGAAAATGTTTGTCAGGCAGACACAGGAACGCGAACGCGCCAAACCAACCCCCCAACACCACCGCCATAAATGACGTCACAGCTGACGCACCGTCACTTTGCGAGGTGCTCCAAGGAAACGATAGGCGTAGAAGCGGCATCGGTGAACTATTTGGCGACGTCTCAACCACACAGCGAACCAAGACAGCGGTGTCTTCACCACGACTTACCGCGAACGCGGCTTTTCCCCACACCATCTATACCCAGGACAGAAGATCGGTTCTACCGAAGTTCGATGTACGCACGCAGGGTTCGAGTTTTCAGCGAGGCCTACCCCGAGATATTCGTCTTGGAAGCACCGGACAGTCTAAGGCTTCAGCAAGCGTTCGCGCACTGCCCAAAAGAACATGCCAGCAAGCCACGGCACGCGACTGCTGGCGGTATCGTGCGAGCCAGACTGAACGCAGGCCGCTCGAACGCCGCAGCAGATGTTTCCTATCTACGCGGAGCACGCCGGGTTCGTGACGTAGACGGCCTGGCTGGGATGACGTCACCGTTTTTTTTTTTCTCGCAGTGCGAACACCGGGAGGAAACAGAACGAGGTGCGCTAGCTCCAAGAAAGGATGCATGCACTCTCGACTGTTTCGGACACGACGGCGCTTCTCGCCGGAACCCAGTTTTGCAACGGAAATAGGACATACCGAGCTTAAGAACTTGAATGCCGACACTAAGAACATACACTGTAGAACGTTGTAGCGATTAAAAGGGCCATAAAGAGAAAATACAACCATGAAGTTCGAAAACTTCAAGCCTTTGGTAACTCGCTCAGTGCCATTTCAGTCCACGAAAGGTGTTTTTTAAACAAACAAAAAAAAAAAAACGCAACGTCGGAAAACTCAAATTTCGCGCTACAGTGACGCAATATGGGCAGTAGCGACGTATTATAGGCTAGCGCTAAAAGCATACTTATCAGTGAGTTAACTCCACGTTAGCATGCAATCAGTCGGAACTAAAGACCCCACTACAATCGCCCAGACATGTCTGTTGACGGCGGCCGCCAATTGAACAAACAAGATGCTGTGACGTCACATGTGACGTCACAGCGAGGTCGCCGGACAGTGACTGGGAAGTCGCCACAGTAGAATACGTTTTCTTTAATACATCCATTTATCGTTTGAAGGTTTGCGATAAATTAGCATCATTGCTTAACGGGACATAGCAGTCTCTTTAATGGACCAAACATGTATTTTGTCCTCGTGGTCCCTTCAACGTACCGCGTTTAGCGTTGCCCTTTCCATTTGTTGCCAAAATAATGGACCCATAGCAAGCCTGTAACTGCGCATATATTTCGGTTCGTCTGACGATGCGTGACATCGCACGAAGCCCGAGCTCAGATAGGGTTTTTCTCGCAGGCCAGAAGAAGCGATTAAAATGCCAGATACCTTCATCATCATCAACAACCTGTCTACGCCTAGTGCAGGGCAAAGGCCTCTCCCATTGATCTTCAACTATCCCGGTCCTGTGCAAACTGCGACCAATTCATCCCCGCAAACTTCTTGATCTCATCTGCCCATCTAACTTTCTGCCGCCCCCTGCAACGCTTGCCTTCTCTAGGGATCCACTCTGTTACCCCTAATGACCAGCGGTTATCTTGCCTTCGCATTACATGCCCTGCCCACGTCCATTTCTTCTTAATTTCTACTAGTATGTCTTTAACACGCGTTTGTTCCCTGACCCACTCCGCTCTCTTCTTGTCCCTTAACATTACACCTGTAATTTTCCGTTCCATTGCCCGCTGAGTCGTCCTCAATTTAAGTTGAACCCTCTTAGTGAGCCTCCAAGTTTCTGCAGTTTCTGCCCCGTAGGTGAGTACCGGTAAGATGCAGCTGTCATACACTGTCTTCTTCAGGGACAATGGTACACTGCCATTCATGTTTTTCTCCTCAAGATATATCTTACCTAACTGAATTTACCTTCAACGCCACAGCTTCGAGGGTACGCGTTCCGACAAGTTTAAGTGGCAAAGAACAACCCAAGAGGCATTGCATTTTGGTTAAGGGTAAATTTTGTGGGGATGGAGTTTAAGTCGACAAATACCTTATTGGTGATAAAGAAGCTCCTCGGGAAAGGAAAACTTACTTCGTTATAAGCGATACTTAATTAAAAGCGAGGATGATATGGTTTTAACGTACTACATTGAGGACCTCGAAAAAGTTCGAATAAAGCGATATTTTGAAAAAAAAAAAAAGCCATTTCGTTACAACGCGAATTTACTGTACGCGAGGTTGAAAAGGAATAACGGGCACTGCCGGAATACGCGTTTCGACGAACGAACGCCGAGCGGAAAACAGCAATGCCGATACATTGCCGCCATTTCCAAAGAGGGTAGTCAAAGAATCGGAAATGACTATGCTCGAACGAGTGTTCGAGTTGCAACGAACTAGTCAAAAAGTCAACACGGGCGAGCCTCGGCGGCTTGCCGGCGGGGATAACGCCTTGCCACGGGGTTGGTGTTATCCAGGCCGAGTCACCCGAAGCACTCGCGTCACAGCAAAGGCGCGTCAACAACAGACGAAGAAAAGTTTGGGCGCGTTTTAACTTGGTTGCTGAGAGGGGCCAGCTGTAAGAAAGGAGCATCGTTCCCGGCAAAAAAAAAAAAAAACAGGGTTAATTCTTTGAAATAAACTGATAAGAATATAAGACATGATGATTAGGTTGCGCTCATATAAGCATGCACACAAACATGCAGATGTTCATTCCATAACACGTTTCTCACTGACCATATAGATGCGCGGATTACCCGTGATAGGCCCAGCAGTTCGCTTACTTTAAACAAACACGTTCCCCCACACATCCGACTGCATAATGCAGTTGCCCAATCAGCGTTCACCTAAATGCGAATGCTGTGGACATTCATGCTCCCTGTACCACATAGTCTGGGCATGTAGCCAAAACCCGGACTTGCCACCCCTTTCCCTACCACCAAACTCGAGCAGTGGGCGATTGCGCTGTCCGCGCACACCTTTAACGGTCACTCATGGACCCGTTAACTAAAGCCAAAGTATGGCGTAGACAGCCGTTTTGCTAAAGAGATGGTGACCGGACATGCACATGAGCAGTTTTCTAATCATTCACCTAACGGTAAGGTTTTCTCCAATACAGGCTTCTTGTCAATACAAGAAACACGAGGTTTCTGGGGTGCCAGAGTCCTCACCACGCAGTTCCGGGTAACAGAGGACAGTAATCACGGAAACGAAAAAAAGAACCACGTACATACAAACTTCGCTCCAAGAGTACGACTTTTTCCGGTGGCTTGACGAACGTACTGTAACTGGGCAAGAAAGGCTTCTTTCTAGTCGCCGGTCTTGTGAAGACGTCCACACGACATGCACGTGTCATTTCACGAATATAAATTTTAGACCCGCACACACACACACACACACACACACACACACACAAAAACAAACAAACAAAGAGGTTGAACTTGGAGGTAACACGATGTCGACAGGTTGGTTGCAATTCTGCCCAACGGGTCCATGATCAAGCCACGACAGCGCTGCATAGAAGAGCGCTTATCTAAGATATCAGGGCGTACAGATAAGGCATTCATCGTCTCAAGTGGCCATTCACCGTCCGAGTGGCACTGTCAAACCTCGCTACGCAGCACGAACCGCCAAATACCATCAGATGCATTGTGCTACAGACAAAGAGCGAAGGTCGCTTACATAATAAGTCTCCTCAAAACATTTCTTCAGCTTATGGTAAGATGTGGACGAATGCTCGGGGCAGGTCTAACCGCAACCACGGACGCGACGTGAAAACGCCCGCAGGCCGAGACATAGTTACGTCCTTCGAAACTGGGGCGAGGGGGCGGGAAGGAAAGCTAAGGCCTGCACATTACGACCGCACTCAAGCCGGCACATCCGCTGTTAGCACAGCGAATACTCACGAACCAACGCAAAGACGAACGCAGAAAAAAAAAAGAGAAAATAACACAATGCCGGCAGACAGCCAGATTCAACCCGACACGCCCATATTTCTTTTCAGATACACGCGCGCTGCCGGCATTACTTCGTACACAGCTGCAGTGCACGACTGCTTTATAAATAGAGGCCACTCACGACCCCCGAGTCGCCCATGTGTCTACCGCTTAAACGCCAACGGTCGCGCGCGCCCTGTATTCCCACCTCTCTCTCTCTCTCTAGACGACATATATATAACGCTGGACAAACACGAGGAAGTCGTTACTATCTTACCTCCTCCACCGCCCCCCACCCTCTCCTTCGTGCTTCAACCAAGGCCTCCAGCATCCGTCCTTTTCAAAAAGAAAACGTTCCCGACGCGACCGTTGAAACAATGGGAGGTTCCACAAGTGGTTGCTGCTCGCTCTCCAGCGGAGAGTAGAGCGGATAATCGCTGCTCGCCAGGAGGTTTCTCTCTCCGAGAGAGATTAAAGACAAAAAAAGGGGGGAGATATTGACGCGAGCCTCGACAGAGATAAAAGGGCAACGGAGATAATACAGCGCTTGAAGCTGTAGGAGGGGGTGGGTGTGGAACGGAGCATCGTCGTCTCTCTCATTCCTCACTCGCACGCAAGAGCACTTGACGGAGCTGGCGCAGAAGAAAGCGACGCAGCAGTAGGCTGCCTTCTTGAAACATGCGGACGAGCGATTTCCTTTTGTTCTCGAGGCATTTCTCGCAGTCGAGACGCGTCGTCGTCGGCTGAAGTGGAGAGGAAAAGGCGGGAACACAGTTCGCGCTCTTGCGGAGTACCAAATTGCGCCGTGTGATACGTCGTGCCTCCTTCGTGGATGCTGAGACGTCTACAAAGATAAATTCTCGGACGGGAAGATGCTGCTTGAATACTACATCAGTAACGTACCGAGGGCTGTAAAAGCGCCATTTTAAAGAGCTTTGTAGCGACCACCATGGCGTCGATCATTTGGCTTTACCAGCCTCAGCACTATACCCATGGCCTGTCACCTCCTTGGTGTATATAAAGTTAGACCAACGACATTTTGCAGGTGCTGTGGCGATACACACACCTGTCGAGCACGACGTAAGCTATTCATAATCATTTCGATGAGGATTTACGTCCCAGTTACCACGCCTTTAATTGTAAATGCGTTTTTTTTCCTCAAGAATTTTTCTTTGGTATTCATTCCTGCGAATACTATCTGTCGGACGGGCGGACACACACGCACACACACGCGTTTTTTTTTTTTGCAAGATCCCTCTTTCATTTCCGAACCCCCCTGTAATACGAATAAATTTGTGTCTTCAGTTAACACCACTCCGTCTGAATTCATTCAAACTGGCGAGAGAACTGCAAGACAGTTCACTATAAACATTAGGCATCGCAAATTAACTCTGCCTTTTGATTGCGTTTGCTTTTAACATTTGCTTTCATCGAAATCCCTAGGATAAAATGCCACTTAAACTCCACCATGTTGCGAGGGACATCTGCTTGCTTGTCAGCCGTCTCTGGCGTTACGTAATCTTCATTCCATGGCTCTCAGGCCTGCTATTTTGTTTCAAGTATTAAATAAAAATGATAATTACGGTGGCATTGGTAGAACAGGGGAAGGAGAGATTAAGCGTTTCCATTAAGAGCCAGCAGATACAGAGTCAAGAGACAAAAAGAAGTAAATAGGCTTAACAATGAACATTGTGACTAAGTTGGAGACTCTGGGTCTGCGGATTTGGTTCGGACCATTCTACTGCCCGCTCTGCCTGCGCAACTAATTCATTAAAACGAAAAAGCCCGAAAAAAAAAAACATCAAACGTGGGTAAGGAAATAAAGCAAACCAGTTTTGCACAAAGGCTGCCTTCTTTAGAATGAAAATACCACCAAATATTTCAATACCTTTTAGGCGAATAGATAGCAACAATATTCGCCAGCCCCGATCACCAAGTTCTCAATGGGGCAATGACAATACGCTCGGAACGCCGACTGCATTCTAAATTGCAGAACAAAGGGTCCCGGCTGTATAACCGAAAAAAAAAAAAAAGGCCGTCCTGTCGATGACGTCAATCATAGCGTCAAACGCATCCCAAACTGCAGAACAAGCCAGTCCCAGATGCAAAACAGAAAAAAAAAAGCAAGAAACAAACGAAAAAGAAAGGTGCCGGCCTGTCGAGGACGCCAATAATAGTGCCGTTACAACGGATGTCCCAAAGTCGCGAGAGGACGCGCATCAGGGCCTCGCCTGAGCAAACATAACGGGGGCGAGCGACGACCCGACGGGCAGCAAGTTGATGGGCCGCCATCCAGACGTCAGATTAAGCCGAGACAAAAGCGGGCCCGCGGATGTCAGCAGGCGCGCCGTAGCGATCGCAAAGTAAATCGCCACGAGAGAGTAGGGACAACCCCGAGTGACATGTGTTCCCGGCATAGGCGGCGTAACAAGTGGCGCTGGCTCGCTGAACGCCGGACAACCTGTTACATGTCGGCCTCTACGCCGAGCCGTTCTACGCGAACTGCTCTCTGATCCGGTAGTTCGGTACAACGCTGCGAGAAGCGGATACGATACGCGGCGTGATAGAGGGGCGTGGCCTCACAGAGCAACCAAAATTCTGGAAGACTTTCACGACAGAGTATCGCGGACTGAACGTTTTCAAAAAGGAGGCGTGGCGTTTTGAGTATTTTAAGCTTTTGCAAAGAACTTCGCTCAATCGTGGATAAACGACTTTGAAGCGTAAGCAGGTTTGAACAAAATGGACAGACAGGCAGAATAACAAAAATGTAAGCGGCTGTAAACCAAAATCATGTACGAGCATGGAAAAGCCCCATTAGAGAGTTATAGCAGAGCCGAGAACCGGTCCCGGTAGCGTCCTGGCAATTTATTTCACGCGTCCCGGTAGGTTACCCGGTAGGCGACCGGCGCCAGTGCGCGTGCGCAAAGGCGGCAAACCTAGTTGTGCGCATGCGTGCCGGGTACTGTACAGGGACCGGTTCTCCGCCCTGCTATGACTCTCTCTTACCATGCATGGATGCCCAAGCGAATGACGGAAACACAGGTAAGACGAAAGACACCAACAACACGATGCGTTCAACCGATTGCACCGCCAGCAAGTGGAAGTGGATATGTGGTGTTGGCACGATTCGTGCTCATGGCGCACGGTTAGTATCTTTCCAGGCGCTGCCCAAGGGCAACGAACGAAAACAACAACAACAACAACAACAAAGCAAAACGCGCACACCTTAGACGCATCGCACTTCAGGAGAAATCCGTCCTTGTTCGGTGTTCGAACCCCTTAGAAATCCGGGACAAATCCATAGCCAGTCTTAAAGCCACGGTTGAAAGCTGGATTAAAAACAACCAATTTCCATCATACCGGTAGGTCAACAAACAAGTGAAACGCGTACACCTTAGACAAATCGCACTTCAGGAGAAATCCGTCCTCGTTCAGTGTTCGAGCCCCATGGAAATCCGGGACAAATCCATAGCCAATTTCGGAGGCACGGTTCGAAGCTGGATTAAAAAAACCAATTTCCATCATACCGGTAGGTCACGGGCGAACAGCCGCCGACCTTGCGGGGAACTTCTCAGCGAAGGCCAGCAGCCGCTCATTCTCACGCTCTGTACGTGTTATCTCCCTAATTGGACCGATCGCAGCCTCGGCAGTGCTGCACACAACTACGCAGCCGGTGCGGTCAAGACCCTCACCCCCCCCCTCGCCTCTCCACATTCGCTTTCGGACGAGCGTACCGTAACGGACTCCGCACTGCACGCGACAACCTCGCGCCGAGTGAACTATGCCAGCTGTGACCGTTAGTAGGCGGAGGAACTCGGCCACCTGTGCCACAGCACGCACCGTCGCCTCTTCTTTGCAACACCCCAAGATACTCAAAAGGCCCGGGAACTACCTCCCGGCTTTTCTTCCTCAACACTATCGAAAAATCTTGCCGTACTTCAACGACGTTCCCAGGTATTAGCCAATCAGAACGACCGACGAGTCTTATTAAACATATTTCGAGACAAGCTCTGAGAGGAGCTTTCTTATCTAGGTGTTGATCCCTTTCAAGCTTGATGCGCGCAGCGCGTTGTTGCGCCACGAAAACACGTTCGCGCATGCGCACTAGGTTCACCCGTACAGGATGGACCAACGGCTGGTCGTTACGCGCATTTGGACAGTGTTTATAACGCATGTTGAACCACAGCGCAAACGACGAGACAAAGGACGATAGCAACAGGACATGACTTACTACTGGATTTATACGCACGTTTATAACGCACTCACGGCCGTTCTTTTCGGCGTGATATCGCACGCCAGCTCGCGCGAACCAGTGGAAGTCCTACAGCACGTGTACCGCGGTTACAATATAGAGCTACGGCGAAACAAGCTTTCCCAGCAGCATTTCGTTGTTCTGACAATGAACGATAAAAGATAACGATGGCGGGATGGGATGATCCGTATACATGCTAGCGAAGTGGCGTGTGACGTATGTTACGACACCATTCCTGACCGGTGTGTTGCTTTTGCACGCTGGTAATTTACAGTCATCGCGCTTGATACGGTAGTGAGATACATCGTGCTGCAAGCACTTACGGCCTTCGTGCCACACCCATAAACGTTACAGATACAGCCCTGCGTGCTCAGTCAGACAACTGGGCACTGACATGTACACAAGATAGCAATATATATATATATATATATATATATATATATATATATATATATATATATATATATATATATATATATATATATATATATATATATATATATATATATATTATATATACTTGTGCCTGCATGAACACCCTCACAAAAAGCCATGTTGGCTGCGGTCCGTATGCTCCACAGCGTCCTATACGGACGCACAGGCCGTAACACATGATAGCAGTCCCTCGTATACTCAGATACCGCCTACCCACCGCTGGTAAAAAGAAATAAGGACAGGAAGGACGAAAGCACGAACCTAATGACATTAATACGCGCGAGGCATTTACGCGCTGAAGCAGCTGGCCCACGACAGCATCTGTTGATCATTATTGAGAGGTTTGCGTACCAAACGCCCCTCGGGCGCCGCACACTCGAACAGTCACTGCTCGCGGAACACGCGCGACACGGTTCATCTGAGCCGAACGCCATCAACGGAAGCCAACAGTGAAACGCGTAAAAACGAATTCGAAGTTCCCGCCATTCGTGTGACGTCACTGCGAGGCGCGGGCGGCGGTTGGCGTCACTGGCACTTCGGCTGCCGCGCAGCTGCGCTTGCGCTGGAATGTCGCCAGTCCCTGGACGAAACTAATGGCGCGAAACGTCGAGCTCACGCCGATGATTAACGACGCACTGACGTTTTATGAATGACGTTTACACGGAGAGAGGCAAAGATGTGTGCGACCGAAGCAGTCACGACACCGCGTTCCGCAAAGCTCCGCCATTTAAAAGGGACACTAATGGAGGTTCAGATTTTGGCTGCAACACAAACGCTTGCACCGTTATTTTCTTTTTGGTCGGTATCTGTCCAACCGCTCTACCGCTCTAGGGTGCCAGTTTGACCTTCAAACCGGGGGGACGGGTGGGGAAAAGTTAAAGGGGCCATGAGATGGGGTTCTTTGTGAGGTCGACGGCCATCGCACCGCAACGGCTATCTATTGAACGAATCTGTGAAGTAGCAGTCCGACGTTGATTAAAGGAATTTTTTACGAGCGTAAAAACACCAGAAAGCTACGAAAACATCTTTCGCGTGTGTCTGCGTTTGTACAGTGGCAGATATTTGTGTTATACCGGGGTGTAAATGCAATTACACACCGGGCTCGACGCTCATCTGTTCTTGGCGAAAGATCGAGCGTGTGTGAACAGTGAACTTTGTGAACTGTGAACAGTGTGAAAAGTGAACATTCGCTGAACTGTTCCTTTCGGCTACCTTTTGTAGCCCTCTCCCCCCAGGGCACCTGTCCTCCTTACCTCAATAAAGTAATTCTCTTTCTCTTCTCAGTGTTTTGACTACGACGACCCAAGGTTACTCCCTAGGTTAGGCGTTTCAACTTGCGCGCTAGCACGCCCCGCTGATCAGGCAACAAATTCCACCGGTAACGGGTTGATTGATTGTGGAGTTAAGTGCGCAGAAGGTACACCTGGACTGGAGGGCTCCGCAAAAATTTCGACCACCTGGAGATCTTTAACGTGCGCCAAAATCTCGACACACAGACGTTTTCACTTTTCGCCTACACCAGAAAAGCGGCCACCGTGGCCGCGGTCGAACCCGCGTCCTCGGGCTCAGCAGCCCAACGTCATAGCCACTGAGTCCACCTCGGCGAGTAACGGGTTGACAGCGAGGGATAAACAACGACTGATACTTTCCCCCCAAGCAGTTGCAGCAGTTGCAGCTACTTTACAGCCACTGTTTTTTTCTTCTTCTATTCAATTCCTTCGTCACTACAGCTTTTCCCGCCCTGAAAAGTATGCTATACATCTTTCGGTGTAGTAATCTCCACCCAGCAATATGCCCTGTTCCGCAATTTCCACGGCTGAGACGACCACGAAACGTCCCTCACACGAAAGCAAAGGAGCTCCCAAAAACGCCACTCAAGCGAAAACAAAACGCGGAAAATCGGTGAGCACAGACAAACATTAATGTAGACAAACCATCCTGGAAATCGTTGACAAGACACCGAGGACTTGAGCACATAATTACAAAAGGCCTGGCAGATAACCTGTTTTCGCCATTGTGCGTGTTGAATGGCGGCAAGGATTCAGGTACACAAGTGTACATAATTAAAACAAAAACGGCGCAGACAACGTGTTTGCGCGCCACTGCGCTGTCTGTGTATACAGCAGTGCGCGGACGTGCTCCGTCGACGTCCTCTTCAGCGCCCAGACAGACGGAAAAGGCGCATCGCAGCTACCGTGCGCGCCGACGGAAGCTAAGCTTCATAGTAGTATGGAGGGGAAAAAAACACGCCGTATAGACAGCTGAAAAACAAGACTGGTTCGCGTTACTGGCCCTTCCGGCAGACAGCGTGCCGCGTCGTGGCTTCGCTTCCAACCCAACGCTAGACGACGGTAGAACGCAAACCCTTCCTTTAAAAAACCAACAGTTTCCCGCTGGGGCTATGATTTTGAGTACGAAGAGTACGATTTCAAAGCGCTGTATAAATGCACAAAACCAGGCGTGAAAAATACGAACAAATACAGAAAAACCAGACGCACTTAAACGTTACTTCCACCCATGTTCGGTGTCGTCTGCACCCGTATCAGTTGCAGACGACAAAAAACCCGGCGGTGAACGACCGATGAAAAAGCCCGGCACGACGCGCAATCGTGTGCGCTCCACGGCAGCGCCACATATTCAAATTTGAGGATTTAGGCGCCACTTCTGTGGCGGCGATTTGAAATTACTTTTGGCCGCCAAGAGCTCGCTGATAAGTCGTGTAGCACACTTTGTTGGCGCGTACTTCGCAATTAACAATCTGACGGTCCGTCTGGATTTACGGGGGAAGCAATGGGAGGGGTTTGGTGGCAGGGTTCGAGCCCTCATTCATGGGCCTGAGTTCGCCATGGCTTTTAATTCGGCGACGGGTTTAATTTCTTCTCTTCCCTGCTCGGAGGGTATCGCAACATGTAGCCTGGAACAGAGCGAGGCGACGAAATTCCGACGCTAATTCTTTTCGACGCATGATTTACGTTTTAACTGAAAGCCATGCGAAATCTCCGCCTGCCGTCGGCTCATAGGGCCGTCGTTTCCGATACCTCTTAACAGCGCTCGAAAGTATACGCAGCTGACGATAGCACCAGCCAATGAGAGGGCGGAGGGACCATTACGTCACGTCGCTCCGCCACGCGCACGCGCCGTTGGCACCTAGTGAGGCATACGACGACGAGCTTCAGGATCTTCTGCGGAATGTCGTCAAGTGCTACAAACGTCTTTTAACAGAGCTCCAAGTCGTTATTGAAGACGATTACACATACAGACATACGTCGCTCCTTACATTTGCATATAAGCGCGAGTGAAGGCGAATGAACTCGTGCAGTGGGGTCGGTGAACGACGCCTAGGTGAAGTTATAAATGCGCTTTCCCTCCCTAACCAAGCTCATTTATTATAGCAGTGACATGAATGTGGAAGGGCAGCCTTTCACCAAAAAGGACACTGAGCCGAAGCTGCACGAAAGGGCAACGGCTTTGTGAACGTCTGCGCTGACGAGAAAGCTGGCGTCACACCATGCACCGTACGGACATAACTCAATAAATTTAGACGTTGTATATAACTACCGCATTTGCACGATTCAGACTCGCCCCTTAATGTAACGCGCAATTGAGATTGCTTTTGCTTATGAAAATTCCAAAAAGTAATTTGACGCCGACCTTACCGCGCTTGTGGAAAGGACATAAACGGAGCACGCGGGTTGGAGATTTTGAGGGGATTTCTCAACAATGTGCCTAGACAGCAACCTCGAAGTGACTTTTTGAGAAAGTCATTCTGAAATAGATCCGGCCACACATACTCTATTTATGCTTGCATCCGCATAAAGTAGGAATTATTCTCATTTCACGAAGCCGTGCTCGGTTTACTTTTTGTTGTGCAGCTGTACCTTGCAGGAGACATTTTACGTACGAAACCGTAGCACTAGAAATCCCTTGTGCTTCATGAAGCTGCTGATACGGGGAACATTGAAAGCCGATTTCGGTTTGGAGCCAGATTGTAACGCGCACGCGAACTTTAAGGCTACTTTTAGCGAAAAAAAGGTGCGGGTTAAAATCGTGCGAATACGGTATATTATATACGTTACGTGCGCAGTTCATCTATACAGAAAATTCCCGTTTAAGAACGAACTCGAAGGGACTGTGAAAATTTGTTCGTGTTATCAGAAATCCGTCTTGTTAAGCGGACGCCTTTTGTATTGTGCACGTACAAGAAAACAAAAGTGTTGTTCGTCTTAACCACTAAATTCGTATTAGCCGAGTTCGTCTTTGCCAGAGTACTGTATTAATGCACGTGGCATCAGAAGACAGACTTGTGTCTTACACACGCAATATTCAGGGCTTATGAGAACTGAAGAGGTTGCAGTCGATCATTTCTGTCAAATTTCCCGGACGAAGACTTCATCGCGGTAAACACAACAAGATTTCAGCAGCATAAGAAGACCACAAGGGTTAACGATTGTCCCGAATGGTACCCACATGAAATTATACGGGGCGCACTGACAGAAATATTATACGGGCTGACAGAAAACCTTTTGCAGAGCAACAAAAAAAAAAAAAAAAAAAACGTTTTGTTTGCGTTTTTAAGGCTCGTATATTGCGGGTCAAATCAAAAATTTGGTTCGTGATTCGTGAAAGTAGAATCGGGCTGACAGAAAACCTTTTGCAGAGCAACAAAAAGAAAAAAAAAACCGTTTTGTTCGCGTTTTTAAGGCTCGTATATTGCGGGTGAAATCGAAACTTGTCGAATTGATTCGTGAAAGTAGAATCGCACTTTCACCCACACACACGCTCGCTAAAGATCATCAGTATCGCCACTACAAAAGGAACTTGCCATTTCCAAGCCATTAAAACATTACTACGACACCTGTGCACACTGTCAGATCAATTTTTTTTTTTCAACTCACACCCAGCGTCATAAATGTGTTTATTTGAACTTGAAGTGACGCTGCACTCGCACTTCGACTGCACCGCAGTATCTACTGTGGAGCAACCGGAAGCTTATAATCAAGCTTGGTGGGCCGCAATTTTTAGTAAAGATACTTTCATTCTTTAAACATCGATAACATGTTGCCATGTTCTGGACTTCGCTGCGCATGCGCACTTAGGAGCTTCAAATCAAATAGGAGCTGTGGCCTGATGATAAAATGGCTCTTCCCAGATTAAGATCGTAGTTGGAAAGGTGTACAGGCGTCATAAACAACCTTGTCATTCTTTAAACATTAATGACATCCTGGCATGTTCCAGATATTGCTGCGCAGGCGCAGCCAGGTCGTCCTGTCGACTGCGCCAGAGGCAAAATGGCTGCTCCCAGGACAAAAAAAAAAAATGGCCGCGTATCTGCTCATTTCGTTGCAAATGTCGACAAAAGACGATAGTCTTTGTGGACATTTGCCAAGTAAATGCCTCCCTTCGCTTTCCCGCTCACCTCCGCTGGGCACTGGGCTCGCTCAGCTCCGACCTGCTGCACGGCGAGGGCTGCTGCTCTACGCCTCACCAAGTCTCAATAAAATGCCTCCTTTATGCTGTTCCTCTTCCGTCGCGCTCCTAGCTCGCAAGGTAAACACACTAAGGTTTGCTCAAGTCAATTTAAATTTACCGCGTTCCACTGTACCAGGCCGGGTGCCTCGATGCCAGCGCTGCCGTACGGCGGAGACGCACGTGAATTGAGTCGCCTTACTACAACGTTTATAGAACCACGTTGCCCTTCTCCACGTGCGTTCCAAGCGGAACGTGGAACCTATCTAGTAGAACTTTTGTTGCTGTTGCCGTTTGATTTCTTAAATGCCGCCTTGAGCTATAGGAGCGCTAACAGCAGGCGACGATTTTCTGCAATTGGTGTATTTCACTTGTTATCGCAAAAACCAAGCATTCATGAATTCGTTAATAAAGAAACACTGAAAATAGCACTGTGCAACAAATTGATTTTTACTTGCCTTTCCCAATTGCGTCTGTAATGTCTTGTTCTTGTTCAACAGTGTTAACAAGTATGAACATATAAACCGGACTAAGACGCTTAGATTTGTCTGTGAGTATATAAGAATATTGCGCAGACTTCATTTCACTTCGGCGGGTTGGCTGAATCGTAGTCACAGACAGACAGACAGCAACAGGACCCCCACAGACAGACAGGACGACAGACGCAACTTTCTGCGTTTAAGCATGCCCAAGAAAGCCTATCGTCTTTAAAAGAAAAGCTGGAAAGGTCCCCACGCGTCAAAATGAGTCCTCCCCAGTCGGAAATCGACCCTGCAACATGGCGCGTACTACCACAACGCCTGTCCGCCTTACGGAGGCCCGTTGTGCCGCCGCACTGCACGTGGCAGTCGACAGACGTCCCCTGACAGTAATTATGCACGGTTCCTTACAGCGTTCCTTCTCTCACCCTCTCGTCTGTCGTAAGAGCGCAACGTCGTTTTTGTTTTTTAGCCCGCCGTCCATTTTAGGGCGCACGTTCGAACACGTCACCCGCCCGAAAGAGAGTCGAGACGTCTGCGCGCCGCGACGACTTTACGACAGTGTAGTAGTAGTAGTAGTCGGGGTGGCGGTAACGGGCTACATAACGACTCCCGGCGGCGCGACAGGGGTGAGAGTGGTTATGTGGCGCGTGACAGCAGCCAACTCGCGGGTTGTAGAGCTCCGATTACGCGATATCCGGGCCACGTGCCGCCGGGCCAGCTTATATTTAGCGCTGTCTTTGGTTTCGTCTCGGCGAGGAACCAAGACGACGAAAAAAGGTACCGTAATGTGCTGTTGGACCATCTGCTGGTCCAGCCGGACCATCTGGTGCGCTAGAAGTGCGATTCAAATTAGGAATACAAGGCGGAAATGCATACCCGTTACAGAATAAAAAAAGCGGGGCGACTTAGGGAAACAAGAAACTCTGTGGGAAGCTGGAGGTCCTATACTTTTGAATTTAGGAGCGCCAAAGAATTGGACAAACTCAAATGGCAGAAGATGAGGGGTTTAATAAAAAAGGCGGCAAAGTGTTATCAGCGACTATAGCTCGCCGTATACAATTCAGATATTGTGGATGCAAATCCATCATTAGCTGCACTACAATTAAAGGTTTGCCCAGAGTTTTTATTTTAGGGGGGTGTCGAAATCCTCCTGGGCGGTGTTAGGGGGGGGGGGGTGCTCGTGGTTGTCTAATCTTTTTTTGGGGGTGTCGAAGTACTCCTGTTAGGGCTGCGTGTATAAATCCCTGACTACAATGAAGAATAAAAGTAAGAACAAGCAAGCGATGGGGATTAGGGAAGGTCGTAAAGTGCGTAAGCTCTTCCGTCGGGCTTTCAGCGAAAGAAATGAGTTATCTTGGCGGCCAGTGTTATCACGAACAGATACGTTTTGTTATCGCTTGTTATGTTTTTCCTTTTTCTCGTTTTGTTGCCGTGGTGTCTGCTGCGTCTGCATACATAATAAGCCAGACGTCGTAGCAATAAACTTCAGTTGAGGAGTCAGCACCTGTTTATCACGTCCTTAACCTCACCTCCGTATTTTGCGCTGTTCAATTCCCCAGCATGAGATACCAACAGAACTGCCCCAAGCATTAACGCTGACATAGAGATCATATATAGCGAGCAAAAAACATAGATGATTTCTTAAAAGGCAAGTTAGTTTTAAGAACACAAGTTTTGAGGACGGCTACATTTGAGCGCTATGGCGTTTATCTAAATTAAAGATAAGAGGAAATAAAGAGTAACATCAGAGCGGAGAACCGGTCCCGGTACGGTACCCGTTGTTCGCATGCATGCACAGGTGTACCGGGTACCGTACCGGGACCGCTTCTTCTCTCAGCTATAACTCTCTAAAGATGACGGGAGACCGAAGGACGACGGGCCTTCGCTGTCCATTCAGGCTCGCCAGCTCGACAATGAAACGGCGATGAAGGTGAAATCGCGGGGTATACGGGCACTCTTATCTCTATTATATGAACTTCGGTATCTCCAGCACTGTTTCTGCATCTGATATAGCGGCAGGTTGCGACGCAGTATAACAAAATTAAAAAAAAAAATGAAACAAGAACTAGCCTAAAGTTGTGACGACATTGCAAATTATCCTCTACTATCGCAAGGAGCATACCCCCATTCCGTTCGTTACCCCTTTTTGCTAGAGGAGAATGAGGAGCGGGTTCGATTCCCGGCCGCGGCGGCCGCTTTTCTGATGGAGGCGAAAAGCAAAAACGCCCGTGTGTTCGAGATTTCGGCGCACGTTAAAGACCCCAGGTGGTCAAAATTAATCCGGAGCCCTCCACTACGGCGCGCCTCATCGCCTGCGTTGTGTAGGCGCGTTAAACCCTACAATCAATCAATCAATCAATCAATCAATCAATCAATCAATCAATCAATCTGCGCGAGGATAGCATTCCTCTTTACGCGCGTTTTTCTGTTCCTTTTGTGGTTACGCTACCGTTACTTTTCGCAGTGTTTTATTTGTCATAACGTTCCTTGCTTCATTTTGTACGGGCGTTCTTGGCAGTTTTGAACGCCAGCGCCACCATTTTTTTTTGTAACGTCACGCCGTGACAAGGCGCCCCATAGCGGAAGGAAGGGCATACGGATTAATTCTGATCGCCTGGAGAGCTTTAATGTCAGCCCAGGTCACGTACGCACAGAGGCGTTCATTCTGCGTTTGTTTTTCGCGCCAAAAAGAGAGTCCCCGCGGCCCTGAGAATCCAACACTGGCGTCCTCGTGTTCAGCAGCGTATTGAGTCACCGAGCCACCGGCAGCGGGTTCGTAGAGCGCGAAAAGACAGAGGGCAAATTATCGGCGATAAAATGATAGGGAGAGAAGGGCTCGAGGAAACAATGACGGGAAATAGAATATCAGCGGCAGCTGTCCGAGTAACTTTCGGTACAACCGGCTGGCTTCGACTCGAAGCAAAACGGCGGGCCCGGGTTCACGTCTGTGGTTGCCTCTTGTCGCACTCATATCGCTGTCAGTATCTCGAGCCCTGTTTCGAAATCAGATAACGCGACAGGCTACGATACAGTGAGTATCATTCAACAGCTGTATCCGCAGCACCCCACAAGATGTGACACACTCCGAAAGCAGTAAATAATGCGGACAAGCTTATAAACGCGAAAGCGTTCGTTTGGACTCGAAAGGACCAGAATATGGCGCTGTTCGTAACCACAATACTGGCCGAGTCCCGCTCGTCGATTGGACACCAGTGCCTTCCCACTTATTACGTCATAAGGAGCGCCTAGGTTTCCTCGTACTTCTCCCACCTAGAGATATCTAACATGAACTGAAATTTAGACCGAACGTGCGCAGAAAAATCAGCCAGCCCCTTTCTATCGTGGCAGGGAATCGAACCCACCACGTTGATTGGAAATGAGGAGACGTAGAGCGCTTTAGTTTACCGGACGACCACAGAATAAAAGGACAGACGAAACGGTTGATGGGCTAAGGCGACTCAGCGCATAAACCGTTTCGTCTGACCCTTAATTCTGTGGTCGTCTGGTAAACTTCAGCGCTCTACGTTTATTCATGTCTCGATACCAAATAGCCCACACCAAGATTTACTGGAGTGTGAAATTTGCGTCGAAAAAGATAAAGTGCCGTTGATCGACCCTCATTATAACGAACACTGATATAACGAATTATCGGCTTTATAGCGAACTAAATACGAGTTCTGGTTGGTCGCGCTTCATTTCAATGCCACTTATTCTTTTATAACGAAAGTGAAACTGTGAGAGCCGCACGCACTAGTCGGATATAACGAAGAAGCATACTCGACCAGTAGGCTGATGGGATACTTGGAAAACTCCCGGCGTCCGAAACTGCAGAAGAAGAGAAAAGGCCCCCCTTTGTTCGTGGACACTGTGGAAAACTTTATCCCGCTCAGTGCTCTGAATAGCCACCAGACAAAGATCAGATTCTCCACGAAACAAATAGGAACGCGGGCCTGCTTTGTCAAATGAACGTTGTTCTGTTGTAATTTCTTCCCTTTTATGTCCTCATTAAGCTTAAATTTCACAAGAAGAAAGATAAAGGTTACCTCGTTTATAGTAGGTTCGAAGAATAAAATAGTGCGTTTTTGTATCAAGGATTTTTGCAGGAGCCAGATTACCGATCGAGGTGAACCGATTTTTAGCGCTACTGTTACAACGAATATCGGATATAACGAACTAAATAACTGTCCGATACAGCTTCGTTATAACGAGGTACGACTGTATTTCTTTTTTACGGAGCCTGCACGAAACTGCCTGAAATATCTTTTTTAGGTGCGTAGTACCATATAGGACCACACAATGTCCGTCCGCGTCCGTGCGCAGAGCATTTACAATCGCAAAAAAAAAAAAAAATCACACAGGCACCGACAGGATTCCAGCCTGTGTCTGGTAGACCAGACAGAGTTAGTGTCAGTCGTCTTACCCATTGGGCTACGACCGTGAGTTAGTACCCGAGAGTCAAACGGCTTACTGCCTCGCCTATGACAGTGCGGAGTATACCTTAGGATTTCCCAATGTCCGTCCGCGTCCATCCGTGCGCACACCACCATCGAGCGAAAATCAAGCGAAATTCGATTTGAGCCGTGAGTTGCAGTTTCATTTAGGGAATAATCAAGGTGCAACTCAAATCGAATGACGATCGGGGCGAAAATCGGATGTCACTCGATACGATATGGGCAAAGACGAGGGGAACCACCACGAAGAAAAGCCCCGAACCAAAGGAAACTGGTCTGCTGACTTAACCGGACATTAGAGAACGTCCGGTTGCAAGATAGCATCGATCTTTCGCCCGATGACTGGACTCCAGAACCCGTTTACCGATGCACTTCGCGTTTTTTTTACCGCTTGCGACATTACATACGCACTGCGGTGGGCACTGCGACATTGTATGTAAAGGCAGCAGGGATGCAGGGCTAGTTAGAAAGTTGCTCTTTGTCTTATTAGTTAGGGCCTAGAGTTTGAAAGGCGCGTTGTCTTTAGGCGACGACTGGCAACGAGCTTCTCAAAGTGTTGCCTCGAAGGCAAGCCAGTATGCATCCCCTCCACCTCAAGAAAGAAGTAAAAACAATATTCTATTTTGGAAGCAACGGAAGCGCTAGATTTTTTTTTGTTTGCTATTTACGGCTTGTCGTTTACGTTGCTGTTCAAATTAGAGCGGGAAACAGCTAAAAATCAGTGCACTACGAAATCGCCAAGTTATAGCCAAAACGAAATAACAAGTTATTAACAGTCTGACAGCGTTAATCGTGCAAATATCGTGTGAAATAAATCAGCACCATTCTTGCTTACATTGTGGCGTAGCGAGAATGAAGGTGAAATGGACCTGGAAAGGGAACGGATTAACTATAATTTATTAATAATTGGCAACATGGTGCCGCCCACAACTCAGCCGAGAAATCACTTGCCCCGCACACCACGCACTACACCGGCATTCTTGCCCACCTTGTAATAGGTTCCTTTGGTATGGGAACATACCCAACTTCGGGGATTGGTCAAGATCGGGATTTTTGTTGGACCAATGTGCCCGCTTTACGAATCGATTATTTGGCAGCAAAAGCTTTTGGATGAACAAAAGCACGGCTCGCTGCACGCGAGCCGTCGTCGTCCAGCACGTGCTCGAAACGCCGACCCGAGGCGTTCTTTTCAGTCGTCATCCTATTTAAACTTCCCGAGTTTAAACTTTCTGAGCTTAGACATAACGTTTCGCTTCGAGGTATTACGACGTCAACCGGTGCTGCAAGTTTGACGTACAGTGAGCACTTTTTCCGGTGGGTTCCGGCTGACGACGGTAGAGCTCAAGTCGCGACGTTAGGCCTAGCGTTCAATGTTTAGGCTTAACTTTGGGCAACCTTCAAATGTGTCTGACGACAAGCCAAGCAAGGCCATTATCTTTGTACGTCGAGCTTTCCGACTAAAAACACATGGAACTGGAATGATCGGGCTTCGGAGGACGGCATGCAACATTTCGATGACAAGGGCTCACCAGTTGCAAGGAATGCTGCACGGAGAGAACAAAGGAACAAGTAGCAGACGACGAAAAACGAGGCCACGCAAAACGCACAGCATACATTAACTCAGACGACAAGAAAACGAGAATGCTTATCCGCTCGGCGGTTATCCTTTTTTTCTTGAAGCGACCACCTACTTAAAAGTTTCGCCACGAAGAATACTTTCCTCTCGTTTTCATAACGTACAATTTTTCGGAGAATCTTGTCCACAGAGAACAATTTAAGCAGTGCCGCTGCAGACGGTGCTGAGGGGAAAATTACGCACGCACGCAATTTCGGCGACACAAAGCAGACGAAAATGATCCGGAAAATGCCTATCCTCGTTTTCCTTACGTTTATGTTCTCATACAAAGCAGAGAGAAAATAAAATAGCGAACGAAAGTGTCATTCCGTGTATTTTTGCTGCAATGAGTTTCTCCAGGGAGCGATAGTATTTGGCAGTTCAAGCAGGCGACAAAAAAAAAAAAATCACAATCGTCTGCAATGGGGAAAAAAAAAACAGAAAAGGGGGCAAGGACAGCCAGCGACAATTACTCCTCGCCACGCGCGGTCCAAATACAGATGGGTCAGCGAAAACTACGGAAAAAATGCTTGCTTGTAGACCACGATAAGATAGAAGAACAGCACATGGGGAGAATCTCAAAGACTTTCGGTGCGCGGGCGAAAGAGGCGGCAAAAAAAAAAAAAGAAAAGAAAAAGAGAGAAACTGAGCACCATCAGCAAGTCCAAAAGATCGCGCGCAGTAAGTACTAGCAGACGACGACCTGAAACCAGTTATCTTACCAGCTCCGCAGTATCTTTGCGATGCACAGTCAGAGCCATCACCACTCACGAGAGTGCCGCGTGCAGGCATATATATAATATATATATATATATATATATATATATAATGCTATAACTACATTATATACCCAGCATACACCACGATCAAACGAGAAAGTGAAGCGACATGTACAGCACTGATCTATTCGCGCTAGAAAAGACGTCGTGACAAAAAAAAAAATACAAATAAAACGAACACCACGATAACCAACGAAAGCGAAATCTGATCATAGTCTGGCAGAAGCATTATCCGATTGTCTAGGCGAGGCATTTCGCAAAGAGAGTCGTAACATTCAAGGGTGATTTTTTTTTCTCATCATTGACCTGGCCTTATCACCGCCGTATCCCACAATGCCACAACGCTGAATCAGCTTGACGTACGCGCCAGCAGTAACTAATGAAATAGCGAGGACAATGGCTAAACGAGAGATAAGTATCACACGCTACTCAATAGAATTTAGTCGGAAAAACTCTGGTAGGAGTTACAAGTAAATTATGTCCAGTAAAGTAATCGAATAATCGGAAGATGAAACAGACAATCACGGGTGAAATGAGCCAAAATTAAACGTGGTATGTGTAACGAAACGTACGGTAATCCTTGCCAACAGGCGATCCGCCAGAAATCCAGCACCGTCGCGATTTTCAGGCGGAGTCAGAAAGCGCGCCACGACAAGAATCACGCCCGAACAAGCTCCCCTGGGATGTCTAGCCTTCCGCAGAAATAAAAAATAGAAAAGAAAACCAAAAAACCCCCGGGAAAACCGGATATAACAGCAAAAATTACAGAAAGAATGCAAAGTTAGTACAATGCGCGGCAAAAAAGATCGACCGAAGCGGGTAAATCACGCCAGCTGCGAGGTCCGAACATCAGGCCCCGCGGAATTCCATACTGGCTGGCGCGCAGTATCGGCTTCGAACGCTCACCAAAATCGCGCAAAAAATCACGATCACCGCAACCGAGGGGGTAGCGAAATAACGCGCCTTGAAAGGCGTGGCAAAAAAACTTAAACTAAAATCGTAGCGTACCGTGAGATCCCTCGGCGTCGGGGAAAGACCAGGCCAGCAGCAGATCTGAGCAGATCTCCGATAGCAGAATGCCGCGATCTCCGATTTTTCGCGTCCACAGAACAGCGCGCGCTTGCACATCACGTAAGCCCGCGCTAATGCATGCTCTCGGCATGCTACACCAGCGAAATCGCGCCCAAGAACGAAGTAAAGAAGATGCCGGGAACGCAGACGAAACCAGTTAAGGCGGCGACGCAAGCCGAGAAAAGTGATGCATAGGTTAGCAGAGCACCGGTACTGGTTAAGCGCGTCCGTCGCGGTGGGGTTTCCCAATGTACTGCGTTACGTGCTGAGTTTGTCAAATGATGGAGAAGGGTGTGTTCCGCGTAGACAACGGGACAAGCTTACCTGATCTCAGCTGCTGCCGGCGTAGTTTCCGGAACGCGGCTGTTCGATTTTACAAACCGGCGGGTGATGATGCCAACGCTGCGGTTTTCGATCGTCGCCCTTTTCTTTTTGGATTTTTCGCGGTCCAAGTCGGGGGCCCTCGCTAACAACGATCACCGGTCGCACCCCGTAGACGCCTTCTGACGCTGATCAAATACCGGGGCATGACGACGGGTCTGCTTCGAACGCCCGCGGAACACGGTAGTGAGCGCGAAACGACAGCACACCCCAGACCGCCCTTCGACTCTGGCGCGAACGAACGTTGTTCCGGTTGTTCTCTACTTTTGGCTTTTGGCTCGACTACTGGATTGGGCGCGTTCGAGAAAAAAGAACCAACAATCCCGCCAAATTTAGCAGCGAATAAGAAAGCGGCTTTGGCTCGGCTGCGGCAATCAGCCAATCCGCACGCTTCTAAAATGGCGTCGCCCTTGATGCGAAGCACGCACGAGTAAAGTCTTCCAGTTCACTTTAGCACGAGTGCGCAGACTGAAATGCTCGTATGAGAAGGACTGTCTGCCCTCTCTAAACGGCGCATTTCTTGCCGCAGCTCCAGCGTTGGTTTGGTTGTGCGTTCGTTACGCAGGCGGATATGGCCCATAAATTGAGCGCGTACCTGAAAGCGCCTCTCAACAACGGCGTCGGTCGATATGTCTGCCAACTTCAGAGGCTGACGCTGACCTTCTGCAAGACGCACGGAAGCAGCCGCGGCATGCGAGAGTACATCGAGCGAGAGCTGGTCGACTTCGCTCGCGACAACCCAGGCGTCGTCGTGTACTTGAAGCCTCGCAGGCACCGTGACCCCTACATCGTCGCCGAATACCTGAACGGCGAACGCGACATGATGAGGGCCAACCACCTTTCGGCGAGCGAGCTCGTGAAGTGGGTGGACCACTTTCGCACCCGATCGGGCGTTCCCATCGTGCGAGTGATCAAGTACTGGAACACCAATCACCCCAGCGTCCAAGGTACCACGGGTGTTTCGTAACTCGGCATCTTGGCACCGCTAGCTCAATTGCCGCTTCTGCGAGAGCAGAGAGAGTGCACGTATTTAGTGGCGTATGTAGATCTTTACGACTTATTCGTCGTGGGAGCAGTCGTTTTATCGTTGGGATGCGCTAGCTCCGATATAACTGGCGCAGTCGACAGGATGGTCGAACTGCGCAGGACAGTTAACAACATGCCAAGATGTAATCAGTGTTGAAAAAAGGAAAAGTCTATGACTTTGAAGCTGCGCATGGGAACTTTTGACCCCGTACTTCCACTTAGTAAAAGACAAAAAGCGAATTATATAAAGCGCATGCTGCGGACGACGCGTTCCTAAATGTGAGCAAGTCTTTAATTCAGCATTAAATTTATCAGCATAACAATAGTGTAATTCCTTCCACATGACTCGGATTGCTCAGCACACCTGCGTCAGTCAATGCGAAAGGCGTGTGAGGTGCGCTGAAGCTGAATAAATGAAAGGAAAAGGACTTTGTTTCGAAATCTTCCCGTTGAGTGAGCTCACACGCTTGTAATTGTCATCATCAGTTTTAGTGGATTGATATGAAGCCATGATGACCAGTCAGTGAATGTGAGTTGCAATGTTAGCTCGTCTGAGAGGGTTGGAGGCATAAGCGCTAAAAAGCTGCGACGTTGTACAATTATCTCGCAGTAAGGTGTGACAAAACAATTTTTATATACATCGTAGCAATGTTGTTGCTGCGTAAAAGAATCCCAGCAAACGCTATCACTGCTGCCTTTTCTTATCTGCGCTCTGCGATCGAAGCGACATACCGGAAATACTGCCGACACCACGCGACTGCTATGTTTTGATGTGCATTTAAAATGCTGGCTGAAACTGGAAGTGCCTGTAGTGATGGAACTCATGGAAAGCGAGTTAATGCAGAATTGGAATATTTAAAGCATGCTAAAGCAGAACGAAAAGACCGCTCACATCTTTCTTTTCCTCTCCGCGCTAACAAAGTGACTTTAGAAAAGTGAATGGAGTATTAACAATTTTATCGCTTCTAAATGCACAACTGAGCAAGTTAGTGTTAACACGATGTGGCACTTCTGCAGTGGGGGCAGGGTACTAAAAATGAGCATCACACTGCAAATAAATTGCCTCCTTTTTCAATCCCAGGCTGTGTAATGCATCTAAAACTCTGTTGCATGGGGCAGTGTTTGCGAGTTCCACTCTTCAGACTTTTTAAAGCGAAGCTTTGTGTGCCTTACCGGTGGCGTTGTTCGTCCGAGTTATACGCACTGCAGGAATGCCAACTTTACACAACGGGTTTCACAAAACGCTGATGATAATTAAGCGAAGGCATATCAAGCACCTCAAGAAAAATTAAAGCCGTTCCGCTCAATCTGAAAGCTGTCGGAGAGCAGTGATTCGCCATAGTGGGCTGTAGTGCCGTTATCCACTCACTGCTACCACCCAACGCATTTCAAATTCCCGCCTTTGCAGTGCTCGCCTCACCCCTGCCTGAAACTGCGCAGCGGGAGTTCTGGTTCTTTTTGTGCTTACATTTTTCTCCACTCCACAACGGTGCCGGCGTTGCACTGCCACTTCTTTTCGCTTACTGTCGTAACAACCAACTCAAGGAGCATTCCCAACCAGTTAATTACGTATATTTTGTCACATGTACCTGCAGTTTTCTTTGCACTGAACAACGGGGAGATGTATGACAAGAGCCAGCGGTTCACTACGAGTTTCGACTCACCTTATGGCTATATAAAACCCTTGTGCGTTCGGAAGCCTCTGGGTTACGCCACGACCACATGCAGCTACGACGGAACCGTCCGTTGGGCTCTACTTGGGTCTCAGCAAACTGAGCTACGGACACTAAAGGCACGACCCTAAACGAAATTGCTCTGCACTTCACTAAAAACGCTTTCCCGTGTGTCGAAAATCGAACCTGGCTCCCTGGCATTATGAAACCAGCGTCTATACGATTGTGCCATTCTGGCATGGTCGAAAAAAACAGTTACGATTCTGAACATTTACTTTGATTCATGTTGCATAGGAAAAAGCTTCCCGTTTTAACCATCTTTCTGTTAAGTAAGGGGCATTAATTTTTTTAATACTCTCGCAGGCTTCTGGACCCCCTTTACCAACCGGCCGACTGAGCAGAACCTCCTCAAGTTCCCTTGCGGGGAGCTCAGCGAGTTCAAGTCAGTCTTTCCGACTGCAACCGAACAGCTCCAAGCTCTCGCTGCCCAAGACGATAGCTCAGAGAGTGCGAATACTAAGAACTGACAGATGTGTTAGAAATCAAGTGTTAGGTCGTTAATAAAGCTTACCATTCGATATACTGCGTCCAATGTCTGTCCTTTGTGTGTATGCACTCTGAGTGTCGTTTATTGACACCCTTCTCTGCTCTCTGTTTGCACTTTGAGTGTCGTTTATTGACACCCCTCTATACACAGTCAGCTGTTCATTGGTCGAAAGGTTCGGCATTTCTTAGAATTACGGGGGAATGACACAAAGTCAGCCGGAGCGTTGTAGTCTGTGTCTACGAAACCAGCTGAAGTCAGCTGTTTGAAGTGGTGCGAAACAAACTGCTCTGTAGACTACTATTTTCCCCGAAATTTGTCCCTCCGTAATGTGCGGCACAATGTGCTCTGTACGTTTAATATGTAGGCCACATGAATAATCGTTGTACACACTGCACCGTACCACAGCACGTTTGCTCACGTGACGTTGAGGCTTGCTCAGTTCATGAGACGGTGTGGTTTTGTGTAAACGCGTGTCCGCTTGCGTGATGCCGCCTAGGAAAGAGAAGCTCTTGGATATGGAGTGGATGTGAAAAGAATGCTTGCAGACTAGCTGACAATTCTTACTCCAGAGTTGCTACGACATTGTTTTTAAGCGAAAGCTTTTTCAGTTGGACCGATGGTGTCCTATCAAAAAAATAATGCATTTACCTATAGACCGATTGGTAGAACCAAAAAGTTCTGATAAGATCCCTGGACACACAGTGCGTGCATGACACTGGGCTTCCATTGTGCCAGAACAGTTACAGTAACTGTTCTGGGTTTTCAAGTAACTTACTTTAAGTAACTTCACGTACTACTTGAGTAACTTTACTTACTGAAAATTCGCGAAAAAGGAACAGTTCTAAATAAGACAATACATGCATCGGTCATGAAGGAGTACAGTAGTACTATACCTTTATCTCATAAACCACGTATCGGTACACATCTAGATTGTTCGTAGATGTGTTTACTTAGTGCGCGAAAATCATCACATGGGTTCGTTCTTGGCTTGCGATTTGGGTATTTGAAGGTTTGACGATTGAACGCACTTCAGCGAAGGTTTTGACACAGTTCTGATGCGAGAAAGCTTTTGCGCTTCGCTCAACTTTCTTTTGGAAGGGATGGTAAAGTTTTTCTTTTATTGTTGATACCCTGCTTGATAGGTTCTGCCAATCACCTATTTTATTTGTTAATCCCCCTGTTTGAGATACATGTAACATTAAAATATAAAACCTATCTGTTTATTTGTGTTCTACGCTCTGATGTGGAGCCAATAAAAGAGTAGAGCAGGCTTCGCATAGAACCTGTACTCAGCTTCAACGATGTGCTTTGGGTGCAGGTGGTGTGGAAACGTGTCGCACATTCTGACAGTCGCGTTACTGGCTGCCTGAAACGGGTAAACAGTGGCTAGTTAAAGCTAGTTATTGAACAGTGGCTAATTAAAGCCACCTTCAACAGTTGTTAGTGAAAAGTGACGATAGATGACTGCATTTTTTAATGAAAGTTACGATCCTATAGCCTGTATTCAATAGTGAGGCACGCATGCAGGCAACCATGTGAATGCGCCGTCACTGGTTACGACGGGCTCCGCGGGATGGCGGTACTTGTCCGTGCTAAGCGCATGATATGGGTTGGACATTCCAAGCTCTAGCCCGCTGAACGCAAAGTAATGCCTCGACTTCAATGTGAGTGCGATTAATAACAACTCTGTTGACACCACCATTGAGAATTGGGTTGAAATGGCGCAGACGACGCACGCCGGTGTTTTTTTTTTCGGCGCGCGGTCGCAGTGGCATAAGCCGCGCCATGTCCGTGGCCATTTCAGTGTTGCCAAGCAAAGAAATTGACAGCTAAAATTTTGCAATGAATACTACCTATATAGAAGTGTTGGTGGAAAAATGCCACGGCTACGTAATGAAGATGTTCAGTTGACACTGACAAGCGAGACCAATGCCGTTTGATCATGCTCTTGACACACCAAACCTACATGGAGGCATGCTGCATTACGGAGGGCTTTGCCAGTGCATTCAGAGAGGCATTTTTTATTTAAGTGCCAAGCCTGTGTTTTCGCTCACTCCGAAGAAACCATCGTGCTTGAGAATTTTTTCTCGTAAAAAACACGCAGAGGTTGTGGTATGTACAACATTTCGTTTTATTTCCTCCAAAAGAAGCACTCTCTGAGAAGGCAGTTGTATGTACAATATATATCTGCGGTCTTCAAGGCAAGATATGCGACGCTGCTTTCCTTTCGAGCGCGCGAAAAATAATCTCTGATGACAAGCAATGCTTTCCGTGTCCACCTCTTAGCACCAAAATAAATTGCTTCCCTTCTAACAGCTACAGCCAGCGTAGACCTATTAGATTCAACCTATTGCAGATACTACAAATCCATTTTTTTCTCTCTGGCCTGACGAGGATGTGATTCCAAAAGTAAGGCTACTGTTATTGAATAGCCACAAGGAGTCTATCACAAACCGCATTAAGACCACCTGGGCTTCTTGGGGAGTTTATAAAGAAAGTCTTTTAAACAGTTCAGTCAACCATGAACTGGAGGGGTTTCAGAAAAATTTGCATACACAGTTGTTCGAAAAAAAAAAAAAAAAAACCTGTACACTTTTAACTTGTGTACCTTATCATGCATCCAATGGCACTTGCTTGAAGAGAGACTAAATTTCTCGAAGACAAAAAAAACTTGTTCTCAGGCGCATAATGCAAACTCTGGCCATAAGTAACAAACACATTGCCACAAAACCTGCCGTGATGATACGGTCAGCTTGTAGCCATCACAACTGCATCTGAAATAAATCCAGGGTGTGACGAGAGGCGAGGGTAATGTGTTAAGTATTTCAGCTGAAAACAGCCCAAGTCGTAGAGCCAGTTTTAACTGGACACGGCTTGGATTGGCTGAATGCAGCTGGAACTGGTTCCACAATTAGACTGTGTTCTCTAGGCGCACACAACACAATAAACAGTCAACTGTGGCAGCCACAAACAGTGAATTCACTTCGACAACATTCTTGAGGATCCTTATGCTGATACAGGAAGCAGCAACAGGAAACGTGGCTTATCGCCCAATAGCAACAACATTTTGTTTAGTAGGCTGTAGATTTAGGCGAGATGGTAATCCATGCTGTACTTCAATTGCGCGAAACAGGGACGAAGACTGGAGCGAGACGACATGACATGACACAGAGCGCTCTGAAGCACTCTGTGTCGTGTGCGCTCTGTGTTGTGTCGCGAGACGACATGACACAGAGTGCTCTGAGGCTGCTCTGTGTTGTGTCGCCTAGCTTCAGTCTTTGTCCCTTCTTCGCGCAATTGAAGTACAACATTTTGTTCTTGAAAACAGCAGATTTGAAAACAAAAGAAGACCGCGTTAACAAGCTGATTTTGGCACATGAAACGACACTGCCTAACAAGTACGGACATCACTATTCTTGCGAAGGCAGAAATCTAGTGGTTCACTAAAGCTCTCACTTCTAACGCTACCGGCGCGTCTGGGTTGTCTCGAAAAGGACAGCTCGTAAAAATTGAGGCTGTACATGTGGATGTGCTCGAATGTCGGTGACGGGGTGATCACGTACTACGCGGCTAGGTTTATGTGCTCAACAAAATCCCGGCTCACACGTGCTCACGTGATGCTTCACATGCATTAAGTGCGAGTTGCGCAGTCTACGTGTACGGCATACGTCGACCTTACTTACAGCTTGGCACATAAGTTGCTCTGAACCAGTGTGTGAAACAGCACACTAGCCTGATAGTAGTGCGAACATTGCCGAACATGCATGGCTCAACACACAACACCAACGAAATGTCCCCCCCCCTTACCGAAAACAAGAATCTTGCAGCAACAACTACAGTATATATGTAACGTGGTCTTCTCCTAGTGGCTAGTTGCGACTAACATGAACAACGGCAGGCGTCGCAAATTCCCCTCTGAGTATGTTAACTGCCAGCTGAGCATTGCAGTGTGTGCATGTGTGTTTGTGTGTGTGTGTGTGTGTGGTGTGTGTATATATATATATATATATTATTAAACAGTGGAATCTCGTTAAACTGTACCCGCATAAGCTGTAGATTCTTTTTAAAAATTGTTAAGCCGAATTTACAACTTGGTTTCCCTTTAACCTAATGCATTTGGACAAACCGTAGTGCCGGTTAGTACGTACTTTCTTTACGTCCCCGTCAGGTACGGTTAAACGAGGTTTCACTGCGTATATATATATATATATATATATATATACACACACACACACACACACATATATATCTTTGTGCTTATGTATGACATGTATGTCCGTAACTGTACATAGCAAACGTATCGCAACACATCGGTGCTACGTCTAGGTTCGTGTAAACGAACATTACACCAGATAGTACACAACTTTACAGTTTTTTACGCAGCGCTACAAACAATGTCGAAGGACAGCACGATAAGTGCCACGGCATTCAAAAACAGTGACGTTACATTTACAGGGGCAGCTGGACACAGCTATGGCGTGACATGCTTGTTCTAAAGCATACACTGAAGTTGCGGTGACACTCGAAAAAGTTAGGACAAATGAACTCAAAAAAACGTGATCATATGATTTAAGGCGTCTGGCTACATACATGTAAAGCACATCTCAGAACTCTTATGTACAAACACAACATGCATTTATATCTTGAGCAATGCTGAGCTCCGCAAAAGAAACTTCGTGTGTTGTTTCTTTGGCACATTTTCGTTTTTCTGACCTTTGGTAGAAAATTCTCTTGACGCGCGTATACCCAGTTGTGGAGTCTAAAGCTACGACACTAGTGAGTACATTCCTTTATTTTTGTGAACATGCAGGGGTTTCTAGTCAACACAATCATCTGCTGTGTGCGTTAGGTGGTGACAATAGTGATGATCGATTCACAACCTAATTTTCAGACGTTGGTTGCGCGAGCTAATGTGAATACAGTCACTTTCAGAAGGAAGTGTTTCTTAGCGTGTTCTTTGAAAATCTATTTGTCCGCGATTGTGATGCAGTGTGTACTGTAAATGCGTCCGTTTGGGGACCTAGGGATGACGACTTTGGCAAGATGACGGCATTATGCGGTGAAACGGGGAGGTTAAAATATCGGCCTCACATTTTCTACGTTTTGCATTTTTGCTTGGCATGTAACACGTGATTTGGGAATTTCAGCAAGTTTCCGATTCACTCTCACTTCAGTTGGGCATATTTTCTCTCCTTAGATTAAAAAAAAAAGGGACCATAGCCTACAGAAACCAGACTTTAGTAAGGCTGGAAATTTTGATAATTTGAGGACACACTTCTGAAAGCTATCACAAGGTTTGGTAAGTCAGTAGCTAAGGCATTTTTGTGTTGCAAGCAGGTCAGTTACAAGTCATATATATCATACCTTTAAGCAAATTGGAAATGCTAATGCAAGCGCTCGACACAGGCAAAAAAACGTGACTGTGCTTAAAATTTAATCCAGAGTCCTCTAATATGATGCATTTCACAAGCCTAGTTATTTCGTTTTTTGCTTCAGTTTGTTAAGCAACACATTTAAATTTTTTCCTTCCGACTGCAATAATCTGGCTTTGTCATGAAGCTAACATGTTTATCAGCTGACCTCAGCTTATGACAGTGATGTTGATAGGTGAGTAGTCATGAGAGTTGAGACTCGTGCGATAAAGCATGCCAAAAAGGACAACTTGGGTCAGGAAAGGTCAACAACGATACTGAAACATACCGTACTGCTTGGAGGCCAACTGAACTCAAAACAGTGTGCGAATATCGTATCTCGATGTTTTATACGCATTTTGGCGCAAATACGTGTGATCTGTCAGTTCACTTTGTCTAATTTACTTTCTCTCAAATTCAGCACAGGCAGTATTTGCAAAATTGTGGCTCGCTAGGTGTCCAATTTTTTGAGTCTGCTTGTACTCTTTTAAAGAAACTAACACTAACACTATAATTCTATGCTTGCTTTAAAGACTGCTCTGTGTCACTTGTCACCGTTTCGAAGGTTTGTGAAATAGCTTTTATAATAGCAGAGTTGCCATTTATTTTTTATACTTGCTCCAAAGAGCTAGCTTCGGGCAGTAGAAACAGCCACTATTCAGTCGGCCTCCAGATTAAGAGTACTATGGTTGCACAAGGTTCAATACATTTAAGCGCACGGATGTGAGAAAAACGTTTTCTCCAAGTTCACTTGCGCATTATGCTCGCAGTTAAAACAGTAATGAGAATTCCAAACTTTTAAAGACCGGATTTTTTGTTTTGCTCTTGCAGAAGCATCACTTACAAAGTGTAGCTCAACATTTGAAAGCACACTAGTCAATTCAGAGTCGCTTATGCCCTTCTGTGACCCTTGATATCGAATAGCTATTGTCAGGAACCGATGATTATAGTCCTGGAACTACTGTTAACCCATCTAAATTTCATTCCTCAATTTATTTGAATTCCTTTTTTCCAGAGTATGAGCATTATGTGAGCCCAATTTAAGCGGATTCACCCGTGTGGGAGTGAATTTTCAGAATCCGGAGCTCATTCTAATTATTCCGTCAGTTATTGTGTGTTTTGTGGTAATCGTGTGTCCTTTATGTGCAGGAAGGAATGTAGTAGATGCTTTCTCTAGTTATCCCAACAGCTTTGTTTTTTTTCTAATGATTCCCAAAATACCTAAAAAAAAAAAATTCGCTCATTTCAGCGACTGTTTTTTTGTAACGATTCCCAATATACTTCAAAACGATAAAAATCCGCTCATTCTGGCAACCTTCGCAACGTATACGACCTAAAAAGATAAAAAAGAGGGGCACTGCATACAAATCCGCTCGGAACAATTTCTCCCTTTTAACGAAGTGGAAGAATTTACCAGAAATTATAAGAATTCAAGAAAGTTAAACGAGCCACGACTTCTGAAATTTTTCAAATGCTGAAAAAAATATTCTTGAAGTAAATCCTTGAGATGCCCGCAGACAGCCAGAGCCCCGGGAAGCGATAGGTCCGCTGCAATCACAGACAACCAACCTGCCTTTTCCCAGTCCAAATTAGTCGAGCCAACTTTGACACTGCTTTGGATTTGGAGGAAACGTTTTTCTCCCACTGCCGTGCGCAAAACACTACAAAGCAACGCTGCCTACGTTACTAGGCTGACAGTGACGGGGCGGTCATAGCCCTCGAGGAGAGGTGTACACTCTTCGCCACAGTTGTGACTTTGTCAGGTGCTGCTGCTCATTTTTCAGAGACGAGAACACAACGACGACAACGACGAAGTGTTTGTCACGCGTGACAGTTTTGGCTGCACGTGACGACGAAGTGTTTGTCACACGTGATGATTTGGGATGGGTGCGGGGAAACACGGTATCGCCGAGGCTTGGTGCGCACAAAAATACAGCCTGCGATCACGCATGACGTAGGCTAGAGGCGTGACGTGGACGACAACAGGCACGTGGGAAGCACAACGTGACAGGTCTCGCCGAGGGAGGAGTCGGCGGCAAGTGCGTGCATTTTCTGCACGTTCTGAGAACACACAAAAATACAGTGTGCGTCACGTCACGACTTGCGTCACACGTGGCGGTAGGTTCGAGGCGTGACGTTGCGAGATGACAGGTTGGTGGCAGGCGAGTATACTGGTGGCTGAGAGTGATGGTCACCGCGTTCAGTCACTGAGTTCCTTCAAAAGGTGTTGTGCTCAAATTGTAGCCGTAATTAGCAACGCGAGACGCCAGACGACTGTTCGGTATTTGCGGCACAGTGTCAGTCGAAGGCAGTTCTTACAACTTTCAGTAATTTCAGGTAACTCCCTCTAACGGCAAATTTTCTCATATGCACAACAATCTGTCTGTTCATTGAGCTGTGGCTTCATTCTTTTTCATACCTTAATGCAAAAACTGTTTAGAAGTGGAAAAAATGAGTGCAACAAAATATTCACAATCTAAAATTCTAAATTGCTTAAAAACAATGCGCGTACAATGATCACAAACAAGCAACAACACTACTTAGGTGACAACAGCAGTGGCAAAGCCTAGGAACTTGACAACTACAATGGGATAAACCTTCTCACATTAAAACACAATGCATTTGAATCAAAACAGCTACAATAAAAAGCATCTGCAAGCAGGCATGTAAAGTGTTTACCAACAACATGTGGCGCTCCCGAGGGACAGTATGTTAAATTATATCACATAGAAGGAGTGCATTCACAATGTTTCGCACTTATGCAAAGTAAATACTAACAGAGCAAGGATACATACGTGCGACTAAAAATGATGGCTTCTATTTGGTTATGCATGGCCTGACACACATTTGTATGCTGCTTAGAGGATAATGTCGATGTTATACCTGTAAAACAGAATCCTTAATAAGGGGACCCTGCAATAGTTTTTTAAACTTTTTTCAAAATCTTAAATGCTTGCAGAACGTGGTCACCCAACACCCCCAGAACTTAGATTAGGGGGTCGCAAAGTACCTCAGCCAAAAACGACTGCTCTATGCCCATCAGATAACTGGGAAACTTGCTCGAAAGATTTTTCACTCTTTCCCAGTCTTGACGTTCTTGGACTGCTCAAATTACGTCAAGAAGGCCACGTAGCGGCTGTTGGCAGGTTTTCCTTCAGTTGCAGCAATGAACGCTTTTCGATAGCAACTTTAAGAATAAAGCAACAAAAACAAAGCAGAAACGGAACGCATATCTGGTGTGACGAGCAAATCATGCAGTGCCGCTCTGTGCTGGCAATAACTATAGCTTTCGAAGTGCTTCTAGACGCGAAGGAAAGAGTTAAAGTATTTATCGAAAGTGTTGCGGGGTCCCTTTAACTGTATGAGTCCACTGGTGAGAGGAAAGTCTGGTTTTAGACATCAGCTTGTTCAGAAAATCATAGAGCTAAGCCGCTTCTGACAATTATATTTTGTGAACCCCAATTGTAAAGTACCTCCTACTCTTTTCATAGTTTGAAAAGTCGTGACTAGTTGGGCATGACAGCCATAAAATGTAAGAAGCCATGACTGAAGGATCGAACTATCTCCTTCATCAACTAACACACCACGCGACTACGAATGAGCAACGTTCACCCACTGCTGTGTAAAAACCATGTTAACATGTTAAATACTGTATGCAACAAATTAACAACAAAAGTTTTTAACGGAGCTAAGCTCAACTTGTGGCTCGAAGCAACTTCTTTAGTGAGCATGATATCCATTTATGAATACCACCAGGCTTGAGCTGTCAGAAATTTACAGTGATAAGTCTTCTCATGACTCAGCACTGTCAAATCATTCTCCACTTTTTCGAGAGTACAGATTCCTATGCATAAAGATCCGACCAAGCACTGCACACACCAAGTAAAACTGACAAACATAAATGATGCAGTTATAAGTCCTTCCGTGCCACAAAAGAGCTTTTTCTGAACCTTTTGTGAAAAGCCGCTTTCTGCAATCACTTTGGCCGCTTGTTGAAGAGCAATCCTTCAGTGTTTCACCAACAACATGTACACAAGAAAGGCTGTAGCATTCGCTTTCTTGAGATCGGTAACATTCCTTGATGCTCTAACACATGCACACTATTTTCTACCACCAACCTCACCTCCTTTTGGTCTCAGTGCATAATTTCGCCAGAACGTCGCAGTGAACTGTTCCACCTAAGTGCCGCTTCTACGGTAGGTGTGAATCTCTCAAGCACTTGCAATCAGTGTTTATACACAACAGTGTGCGCTCACCACTACTGGTTGATGTGAGCAACTTTTTTCCCATCATTTGGCAAGCAAATACTTTTCATTTCATCAACGTTGATGGCACAACCAGTTCAAGATCACTTGCGTAACCAACCTCCAGCGACAGCAGCTTCGTCATTTCTTCCAGCGTTGCCTCGAAAACGCACGACACCCGTGAAATCAATCGACCCGCCGCACAAACATTCGGTAAAATCATACGCACACTCTCACACGACGGGGTCGTCATGAATGTCCTCGTCGGCCCCGCACACAATCGTCGACGAGCTCGTCGCCCCCGACACGTGGCGTGGGCTGGGCTCGCCGTGAAACGTCACGTTCACCACTGGCAGGCTCACCTTGCGGCGGACGCCGTGAGTCCGCGCTGCCGTAGCCGATAGACTCCCCGACCGCTGCCTCGTAGACTTGTGCTGTTTCTTGTTCTTGCTGTTGGTACCATTGTTGTTTCCGCGGCTCAACGCACCGCCGCCGTTCAGTGCGACCGTTAGGGTTAGCGGCTCGAGCTCGTGACTCTCGCTGTGGACGATCGCGGCGGGACAGCTCGCACTCGACGTGGACAGCGTCGACTCGGAGAGCGCGTAGACGGTTTTGTCGACCGGTGCGGGACCGCCGGTCTCGCAGCAACACCGGAAGCTCGGGTAGTCGAGCTGGAGCTGCCCTGACTGCGGACCGGCGACGCTGAGCAGTGACTGGAAGAAGAAGGTGGCGTAGAGCCACGAGACGGTCGTGACGAGCATGAGGAAGCTGCCGACTTGCAGGTAGGCGAGCACGAACGAGGGGAACATGAGCGCGCCGGCGAGGAAGCTCGTGAGGGCGGCCATGGTGACAGGGCTGCCGACACGAGAGAGCGACTGGATCACCGAGGACTCGCGGTCGAGCTGCAGGGAAAGAGGACAGGAGGGTGACAAAACGTAAGATGAGGCAAGGGTGTGCGGACACCAACAGATATGTTGGTCTTGGTGCATTCTGAGAGGAGTGTATCGAATTGCAACGCTGTTACCAATTTTGTTAATTCATCTGCTCACTGTTTGCTATCCCCTAAAAACAACTATAGGAGGTTCCACTTGCTTTTTATTATCTTCGAATCCTTTCATATAAACTACCTGTTTATATTCCTATGTATTAGGCTTACGACTGCTTATGTATTCCTATTGAAATGAATTTGAATCAAATTGAACATGTGATGCCCTGTGAACTGACATTGCATGTTCTGGATACCCCAGGAGGCACCACACTACAAAGATGGCCAAGATTGCCAAGATGGCCATCAGCTTTCCCATGGGAGAAAATCGTTTTCAGGTATTTATTTTTAAATAAGCAGCTGAGTGCTGCTGCTGGTCTTCGTGTTAAACAAAACAGACCACAAAATGCAACCTTCGCGTAAAGTTTGAGCATCAACGGAGAAGTGGTTCGTGCAGGAAAAATTTTCAAAGCCGGTCATTTCTTGTCGTAACATATTGCTTATCATGTGCTATGATGTAATGCATCCAAAAAGGTCCACAGCGCCCCCCCCGCCACCCTTTAATAAAAGAAAACACCATTTCAAACCCACCCCCTTAAATGTGACCTGAGTGAGCCAAAACTTCAAAACTCAGAAATCACCCGCACCTGAGGGGAGAGCCGGTAGGCCACGCCGTAGTGTATCGTGAAGTCGACCGCCAGTCCGATAGCCACCGACACCGTGGTGCTCTCCAAGACGTTCAGCCGCCACCCCATGAGCACCAGAGCGCCCACCGTGGTGCAGATGATGCACGCAATGGTCACGATGGCATACACGCTCACCAGCAAGTTCAGTGTCGTCAGCAGCAGCGCCGCAAACGACACTGCCACTGCCACCCCCATCGCAATCAGTGTTCCCCGCGCCAGACTCCCCTGCAGGTCGTAGAACTCGAGGTCGCTGGTGAACCAGCCGTGGCGGAGTCCTGGAGGGGCTGTTCGCATCTCTTGCTCGATCCAGCTCTCCACGCGGTTCCAGAAGGTGTCCATGTCGCGGAACGAGTGCGAGTACGAGTAGACGCTGTCGTACTCGAGCACGATGGCGCGCACGGTGCCGTTGCGGAGGAATCGCGGCCCCGCCATGCCCGGGACAAAGTAGTAGCCCGGCGACTGGTGGAGGCTGGCGATGGCTCGCCGGAGGCACAGGTTGAAGACGTCCTCCGGGTACGGGAAGTGGGAGGACTCGCAGCAGGGGAAGCGGTCGGCCTGGGCAAAGAAGCGCGGACAATGTGAGGGCGCATTGCTAAGTTGCGCTTCTTTCTGTAATCCTGCATTGCCCATTTGCTGAAACGTCTGCCAATATGGCTGTCCGTACTGTGCTAACCATACTGTACTGTATGGATGGTATTAAATATAATGAAACATAGAATGCTTAAGTTTACAGGATAAACACAGAATACAGGGACAAGCGGTATGGTTGATGTGTGGTACAGTGCTCTATGTTTTATAATGTCTCAATACCAACTAGCCCAACACCAAGCTTTAATAAAGGTACTAACTAGCCTCAGCAGGGCTAGATATAGTACACTGTCATTCGTTTGACCCGGGCAGAGAAGCTAAGTTTTGCTGTGTCGCCAAGTTAAGAACATGGACGAGGAAAAGGAGGTGTGTGAACTTGAGGACCCTGCACTAAAACACATAGAATTCGTACATGTGTGCCACGTCACCTTAACATAGACATTCTCGGTAGAGGCACTTTCGAATTACTGAGATTTGGCAAGAGCACAAGTTTGGTTGAACTAGAGCAGAAAATCTGAGTACAATAGAACCCCGTTGATACATACCTAGTTCATACGATTTCCCAGTTACTTCCCTCTCAATTGTGTGTCACAGGGTATGTTTCTTCCCGGATAATACGTTTCCCTGGATAGTACGTCTCTCCCTTGAGTTTATAAAAAAAACATACCAACGAGGTTTTACTGTGATATAAGTGCTATCAAGCCAGAAGGAAATGCGAAGAGAAAAATGTGCACCTTACAGCAAGAATGTTCACTTTTCTTTTCGTAAAACTAAGAGTGGGCTTAGTTTAAGAAATGCACATTGGAGTGACAATTGAATCACGTGTATAAAGACAGAATCTTTCGAATGTGTTAAAATTTCAGGTTCACAGTTCCACGCTTGGATTTCAAGCTTCGTGCACTGCTACACAGCTTTTCACCCAACAGGGCTGCTAATTTGGTTGGATTAAGTAATAAAATAAACTTGAATTAGAGAAAGCTGAATTACTGAGACTTTACTGTAGCCCACTTGCACCATTTCTTTTTTCACACTTTTCCCCTTCAAAATGGAAAAGTAGGGAATGCAGAGCATTCCAAACACTCACCTAAAAGGAAGCAATGTATTTAACATACTTGCTTTAAAGGGACTAAAGCAGTAAACAAACCTAAAGAATTTTACAGACAAATGCAAAAGAGAGTAAAGTTACGCAGCACCTGCCTGAACAGACTGTGAATAACTTTACAGGTTTGATTTGAAGGTAGACCTCTATAAAAAGACCTCCCTGAGAGGGGTTAAGCACCTGCTGAAAAGAGACAAAAGCATTCCACAGACACGCCAAAAAGAGTAAATAATTTTAAAGGCTTGCATAATTAAAAGAAAGGATTCCTTCAACTAAAAGGGAGCAAAAGAAAGAAGAGAATTATAAAGACTGAAGCATTCCAAGCACCACATAAAAGAGAGTAAAGCATTCCAAACACCCCCCAAACAGGAGTAAAAAATTAGTTGTGGCTTAGCTCTGCTATGCCAGGATATACATAGCGTGAGCTAAGGGTTCAGCAATCCAGTCCAAGCCAGTCCAATCCAGTCCAGTCCAGTCCTGCAATTCTTTTTAACCTCCTTGGTCCAGTCACTGCTCCTCGTGCATGCTCAGCACGGCTCTTTACAAGCCACGCGAAACTGCTATCAAGCGGCTCCGGTCGCAGCATCAGACTTGGCTACTGCACAATTGAGGCGCACACCTAGGCACGCGCCGGCGCCAGTGTGTCTGCCGTGGCTATGACGCAACAAAATCCAACACAATCCACTTTAATCCAATCCAATCCAAGCCAGTCCAATGCCCCTTGCGCTTGCGCAGAACGGCCCTTCATGGCACACGCGAAACTGCTCAACCTCGGCCAGTGTAGGCTTACGCTACAAAACCATTTCAGACACTTTACATAAAAGGGAGTGAAAGCATTCCGAACACCCCCTACACAGGAGTAAAGACCATTTCAAACACCTCCTTAATTTCAAAAGAAAGTAATTGCTTAGCCGTCGACTTCCCTAGAAGGGGCAAAGCCTCTGCTTCTAAGCGGCTAAAGCATTCCACAGACCTGCTTAAAGCTGTCAACGCAGCGCCTCTCCATCCACGACTTGAGAGTCTCGATGAAGCAGCCCGAGAAGAGGACGCCCAGCGCCGACCGGTGAAAGCTCTGCGCACGCAGTCGCTTGCAGAAGGCCAGCAGCCACTCTTGGGATGCAGGGTCGGCGACGTTGAACGTGGGGTCAAACACCAGGGTGCCCTTGTTGGAAGGGTCGAGGTAGTCCCCCGTGTCGATGGGCAGGACGCCCCAGATGATGCGGATGGGCAGCCGGTGGAACGGGTCCTGTGTGCGTGCAGCCAAGATGAACACAGTCAGAGAGCACAAGATGTTCAGAGTCGACAAAAGGAAAGCCGCTTTCAATCCGGCAGTGGTACCTGCAGGCAAGTGGGCAGCATCAAAGTGCGCCTTGGTGAGAGATTTCTACGGCAGAATTGCTGTAGGTTAAGTCGCCTGTATTTGAAGTGCAAAGCACTTAGACTCGCCTTGTCGTCATAGCTCGCTCGCTGGACCCAAATTGAGCCACACCGTGTTCCGGTGTAGTGGCTGTTGTCGCAGCGTAACCCAGAGGCTTCGAAAGCCAAGTAGTTTATCTAATCATAAGCGTTCGAAACTCGTGAACCGCTGGTGCTTGTCAAGCATCTCCCCGTTGTTCAGCGCAAAGAAAACTGCAGGTACTTCTGAGGCAAAATATACGTAATTAACCGACAATGCCCGCGTTCATTTAGTTAGGAATGCTCATTGGGTTGGTTTTTACTAAGCAAAAAAAAAGTGGCAGTGCAACGCCGCCACGTGCGGGAGGAAAAGCAAGCACAAACAGAACAGAACTCCCACTGCCGCAGTTTGAGGCAGGGGGCATGCGAGCACTGCGAAGGCAGGAAATCTGAATTGCATTGAGTGGTAACAGTGAGCGGGTAACGGCGCTACAGCCCATTATGGCGAATCACTGCTTTGCACTTCCAACAGCTTCCACATTGAGTGGAACGGCTTTAATTTTTTTTTTTTGCATCCGTAAGAAGCTTTGTCAGCTGGCTTTTCTACACTGTGTGCTCGCTGCAGGTGCCATGGCTCGTGGCTGACCCGACGTGTTCTCTTCTCCCATTCGCTCTCTCAGCTCCTGGACGTGCCAGGAGCTCAGTTCTCTGCATGTGCCATGGCTGACTGCATGTGTTCTCCTTTCACATTGTTTAGGCCTAATTTTAGCCATAATAGGCTAAAAGCCACTCCGCACCCTCCTCCTCACTTCGGAACAACCTCTCCCTTTGGCCGCCTGTTCGCCTCCGGCGCCCTCTCGCCAGTTGTGCACCATCGCGCCGACGCTTTGCGCATATCGATGTCATCGTGTGTTGTGCAGTGCGAGGAAGAACAGTGTGCCTTCAAAGAGTGCTGGCACGAGAACAAGCGCAAACGGGTGCAAAGACAGCGGAAGAGGACCACCGACGACGATCAGGCCACAGGCGCCAAGTGTAGGCACGATGCACATTGGGGCCCTGAATACTGTGAGGCGGAATATGCAAGGCGCTCGCGTGGCTATAATCCCGCTGAACACTTCCCTGACGCAGTTTGAACAAGATATTGTGGCCAACCAATTCGGCACCACTTGTGTGATGGTGTGCGACCGTGTGTGGTTTCCTGGGAAACCCAGTCCCATTACTATGGTAACTTAGGAACAGACTTGCTGGTAATCATCTATTTCTGAAGACTGGAATGAATGGCACTGAATTTTTTCGTTAACTAGAAGGGAGGTGAGGAAATGTTTGAACGCATCTCGATGATGGTTGGATGTTTATGGCGCAAGGCCAACTAGGGCAAAGAGTGCCAAAACAATGAACGCATCTCAACAACAAGCAAGAGATATGAACAAGTCAATGTGGTGGCTTACAAATGTTAAAAAAAAAAAAAAAAGGGAGCTCTTTCTGGGTCCCTAAGTGAGGCCTAAAGCATGCTATGCTTCATAATTGAAGTTCATTTTATTAAAAAAGAAAAATGAAAATGACAAGATATACACATTGTTGTTCAGGTAACTGTTTCACAATGTAATAATAAAAGATCATGCACCCCACCGTCTAACGACAATGGTTGAACGCAAAGCTTTCTCGTGACGGATTCTTCGGTTGTCGTCTGAGTTTTCCAAACAGCTTCGACCACATTGAAATGAAGCAACCGAATCGATGCTGACTTCATAACGCAAGAGACCCAGGTTCAATTCCGGCCACCACAAGTGTTTCACTTCACCCACAATCATTCGTCATCATCGTCAGAAAAAGTTAGCTTTCCTGCAGGGTGGTTTTGCGTAACAGACGCATCAATGAAAACACTAAAGCTTTGCTTTAATTATGCTGGATTGTTAAATATATACTTCCACCGGGATTAGAAGCGAATGCAGGTATGAGGGTAAAATGTGGGGCCTGCCAAAATGTTGCACTCACTGTGAATTCGCTAACCATGCGAGCGTGAAAAGAGGTTATTGCACACAAGCGCTAATCAAGAGATGATCAATGTACCTGCTACTAATGCTGAAATCGAATGATCTCAAGCAAAGCTTGATATAAGGCCAGATGACGATAGTACAAGCAAATAGGCACTTTTAACATCACAATAGCACAACAGATACAGTGCATGATTGTCGTTGCACACAATTTTGAAGGCACAAGTTCAAACGTTGTGGGGGGATGTGTTCTTTCATACAGACTGCACCATTTTACTCTGCACGGAAAATTTTAAATTGCAGATAGGAGGAAAGTGTGTTATGTGCCTTGCCTCCTAATGTCATGTAGCCAAGAATGAGTCAAGGCTCTTGTTGCAAATAAAGCTTATTGGAGCGAACTCGTGCTCCGTAATAAACTAGAAGAAAAGCACAAGCGTTGAAGAAGCAGTCAACAAAGTGACATGCAGAGTTGACCACTAAGCGAATCTGATGCCGCCACATTTGCTTTGCATGCATTATTCTGTGAATGCCCTCTTTTCCAGAATGGTGCAATTAGATCAAGATTGTCGATCAAACAAGAAGGGTCTAGGTTAGTGCGGACAAGGCTAACACCCTTTCCTTATCAAAAAAGACATAGCTACAACAGATAGAGCAAAGATGCACTACAAGTTAAACTAATAATAAGATAAGCGGGTGCATTCATGCGCTCGTAACAGCACAAACTAAATTATTTCGAAGGCAAAGATCACGGCAATATTTGCATTATTTAGTCATGCTGCATATGCCAGGACCTGTACAGCTCACATGCACATTGACAATGAAGCGCTACTTACCCGGTTGCGTGCCTTCTCAAACCAGAAGCGCTCCTTCAGGTCGAGATCATAACGCTCGAAGAGGTGGCTGGCACTTAGCACTTGGAACTCCGGCGACTCGGGAAGTCGCAGGCGTGGGTGGATGAAGACCGCCACGGCACCACCCGCCGCGACCGCCGCCAGCGAAAGAAGCCAGAACCACCTCAGCCGGATGACGATGCACGGCAGGAGCTTGTCGTAGAAGACCCGCGCCCCTTCGGTGAGACTGCGAATCCAGCAAGGAACGAGGGTTAACTTTGTGATGTATGATGTATGTACGATTAAATTACAATTGCAATGTACAAATGCGATGTACGATTTAAATCACACACACACACACATGCTGAAAGAAAAGCCAGCAGTGTAGAACCCCAAAGAACGCGTAGGGGAATAGTTGGACTGTTTTTTTTCTTGTTTTGTAATACAGTATAGCCCACTTATAACAATATTCAAATGCCGAGGAAATCCCATCATTATAAACAGACAATTGTTATAAGTTGGTTGTGCAAAAAAAAAAAAGATGAAACAGAGATCAAAACATTTCATTCGCATGCAAGCAAGGTTGTACTACCACTTATTTGCAAAAAAGATACCATAGTCGGTGGTGGTCTTTATTTGCTTCACGCGAAGGTGGCGTGAAAGGTTTTTGGCAGAAATGAGGTCCCTGAAGGACTGTATCTTGCGTTGGGCCTACCGTGAAGACACTACCTGAGCAGGCTGTGTAACTGCGCCTTCAGAGTCGTCACTGTCACCACTGTACGCAGCACGTATCCGCGCAACAATCACTTTGGCAAAACATCGGCACTGACGTCCCTTCCGCAAAAAAGATGGAGGCAGTTGAAGAGGCACCCAAATTCAAAGCGGTGTGCACATGACATAACAACAGGCGAATGCGTGAGAAAGCAGGTGCAGGGACGATGCCAAAGCAGTGGCACCGGGAGGGGGGTTCGGAGGAAAAAATGCTCTCATTTGCTCTGCTCGAAGTAAACGCTTATTGGAACGCGAAAAGGCGATGACCTTTTCTCCTGCTTTTCCTCGTTTTCTCTCTCCTCCCAACGTACGATTCATGTTCGCATGCTGAAAGAAAGCCAGCAGTGTAGAACCCCAAAGAACGCGTAGGGGAATGCAGTTTCCGTCTTATAAGCAAAAAAAGATGTTCTGGTTGTGGCAGCTGCTCATTCGCAGTAAGATACTATAGTCGGTGGTCTTTGTTTGCTTTATGCGAAGGTGGCACGAAAGGTCCTCGGCAGAAATGAGGTCCCTCAGGGACTGTATCTTGCGTTGGGCGCTACCTCGCACTGCGCCTCACTGTCACCACTGTCCGCAGCATGTATCCATGCAACGATCACTTCGGCAAAACATCGGCCCTGACATCCCTTCCGTGAAAAGATGGAGGCAGTTGAAGAGGCACCCACATTCAAAGCGGTGTGCACATGACATAACAACAGGTGAACGCGTGAGAAAGCGGGCACAGGGACGATGCCAAAGCAGCGGCACCGGGAGGAGGGTTTGAAGGGAAAAATGCTCTCCCCTTCCCCTTCCTCGTAAATCGCTTCCTCGAAGGAAAACATGTCGCGGAGAGCTGGCGGCAGCTCACAGTTTCGGTGCTTGCTGTAATCAAATTTAGTTGTTATATTGTCACGAAGGAAAACAAGTTTATTGGAGCGAACCTCAAAGAATACACAGGCGGCGAAGCAGCAGTCAACAAAGTGACGTGCACAAGCGTGCGTCGGCGAGTCGAATACCGCGGCATCCGCTCTGCAAGGACGTTTATCTTTCGGCGCGAGTGTTTCTCGAACCATCGAATTACATCCAGAACACTGTAGATCAAAGAAGATTATTCTAGACTGTTCACGTTAGTTCGAAACGCTCTCCCTATCAAAAGAGATAACATGTGCGGCATAAAAATAAAGAATGGAACAAGTGCTTCACTTGGCACACAGATAACACAGACCGGCACAGCCGGGTTGTAAAAACAAAACAAAAATAAACAAACGCAATGCATGGTTTGCGGCAATATCCGATATCGCAGCACTGAAGCATTGTAATAAGCGGTTTATTTTACCATAGAAAGCATACAAAAGTGGACAGTTGTTCATAATTATAGCCAATATATTGCTATAAGCGGCATCATTATAAGTGGGAGTTGTGCCTCAACATTTTCCGATTTCACTTCTTTTTATCAAACTTGGCGTTAAAATTTGCTTCTGGCAGCCTTAGCCCACATACCAGTAGGAAAACATCTGGCTGCTACCTCCCAACCACAATGTATTCTCTGCTATCAACAAGCAGAGTTCTTCAATATGTCCCAGTGGTGAAACTCCGCTTCAGAAATCTGGGCCATGCTGAGCACCCCTTCCTTTCATTGAAGCCGAAGGGCAAGCGTGTTGGCGTGCACAGCACCTAGGGGACACAAACTGAACTTTGCCAGAGATTTGCCTGATAACACAAATGAATAAAATAAAGCTTGCTTTTTAAATTAGGAAACGCTAAATTAGGTTACTGGCCGCGGTTTTATTCATGCGTACTTATTAGGTACTGTTAGAATCACTTACCCATTGCTGCTTTAGTTTTTAGGCGCCTTTTTCCTTCATGATAACTAATCTCACGCCAACTGCGGTCGCAAGCAAAGCTCTGGGCATGCAGCATGGCTATTCGATTTAACAGAAGTGGATCGCACACGCTTGATGGCACTGAGGCCGAGTATACCGTAAATTATAATACTATATAGGATATAACGGTAATAAACAACTGTGCAAGCACCATCCCGTGAGCATTATCGGATATGCTTTCTATGGTAAAATAAACCACTTATTACAATGCTCCAGTGCCGCGATATTGGATATGACGATTGAATCCAATCAGCGTGCACCGACAATGTGAGCTGCCGCTGGCCGACAGAATGCGCCGCGAGCCACGATGCGCCTCATCCCTTCCACCCCTCGGAAAACAAGTTGACTGCACCGCTTACGAGGAAGTGAGGGAGGAGGAGAGCAGTTTTTTTTTCTGAACCCCCTCCCGGGGGCACTTTTGGCATTGTCCCCACGCCTGCTTGTAGCGCCACGCTTATTTGGTTGTTGTGTCACGTGTTCGCCACTTTGAATTTGACTCGGTGACTCTTCAACTGCCTCCGTCTTTCCGTGGATGGGACATCAGGGCAGATGTTTTGGAAATGTGCGAGTGCCTCCCTGAAGAGGCGATTGTTGCGCGGATATGTGCTGCGTACAGCAGTGACAGTGATACAACTCTGACAACGCGGTTGTGCAGCCTACCCAGGTAGTGTCTTCGCAGGAGGCCCAATGCATGACACAGACCATCAAGAACTTCGTTCCCTTCAAGGACCCTTCGCTCAGCTAGGTGAAGCACCCATAGATGGTCTTGAAAAAGACGTGCGCCAGCTTTGTGTGCAGAAAGCGAAGCTGACCGACTATGGCTTCATTTCTGCAAATAAGTGGTAGCACAACCTCGCTTGTGTGCAAATAAAATCTTGAAAGCTCTTTGTCTTTTTTTTTTTTTACCGGTTCTGACGATGGGATTTCCTTGGCACTTGGATATTGTTATAAGTGGACTTGACTGTACTTCAACATTCAATCAACAGATGGCAGGCAAGTCAGCCTTGCCCCATGCTCGCCCGTTTTCCCCCAGTGCAGGGGGCCATGGGGCCTAAGGAGAGTTTTTAAACTGGTGTATATTGAGTGACCCTTGTCGAAGAGGAGGCGGCGTGGTAGTTCCTGACCTGTGGTGCAGACGCCAGAGGGCGGCGCAGACGGGAGCACAGCACCAGAACCGCCGCAGGCGCGGCAGGTAGACGCCAAACGGGGGCACGCACAGGCAGCAGGTGGAGGAGCACCACTTCTCGGCCACGATGAGCGCCGCGGGGAGCCACGTCACCGTGAAGAAGAAGCTCGCCAGAACCGCCGTGCCGGCAAACAGGCTGCGCCAGGTGCGCGGAAAAGTAAGGCAAATGTCAAATTTTTGGGAGTTTAACGTGCCGTAGCTGCACCTTAGCTATGAGGCATGCCATAGTGAGGGGCTCTGGATTAATTTTTACCACCTGGGGATATTTGAATTGCACCGAAGTATCGACACAAGGGTGGGATTGCTTTTCGCCTCCATCAGAAAATCAGCTACCATGGCCGGGATCGAACACCACATCTTAGGCCCAGCATCACACCTCAGCCACTGAACCATCATGGTGGGTAGTGAGGCAAATGTGATTGTACGAAGGAATAAGTTTGCGCAAAAGACGAGGACAAGATAGAGAGGACAAGACGAGCAACTTCTAACTTTATTTTGCATGAAATAACAACACACATATACTTCCCGCTCGCATCACCTGCAATTCTATCAACAGCCACACCACCCAATTTGGCGCAACAGGAATCGCATGTCAATGACAACAAACAAAATAATTCGATAAAATGGGGTAACCAAACAGTATTCCTCGTAAGTCCCTTTTGAAAACGTCCTTTTTGAGTCCAAAGTGAACAGAATTGGCAGTATGTGTGCTTGCGTTACGTCAGGTGTTGCTTTTAGTGGGCTCGCCAAAAGGGACCCTTTGGTGCAGGGCGCACTTAATCCAGTACCCACCCGAAGCGCATTGAGAATAGCGCCCCAGACGAACAAAAAAAAAGAATGAAGAGTGGTTTTGGTGCGGGCATTGATGCTGCTGACGCAGCTGGCGAAAAAGGCCGCAGCAGTGGTGACGCTGGTCACCAGCATGGAGAGGCAGGCGTGGTGCAGCGTGTCCCGCACCAGCTTCACCAGCGTGCCGCTGTCCTTCTCCGCCTTGGCCGCACCCCACATCTTGCAGTAGATGAACGCATCGTCCGCCCCGATGCCTGCGGCATGCCCGAGGAGGCAAGAGCGAGCGCTTAGCAATGCCACATAATTCCACTTCCCACGTGTTAAGCGCCAAGAGAGGTGCATGGGGCAGAAGCAAACGGATACCAATGTCACAAGCTCGATCTGCTTTCCATGCGTCAAGGCTTAGCCACACTGGGCAACCTGGACTGAGCAACTAAATCCCCATCATCACCATGTATCTACGCACTGCAGGGCAAAGGCCTCTTCCATTATTCTCCAATTACCCCGGAACTGCGACCAATTTATCCCCGCAAACTTCTTGATCGCCCCGTGCAACGCTTGCCTTGTCTAGGGATCCACTCTGTTACCCTTAATGACCAATGTTATCTTGCCTTCGCTTACATGCCCTGCCCACGTCCATTTCTTCTTCTTAATTTCTACTACTATGTCCTTAACACGCGTTTGTTCCCTGACACTCCGCCAGTTACACCTATCATCTGACTGCGCGCTGAAAATCCCAATGGAGCAGCAAAATCTAACATGGAGTGACCAGATCCGTGTCCACCAGTGAAACCCAACCACACTCCAACAGAGCCATTTTAATGTTACATTTTGTTCATGCTCTGACAGGCTCAGCTGTTCTAACATCATCATCATCAGCCTATTTATGTCTGCTGCGAGACAAAGGTCTCTCCCATTAACCTACATTGTGATGTTCAGTGGTGTTCTAACGTGTTCTAACGTAATGTTCCCAATTTGATATTCCTCCCCAACTGGATATTCCTCCCAATTACTAAGCCCTCTTGCATGTCTTGCTCGGACATCCTAAGAAGTCTTGTAGTAGTCAGTACAAAGACATCTGGAACGTCTTGCCAAGACACCTTAAAGACGTTTACAAGATGTTTATCTGAGTTCAGCGGGCCCCTGCTCACCTATGGCGATGGTGAGGGTGAGGATGTTCATGAAGGGGAAGAAGGTGATGCGGAAAACGGTGGTGTACAGGAAGTAGGCCGTGCCCAGGGAGAAGATGACCGCCAGGCACGTGACCATCGTGACCAGGAACGACTGCGTGTAGGCCCACATGGTCGCCAGCACCGCGGCACCCGCCAGCGCGACGTACACCGTGTCGTGCAGCAGGTACTCGTCGAACAGGGCGTGCTTCAGACCCAGCTCCATCCCCACCACCTGCGAAGACCACGAGAAAAATACGGAGAGTTCCATCATCATCATCATCATTCCAAGCCGGGAAAAAAGCATTGGAAGTCCAATTGCAGGTACAATACCCTCGCCCTAAAACTACCACATTTGCAGAATCGTTCTTTATTCGGACAGCTAAGGAATGGAACGCCCTACCAGATACCATAGTCAGCATTCAGGATGCAGAAACCTTTAAAAAATCACTGACAACCATCATTGAACTGTAATAAATGGCAAGGTGACTTTTGAACGTACTTAATCTTTTTTTCTTGTGACCGCCCGCGCTATTTCTTGTATAATGGTTCCTTATGATATGCTCCTCGTACGGCGTGTATATTTTCAATTATTTGTGCTTGACAATGTTTTGTACCTCTGAAGTGGTATCTTTTACAACCGCAAAATGATTCCTTCCACCTTCCTCAAACAATTGTACCTGTTCACCCCACCCCCCATTTTTTTTCCTTTTTTGTTTCTTCCGCTTCAGCTATATCCTACAATTTTTATTGTTTTGTTGTGTTGCACATCCCATTTTGCCTTTGCCAATGTCTTGTATACCCACTCCTTATGTAATGTCCCTTCTGTTAGGGATCCTTGAGGAAAACAAACAAACAAACAAACAAAATAAACAAATAAATAAATAAATAAAACAAACAAATAAATAAATAAACTGACCAGGCTGTCCAAAACACCATTGAACCATTTGGAGGTGCAACTGGTGCAACTGCATGTATGCAAGTTTTGGTACAGTTCAAGACTGAGAATAAGTCAGTTCATTCCATGGTGTTGAAGCTGATTATGTCTCTTATAACCGAAGGTGCTTTGTAGGTCCAATTGCTAGAAATAGGCAAAATTTTTAGCTCTACAGTAAAAGCTTTGATGAGACACTTGAATTTTTGTAACAGCTGTATGCAATGTTCTAGCCCAAAAAAAAAAACCCGCAAGCTGGAAGAAAAAAAACTTGAAATAATCGTCTCTATCTGAGAATTTCACGCTGGAAGCTGTAACACTCGCTACTTTCCACTGCTTCCCAGAGGAAGACCACTGACCTATGAACAATTGATCTACAACCAATTTGAGTGGGGAGGCAATTGTAGACACAGCAAGTTGCAATGCTGTATCTGGTATCATCTCCAGGAATGAGTAACTGTTTAAGCGGGAAAAGTGCCATCAATTCTTGATTTGACAACTACATTTGAAAACTTATTGACAAAATGTAGTTTTCAATGGGAAGAATACTTGGAGGTCCTACTTGCTGTGCACATACACTGTTAGTGAAATTTAACGTCCCTGACTGCATTCCCAGCTGGGAAAAAACCGTTGGATGAACCTGAAAACATGTTGAACCAGTTAATTGGTTCCTGGTTCATGTTTTTGGACAGGCCAATGACCTCAAATGGGGGGCCATAATGTAACATTTACACAAACAGCACAGCAAGCAGAAACAATGTCCAAGTGAAACATGCACACTCACTTTGAAAATCACTTTTTGCTAAGGGGTGCTGTTACTACACTGGTGCTGTTATAAGATGATGCAACGAACTTGTGCATAGCATAGCAGCAAAATGCCTCAGGGAACATAAACGCACAGAAAAAAAAAAAAGTTCAACTCATCTCAATTTCAACCCCTAGCAAGTTTCCCGTCAAGTTTCATAACAAAATAGAAAAACTTTAATTGAAGTTATAAAAAAACCCGGCTAAGTCCAGTTTAATGGGAAAGCACCACAAGACAGCCTGGTGATGCACAAACAAGGCTGCAGAAATGTACATTACCTGGTCAAAACGCTCTGGCCCATCGTTTTCCGGAAAAATAAAGTTGAATTGAATTGAATCTGTAGTGCGGGCCTTAGAGTGCACTAAGCCCAGCCTATTAAAGACAAAGCCAAACCAAAGCCCAGCTCAAGACTGACCTCTGCAATGCTCCACTGCAGATACAAATAATGCAAGCACTCATGTCAATCTCTTCATCCCGCAGTTTGCCACACCCTTCCAGTTCCTTTAATTACCTCCAGACCATGTCTGGGACAGGTCCATAGTTTAGTAACGAACATAGTAAAACACACAGCTCATTCATGAGTGGCCTACAGATGGCACCCCGTTCCACCACTTTTCGGCGGATGCAAGCCAATCGCCTTGGCAGCCAGCTGAGCAGCTATACATTGTTTCTGTCACCTTTGCGGAAAGCTGCTGCAGTAAGCACTTCTTCGATTCTAGTCCCATTGTACTGAATTCCCATAAAAAAATTACAGCCATTCCACTCAACGTGAAAGCTGTCGGAAGCAGTGACTCGCCACAATGGGCTGTAGCGTCGTTATCCGCTCACTGCTACCACCCAATGCATTTCAAGTTTCCCGCCTTCGCAGTGCTCGCGTGCCCCCTGCCTAAAACTGCGCCAGCAGGAGTTCCGTTCTCTTTGTGCTTGCTTTTCCTCCTGCACATTCCGGCATTGCACTGCCACTTTTCTTCGCTTGCTATCGTAAAAATGAACCCAACGAGCATTCCTAACTAAATGAACGCGGGTGGCTGCCGGTTAATTATGTATATTTTGCCTCAAAAGTACCTGCAGTTTTCTTTGCGCTAAGCAACAAGGAGATGTACGACAAGCGCCAGCGGTTCACAATTTTCGAAATGCTTATGATTATATAAACTGCGCTTGGCTTTCGAAGCCTCTGGGTTACGCTGCGATGCCAAGACGCCGTGTGGCTCTACTTGGGTCCAGCGAGCGAGCTACGACGACAAGGCGAGCCCCTAAAGTGTTCTGCACTTAAAAGCCTAATGCCCACCACGGACGCAGCACGCACCTCTGTCACGTCGTCACGAAGTTCACCGTACTCTTCCAATTCCTTGAAGTACGGCATGGCCGCTGTGCTCTGGGCGATGGGCAGGAAGACGCTCGTGTATGAGAGGTGCGGCTTGCGGACGACCGCCGGGGTGGAAGACGACGACGGCACGGCAGAGTCGTTACCGCGCCGGCCCCGGTCCCAGTCGTCCATCAGCTCATCCTCGTCGTCCCCCTGACCGGCGACCGGCGCCAGAAAGTCCACGTCGGCAAGGTAGTGGAGGATGGTGTAGACGGCATTGTGCTCAATGCACTCAGCCGGAACGCCGCGGCACAGCGGCGCACCAGACGCACAGTCGTGGCTCAACTTCATGCTGTGGTAATGTGGAGCACAGGCCTCTAGCCTCTCGAGAACCTGCGAGCGGCCATGGACACGACATTCTGTTTCAGATTACAGTACAGCCCACTTATAGCGAACCTGGTTTTAACGAAATCCCGACTATAACGAACAAATCTTCATTTCCCCTTACAATTTGTATACATAAATTCAATGTCCAGATATAGCGAAAAACGGATATAATGAAGCAAAATGGAGAGACGAGCTACGAGTGAAACTTAAGTGCAAACAGACTAGCCTTACTAGCCTCCATATCCGGATGGGTTCTGATTGTGTAAGTCACCCGTCGCTGAGTATTCTAGATAAAGAAGTGCAACTTCTTAAGAGGGGGTAGAAGATGAGGGAAAGAAAAAGAGGAGAAGGAAATGGGGCAGTTGTCCTCATGTACCGCCGTACGCATGAGCGACGGTCACACATGCTTGATTGTGAGGTCATGGTGCGGTATAAATGTGTTTTCGATTTTAATAAATCTTTCATTTGATAGTAAGCGCTAGTGTCGTCTCCCTTTCTCGTCCCTGTGTCTGTTTGCGCTTAAGTTTCACTCATGGATATAATGAAGTGATCTCCATATCCTGATGTGTTTGTTATAATAACCAGGCTGGACTGCATGTGGTTAAATGCACCGAAGCTATGCCCGTGCTATTAGGCGCGCCGTAGCGGACGGCTCCGGAATAATTTGGACCACCGTGGGATCTTTTAACGTGCGCTGAAATATCAACACACGGACGTTCTCACTCATCAGAAAACCAGCCAATGATGCTGGGATCTAACTCACATCCTTGGGCTCAGTGGCAACACGCCTTAGCCAATGAGCCACCGCGTCAAATATGACATTCTGTTTATCGACCAGATTTAGGGGAAATCCCCAAGGTGGAGTAGGTTTCTGTGAAGAAAAGTTTGATGTCCACTTCCTGACTTCTGAGCTCTGACATCCACCTCCAGTTTCTGAGAAAGGTGTACAGCTTTCCTTTGCAGCACTACGGCTGCACTGAGGTGGATGTCAAACTTTCCTTCGCTGACATTTTTTTTTTCCTACGTTATTGCAGGCCGGGATCATCTGTGTGAAATGGAACTTTGATCCGCACCTAGACTGACCTAAAGGGTACTAAACCACGTGCCTTATTTATGAAAAGAATGCATAGAACTGATCTAAGGGAGCATAAAAAAAAAACAGAAATATAACCCAGGATGTAACAACTGTAACACTGCTTGTAGGCCATAGTGGCCGAACAGACGAGTTCATTTTTAGCAGTTGATGAAGATTGGGGCAGGGTTCGAAGCTAACCATTAGACGATGCTAGATGTATAACTGCAGTGACCCCAGAAACAGAATGTTACGTCATGGAAATTTATCGGTGTGACGTGATCGCTCAGTAATGGCGGCCACTTTGTGTCACTTGACAAATTGACATCGTATTCGACAAACCAGATGATTCGCCATCTGGCGAACATGTTAGAGCTTTTCGATCGCGATTGATTGAAAAACCTGCAGTTGTTACGTCATGGATTTATCGGCGATGAGTACGGCCCTCATTGACGATTACATCAATTCCAAGGTGATTCATGGCTGTTAGAAGCTTTGGTGGTCCCCGATCAACTCAGACTGTACCGATCCTCCATTCTTTTCAGAGGTGTAACTTTTGAGTTACGAAGTTTGGGAGAAGCCTCCCTAGATGGAACAAGTGCCTGACAGAGAAAACATGATCACTAACACAAGTTCCACCATACAGTTATGGTAGAACATGCAGACTTTTTGTAAATTACCAGTTGGCACGAAATTCCGCCATGGTGTTGGGTTTGAACCATGGAACCACTGTCTATGCTGGGCACTGGGTTATTAACAAGCAAGTTTCACGGGATGACATTTACAAAAAGTTTGCTGGAATGAAAAGCTAATAATATAAGCTGAATAATATGAAGCTTGCTCAAACGAGGTCTCGGCATGGTGCGAATATTTGTTTTGATGACAGGGTCACACCAAAGCCACCCTATTCAACTTAGAAGGCCATAAACACAAAATATGTTTTGTTCATTAAAAGGACTGTTTTGTCTCTATAACAGAACGATACCACTTTTATCCCAAACTTTTAACAAATGATCAATTTATAAGACAAACAGATGAAGCAGTGGCAACTACTTTCTGAAGAGCTCGCTGTGACATCACAGAATCTTGTTTGTGCAATTGGTGGCCACCGCCCAAGGCCACCACCAAGAAACTTGAGTGTACGATTGTAGTTAGGCCTGTAGATTCTCTCGATCATATCACATGAATTGAAACACACATCCCAGGTGAAAATATTTTTTCTAGCTGGAATATTGAACCATAAATTTCTTCTAGTTAGAAAAATTTCTAGCTAGAAATGGACACATTTTCTAGCAAGCAATTCAGTTTCCAGCTCCTTTCTAGCCAGAGTGAGATTCTTTTACGCTGGCAGCTATTACTTCCAGCTAGCATTTGTCAGTCCAGCTGGAAGAAAAAAAAACCTGCAAGCTGGAAATAATAGTCTCTAGCTAGACTAAGAATTTTTCTAGTTAGAAGCTCTCGATTCTAGCTAGAATCTACAAATATAGTCAGAAATGAAGCTGGAAATTGTGATTTCTTGCTAGAAATGCTCTTTCCATTTTCACAGGGGATTTAACACTCCTGCTTGGTCCTTAAGGGACTGCAGCATGCACTAAAAAAAAAAATAAAACACTGATAATTATGTCTTTAAGGCAGCCCTCTATTGCCTCTCAGTTGAAGTGTTGCAGCACAAAATTAAAATTTTTTTTTTTAATGTTTCTTCAATTGTTTGGTTAGAAAAATGTCCGCTGTGGCTCGGATAGAGCTGAGTGAGTTTGTTTAACAAAGGCTAGTTCTCTCAAACAGACCAAGGTCGAATTTTGTCTTCACGTCCTCTTTAAACATTGACTAAATCACAACTATAATGGCACAGCAACAGGCAGGTAGCGGTCACCTCTTGAACATCCGTGGCGGTGATGTCGAGGCAGGAGGACCGGTTGTGGAGGACCGCGACAAAGTGCGGTATCGACCAAGAGCTGCAGCAGCTACGGGGACCGATCCGCTCGCAGATGGGCCTCAGGCTTGCCGGTCGCCTCAACACGGTCGAGGTCGAGCCGGCAGACCGACAGCAGGGCCTCCAGTGTGAACAAGTTGGTGCCCGGAACCCTCGGGCCCAAGACCACGTGACCGTGGCTCCGCGCTGCAAGTTGTCACAACGCCCACTTAAAAGTCAGCACAATGCGAATGGCGTCACAACAGAACAAACGACAAGGTGCCCAAAATTCTGGGGGGTAAAGGTCACATGACTGTGACTGTAACAGAGTGGATCAAGCGTTGCAGGGGGCGGCAGAAAGTTAGACGGGCAGACGAGATCAAGACGTTTGCGGGGATAAATTGGTCGCAGTTAGCACAGGTCCGGGGTAATTGGAGATTAATGGGAGAGCCTTTGCGCTGCAGTGGGCGTAGATAGGCTGGTGGTGATGATGATGATGATGACTGTGACTACATCACAATAGCAGCACAATTGCGCAAGAAATTGCAACATCATGTCAATGTCACAACAATTAGGCGTGGTAGATGGAACCGTCACGCAAAAAATCCCGTAACCATATCCTTGTGTCGTGTCGCCTCGGGTGAAGGCACCATGACCGCAGCTGCACTACAAGAGTCGCAATTTAGACGAGAAATTGCAACGTCACTGCAATGTCACAATTAAGCGTGGTAGCTGTAACTGTCACGCAAGAGATCACGTGATTATAGCCTTGTGGTGTGTCCCCTCGGGGTAGAGACAACGTGAACGTGGCTGCACCACAACAGTGTCACAATTGACACAAGAGCTTGTACTGTGATGGCAATGTCACAGCAATTAGGTGCGGTAGCTGGAATTGTCACGGAAGAGATCACGTGACCATAGCCTTGTGTTGTGTCCCCTCAGGGTGCATACCACAGTTACCACAGCTGCACCACAAGTGTCGCAATCGACATGAGAAGTTGCCATGTCATGGAAATGTCACAACAATTAAGCGTAATCGCTGGAACAGTCATGCAAGAGACCACGTGACCATAGCTTTGTGTTATGTCCTCTCAGCTCAGAATAGAGACCGTGTGACCACAACTGCATCACAACTGACACGAGAACTTATGTCACGGCAGCGTCACAACAAACAAGCGTGGTAGCCTTAACCATCAGGCAAAAGGCCATACGACCATAGCCCTGTGTTGTGCCACCACAATGTTACAACACATCGCCAGGAGGTTGCCATTGCTTGCCATCGCCAGGAGCCTTCTGTTTATCTGCTGTTGAACTTTCTGCAGAACTTTGAGGACGTGCCTCCCCGGCACGTGCAACTTCAACATTTTCTGACCACCTATTTTCTGAACCTCACAACCTGCACGCTTGTTACTGCTTTCACCTTAAACCAATTTCAATGGTACGTAACAATAAATCACTAGTGAAGCAAGTCAGGGTTCTTACAGGGGTCGCTGCAGAAGTAGTGACGGTTTTCCCCTCGGTTCCTCGAAAGTGCGTCCCCCTGGCTTCTCCAAATCTTGCCAGGCCTTCGGCGTGGCTTCCCCGGCTCGGACCGGGCATCCTGGGGGTCTTTTTTGCGCTTGCGACCCTTGGACGCTGGCGGACTTTGGACCAGCCGCCCGTACGAACCCTCCTCATCGTCTGCTGGGAGGACCTCAGGCTGACTTGCATTGGGCGCTGGCGTCGTCTGCTGTAAAAGAGACCGTGCCAAACGAGAAATGGTTGATGTCGTACACTTTGCATAAAATTCCTCAAGTCTGCTTACATGCATATACGGCTAAAGCATTGCGGCTTCCTCTGGCGATACTTATCAAATCTTTACTGCTACATTGTGTTTGCGTCCCTTTCCTCACTTTTTTTTTTTTTTTGGCTTTCGGTGCAAACGATTTCCACGGGCAGACTCTTAGTCCCTAGTGCAAAGAGGCATTACATCCATATCAGGACTCAAGGAGTGCTGAAAGACAAGTTGGGAATGCAGAACATTTAAACGGAATCTTTAATGCAACAATAAATAGTCCCCATTTTTACAGTTTTCACCTCTTTTATGATGATGCCCAGTCGTGTATTTCCTGAAGTTGCCACCAACCACCTGCGATGCTAATTGCCCTGTACAGAATTTGAAAGCACGCAAAAAGGTCCCCGACATTTTGTTTTTCTATTCTTAAGCCGGCAAACTCAATGCCGTCGTAATGCGGAAATAAAAATTTACGAAGAAAAGTATCGCCGCAACTTTTTGACTTTAGAAGTCTGCAAAAACAATAAAAAGTACGCAGGATGGAAATAAAAAAAAAAAACTAGAGAAGAACGGTTACGGCGCTTGGCCAACCAGCCTAACTTTCGAAACTTTTGATGAGTGCTCACAAAACCTGTGTTTCCCCATTCCAAAGAGTTGTGGAGAATGAGACAAACTTTAGCTTACTGCATCTCTCTTTTTTTTGTGGCTAATAAAATGAGCACAAATTTCGTAACTGCGACAATGATGCTCTTAGATCATCAATCTCACATTTGACATGGATAGTTTTCGGGTAGTTCAAGGATCTCTCCTCACCCCAAGAATACATACAAAATACATGTGACAAACGAACGCCGGACTGCGTCTCCGACCGTCTGCAGTGAGCTCTGGACTGATAATCGAAGAGCCCCAAATGTTTTCCTTTGCTGCGAAGAATTAAAGTGGCCATGAAGACAAAATACGTTTGTTCCATTCAATAAACTGTTTAGCCCCAATAAGGCCATAGTTAGTGCAAACTTTAGATAAGTAATGGAGATATTAAAAAAAAACGATGAAGCAGCGGCGACTCCTTTGCCACTTGCCAGCTATTCTTCTACGATGCACAGGATCATGTTCGCGCGTTTGGCAGTCACCGACCTAAACAAAGCCAAGAAACAATATGAATGGGCAGTTGTAGTGGTGCCTCTAGTTTTCCTTGGATGCCTGTTGCTTGGATGCTAACGATCAGTTAATGCACTAATACCTCTATTTTAGTCCTCCATGCTACAGCCCATGCATACGATGCTACAGCCCATTATGAAGAATCACTGCTCTGCACTTCCGACAGCTTTCACATTGAGTGGAACGGCTTAACTTTTTACTTCCTTCTACCAGTGGTTAGTTCTCTAAAATAAACTAATTTGCATTTTGTCTTCATGACCCCTTAAACTCAGTAAATGCGACAACACCTGAGCACTCTAATCCTCACCTCCTTGCCGTCACCCACACCACCACTAAGGGGCTGCGATGCGGGTGGTGAAGGTGACACAACGGTGCCACCGTCAGAGACTTCCGGTACCGCCGTCACCTGCCTTGGCCTGGTGGTGAGACCCTGGGGCTCTGGGTACATGGAGAGCATTCCACCCCAGGTCGACGCAGCCTGGAGGTTCTTCCAAGCAACCAGGCGCTGCGCCAACACCGTGCCCCGTGGCTCGAACCCCTGTAACAAAAAATAATAATGAAACTTTACTTCTCTTCCATAACTACAGTCACACAAAAAGGAACGGTGGAAAAAAGCGGTCGTAGACAGTTTGACGAGGCCACGACCCTTTTTCTGCTCAACAGTGGTGTCACAACGAACGAACACAAACGAACACAATTACACTTGAACCTCGCTATATCGAGCACTGATATATCAAATTATCAGCTATAGCAAACAATATACAAACTTTGGTTGGTGGCACTTCATTTCCATGACTCTTATTCTTTTATAACGGAAGTGAATAGTGAGATCCACGCGCACTATCGGATATAACGAAGAAATATTTGGCCAGTAGGCCTTCTCAGCCCACTTGGAAAAACTCCTGGTGTCTGGAACTGCAGAAGTAGAAAAGGCCCCTTTGTTCATGCACACTGTGGAGAACTTCATCCTGCTCCATGCTGTCAGTAGCCACCAGACAAAGATCACATTTTTCCTCGAAAAATCAGAACGCAGGCCTGTTTCGTCAAACGAACTTTGTTCTGTTGTAATTTCCCCGTTCATGTTCTGGTTCATTGAGCTTGAAATGCCACAAGGACAAAGATAAGGGTTATGTTGCTTACAGTAGGTTCGGAGATGAAAATAATGCGTTTCTGTATCCAGGATTTTTGCAGGAGCCAGATTAGTGAGTGGTTTGAACTGATTTTTAGCTCTACTGTTGCAACGAACATTGGATATAACGAACTAAATTACTGTTCTAATACGAAGTATTGTTCGACCGTATAACAAAGAAAACCAGAAAAATAAATAATAAAAAGCTTACAATATTACATTGCTTTGCATTGCAGGTAACAACTGTTATGCTCAATGGGTGCACAAAAATAAGCAAGCAAGAAAGCAAACGAAAGGCGCACAAAAAAAGGTTAACCACATAGTTTGGTACACGTGGAACACAGTTAATACTTTGAACACTTGTATGGTATATATCAAAATCAGCCCACTCAAACACATTTAAAGAGAAGGCAGAGTACTCGGGAAGCTCTCTTTCCCAAAATTCAAATGAGCCGTAGGAACCGCTCAAGGTCCCCCGTGAAAATGGAAAGAGCATCTCTATCAAGAAATCATAATTTCCAGCTTCATTACTAACTACATTTATAGATTCTAGCTGGAATCTACAGCTTCTAACTAGAAATATTCTTAGTCTAGCTAGAGACGATTATTCCCAGCTTGCAGATTTTTTTTCTTCCAGTTGGACTGACAAATGCTAGCTGGAAGTTAGCTCAAACAAAATCTCAATCCAGCCTGAATGAGCTAGAAACTGAATTTCAAGCTAGAAATATTTCTAGCTAGAAGAAATTGCTGGTTCAATAATCCAGCTAGAAAAAAAAATACTATTTTCACCTGGGGTTTTTATTACTTACAGGGTAAGCGATTCATTTCTTTCATCACAACCGGGCCAGATTACACGTATGGTTTATATTTCTTTGTTTTCCTACTTGCAAGCCATGAGAAACTGAGAAAGGCAATAAGCGTGTTCGTACAGGAAAACACACAGTCCTGCTAACTGTATTTTGTGCGTACACGAGAAGTGGTAGCACAGTCACCCTCGCGCTTTCATTTTCGGCTAAAATACCATGAAGCGGTGACCCCATCAGTAGAGCCATTTTACAGAGAAAATCTTCTTAGTGGAAACAGTCGTGTACTGTAAAAAAATTAATGCATTTCCCAATTGACTGGTTGGTTGAATGAAAAGTTCTGATAAGACTTCTAAACAGACTGCGCGTGTGAAACCGGGATTCCATTGTGTCAAAACTGTCACTTGAAAATCGCGGTAAAGGAACACTTCTAGATAAGCCAATACACGCATCGATCAGTGAAGGAGGAGTACAGTGGTATACCTTTATCTCATCAACAACGTATTGGTATGCATTTCGATCGTTCGTAGATGCATTTACTTAATGCGTGAAAAATCGTCCCATGGGTTCATTCCTTGTTTGCGATTTCGTTCCTTAAAGGTTTGACAGCGAAGTTTGGACGCACTTTAGCTTTCACACTTCTGTCAACATTCTTTAGGAAGGGATCCTGGTAAATTTTTGTTTTTCCTTGCACAAGTGCAGCTCTAGTGCAGTGTCATATACACTAAGCCCTGCCGTATTAGGCATGGTAAGTGCTATTCATGTACGCACAAGGGTCCTAGTGCACCGATTTGCTCTTTACTACAACACGCAGAAGGGGACGACCTCATTCTTTTCACAGCTCTAGTGCAGTGCCAGTGCAGTCAGTGTAGCATCATATGCACTAGCCCTGTCGTACCGGGTATGGTAAATGTATTCATGCCACGGGTGTAGCCAGGGGGGTGTTTCGGTGTCAGAGCACCCCAAAATTTTTTTACCGCCCCACTTCTTTTCGGCCCTTTATTTTTTTGCCCATGCTGTTTACACGAGGATGTCGCAAGAGCAGCTGCTGGGGTGTACACTTCTAACATTTACCGAGATATTGCAGTCTGTCTAGAAACTGTCCCTTTGCATATTCCCGTTGACTAGCGGCAGCTTTGGCTGACTGTGTAGCCTGAATAGAAGCAGAGAACCTCCTTTATTACTTTTCACTTTTTGTGCATAAAGACTGCAGAGGTAACGAGACAACTTTACATAAAGTTCAGCTTGTAGAGGAGCTCGCAGAAGTTTTATGTACACCTGCGGTCATATTTGAATAGCATCCTTTCTCCTCACTCGACAGTTTCGAATTGAATACGCAAAGTAGTTCTTACTTTTGTGCTTCGGTAATTATTCAGGAACGTTCTGGTACATTTGAGATTTTTTTTTTTCGTACGAATGTCCCGTGTGCACATATATTTTTATGTAGATATTACAGCAAAGGAAACAACCAACCCTTCAGTTTTATTCAAACTGAAAAATGACTAAGATATTCTTTGGGCGCGCGCTCTTTTCCTTGTAATTTTTTTCCCGGGAATATTTAACGTCTCTGAAAAATATTCTGGGTATGCCACTTATTCATGCACACACGAGGGTCTTGGCTCGCCATTTCGCCTTTTACTAGATCGTGAAGAAGCTTAAGCTTGGAAGTCCAAATGGACCCGTCGAAAATACCATTGGACTATTTGGAGGTGCAGTTGGTTTCAATTGGTTTTGTGGTGTTTTCGACGAGTCCAACAGGACTTCCAATGGTTTTTTTCAGCTTGGAAAGGACGGGCTTGCACTAGGGCTATTTTTTCACTTACACTGGCTGTATTGGTGCAGTCAGTGTAGCGTCATGTGCATTAGCCCTGCCGTACTAAGTGTACACTCAGTGCAGCCAGAAGGCTAATGAAAATACCCTGCTGTCTTTTATGGGGAACGGAACCGTGGTCTTAGTCACTGTCCCACTCCTGATGTTTTAGGAGTTGGTCGTACTTGAATTGGTTATGCCGTTGTGAAGTATGGACAAATTCTTGCTTACAGCTAGGTAAACATCCCCACCTTCGATAAAACGAAAATGCGGACTCGCTAGCAAAGAAACTTGGAGTTTGGATAACACAGTATCGGGTACTAGTCGTCACTGAACGAAATATGGCGCAGAAAATAAAAAATGAAACAACGGATGAAAAGAAACACAAACACGACACACAACCAACGCTTGTTGAGGGTCGTGTTCAATTCTGTCCGTTCTTGCTGGGCAGTTCTTTTCGTTCAAAGTTGACTTGCTAGGGAAGATTTTTCAGTTAGTCGACTCCTGGAACTCCCCAAGTCGTTCTACACAAGCCTTACCCGAACAGTTGAAGAAGTTTTTTACCACTAAACGCCAGTTCTAAACTCAGCGACCAGTGCATATCGTCGGACGTTGCATCTAACACGTCCAATGTTTTGGGAGGGTCATGTCATTCTGCGGGATCTTCCCACTGTGCCGCAATGGTGCAACAGAAGCGGAAGCAGGCACAATGTGTTGCGCAAGTGCCTACTTTTTGACATGGCCATTTCTGTCCAAAAGCTCACGTTCAGCAAGTCCCACTAGTGTAGTGTGAAAGTCCCATCACCTTTGCTAGTATTGTGAGAAATTCACAAAGACCCTTTTTGTAAAGCCTATCAGCAAGAAGACTCTCACATTTTCCAGTTTATAACTTCCTTGCACAATAGTTGATGCCCAGCCAAGGGGGAGGGTACCGTGGGCATTCGATGGCATGAAATTAGGTCCAACATCATGCTTTGAGGTGCAATGTAGTCAATGGGTACCTGTAGATTGACCTAGTAGTACGTTACGGTCATAAGACTGAACTTGAAGGTTCCCTAACAATAAGAATAAACATAGAACGCTAGACCTAACATCATGCTTTGAGGTCTAAAGTAGTCGACTGGTACCCGCAACTTGACATACGAGTACGTTGGTTGGCACGTCACAAGGCTCAACTTGAAGGCCACCTCAAGTAAAAATTGGCCGTGTATCTGCTCTTTCCGCTGCAAATGTCGACGAAAGGCGATAGTCTTTCGTCGACATTCCTGCTTTCCCACTCACCTCTCATGCTGTTCCTCTCTCGTCTCATTCCTCCCAAGATAACACACTAGAGGTTTGGTCAAGTCAATTGCATTTATATTTAAATTTAAATGAGGATTTAAATTTAAATTTACCGCTTTCCACTGTTCCAGGCCGGGTTCCTTGGTGCCAGTGCTGCCGCATGGAGGAGACGCAAGTGAATCGAGGCGCCCTGCTACAAGGTTTATAGAACCGCATTTCCTTACTATGCGTGCGTTCCAAGCGGAACGTGGAACCTATCCAGTGGAAGCTTTCGTTGCTGTTGCCGTTTGATTTCCTAAAATGCCACCAGAAGTTATACTAGTTGCGCATGCAATAGCAGGCAACGGTGTGCATTTTTTTAGGGGCGAAGCTCCTAAAGTCATAGGTCTGTCCATCCCTTGCGTCTCGTGGTACGTGACCGCCGCATGCTTTCGGAGATGTCGCAAAGTGGGCCGCGTTGCAGGCGCAAGAACCGGCTGCAACCGGCAGCGCAAACTCGGCACCGGGAGCGCGAGCTTGTCTGTGTTCGCCAACGGAGGCGCGAGCGCACGTGCACTGCGAGGGGGAGATCACGCAAGAGATCACGCCACGAACGCAGGCAGTCGTTCTCGGAGATCGAACGAGACGCAAGGACCTTTGCTCGTTTCCTCTCGTCTTGTTCGGGCACAAGTTCGCCCTAAATAAAAGTTCTTTCTTTACCGTTGTGTCCCATCCCACGTGACAAATTGTGGTGTTGGTGCGGGGTAGTCCTCGATGGCGCGGGGTCTTTCACCAGGTCTGGGCCTGGGAGCATTGACTCCGAAAATAAAAGTTGATTTGTACAATGTACGGTCTTTCTTAATGATGTAATGGGCGAACTTTCACGGGAGAGTTACGGTTACCGATGATCTCCCCCTCTCGAGCTTCGCCCCACTTATCATCATTCATTGCGTGGATATGGCGTGATTTTTTTCTAAAGTGGACATAGTATTTTCATTCGCTATAGCAAAAATCAAACATCCCGAAAGGAACACTTCAAATATCACTTGTGTGTTGATTTGCTGCCTTATATTTGTGTAATGTCCTGTTGTTGTTCAACAATGTTGACAACTATGAACACTGCCACCGGACTTGGACGTTTAGATTTGGCTGTGGGTATACAAGACTTGCGCAACATCCGTTCAACTTTGGCCGGCGGCTGAATCGAGTGACAGACCGACAGATAGACCAAAGTTTCCCCGTTCAAGTAGCCCAAAAAGACTATCGTCTTTAATAATAAACACAGAACGATAGGCCTAACGTCAAGCTTTCGAGGTTTCACACCGTCAAGAAAAAGTACCTACTTGTATATGTCAAGGTTGGCATCATAGATCGCCCGCATCTTGCTGTGCTGCCCTCAACGTATGTATACTTTTTCTTGATAATGTTAAACCTCTAGGAAACTCAGCCCTCAGACAACCATGTGCGCTAGCTCATTACCCGACAGGGACGGATGCTTCTGTAACAATCAGGTGGAAAGGTCTGAGCAACGCGGGCAGTGATGGCAAACTCACAACGCCTGGAAAACTCATAAAGGGCAGTCCTGGAGTCACTGATGAAGACTGTGGCAGGTGTGGTCGCAACGGCCAAGGCAATGGCTGCCTCATCACTGTCCACGGTGTTGTAGGAGGGTATGGTCTACAGGGGGACTACTACAGCGATCATGGCAGGTTTGTAGGCACATGCTGCAGCGTTGACATAGTAGGTCACAGGTGGAGTGCTGTATGTTTTGTGAAGGGCTTTGGCCCGAGCAGCGGCATTCTTTCTTCACGGAAGACGGGGTAACGCCTGGAGGTAAAGGGGCGATGTAGATACCTCCCACCTTAGCTAGGGGTAGTCCGCCTGTTTTAGTGCCGACCAGACGATCGATTTGAGCCTGGCGGTGAGCTTCTATCAGTTCATCGAGGTTGTTAACTCCCGGGGCCAGGAATCATTCTGTGGAAGTAGAAATCGGGAATCCGAGCGCCTGTTTAACAAGCCTCACAGATGAGACAGTCAAGGCTTCCCTGATCTGCCTTTTGACGGGGAAGGCAGGGGGCGACGTAGGCGATTCTTACAGACTCTTGCCCTCCATCTACTTGGCACAAGGTGAGCTGCGCTCAGCATGTCATCCTTTCAACTGACCAACACGCGCATAACCCACAACTATCCTCATCCGTTCGGGTGCAAATCCCAGACTCGGCATGTTGGCAAACATTTCCACCATTGATCCACCCCCAGAGTCAAAAGAATGAGAGAGCATGTGGTTACGCTACTGACGTTGCTAAGAAGACGTCAAGTCGAAGTGCGGCTACCAACCTGCCGCCTCTGCCATCGCCGCTTGTATGCAACACACAATTGAGACTGCAGCCAGTGCCGGGCAGCCAAAAGGAAGGAATAAGAACGAGACTATGGCTGACAACAAAAGGAGCAACCGGTGGCTAACGCTGCTGCTAAAGCAAGCAAACTTGATAACTGAAGTGTGCAAAGCACTGTTGGCACAGCGCGTGAGGGATAAGCGAGAAACGCTTCGTAGTGAGATTTTGAAGCCACAGCAAGGGATGTGCATCAGTCCAAGCCTCAAGTTCGCAAGGGAAGTGGTCGGATGCCAATGCAGTCTTGGAGATCCTTTAGAAGGGATGTGGCAAGTAAAATGACTTTTTTATTTATGGACCAAATTTAATCAAATTAGGAGCATTTAAGAAACTAACCATTATAACAACAAAACTGAAATCCATTTAATGGTACCTTTCTAAGTTACAAGACTAATTACCCGAGAGTTGCTTTCAGCATAATTAATTAGGCAAGAGGTCAACAAAATTTTTATGTCAGTGTGACCAGGAATGTCTATTCTGTGCAAGGACGCTATTAAATTGTTGCATTATATCCTTTAGGTGTAAAAAAGAACAAGAAAAGTTTCACCGTTCTCAAATCAGAAATAGTTTTATGTCAAAAAGAAAGTGAAACTCCTCTTTCTTTATGGATGAAAATAATAATAATCATAAACGAATGATCTAACAGCATCCCTGCACAAAACAGACCTTCTTTAATACACTGACATAAAAACCTTGTTGAGTTCTTGCCTTATTAGTTAATTAATCCTGGAAAACTTTGAGAAGGTAATGAGTCTGGTAACTGGTTTCACTTTTGTTATTAGGATAGTTAAATACATAAATGAACCTAATTTTATTAGATTTGGTTCACAAATAAGAAAAATAGTTTCACTTGCCCTGTCCCCCCTTAATGAGTCTGTGATAATTGGTCGAGTTTTTTAGTGCAACGCCAACTAAGGGCAAACACTAATAGGTCTGCAGAATTTTCTTTCATTAAAAAGATATTAGAGAAATTAATACATTTTCCCTAATTTCTGAAGCTATGGGACACAATAACAGCTGCATTTTCAGTTCATAGTCACCAAGAGCAAAGTACAATTGAACAATGAGGTCAGCTTTCCCCGAGCCACCAGATAAAGTGGCTCTGGGACGCCCATTGGACAAGCAAGCGCCATAGACGAAATTCAGTCTAGAGTCTCCAAAGCACAAGTAGGTTTCACTTGGAACACCCAACTTCAAGCTAATAAACAATTAAAGCAGCTCTACTTCTTCAAGTGCGACTGTCCTATTAAACGCAACAGCTCATTAATCACCCTAAAAGACAATGAGGTCGCCACGCAAGTGAGGAGATTTTGATTTTTAGCAGGCCGCGTGTGCGGCCTTGAGGGGTTGTTCCGAAAAGTGACATGTTGAAATCGTTGGCGAGTTGCTTGTGCTTGCGCTAACTATCCTTGCAAAGTATCATGTGCGTCAAGCCACATAAGAAGCTACAGTTAAGGCTGAAAGTTCAGGTAACTCACGTTGACTTCTCTTTTTAGCAGGAGCAAAAAAAATTACATGGCACTTGTCCACCATCATCTCGTCTTTACAAACGTTTTCGTGCCAATTGAACAAAGATCACATGTGCATACAGAATGGACCCTGGATTCATCCTAAGCCGATAGTGCAGATTTTCTACCTTGCTCTGTTTAACGCTACAAGCAACACTCCCCACGTTCGCATCCAGGCACATTTTTTACAGTACGTAGTTGCCATGTTTGCTGAAAACACAGGGTCTTAGCAACATGAAATTTGCATCATTCGTGATTAGAGCAATCATATAGGCGCATATTCATACTCAGTAAAGTTTAAGAACTCTTCACACAGTGGACATAGCATATACACCTCTGTGTCATGAAAATATTTGGACAACTGAGCTTTCTTAGCTTAAATGGCAAATTCTCGACACCCGCTGCGTGAAACAGTACCACACCTGGCATCTTTTACGTATTTTACACGCTACCTGAACTAGACTATAATCTTGAGAACTTAATTTTGACCACCCGGGGATCTTTAACGTGCGCCGAAATCTCGTACACACAGGCATTTTTGCTTTTAGCCTCCATCAGAAAAGCAGCCGCCGCGGCCGGGAATCGAACCCGCGACCTCGTGCTCAGCAGCGCAACGCCTTAGCCACTGAGCCACCGCGGCGGGTAACTTTGAGAAACTTTCCCTGCAAGCTTGAAAAATTCCAGTTCCCCCTACCATGACAGCTGTTCCAATTCAAAGGGCTTTCGAATGGGACTGGCTTGCACCCAGAAGTACACAATGATAATGTGATTAATTTTATGAGCATGAACCAACAATACTCCTTTCAACAAAGGCTTAAAACACAAATTTTTTACCGGCAAGTGTAAACACTGCTGACATTATACCTATCTTCTAGACTGATGCCATGTTTAGGCTCTCATTAGGCAGTTCAGCATATCGTTACCGTGTTTGCGTTACCGTTTACCGTGTTACCGGAAGCCGCTGGCGACGGTGAAGCCTGTGCCGGTAAGTTACCGTTCGCGATAACTCTCGCGCTGCGCAGTCGACTCCCGCAAACACGGTAACGATATGCTAAAACTGCCTATTGTTTTGGTGAACAGTAGTTTTAATAAGGTCTTTTCAAGTGCTATCGGACATGATCAAACAAGTGTTCGGTAAAGCCCGGCCAAAACCACGGTGAAATTCGTGCCGACAGCCGGCATTCACAATAAATACCACTCACAGTAACGAAAGTTTTCCAGGAAATTTTTCTTTAATTAACCTTTTATACAATACACACTCCCGCTGGCTGCCGTTGTAGATTAAAAAAATAATAATACTCCCAACGCCGACAAAAACTAACAGATCAAACTACAATAGAACAGAACACATTCCTACGTCAGTTTTTACTTGGCGCCTGCGGAACCAGAGCGTGTTTACATCGCCACATTCCAAAGAGAACACTAATAAACCAGAAAAAAAAAAAAAGATGGCGAATGGTGTTTTGCATAAAAATTTCCGCATGACAGGTACAAAACAGTATTGAAAGAAGCAGCATGCCGTAATTCATCCGCGCTGGTCCGAACCGTTTCGAAACATACGCCACCGAGCGCGCACAACAAAGACCGGGCTCCGCGCCGACACGCTCACAAACAAAACCGCACATCCCGATTACAACAGAACACGCCGGTTCATTTGGAGCGTCGCGGAAGCCATACTTCACAGGGCGGCCTCGGCCGTCAATTCACGTAGGAAATGAAAAAGGAAGAAGGAAAAGAAAGTCCGTTTGAGCAGACGATTAAAAAAAAAAAAAAAAAACATGGCCGATGGGAGTGTTCGGAAGAGACGCCGTCAGGGCTGCCGAGAGGCAGCGGCACCAACACCACCACGTCGTTAAGCCTTGGCCGTTTTTTCGTCCTCGTCGCGGCCGACGCACGTATCCCAGGTCAGGCGCTCTTCGTAGAAGCGGATCACCACCTGCGGGCAGCGAACGTTGGCGATACGGGCGGGCACGATGTCGGCTTCGTCACAGTCCTTCCACTTGATGAGGAACATCAGCTCGCCGGACGAGTCGGTCGCGCCGATGATTCGATCAGGGTCCAGCCCGCGGTCGAAGCCACGTGGTTTGGAGTCGCCTCCGCCTTCCTGCTTCTTCTTCTTACGGTTGGGCCCTTCGCTGTCGTCTTTCATCTTGGTCGGCTGCGGCGGCGGCGGCTGTGAGTCGGCCTTCTGCTTCCGCTTCTCTTCGAACTGCGCAATCAGGCCCGGGCAGTCGAGGTTCTCCTCGGGTTCCCAAGTGTTCTCGCTCTCGCCGTAGCCTTTCCACTTGAGCAGGAACTCTACCTTTCCTTGGCGAACGCGACGGTCGATGATCCGCTCGACGATGAACTCCTCAGGCTCGGCCGGCGTGCCGTCTTTGTGCGTGCGTTTCTTGTCAGTGCGCTTCCCAGTCTGTTCCATGGGCGCCCGCGAAAAAAGGGCGACGCGCTCGATCGCTGCTGCCGCCGCTGCGAGTCGACACCGCCGCGCGAACAGATAGGCCCCCGATCACCCCCTCGCTCCCCTACGAAAAACAAGAAACGAAGAACTGTGCGGCGTCGCGATGCCGCTGCATGAACGCTTTTTCTCGGCGCTGGCGACAAAATCCGGGCACCCGACGCTGACGATCCTAGGCCTAACCCCGCCAAAGTCTCCCCGAAGCAACGGCGGCGCGCGCGGCGCCCATTGGCTGGCGCCCGGCGTGGTGGGCGAATCCGGTTCCGAGACGAGGCGCTGCTGCGTTCGATTCGCACGCCCACGGGTGCGTAAAACAGTTCAAACTGTGGGCGCTGCGCGTGACGTCACACAACCGGAGAAAAACAAGGTCAACGGCGCGTGAATCGAACGCAACGCCGGCTCCCGCTGTTTTGTAACACGACCGATAGAGGGCGCCAAGTTCCTGGTCGCGCTGAGGTTGTTGACATGCGACCTTTCGCCAAATCGTTCGCACGATCTCCACGAAAAATAGACGGGCACAAAGGAGGGGGGCCAAGGATGGCGCACGAAAAAGATGAAAAAACAATGAAAAGGCTTTCTCGCAATAACACGACGGCTTATTATTATTATTTTTTTTTGCTGTTGCTGTTGGCATCAATTTTCACCGACGCGGTGAGAAGACCATTAAAGGACAAACAAATATAGTGAAATAATCATCGTCAGAGAACAAAATTACACTGAAGGCAGAAATCTACTCCGATCTTGTATCCCAGAGAGTGTATGCAACGAGTTCTCAAGCGCCTTTCGTTTTTTTTTTTTTTTTAGTGCAATTAATAGATGATCACAGCTGTCATGACGTATTCGAGAGCACCTTTGATAGGAGGCCAGAAAAGCATGTGGCCAAAATATGCTTTGGATTAAAAGAAAAAAAAACCAGAGAACAAGTCTGCCATACAGTACATAATCAGGGTCATAGAACAAAAGTTTGCTTCTCTTGGGAGGGGGCGGGGGGTTATGGCTCCTCGCCCCGCCCATAACTGAAAAATTTCAATAGTCTCTCTCTCTCTCTCTCTCTCTCTCTCTCTCTCTCTCTCTCTCTCTCTCTCCATCTCGATTGTATTTACTTTTATCTGGGACAAGAGAAATGGCGGGAGGTGGGGGTGGAGGTATTTGAACATTGAAGCTGCCCATCTGGCCACAGCCCAACTGTATATTCAAGGCACGTTGTAGCAAATTTGAGGTGCTACCGAGTGAGAGAGAGGGACAATTGTTAAGTCTAAAGACCGAAGAGGTCAGCCTTGCATAATATGCTGGGCTTGCTACTTCAGATGGTTGGTGAGCATGTAATAAGGGTTAAAATCCAAAAGGAAAACCATCAGGCGAACACACGCGCGCACATATACGAAAAAAAAAAAAAAACAAAAACAGAACAACTATAGCGAGAAAGGCAGTCACCAGCTGGCGTATAGTCCAGAGTCTCTAAGAGACGCACAGAACCGCCTTTGCGGTTCGAGGGGCCTAAAAAGTCTTTCATGCTGAGATTTCTCGCAGCAGGATACCGAAAGCGATAAGGCCACATGTGATTTAAACCAAATGCCGGCATGTACGTTGTTCTGAGCAGTTCTTCCCTGTTGCAATTTGTAAACACAGCGCATTACCACCAAAGCTAAATTCTTGTGTTAGGAAATTTATTTAAATTACCTTCTAGATTAGGATAAATATGGCGCGCCCGAGGGTTGTCCTCTAGCTTACTTCACCTCGAACCGAAAACTGCTTCAATTTGTCCTATGTGGTTTCCTCTTGCACCAAGATAAAAAAGACCCTTAAAATGAGGACGCCCTTTTTCCACTGCAACGTACACCTCACATCGCATAGCTGCTTCGAAGTTACCTTAGGAATTCTTGTAACTTCCGAAGGCACGGCCGTCACGTCGCCCTTGCCACCACATTCATCGACATTTGTCTCCCAAGGGCTCTGAATACGTATGCAAAGCAGGTAAGGCTATGTTCAGACTACCGATGCAAAATTCATATCATGGACGTAAAAAACGGCATGTCACGCAGTTCGGTTTGGCTGAGACGTGAAATGACGTCATTCTTTAAAGTAATTACGACAGTTGCGGCAACAGTCTGAACCCGCGGCCTAATAGCCATGCAAATGACGTTGAAATTGCAGGTATACGCGCGATTGTGGGCGGGAATTTGTACCAAGCCCGCCAAAGCCTTTGAGACAAAAAGTTCCAGGTCAAGGAGATTAACACCCCCGTTACAAGGAGCATAAGAATTTGTGTCCTACGTCACGGCGTCACTTTTGCTGACTCCCGAAGTAATAAGGTGTCTCGTATCGTGCGCTAAGGAATCCAACAACGTAGCTGACTAGTACGGTGGCACTTTTGCTCACTCCCGAAGTAACGAGGTGTCTCGTGCCGTGCGCTAAGGAATCGAACAACGTAGCTGACTAGAATTTATCCGCTAAAGCAAAAGCCCCTGGATGGGAGTCGACGTCGTTACTTCACGCGTGAAAATCACTTCGCCACCGTCGCAGTTAATTGGTTATTTAGTCTTACTTCTGAGGGAGTTCAAGCAAAGTGCCAGCCTTTGGATATGCATGGAACGATCCCCACAACTCTCACAGAGAACTCCAACTTCCGGCATTTCAGAAGGAGAGGCAGCACGTCACTTGTACACAGGTACTTGCTTGTCAGATTCTCAGGGTAATCCTGGTTATAGTTAAAGCCTTTGTCTGGGGGTATAAAACGCTACACTTGCTTATAATTTGCATCACGTGTTCTTGCAGAATTGTTCCCGCAGTGTTCCATCAGGATTTTCGCGAAACAGTGAATGCAAGGGAGGGAAAAGAACGATGCCCAAACCGAGTTTCCAATACTAAGGGCATAACATAAAAAAATTACACCATCTTCCCGTGGGGGAACGCTGAGTAGCATGCGAAGCAGCCATGGGGTGGACTGAAGTTCCCATTAGTTTTCAGTTCGTCGTTTCCGTTGACGTTCAGCTTCGCGTGCCTTCGTTGTATCAGTAGCTGCTTGACGTAGTTTGAATGAGTGAAGGACACAAGGCGCGTTCGTAGCACGTGCTCCCGTCTCGGTTTGTAGCGCAGTGGGAAGAGCGCTACGTACCTCCCGTTGCGGCCAGAGAGTCGTGGGATCGAAACCGGGCGCCGCCTAACTATTTCTTTTTATTGTGGACTGCGCTGACGCTCAGCCCAAACGCTGACGGGGCTGAAGAGACGCGCATGCGCAGTGGAGTGCGGACAAGGGAGGGAGGGACACAGCCCCGAGCATGAGATGCTCCGCATCTAAAAGTCCTTCTCTCTCTACCACTGTTTTTTTCAACAGCGGAGCTGTTTAGAAAATCGTAATCCGTAGTTAAAAATACCGAGAAATCCCCGAGCTTTCGCGGGGACCGCCCAGCGTCGCCGGCAACCTTTGTTAAAGCCAAGCACTTGGGAGATTGGCCAAGATTGGCAAAACAAACAATTAAAGCCGTTCCACTCAATGTGAAAGCCGTCGGAAGTGCAGAGCATGTGATTCGCCATAATGGGCTGCAGCGCCGTTATCCGCTCGCTGCTGCCACCCAATGCATTTCAAATTTCCCCGCCTTCGCAGTGCTCGCGCGCCTCCTGCCTGAAACTGCGCCAGCGGGAGTTCTGTTATTTTTGTGCTTGCTTTAATTTCGTATGCTGGTGGAGCTGTTTCGCGTCGTTTCGAACGCGTAATTTTTTTTCTTGCGCGGCTGGATCCTTTCTGCGTCATTTCGAACGTGCCTTTTTTTTTTTTTTTTTTCTTGCGCGGCCGCTTTTTTCGCTTACTATTGAAGCGATTCGGTGAGCGATTTGGTCCGAGGCGAAAAATAGTTCGTGGCTAATCGCGTCGCTCTCCAAATCGCTTGCAAAATCGCTCCATGTGATTAGCGCTTAAGAACTGCATCCTGGACAATTTATTTATTTATTTACAGAATACTGCAGGCCCATTTAAGGGCCCCAGCAGGAGGGGCAAGAATATAACACTGCACACAACTGCAAATCAGCAAGAACAATAAAAGACACAAAAAGATACATGGGTCATGGTTCAATACGATCAAGTGCTTCTACAGAGCCGGTTAACGACTGAGGTAGGCAGTTCCAGTCGTTTATGGTTCGAGGAAAGTACGAGTATTTGAAAATGTTTGTTCTGGCGAAATACGGTGTTAATGAATGAGTCTGCCAATGCCGGGTTTGTCTTGTAAGCGGTTTCAGGTACAAATCACGGTTTACTGACAGCTTGTTGTTATTCAAAAGAAAAAGAAATTTGAGCCTGTGAATTTTCCGACGTTTTTCGAGTGTGGGTATACTGTTTTCTTTCATAAGGTTTGTGGGGGAATCAGTTCTTCGGTACTTCGAGTAAATAAAACGGACCGCTTTGCGTTGGATTTGTTCAAGAGCCTCGATATTTCTTTTTGTGTATGGGTCCCAGACGATTGATGCATATTCCAACAAGGGTCGTATAACAGTCATGTATGTTAGTTTTTTTAACAGTAGAAGGAGCATACTTCAGTTTGTGCCTCAAAAAACCAAGTTTACGGAAAGAGGACGCACAAACATTAGAGATGTGCTTATTCCAGCTGAGGTTGTTGGTTAGAGTGACACCAAGGTTACTTATACTCAACAACCTCAGCTAGTGTCTGGGTACCACATTGATATGTAAATGGTAAAATAGTTTTTTTGTTGCTTACTCGCATAATTACGGTTTTGTCTGTGTTTAACCTCATCTTTCATTGCTCGCACCACGCAAAGATATTATGGAGGTTTGTGTTTAGCAAGAGCTGGTCGTTATGGGAAGTGACTTCATTAAACAGCACACAATCATCAGCAAACAGTCTGATCTGAACCGGCGCGGAAACACTATGAACAATGTCATTAATATAAATTAAAAATAATAACGGCCCAAGAACACTCCCTTGGGGAACCCCAGAAGTTACAGGGAGTGGGTCAGAACAATTGCCGGCAATGCTAACAAACTGAACACGGTCAGACAAGTAGGAAGAAATCCAGGAAATTATAAATTCAGGAAGGCCAATCGATTCCAGCTTTTGAATAAGCTTTTCATGAGGAACAAGATCAAATGCCTTTGTGAAATCCAAAAAGATGACATCAACTTGACCTGCCTTATCTAAAATTTGTGAAAAACTGTGCGCGACAGAGATCAATTGCGTTTCTGTGGAAAACCCTTTCCTGAAACCATGCTGAACATCCGAAAGTATGACTCACAAGACTCACGGTGTTATCAACCAAGAATTCAGGAAGGCGTTCCTTGCCCAAATGAAAGTGTCCGTGAAGTCTGCGGGTTCTCGTTCAGAAATTAATACGTTTTTGTGCAGTAACTGTTCTGTGCAACATTTTGACGATCATTTCACCATTTCGCATTTCTTTACGGCCGTGCGGGAAAACTCCAGGTGAATCTACCACTGTTATCTGCCATTTCTGAGCATGTGGCCGCCTTGTCGCCCTTCCTCTCGCGCTTTCATGTAGCCACAAAGCCACAACACAAACCAGTCCGCTCAGCAACTTGTTCTGCTCAACATAACTGCGTTCTTAAAAACAGCCGGCATGCTAACAATAATGCTCACTTAAAGTGGGATCGTAGAACTGAACGTTACCAGATCAGCCGAAAAAGACGAGAGTATTATTCTGCAACATGCGAATTGTTCTCCAGCTCACGTGTGCAGGTCAACAAGTCCCACAAACCCCTCTCTCTCTCTCTCTCTCTCTCTCTCTCTCTCTCTCCTCTCTCCTCTCTCTCTCTCTCATCTCTCTCTCTCTCTCTCTCTCTCTCTCTCTCCTCTCTCTCTCTCTCCTCTCGCTTCTTTCAAGAAAGACGAGTCATAATTCCTGGACAACCTAACCTCAAAAAACGGAGATCATTTTCCCACAACACTAATAATTGCTATATATGCCCAACTCTCCGAACTCTGTGCTCTTTTCTTCATTATGCAAGACATCGCACAAAGCAGTACTTCTCACCGACGTTTGGCTCTTAGCGTTGCATGCATCCTGTTCGCCTAGTGTTTCCAACGATAGCCGTTCCAAGACCAAAAAATACATCGTGTTATCGAAAAACAGACTTTAAATATAAAAAAAAAGCTTATAATTGGGTCTTTCATAACCTCAAATATCAAATGTCAGTGGTGACGTGAGTATTACTCAACAACAACAAAATGTTGCGTGATTATTCGGGAGGGACTTACGTCATTATCTAATTGGAAAACTGCAGATGCCAGTTTTATCACCTTTGAATAACAACTTTGGTGCTTACTGTAAGGTAAGTGTCGAAGAAGCTTTCATTGCGCAAATCAGACTGGACGTGAAATTTTCGTGGCACTGGGAGCATTATTAATTTGGCATTGTAATTTTTGTAACTGTCATTAGAACAAACGCTTGAATAACTGGCACGACAGCGCTGCCTATCAAACCTGGCTCAGACGTCGTCACAATTGGAATAAACCATGCCAATCATGGTGCATAAATCTGAATGGACGTGAAATGTTCACTGCACAAGGTGCATTATTTATTTCATTTGTAACTCTAATTAGAATCAAACCCCTAAATAACTCATATGACAGTGTTATCTATCAAATCTGCCTGATATGTCGTCACAATTAGAACAAACCACGCCAGTCATGGTGCATAAATCTGAATGGATGTGAAATGTTCATTGCACAAGGTGCATTATTAATTTCGTTTGTAACTCCAATTAGAATCAAAGCCCTAAATAACGGATATGACAGCGTTATCTATCAAACCTGCCTAAGATGTCGTCACAATTGGAATAAACCATGCATGGTGCATAAATATGAATGGACGTGAAATATTCTCTGCACAAGGTGCATTAACAATTTCATTTGTTACTCTAGTTAGAATTAAAGCCCTAAATAACTGATATGACAGTGTTATCTATCAAAATTGCATTTGATGATGCTAAAATCGGACTCAGCAACAGCTGTACAAAAGATAATGCCATTAAAATACTATTCCCATTTATGTCTCCGCGTTTATTAGGATAAAAACATTCCTTGTCTTCCTAACACAACAAAATAAGACAAACTCATGTAGTGAATACCGGATCAGTGCAGCGCCGTTATTTTTGAGAGCATTGAAGAAATACCAGTACTACTGCCCTGCAGTTTTGCGTCACATTAAAAGAAAGCGACAGCTAGGCACTGCTTCCGTCAACTGACTTCCCGGAATCAGGGTGTCTTGAGAGTGGGGAAAATGCACCCCCGCCCAATCAGCATATTTTTAAATTTTTTCAAAGCCATACTCAAAAAGTGCTTGCTACGAAACACGGCATACTTCATAGTTAATCGTGATAACTTATGTATTTCAATAATTCTTTACGGACACTGTAAGGGAATTTTCTATGAAAAGAAAATCTGGTTCATTTAGTCTATGTAGGAATCTAATTCGATTCTACGATGTGCGAGACTAACGCACTGCCCAAACACTCCGGTTTCACCGCGGGTCCATGGCTGGGTGAAGGTGTGGCTATAGTCCGGTACGCCAACGGAAGTTGCCGCTGTGCATCATCACCGCAGCCGGATGTTACTCCGCGCGGCGCAAGTATACGTGCGTTGCTGGAAATATTTTGCACATGGCACGCGCCGTTTCCGTGATTTTTTGAACTGAATATGCTTATAAACTGCTGCAGCTACGACAAACAAACTACGTTGGAACAGGCAGACGATTTCACACATTCATTGCATTTCTCGGGCCGTATGTGCGCACGAAAGGCGCAGACAAGAGTGGTATGCTGTAGTTCGGTTCCTCAGCGTTCAATTTATAGCATGGAAGCGGCAATAAAATTTCAATAGTACGCCAAAAAGGCGGCGACCCATCGGAAATCTCAGAACGGCCGCAATAATGACAATGAACTTGTACGCCGTAGCTCGTGGCAAGCTCGATCTTCGCAGACTATGGCTTTGAGACTTCAATAAAATCATTAATAGAAAATGCTGGCCTCGAACGCCAACGGCCTGCAAGCGCCGCCTCCACGGAGGTTGTGTGAGCAGGCCTGGCAGGGGCTCAGCTATTGCGACGTACTAGCCGCGTCTTCACAGCAGGCTGGGAGTTGTTGTTTCTCTCTCTCCCTGGTAGCGTCTGCCCACAGCGAACGGGTCGCGTGCATTGTAATTGTTTTTGTTTGTTTCTTCTTTGTAGAAGGACACAGCGCAATTTTACAAGGGTGTGGCAAATGCACCGGTATGCGCAGGTCTTGTCGCTTCTTACACGTTCCGTGTATTAAGGTTTTATATGTTAAACAACCACCACGCCAACATCAAAAAGCACACTTTGACGTTCCCGAAAAGGCAGACGACTGCACTCATCAATACGAAAAGTGCAATGCGTCGAAGCAATGTTTACAACACGTTTCTCACTCAAGCGGTGACCACGGCGAATATGTTTCGTGGACTTAACCACTCGCAAGGGCCGCTGATTATTGCGTCTCTAGAGGAAATGCAAACGTAGAGGCAGAGTCCTTCAATGCTTCTCTAGTCATGAAACTCCCGGCCAAGTTTCGTACGGGGACAAAGGCTACCGCGAGTGGCGCCACCGCAGATCGGAGGGCATCGGGCGGCCGCCGCTGCCAGACTGGCAGGCAGGAACGCAGTAGCAGCATGACCATTCACACCAAATTTTTTCGCCACTCACAAAATGATAAGTCCATTTGAGCGGCCCACGACACATAAAGCGAAAGGGCACTGCTGATAAGGCGGCGAGCGTCTGTTTTATCTTACTCCGTGGTCCGTTCCCTGACAAGCGCGCTCTGACCACGCCCCCGGTTGCCCTCCGATCAACACGAGCGCCGCGGCGCGGCAGCGTACGAAGCTCTCCCATAGCGTGATGGTGAAGTTTCATGACCAGAAATGCATTGAAGGACTCTGGTAGAGGTAACTATGCCATTGCTTACTGCAAAACAAGTACACATATTGGTTGTTTTACCGTGTGCAGCTCTCGTCTTGCGCCGCGCGTAACGTGAACGCGCGAGCAGACAACGCGAGAGCGCCATCCACACTAGGAGCGGTTCGTCCCGCTGCCGCCAGGGGCCGACTGTGTTCGATCTCGGGCGAATAGTTCATGCGTTGTCGAGCACGTGACAGCAGCCAATGGGGAAAAGATGCACGTGACGCTACGTGAGGAGAACAGGTGCATCCTAGCTACAGAGGACGCTGAATCCGGGGAATAAGTAGCGGCATGCAGAGCACAGAGCAAAACCTGTCTTCGAGGCAAAAAGCCAATAGATTGGTAACTGATCAAGGACTTCCTTTTAGAGCAGCCGTATGCAGGGATAGTTTAAATGAAGGTACAGTAAACTCCGGTTAAAACGAACTCGGTTAAGACGAACTCCACGGTTAGAACGATGAACTTCTGCTCTCTTGCAACGTCCACAATGCGAAAAACTTCCGCTTAAGACGAATTTCTAATAGTACGAACAAATCTTCACGGTCCCTTCGAGTCTGTCTTCACGAGAGTCTACTGTATATGATTTGAATTCACACCGGAGGGCTGTGCAACTCAAGAAAATTTCCCCGCATTTCCCCGAGGGGAAGAATGTGAAAGTGCGAATGCACGAGTTGAATTTGCGCGGTTCGGTAATGTTCGCGAAAGAGAGATCACACACACACACACACAACTACAAAGAAAGAAAGATGCATTTATTCACAGACACCTATTTGTGTTGTCGTTGTACTTGATTGCTAGAGCGGATCTCAGCTTTGAAATTTCGTGTCAGTACTCCTTTAAGCGGGTGCATTAGCCCTTCTCACGCCCGATTCCTGGCCAATCCCCCACGTGGGTATGTGCAATGTCAGCGGCCAGGCAGCGCGCGCCCATCTCCCCCCGTTGCCAAGGAAGACGAGGAGATTCCTGGCCAATCCCCCACGTGGGTATGTGCGATGTCAGCGGCCAGGCTGCGCGCGCCCATCTCCACGTGCGCGGACATCGCCGGTGGACGCAGGTTCAGGGTCGCTTAAGAAGTGCATTGCACTTAAAAAAGTCCTTGTACGCTCGTGTTCTTGGCGGTAGGATGGCCGCTTGCAGCCTGGACCTACAGGGTGTAGAGCCGGCGTCAGACTGTGGCTATTACGGCTTTATGCAAAAGAAGCTTGTCTCCTTTGTGTGGTGTTTTGGGTTATAGATATAGTAGTTTAATTAAGGAGTGATCTGGCGTGTGTAGTGCAAGGCAAAATAAAGAAAAAGCGTAATGATTACGACACACTACAAAAGTGATCGCAAGGCACATTATTGAGACACAAGGGGCAACTTAGATGTGCAGATGTGCAAAAGCTTTCACGTTGAGTGGAACGGCTTTAATTTTATTGAACACATCGAACAGACACGTAATCGAGGATCCGTTTCGCTGTTACAGACGCACGCCGACGCCGGCTTTGTGTGGCCGCCATTCTTAGCGGCAAAATGAACTGTGCCGTGAAACGCGACCTCCAAGCAAAACTTGAGCGCGAACGAGCGGGCGGTTTACTGGAAAAAAAAAGTTTTAATGCGGTTCCGAGAATGTTGAAACATCCCGCGCACTAAGTTGATAACAGCTTCCTATTGGGCTGGGCAAAGAGACACGTGGTCATTGTCTACCTACAACAGCAGCCCCTTACGAAGACACATGTAGCGCACGGCAACCAAAAATTATGTCGCTTTAGTCTCTCAAGCTGGAATGCCGAACATCAACATGAAATGGATGCTTGGTGTACTGTTTTTCCAATTATGCGGACAGACTGGCAAAACTTTGCTTTTAACAGCAGGACTGTTTAAATTTGCAGTTCCACCACGCAGCGTTACCAGAAAAACCAGCCCGGCCGAGCGTGCGTAAGCGCACGCCCCGTGAGGAGCGCCCGGCGTCGTCCAGGCTTGCGCGTGGACATGCGCCACGTGAGGGGTTCGCAAAAAATACAAAAAATTAGACTGCTATTTTAAATGCGAGTTTCAACGCTATGAAGGCTGCCAGAACGTTGTGCAGCGGGTCAGGAAAAACATCCCCCTCGCGAGGGGCACGATCAAATGCAGAGCATTTCCAGGGGCGCACGACGTTAAGTAGTTTGCATTACGTTAATGTTGTTGCACTTGTTGCTGTTGGTTGTTGTATTGTAATTAAATGAGGAGACGTAATTACGTGGTCACGTGACATCATTTACTAGCAGGTAGGTATGATTATTGTGGCGCAGTGGGAAGAGCACCATGTACCTCGCGTTCCGCCCACAGTAGTGAATGCGTTGTATCAGCAGCTTCTTGACGTAGTTCGAATGAGTCAAAGATATAAGGCGCGTTCGTAGCCTTCCATTCTGTGTCGGCTTTGTGGCGCAGTGGGTAGAGCACCATGTACCTTGCGTTCCGCCCGCAGGGTCGTGGGATCGAAACCAGGCGCCGGTAAGCATTATTTTTTTATATAGTGTAGGGGGAGGGGTGCGGACTACTACGGACAACTAGAACGGGTGACATCGTGAGTTAAAGAAATGCTCTGCATATAAAAGAAATACTGATCGCACGTGTGCGTGCACGTCGTGAGGAGCGCCCGGCGCCGGCCAGCTCGACCTTCATAACAACCCTGCCCAGCGTTCATGGCGTGGTCTCTCGCGTGCTCTTCTCCTCGTCAGTTCACGTGCGTTCACAGTTCACAGATGCCGAGTTCGCGCTACAGACGCCCAGTTCGCGAAGCCGCGGTTGCCGCGGGTTCGAGCGCGTGCTGACGCGGCCCACTTTAATTAAGACAGATGTGGAAGGCTGCAGACAAAACGATCCGGGCTTGCCAGTCACGGAGAACTCATAGCGGCAACTTCGGAAACCCGTGCGAGGTGCAACAGCCGAGTCTCCGACCGACGAAGGGAGAGGGGCCGCCAGCTCTGCCGTTTCTTCAGACTTGTACCATTTTAGTGTAAGCTGCGCCAATTTCATTTATAATTTCTTATAACTTCAGCTATCTTTTTTTTCCGCCACATAACCGACCGCAGGGATCAAACGTGTGCGTTTGATCCCTGAGGTCGGTTATGTTTGATCCCTGCGTTTGATCCCTGCAAAGGAAGGACGACCATTAGTTTAACGCTGATTAGTTTAACGCTGATTAGCGTTAAACTAATTAGGCATTAGTTTAACGCTGGCCGGAGAACAGAAGCGATGAACAGCAGCCGGCGCACGGCAATTTATTCGTCGAATACCGCGCATGTTGTGTAAGGTAATTGAAAACGAAGACGCATTATAAGAAACGAGTGGAACCCATCTGAGATCCATTTATTTTAGAGCTTGTATACGGACATCGCCCGCGAAAACGCAACTCGTCTGCTACGAAAACATCATTTGTAGTCTCATCTGCCGATGCATCACGCGGTAACGAGGGTAAATTGAAAAGTGTTTTTTTTTTTTCCTCGGCTTTTTTTTTTGCTAGAATTTTGGGCCAGCGTCTCGCGGGAAGAAACACGACTCCAGAAAACAGACAAATATATATTTCGTAATGCCGATGTTTACAAGAACCCCTGCACGACTGCCCCACGAGTACAAAAGTATACGGTTCAAATTCTTGTCACCATCCTAGTAGCGTCGATGATCAAATCAGCCTACAGGGTGGTGCGGCAATAATCGAGTGCTTTAAACAATTGTTACACAGTTGAACCTCGTTATAACGAACACTGGTATAGCGAATTATCGGCTATAGCGTACTAAACACAAGCTTTGGTTGGTCACGCTTTAATTCAATGACACTTTTTCTCTTACAACGAAACTGAAAACGTAAGAGCCGCGCGCGATATCGGATATAAAGAAGAAATTTTTGACCGTGAGTTTAAGAAGCTAGAAGAAAAAAAAAAGAAACGCCTGGAACTGCAGAAGTATAAAGGCCCCTCTGTGCTTGGACGCTGTGGAAAACTCCATACTGCTCAGTGCTGTGAGTAGCTAGCGGATGAAGATCACATCCTTCATATATAAAAAAATAAGGACGCAGGCCTGTTTTGTCAAGTGAACTTTGTTCTGCTGTAATTTCACGTACTCGTGTTCCGGTTCATTGAGCTTGACATGAAACAAGGAGAAAGGTAAGGGTTACTTTGTTTATATAGGAGTTCGAAGCCTTAAAAAAATGCATTTTTGTGTCAAGTATTTTTGTGCGAGCCAGATTTTCGATTTGTTAGAGCCGATTTTTACATCTACCACTACAACGAAGATCGGATATAACGAAATAATTTTATGTACCGATAATACTTTGTTATAACGAGGATCGACAGCATACCAATCACTGGCTCCTTCGCACTGAAATTTTGCATGGAGGTCACAGTTTCTGTATATTTTGTTTAAAAATTGCACAGGCAGAAGCAGTGCCCTAGCTTTCTGGCAATCGATTGAAGAAACAGTTTTCGCCTATGGCAAAAAAATGCCGGCCAGATTAAGTTTTAACGCCGAAGCATTGTAGGGATACTTCCAGCAGACATGCGCCCATCCGTAATGTACAACGTGTTGCCCCTACATCAATGAAAGGTAGATAAGACTGCTCATATTACCCTTTAGAAAATTGTCTTCTCAACATAGCACTCGTGTACAGTAGTGAAGCCAGCGTAAAAAAGAGACGGCGTTTAATATACCCGTCCTACATGAGCGTTTCGAAGGCCTTCGAGTCGAATGTCATTTGACTCAAATGACACCTTTGAGCTACATTTTTTCAATGAAATTTGGTTAAAATTCCATTGAATTTTGCACAATGCAGCACACCGGTTTGAAATATGTTTTCTTAATGCGAGAACCCTACGCGGCCCATTGAGCTCAAAATCCAGCATATGCGCCGGCTTCGTCATCGACTCCAGGTAGCGGTGGCGGGATCTGCAAGTCGTCTCGGGAAGGAGTGACACACTCGTAGTCTTGTCTTCAATTACCCATAACTGCTTCTACAGAATGCCGCGGCCTCGGTGACCTCTCCCAAGATGGGTGTCCTCATCTTTAGCATTAGCGCAGGAGTTTTTATTTTGCATGTGCGGTAGCGTATGACGGTAGCGCTGGATTTTTTTTTTTCTTTGCTAAAGCCAGTGCACGAGACGGGGACGCTCGGCGGTCGCCGCGAAGCACGCGATCACGAGCGCTCAGCATTTTCTTGGTATTTTTTAGATGCGACTGCATCTCATTCACTCTCCTTGTCCCTCCATACGGCGTTGTCGTCCGTCCACACCCCTCCCTCTAACTATAAGCGCTCGGCATTTTCTTGGTATTTTTTGGATGCGACTGCATCTCATTCACTCGCCTTGTCCCTCCATACGGCGTTGTTGTCCGTCCACACCCCTCCCTCTACACTATAAAAAAAAATAATAGTTAGCGGCGCCCGGTTTCGATCCCACGACCTTGTGGGCGGAACGCGAGGTACATGGTGCTCTTCCCACTGCGCCACAAAACCGAGACAGAATCAAATGCTACGAACGCGCCTTATATCCTGGGCTCATTCAAACTACGTCAAGAAGCTACTGATACAACGCATGATGGGGCAATGATTAACACTTGCAATAAAAGAAAAGAAGCTCCCACTTACAGCAACAATGATGTAGTAAAGGCCGTTGCGACTGCGAAGCCCCAAGCATACCACTTGGAGAGATTGACCAAGATTGGCCAATAAAACATAATAATAATCATAAAACATAATAATCATGCGCGTTCCCGACACGTTTCACGCGATTTCAGAATCAATCCAACGGAAACACCAAGTGAACCCCACGATGCGTCGCATCTACACAGGGTTCCCCTCGCGGGGAGGTGGGCGCAATTTTTCCTGCAACCGCGAACTTACGGCTTGTCAAACAGCTTCGCTGTTAAAAAACCGCAAGGATTCAACGGCGGGATTTCAAATTGTGGAAGCGCACGCCAACTCCTTCTTGGCGTGTCTGCCCTCTGAGACTTCGTCTGTTCATCTCACGACGTTTTACACACGCTAAAGTGCAATAATATTTGCAAGAACTATTTACAAAATAACAAAAGCCAGCCAGATATCGCGCGGTGCGAAAAGAAAGTGGGCTGAAAGCGATAGGCACTAGAAAGCAAGAAAATGCAGGAAAACAAAACGAAAAATGCTCGAGCATACTAGACAGGATAAATACATCACCACCGAAGAAAGAGTGGATGCTTATTAGGGCAAAAACTGTTGGAGCTAGTGAGGAGCGACAACTGTAACACGAAAATGGGCCATTTAGCTGTGCCTTCGGTATCAGCACCCAGCTGCGGCCTCAAAACGCACCGCGCTCCGTTTAGTGCTCTCGCAAAAAATTTCTTTGTCACTCGTTTGCCTGCTTTAGCAACCCCCAATAACCTTTTCCCTCCCATCCTCTCGCCGTTTAACCGTCTCTACTTCTTTCACTTCCTCTTTAACGGCCCCTGATAGACCGTTTGCCTCAACAATTTTGTACTTAGTCTACAGCGTTCTCGTTTTCTGACTCTCCCCCATTGAGTGTCCATGCTCCTAAGGTACAGATACCAGCACACTCTGGTCAACCATTTCTTCTCATTCAAGTTTCAGAGCTTCGCTTTAAAAACACAGACAACCGATTTTTGTCGAGTATATGTTCTCTATCTCAAATGAAAGGGCATTCCTTAAGCATCCTAACGAAAAACGGTTTCGCTGAAAACGCCATAGAACTTTTCAAATCGAATTTTTTAGATCTGCGAGCCGTATATGTCCTCCCAAAATAATGCTGGCAACCATGACATACCGTAGCGCGGCAACATACTTTTGTCTGTATGCGAGATGCAAAGCGATATTTAAAAACTCGTCCCCAGATAAAGGAGTGTGAATCTCGGGCTTTATTATTCCTCGATGTGTTTTTTTTTTATTTACTAGTCTATTTTGCACGAAGGCGCCATCTGTTGGGATGGACGATAGGTAGAATCTGGCTTCAGGTTGTGGAGGTCGGCAGTTCGATTCTCCCCGGGTGCGTTCTTTTGTCCTTTTTTTTTGTAAGCTGCCGTTGGCATATTTGGAAACTAAAATCGAATATTTCGGCAGAAGAAACGCCCCTGACTCAGGCAGGATTGTCAAAGCTCCTTCACTGGGTCTGTTTACTGAACGCTGCCGTTGATTCTGGGCATGGAGGCTCAGTTAGCCACACTGAGAGCAACGCAGCGGCGGCGGGCGGCGGCGTATCATAAAAATTTTCAAAATAATGTTTAAAAATACATATGCAATTTAAACTTGTACAAATACCTGTGTTAAAAGGTTTTCAACAAGTGAATAAACGTTTCAGCAGTTGCAATAGCTGCTAAGTTTGCAGGTCACGTGACCGCGACAAATATTGCAGTGTCAAGTTGCTACACTACGAGCCGCCACCCTTCCGATTTCAGAAAGTATGGTGCCAAATTAAAATTATTTCCGCCAATTTGTTTATAAATTGCTTGTGGTTACCGGGCTATATAAAACGCTGGCACTCATATGAGCTAGAGAACATATACGCGGCAAAAATCGGTGGTCCGTCCCTTTAAAAATCAGTAAAGCAATGATCTCGTCGAGCGGTTTCGCCGTCGCGGTAAATTTGACTTTCAGTTGACCGCAGCTGCGCCGTATCCCTGGCAACGCGTCACGTGACTCATTCGGTAAAGCTCCGCCGACGGCCGCGTTCGCGAGACGCTGCCGGCTTCGCGCATGCGCTCTCCGCAGCTGGTTCGCGCCTGACCACGTGACTCGCAACGCGCGTGCGAGCTTTTCCATGGATGAGAGCGAGGTCGGGCCGTCTTGTCTGAGCGTTGCATGGGAGCGGGAGGCTTTGAGCCGTCGTCGGCAAGCGGCGTCTGAACACCCGGCGAATATCGCCCGGAGAGCCGTTCGGCCCGGAAAACGCCGGAAGCGGGACTACAACCGTGAACAACGGCAGGCTTTGGACGAATAGTATAAGAATTACAGCTAAATCAAATGTTAACCAAGTAAAACCGAGACTTAACCAGGCTAAACCAAGCTTTCGCTTTGCATATCCAGGGTTAGCTGAGCTAATCCGCAGCCATTTTTTTACTTTGTACCTTTCAAAAGAGGCTGAGCCCACCTCCCTGCACTGCCTCATTCGTTCTCTTGCCATAGTCTCCTAGTGATAATCGACCCACTGTCTTCAGGTTCACTTCCAGCCCCCACAGGATGTCGGACTTTAACCATAGTACGGCATTTGAAAAATGTGAGTGCCGACCACGTTATTCCTTCCTCCGCCCCTTCTATTACCTTACACTTATTGCCCCTCCAGGTACAAAAGTGCACCTCCAGTGCACTTCAAGTGCACCTGCAGTGCAATAGGTGCACCTCCAGGTGCAATAACTGTGAGGTAATTTTTACCGTGTTTTGCCTACCTTTCATCTTAAAGGGGCCATGGAGACAAAATACAAGTTTGGTTCATTAGAAAGATTGCTTTGTAGCGATAATAGAGTGCACTAGACGAGAGAGGTGTGTCCTTCGGGGCCGATCAGGGGGTCCCTTTTGCGATGAAAATTTCTGCTGAGTAACTCCTGTTGCAAGCGGCGCCCCTGGCGGCCGCTGCTTACTAGTTGGTTTCGGAAGTTTCGTTTGTTAAATTAATCCTAATTTATTGGCCTAAATAGTCTTATTTCTTTATTTCATGATAGAAAGTTTATTAAAATCCGTCACATAACCGTTTGCTTTGATTTAAAAACTTATAGGTGGCGCTGGCTGCAACAGGAGTTCTCTGGGGATCGCCTGCGCCCCATACATTTTTTTCATTGCAAGAGGGACTCGAGCTCTTTATTGGTCTTTCCCCCGCACGACACACCTTTACCTTTTAGTACAATGTACCGATAACAAGAATAGCAATTTCATCGCAAGTTTCGAACAAATAATGGAGATATTAAAGAAAACACGCGAAGCAGCGGCGACTCCGTAGCCACTTTCCGACAACCGTCTATGACGTCACAGAATCTTGTTTGTGCGACTGGCGGTCGCCGAACTAACCCATCGCTAAGACGATCGTAGTGGGGCGTCTAGTTTTGTTTGATCGCATCACTTGAATGCGACGGTACAGTGAACACATTGAAAATTGCTTTCAGCGCTGGCCCATATGACGTCACTCCTGTCCATAACACGTCACTGTAGCGCGAAATTTGAAAGTTTCCCAATACTTGCGTTTTCCGCGGTTAAAAAAACTCTTTCGTGGCTGGAACGGAGCTGAGGGAGGTGCTCTCTCCTCTCTCCTCTCTCCTCTCTCTCATCTCTCTCTCTCTCTCTCATCTCTCTCTCCTCTCTCTCTCTCTCTCTCTCTCTCACTCACTCACACACACGCACACACACACACACACTTTTACTTTATATAAAAGTTGTATTTTGACTCCATGATCCCTTTAAGGTATTAGTTTTACCAGATGCCCAGCCATTTATACTGCTTTACTAAGGGTACTGCCTTGTGCTGCATTCTTATGGGCACGGCATTAGCTTAGTCGTTAAATGCCAAAACCCCAGATGTATGTGTGATTTAGGATCGTCTCAGCTGCTTCTTTACCACAGATACCCGAATTTTCTGTACGCCTTCCGCATCATCAGCTAGTAACACCATGGGGTCCACGTACGTCAATCCACCAGCTGAGATAAGTGGAAGATATTTTTTTCTCTCTAAATAATATCACCACACCTTTAACGTAAAGCCTATAAAACACAATAGTGAAAGAGGAGAGAGAGAGAGAGAGAGAGAACGATCTTTAATAAAGTCTGGCCATGTTAGCCGGGCTAAAATGCCTAACTTGCTACGCCAGTTGGTGACGTGCTGAAGATGATGGCGATGATGTTCAAGAACATGATGCGTACAGAGGTGTGATGAGTTATTTACAGAGACTGGTCTAGACATGTGTGTTGCATGCAGGTACTCTATCAGAGCTTTTGTAGCCCTTAAAGCACGTCTGGGACAAGCCCATAGCCCTAAAACGTCCTTTAGCTGAATGTCCACGGAAAGCGACAGTCCCATAGAAACTGCGAGGGGCACTCTTTGATCACTGAATCGAGCGCATTCACAGAGCAGGTTCCGGAGGGTTTCTCGCACATCACATTGTGGGCAGAGTGGCGACGTAGCTCGTTTCATCTTACAGAGGGAGTTGCGCGTGTGCGCGACATTCAACCGCATGCGAAGTAGAACTGCTTCTACCCGCTTAGGGAGTCCTGGTTGCATTTTGAATTTGCAGTTGGGATCGATGGAAGATAGCGCCGCGTAATGATGTGATACGTCATCCCAGGCTGAACGCTGCATGTTCCATGACATCCCTGTTTTAACCCTCTGTGAACAAACACAGGCTCTGCGTTTCTGCGCCCTTCCCAAACAATTTGCACTATGCTGCCTCCCCATATCATCCTGAACAGCTGTACAAACTCTGCATCAATACCCCCTCGCATCCCCGATTTAAAAACTGCCTCTGGCGGTAAGGGAAAAAGAAACAGACAACTGTGTTCTGACAACGTCTCCGCCGCCACTGGTTATAACGGATCCTGGGACGAATTCACGAATTACTAACCATGATCCTTTACCAACAAACCATCCTTTAAAACAATAAACACGTGGCCGTCAGAAACGCTGCTTCCCGAACCCGCTCTCACCATCTCCGAAGCGCTGTACAAGGCATCGGCGATACGATATCCTCTTGTTAATTTGCATAAGCAGTCGGCCGTACTGCATCGCTAATGAGCTCCGCCTTCTCCCGGATCACTGCGTCACACACGATGCGGGCGAGAAACGTTCGGAACTCCGGGAACAGCGCAAGCAGGCCCTCCAGCGAGGTAATAAGTTGGCTGTTGCAAATTTCAAGTGTCGCCCAATTGCATCCACAAGTGCAATACACATTTGATAGGCGCGCTAGACGGCCGATACTCGTAGCTGCTTCCATGTCAGACGATCCTTTGCAGTCAAGTGCGCGCTAAAGACGTTGCTTCCGTATGCTGAGCCGTCTGGCGCGAACCGCGACTAATGCACTTCATTTGTATACCGCGCGATCGATACGACAGTGCAGGGTTAGGTTTGCGTATTCAACGCGGTCTGTCCGCAGTCGATCCCGTCTTAGCCGCCTCCGGAAGGAAAACATTTTTCCTTCTCAAGCGCCTTCGCGCCTCTAAGGTGATTGAAAATGAGGAAGTTCTGACATTAAATTATTCAGTATTTATTTCCGGGTCCTTTTAGTTAACATTTTACGAGTGAGAAGAACGAAAAAGCAAAGATTCATAACCGGCATTTACTCATTACCAAGCAGCGTCACAGAATTCACTGCGCCGAGTTGTTTTTCGCCTCTCTTTCCTTCGAGATACGGGTTTTTAATCGCACACCACTAAGCAAAGAGGCATATCTGCAACCACCAACATACATATCCGGGCGTCGCGACCACCCACTTAAGATAAAGGAAATATGCGCGCGCACAACAACCTACCAAAATTCCTTTCTACCCTGTTTAATGCGCGAATGCGACATGCTGCCTCCTGAAGCAATTCAAGTTGCTTCTGCCGTAACGTTCTCCACAGTTCTCAGAGATTCTATTAGTAGATAATAATGTACTCGCCCCTCAGAAATTCTATCGCTGTTAATACTTTTCTATGCTAGACAGCGTGCTGTGTTACAGAATGTATATTGCGACCTGAACTGTATATTGTGACCTGAATGTATATTGTGACCTGAACCTGAGCGAAACTATGTTCTTCTATGTTCTACGAAACTTCCCAACATAGCGACACTATCTTCTTCTTATATTCTTCTAAGTTCTACGAAACTTCCGAACATAGTGGAACTATGTTCTCTAGCACTGTGTTCTTATGCGCTCCTCCAGAACGTACCACATGCATGCTTAGTATTGTAGTCACGGTCGGAATTGTATGGCCCTGAAATTTAAGCCTTGTATGTTCTGTTACAATTGATCTTTCACTCTCCTACCTTTCAATGAGTGCAATCTTGTAATTTATATCGATTATCTCTCCACCCTACTATGATGCCCTACGGGCGATGTAGGTATGTAAATAAATAAATAAATAAATAAATAAATAAATAAATAAATAAATAAATAAATAAATAAATAAATAAGAAAATAAATAAATAAATAAATAAATAAATAAAAAGAAGCTTCCTATACCAATGCCGAAACCAACACGTCTCCGCCATTTTCTTCTTCGCGCAGCTAAATATTTAAAAGTATTCAAAATGATTCAATTAATTCTTTATGTTTTCGTCATTTTGCCTCTTAATTCGTTTCTGCCTCAAAAGTGAATCGGAGTATTTCATGAATTATACCAAATAATGCGTGGTGTATTGCCGCATTTTGTGATTGACGGCCCTATAGCTAGAATTTCGGCCACACCATTCTCGTGGACACTTGAAACAAACAAACAAACAATTGTCTGCAAATGACGTCACAACTCAGCTGGCGCAGCTTCGCGATCAGTTCGGAGTTCCAACGCCGGCTGTCACTGTGTTTCGCGGTTAAAGCAGCAAATTGCACGGCCTATAGAGGTTTAGGCACGGCCAGGTGGATAAGAGTCCCAGGCAGAAAATAAAAACAAACGCAAAAAGAAACGGCACGGCAAGGCCAGTCTTTTATTTTAAACGAAGCATGTGCTAATAAGAGATCTACAATGTATTCCCAAGGTTATCCACCGGAAGGCTACACAGCTACAGTTGGTCGACACAACATTCGCTTTAGTGAAAATTAAACATACGTGGGTGTATGTGTGTGTGAGAGAGAGAGAGAGAGCAGGATCAATATTGCGTTTCCTAAAGCCCTAAATATGGCACGCACACAACAAAAATAAACGGCCAGGATAGCACTTGTTTCATCCTCCCTTTCGGTTGCCTTTCGCTGACGCTAAACAACTTCACTACTAATTCATCTTAATTTTGCCTAACTCTAAAGAAGAAAGGGGCGATCAGCGGACGTAGGCGAAGGAGACAAGAAAGACATATACAGGCGCCTGTATATGTCCTGGGTGCTTCCTTCGTCTACGCCCGTTTAGCGCCCTTTTCTTCTTTACTGTAAAACAATGGACGACCTAGCTCAACAAGTTTTGTTAATTTTGTCTTCGAGCAACTCCTTCCCTCGATCCCGTGTGCAGGGCGCTGACAAGCCGCCCTTTCGAAGCCTCAAAACAATACGTTAATCATGCTGGCCTAACCACTCAGACGTCGAGGAAGAAAAACAAAGTAGGATCCAAGAAGGCCGGTTCCAACTCAGCTACAAAGTGGGCGAAAAAATAAAAACGAAAAGAAGTTTTCGCGGCGGAAAAATGAAAGAATGAAACGCCCGCATTCCCCCTTATACGTCCACGAAGAAGCTAGGAGAGAGATTGAGGACGCGCGAAACTTTCCAGCGCAAAGCTGGAAGCGAGAATGGAAGAAAAATAGCGAGATTCTTGACGAACGGCCCGCGAGTGCACGCTTCCACACGAACTCGCAGCCAACAACTTCTTCCGAGAAATAGAGAGAACAGGAGCGGGCCCAAGACGCGGCCTTGCGGGCTCCCCGATACAGCCCCGCAGGAAGAACCATTCGTTGCTGCGAACTCCTCCGACAGGCGAACGACACTCCCTCCACCAGCTGGGCTTCCGTTCCGCCCAAACGAGCCGCTCACAGCTGCGCGGCCGGGGCGGCCCGTTTAAAATTCAGCGCGCATAACCCTTCCGTATATATAGGCCGCGAAAGAGCCGCGATTGTTTACCCACACGCGGCCCGCAACGCACCGCAGCTCCTCCACCCTCTCAGTCAAGTCTCCGGCGTCACGTAGACGTCCGTGCCCGAACTCACAAAAACATGCCCGAGAACGCGGGCGTGAAGGCGCATTCATCCTATTTGATGTCCTCAGCGCGCGCTTATAGCTCGGCCCTGAGGCGCGATATCACTGCGTTAAAAGGCGAGCTTTATACGCTCCCCTCGAGCTTCCCGAGCCGCGGGTCGGCCGGAGCGTCAAAACATCGCGCGCGCACGTCTGCACGGGAAGAAACCGCCAACGGAAGTTTGCTCGGCCGCGGTCTGTGTATGAACAGGCCGGTCGCGTCGCGCGGTGACACTTATCGGCGACAGCTTAGCGGAACTCGTGCGCTACGCGGGCCGACTGTAGCCCCCGAGAAGTGGAGACTGCGGACAACAGTTTAAAAGGACACTAAAGCGTATGGAAAAGTTGACCTAGATTGGAGCGATGTAGGTGAACACAGATATACTACTCGCCGAACAAGCAGTTGCTAAGTAACACGAAAAAAAAAAAAAAATGCCAAGGGCGTCAAAACAGGTATCGCCTCCTACATTTACTTTCACGCACTACCATCTATGACGTCACAAATTGCGGATAAACGGTGATAGGGGATTGGTGGAGCTCGTCGCAGCGTTTGCCTGAACCACACACAGCGGCGGGGAGATGGAAACGTAAAATAAATGTGCCGTACTTACCCGATTCTAACGCGCGACAGTCCCCGATTTCTGGCAAAAAAAAAAAAAAAAAAACTGCACTTCCGATTGTCAACGCGCACGGACTTATACCCAGACAAAGATGCTGGAGAAATGGGTGATTTATTTCCCGAAGTAAGCTCACTCATCTCACTCCTCCGGAGATGCTTTCCGCTTTCCGCTGACCACAACATCTTGTCCTCGGTGCCGCCAAGAGCGTTCGCGATGCCACACTTCTGAACGAACGTTCAACCATGGTCGATGGGATCGCGGCCCACGCCTCGCACGCCCATCCCGCGAGCTTCTCCAGAGCCGCACGCTTCAGCGACCGCTCGTTTTGAATGCGTGAGAGCCGCTGCTGCCATTGCTGTTATCAAGTGCGCAAGTGGAACGATTTGACGATTTGTGGGAACGCCGATAGAAAACCATAAGCGCTTATGCTTCCTCCGTTCAAAAAGTTGTTGCTAAACATGGAGGAAGTCTTCCTCCATGTTGCCAAAGCCTTTGGCGCCATCTTGAGATGGTGATGGCGATGGCGATGGGTGGGACGAAATTTTCTCTGTTTCGGCAGTTTCGGTTTCGTATCCGATTCGAACTCGCATGCGATTTTTCGGCCTATTTTTCCGGAAAAAAGGTGCGCGTTAGAATCGGGTAATTACAGTAAGCGGGAATTGTCACGGACGACGTGCTTTTTGAACGACACAAACCTTGTAAACAATTCGTGCTTTATTGTCTGTGTAGTGCTTTCACTTTTACGCATAGCTTCCCGTTCCTTTCTGGAGTGCCCGTGTGCACTGAGAATATAAATAAATAACAACATTACCATCCCTTCCTAAAGAAAGTTAGGATAAGCGCAAAAGCTTTCTCCAATCAAAAACTGCGTCAATAAAGTTGTTCCTCCTCCTCCTCAAACATGCGTCAAAACCTTCGCTGAAAGTGCGCTCAATCGATTGTCAAACCTCCAAAAAGCGGAATTGTAAACGAAGAACGAACCCATGAGACGATTTTTCGCGGACCACAACATCTTGTCCTCGGTGCCGCCAAGAGCGTTTTGAAGAGCTGCGTAAACGCTGCGTAAACGCAGCCACGAGCTGCGTAAACGCAGCCACGAACGATCTAAATGTACTGACAATCTATAGGTTGTATTCACTGGTGTGGAATACATGCAGGCAACCATGCGAGTGCGCCGCCATATCTGTGGCCAAGCGTCTGTTGCCAAAGCGACGTTGTGCGCTGGTCCCCAGATCAGGCACCCCTCTTCTCCTCCACGACTTCATGGCGGCCAGGCAGGCCGCGGGCCGCGACGTGACCTTGTGTTCCCGTGCAAGGCGTGTGCGAGTGTATTTACATCACCGAGCTCCTTGTTCATCGTTCTGCCGAGCCCAAGCGACAAAAAAAAAAAAGTTTAATTTGATTAATTTGATCGAGCCACGTATTTATATAGTGCGCGGTTACTGAGCTATAGTTTACAGCGTCGTCAGCTTCGTTTGTTTATTACCTCGAGCTATACAATACTGCTCAGCTGCCAGTCAGCGCCGCCGCAATTCGTTCTGATGATGCTTGTTTGGCGCCGTTTTATGATTTCACAAATTTTCACGCGAACTCCCAAACCGCACACCCTTGGTTGCAAAAAAAAAAAAAAAAAAGAGAAACGGAAAAAGGCGGATGCGGTGCAGTGGTGCACCGAAGACTCACCACCAGAGGGTCCTTGAAGCTTGGAAGCTCCCATAGTGTGAGCGAAGCGACGATGGCCGTGGTGGCCAGAGAGAAGACCACGAAGATCACCAGGCTCGGGTGATTGGCCACCTGGCGAGAGTACCTGCACGACCATCACCAGGGGTGAGTGCTGTACACAGATGACACAAATGCTGTTAAATTTTCCATAATTATCCTCCTCCTCATCATTATTATCACGTCTTCCGCAGTTTGAACGTCTTGTACACGTTTCCCGTACATCGCGAAAGCGTGAATATTTATTCCACTAGCCGCAAAGACGACAAGCACGCTTAAAGTCTGCAAGGGATTGGGTGAAGCTATGCCTACCGTTTTCGAGCTGCCTCCGAAACGTCGTCTTATGAAATGCGGACAATTCCGCAGCCACGAGAAAAAAAAAATGTGTAGCGTTCACCTCAGAAAGCATACTGCAGTAAAAAGGAATCGACGATTTTGAAAACAAAAAAATCCCGGGCCATCTCCAACTAACGTGAAACCTGGGGAGGGGCGAAGCATGCAGCGTATAAGTATTCTTGGCACATTGGCTTTTTTGCCAACGGAGATGGAACCATTGGGGGGTAGAGGTATACAGCTTGCCGTAAAAGTCTCTTATCTTTGAAGCGCAAAGCTCTCTAGCGCGAGGCGTAAACGACTGTCCCGGTGTTTTTTTTAGTAGTACGCGCTACAGCGCGAGGTGTAAACGAGTTTCCCGGTGTTTTAGCACCGTGACTACATGAGACGACGATTACGACGACGACAGGAGACGCCAACAGCCCCAGACCCTAAAAGGTATACACTCCGAAGTGTGTGACAGAATTTTCGCGTTTCTGCCGGCCATAGCCACAGCGTCGCAGCAACGGAAGCGAAAGACTGGCCAACCGAGGCCCTCCGGCATAGCCTGGCATAGCCGACTCCAATGGTAGATGGGAACAGATGACGGGACGATCGCGTAAAGACAACAATGTGCGCAGAGTGCGTGGGAAATATAGGGGAAAGTGGAATTAATTAGCTATTCATTACAGATACTTTCAAAGTCCATAGGACATGACAGAAAGAAGGGGAAATATACGAGGACAAAGTGTTATTTATTTAGAGCTAAATGCGATTAAACGGCGTTTCCGGCTTCACAAAACATGAAGTCGCGGATTTTACTAAGTTGTCGTTGCTCCATCTTCGCTGCCCTCGCTACGTTGACAGCCGTTCTATAGCGACGTCAAAGCAACAGCTGTTTTGCCTCGCCACGCTGTGACATCTATAGACTTAGTTAACTACCGTATTTTCGCGCGTATAACCCGCACCAAAAATGCGAAAATTTCAGTGGCAAAGTAGGGTGCGGGTAATACGAGTTTTTTTTCCTTTAGTGCAGTAACACGGCAATGCGCGCTGTGCCATGAAGATGACAACAGTGAGGACTGCAGCTTAAGTGAAAGCTCTAGCGAGAGCAGTGACACTGAGTGAATTGTGACTTTCACCTTGCAGTCAGTGTATTCTGCTTGCTAAATATACGCTTTTTCTGTCTACATAGTATGCGATGGGTTGCTTGAGCAGTAGCTTTGGTGCAGCCCTAGCTGTATCAAACATGCGGGCAATACGCGATGATTTTTTTAAAGACGATAGTCTTTCTTGGGCTACTTAAACCCAGAAATTGTGGTCTGTCTGTATTTCTGTCTGTCTGTCCGTCTGTCTGTCTGTAACTCGATACAGCCACCCGGCCAAAGTAAAATGCTTACTGCGCAATAGTCTTATATACTCACAGCCAAATGTAAACTTCTAAGCCCGGTTTATATCTTCATACTTGTCAAATTTGTTGAACAAGAACAAGGCATTACGCAAATATAAGACAGGAAATTAGTACACAAGGGATATTTACAGTGTTCCTTTATTAAAATTCCTGGTTGCTTGGTTTTTGATAGCAAATGATATTCCTAGATGTACTGCAGAAAACTGGCACCTCCTGGCGGCATATGAAAAATCACGCGGAAACAGCAAGGGAAGGTTCCACTAGCTAGGTTCCACGATCTGCTTGGAACGCACGTGGAGCGTGGCCACGCGGTTCTATAAACCTTGTAGTCGGCCCCCTCCATTCTCGTGCGTCTCCGCCGTACTGCAGCGCTGGCATTGAGAAACCCCGCCTGTAGCAGTGGAACGCGGTAATTTCAAATCGCCTTGAGCAAACCTTTAGTGTGTTTACTTTGGGATGAGCGCGACGGAACAGGAACAGCATGAGAGGTGAGCGGGAAAGCAAAGGGGGACATTTCCTTGGCAAATGTCCACAAAGACTATCGTCTTTTGACGACATTTGCGACGAAAGGAGCAGATACGCGGCCAATTTTTTTCTTTTCCGGCGGGCTGAAAGTGGGCGTGAGGATTATGTGCAGGGGCGGGTTATACGCACAAAAATACGGTACAAGCCAAACTCTGCAGTACTGGTTGGGAACCTATCAGACGCTCGGAAAAGGACCGGTAGACACCTTCGAAATAACGGTTCAGGACCTTGAAAAAAAGGGGATACGCACCACTGCATGATGAGCGGTTCGGCCAGGGCTGCGGTGTACGGTGATGCCACTGTCTTCCGACAGAGGCCGCTCTGGTCAGAGACGATGCGGTCCAGGCGGCGCCCCCGGTGGCGACATTGAGGACCGTGGCCAAGGGCGCGTCACTGCGAGACGGGAACGACATCTGCTCTTCAGCCATATACCTCGATGAGAGGCGGAAAGATAAACTGAAAGTCAGCAGAAAATAAAAACCGACACCTAAGTGCTCCGCGCGATGCAGTGTTCGCGAAAACATATAGTTTCCATTCTACGAACGTTTCCCGTCATTATAATCATCATCACCATTTTCCCTTTTCATCCTTTTCTCACCTCCGTTGCCACGACTGTCCGAGCAGACATGAAACACTTTTTACGGGACTGTCCTCATTTCTCAAAGTGTATAGCTTATAACTTGAGACTTCCTCCATCTTAACCCAAACGAAAGTGATTATACATCACTCGACGAATCATGTACGACCTTTCATGTTCAGAGTCGCCTGGCACGGGTGGTTTAGCTAGGGCTGGATCCGTCACTTACAGAAAAGACCAATTCGTCTCCGAATTCCCCTCCTTGCATCGGTCTTTGATTTTCCTCACAAATAAAGGCTCACTACCTGATTGATTGATTGATTGCTAGTGGTATCCCACTTGAACCGGGGTGACGACTGCCATCTTACCAAGAAAAAACTAATGTAGTAAAAGCTCGTTAATTCGCACTCGGAGGGAACCATAAAATTGTTCGAATTAAGCGGTGTTCGAATTAGCGGGCGGCCGCTAGGATGAATGGACATCGCACCACACTGCGCGGCCAGAACACAAAGAAGCCACCTCTGGTCTCGTTATCGCTAATTAGGCGTTACTACACGTTTGTGGCAGGTTTGTCGCCGTGTGATCGCAGGTCCAGACCAGCGACCACGGCATAAAGAAAACCTGCAGCGGCATGCGCCGGAGCACTGGTGTCAATGGCGCGGAGCGCGCAGCGGAAGCGAGATAGGCTGTCGCAGCTGCGTAGCGCGCGCGTTTTGTTTCATTGTTTTGCATCGCTAGCCAACCTGCCATCTAACCTACCATGACTCAGCCCATACCCACGTTTGCATCACTAACCAAAGAGGGCATCTAACGGCCGTACGTGCTTAGCGACTCGCCTAATCGCTGCGTCTGCAGGGAACAAGCGCCCGCAAAGCAGCCGTTAAACCTTCGCCTAGTCACGTGGTTTTCCTGCGATGAAGCGCACTCGCAGGCGGCCCAGCCGGTGCAGAGCGATCAAGCGCAGTCGAAGCAGCCGTTAAACCTTCGCCTAGTCACGTGTTACCGCAGTGCGAGTTCCCGAGCGATAAGAAAGAAAGGCGCAGGCTGCGGCGCATCGGCGGCTGAACGTCGCTTGCGACGCGATGAATGACCTTGAAAGATGTAGATGCAGCTATCGCTCATAAAATCGCTTACGAAATTTAGTGAGGTTCGACACCATTGTTCAAAGTTGCAAGCAAGGAGGTATGAAGGCGTACAGCCGGCTTTACAATTTCAACTCGCGTAGTGAAAAACGAAAGGTTCGTAAGAATTTTGTGGATGACATTAATAAAATTGGTGCCAAGCTGTGCAAAAAAAAGAATAAAACAGCACGTACACCCGCTGGACGTGATTCGAGCCATCACGGACGTTCAAAGCTAACAAAGCACTGTTGGCGCGTACGGAAAGTGAAACAGCCGAACCAGAATTATGGTGCATCAATATGCGATACGTGAGGCGGTCCGGCGTATGCACGCAGTCGAGCTGTCAAACAAAATATCCTACGAAAGAAACACCAGCGCCACTGAAGCCCATTTCACTGAAAGCTAACAACATCAGGCTCCGAGGGGCCGGATTCGAAATAGAAAAACAAAACAAAACAAGAAAGGCTGTTCACAGAAGTGACCGCCAAGACAGCGCACTCATTCAAGTCACGTTGCTCCCCATTCCTCCATTTTCGTTCAGTACAATACATCTCTAAGCCCAGAATGGTACGAAATGGCAGCGAAGGCTACTGGAACGTGCTTTACACTTTGTCCGTTCGGTGTTTCGACACTCGGGCACTGTCAGTATTCGCCTTCCCTCCTTCCTTTCGTGGGATTTCAGTTACCGCGGGGTTCCTTGAATAATTTAAAGGGGACATAAAAACAAAATAAAAATTAGGTTCACTAAAAAGATTGCTCTCCCCAGCAACAATGGCACTCCTTTTATCGGGAAACTTCTAACAAATAATCAAGATATTAAACGGGTACTGACACCAATTTTTGGAGTTAATATTATTACACAGTTCGCTTCCTTCACTCAATATGAGCGGCCTGTGACGCGTGGAACATACTTTAATTTGATCTCATTTATCGCGCCGACGGAACAGCTCGCGGGAGCGGTGCCCAGCAAATGAAGATCAGCGTGACATCACTCCGTGAGAGGGAATAGGAGCGACGTAGCCGTCTGCCTCCAGCGCTCGTAAGAAACTCGTGAGGTTACTTCACGCGAGCAGCCCAGCGAGCGGCGATTGGGCGCTGGCGCGTTTACGAAGTGACGCACATAGCCAGAGCTACAGGCATAACCGCTGTCCAGAAAGGCCCTCTTGCAAAAAAGAAAGTTCCGCACGCTGGAAAGGAGCCAATAAAAAAGCATAGAATCGCAACAGAAGCCGCCATCAGGTCTTTTATTGAAAGAGGTCATCAAATTTCCACCGCAATGCTAGTTCTAACGCCTTCAGGCAGCTCATCCGCTCAGCACCCGCTGCGGGGGAGTGAAACAACGCCTCCTCCGGCCTTTGCGTGTGGTGTTTTGACGTCCGCACAAAACGGTGAGGCCATGCCGCTATTCTGTAACACGCGCCTTTCGGGCTGGAAGCGCGGGAAACCAAAACGGACGGTTTTCAGGCCGTTTAATGTAATTAATTATCGTTCGCTCAAGTATTTAATGTACTGTTTCGGGTTCACCAGGCCGTTAAGCATTGATGAAATCAATAGAAAAGGAACATAAAATTTCGGTGTCAGTACTCCTTTAAAGAAAACAGATGAAGCAGTGGCGACGTCGCAGCCACTATCTGGCAATTTCTCTATGACGTCACAAAATCTTACTCGTGCGATTGGCGGCTGCCGACCTATGCCGTCGGCCAGAAAATGACCGGGGGATTGTAGATAGGACCTGTAGTTCCCTTTCATCGTACCACTTGAATGTGAACTTGCAGTTAACACACCCAGAACTATGCTTTTAGTACTGCCCCATATACTACGTCACTGCTGCCCGCATTGCGTCACTGTGGGTTAAATTTAGGCTTTTCGATATTTCGTCATTTCTTTCCGTAAGTGGGAAAGGCTAGCTCTTTCAAATTTAACAAATCTGTATTTTGTTTTCATGTTCTCTGTAACTCTACTGTCGTATACCGGTGCCCGAACCATGCACAGGGACATAAACTATGATACGGATATAAGTCGAAGTACTCACTCGCGAGTACACTCGTTTGTACTCACTTGTACGCATACTCACGAGGGAATACGATGATGAGCGAGTACAGACCCAGACAAAAAAGCGAGTAGTGCGGTGGGTGAGTACAGACCCAGACAAAACGAGTACAGATGATGTGTGAGAACAAACGTGAGCTTATCTAATCACGAGTACAGTACTCATAAGTACAGTACTCCTGAGTACTAGAGAGTGCTTGCACTCGTAAGTAATATTCACGAGTGCTGTACTTGCATGTGCAAGCACTCGTGAGTAACGCTAATTCGTACGTTACTCGCGAGTACTGCACTCACGAGTGCAGCCCTCGCGAGTAAAACATCTAAGTAGAGTACCGAATGTGATAACTCACATGCAGTATTCACATGCACTTGAGCACTGCATGTGAGCCGACGTTGTACCCATCATTAACTTTACTAATTTACATTACTTCGCGGTTGTGGGGCGCCACGGCACTGGGAAATGCATAGGACTCATGCACGCACGTCGCGACTTGAGTGAGTTATCAAGATTACATGCAGTACTCTGCTTAGATGTTTCTACTCGCGAGTGCTGCACTTCCAACCTTCCTTAGTAGCCCACTATTTAGGTCATTAAGTGCACAAGCTGTGGTGGTTACACTTGTGTTACTTAGTCGGGTCCATTGACCTAGTTTGGCCCATTAATGGAAGTAGTTGATTGTGATATTAAATTGGTAGAAAAGCTTTTGACCACGAGTAAAAATTGGTACATATTGAGTAGCAGTACAAGTGACTACAGATGCGTAATCGCAAGTACATATTGAGTACGCTTACAAGTGACTACAGATGAGTACTTGCAAGTACAGAATGAATAAGAGTACAAGTGAGTACAGATTGAGTACGAGTACAAGTGAGTACAGGTGAGCTGAGTACTTGCGCATGCAGATTGAGTACGAGTACTCGTGAGAACAGAACAAGTACGAGTACAAGTGAGTACATATGGGTTGAGTACATATGCAGTACTCTATGCATCCCCGCCCTGGGCGGCAAGGCTAGCAGGCGCACCTGCGTATGGGCTTTCAGCCTTTCTGTCTAGCCGTGCGGGCCATCCTCGGCAATTTCTTTCCGAAAAATAAAGAATGTTGTTGTTGTTGTTATTATTATTATTATTATTATTATTATTATTATTATTATTATTATTATGATGATGATGAAATTGTCGTCACACGGCTGGATACAACCTCCCGAAACTCCTATACGTTTTCCTAAATGTACAAACTCCCAGTGAAACTCCCGAAATGCTAAACATTTGGAACGTGCTTCATAGATAAGGGACAGCCAGTCTTTCTTTAAAAATTATTACAGTAGAATCTCGATCAACGAAAAATGGCTTAAACGGAATTTCCGCTTAAACGGAACAGTAGCCTGTAATTTGGTTGGTTTTGTATCTAGATAATGTAAAAAAAAAAAACTCTCGGTAATCGAACTAAAATTTCTGCGTCACCGTGTAAACGTAACCAGAATTGGAACTTCTTGTGAAACCCGGGTTTCACAAGAAAGTTGATTCTCATGCAATGGCCATTGCATGAGAATCAACTTTTTACAGTTCTGGCTGTTTCGCTTTTGTTCTTTTCTTCCTCCATGTTTTTTTAGCCTCGTAAGCCTCGTCTCGTTAGTGGTCAGCCGTGTTAGCGCAACGAATGCAACCTCGAAGTTCTTGTTCCAGTCGTTTGGTCTCGATTCAAGACGCCGAGGTTACAGGGCTCAGCTCCTGCAGCATTGTTCGTGCCATCGTGGTGCTATTCGCGCTTCATTACCGCGTGGCCATCTTCCAAATTCGGTGGCTCGTAAGCACTCGCGAAGTTCAGGCCTTTAGCTTCCGTGAAGATGCAGCTCAAAGGACTCAAATAAAAATAATTGATTCATTTTGTAGTGCACAGCGCCTCATTGTTGCCAAATCAACTTTATGAATGCTGTGTTCAAACCTCTTGTAGTTTTCTTGCTTTCTGAAAAAAACTATCAGCTACATTCACCTTCTAGTGCTTAGAGTTCCATGAAATGATATTAGGAGTGTGTACGCACATAAATTTGAACTTTCAAACATCTATCTCAGCGAACGAAACTACGGTTACACGGAACTAATTTTTAGATGCGAAGCATCTCATGCTCGGGGCTGTGTCCCTCCCTCCCTCGTTGTCGTTATCGTTGTCCGCCGTCCACACTCCACTGCGCATGCGCGTCTCTTCAGCCCCGTCAGCGTTTGGGAGTCCACTATAGAAAGAAATAGTTAGGCGGCGTCCGGTTTCGATCCCACGGCTCTCTGGCCGCAGCGGGAGGTACGTGGTGCTCTTCCCACTGCGCTGCAAACCGAGACGGGAGCATGTGCTACGAACGCGCCTTATGGCCTTCACTCATTCACACTACGTCAAGAAGCTACTGGTACAACGAAGGCACGCGAAGCTGAACGTTAACGGAACCGTCAAACGGAAGGGAACTTCAGTCGAACCCATGGCTGCTTTGCATACTACTCAGGGTTCCCCTACGGGAAGATGGTGTAATTTTTCGGTACCTTGAAGTTCCGTTGATCGAGTCTACTGTACTTGAACACTTCTTCGAGCGAAGCGAGTCCTTTTGCGGAATCGAAATTACGGAGGGGGCGGTGGTTTGCCTTTTTTTTATTCTGCCGGTAAAGGAGAAGGGTATAAACTAGTTAGAACGACGTTGTTGAGAAAGGACGGGAGGGGGCGGTGGTTTGCCTGTTCCTTTATTCTGCCGGTAAAAGAGAAAGGTCTAAACTGGTTGGAACGACGTTGTTGAGAAAGGACTAAGGCTGACAATTACTCAACACTGTGGTGATGACGCCAAAGGACAGGACAGCCCCTGCGTTCCCTTCGGAGTGCCTCTTTCGTCTCATCCCCATCACAGTGTGTAATTTCAAACGCGAACTTTCTTCGAAATCCCTCACACTGCTTCTTATTTGCATGTACAGGTGCAAGAACCCTTAGGGATCTAGGGAAGGGGTGTGGGCGGAGCTTCAATATAGGATAAAAATAAAAGCAGTCGTTCCCAGGTGTTGAACGAAAGAAAAAACAAGTTCGGAATTAATTCAGAGTTCTTTTCCAATGCCCTCATGCATGAATAACAAAAAAGAGGTAGAGAATATATATATATATATATATCTATATATATATATATATATATATATATATATATATATATATATTATTGCAGAACAGAAATATATGGGACGAGGAATTCCTTAAGAACACACATCAAAGATGCAGTCCTGATTGCCAGTGCTATTCGGCCACTTGAAGGGGCTTCGCCGAATGATGTGATTGTCATTTTTGTATAATTTAGGAATAAAGAAATCAAAGTCGAGAAAAAATCCGCCGTGATCGGAAGCGGAATCCGCCGTGATTACGGCGGATTTTTTTTCGACTTCTTTATTCCTTTATTATACAAAAATGACAACCACATCATTCGGCGCTGTAAAGCCCCTTCAAGTGGCCGAATAGCACTGGCAAGAAGGACTGTATCTGCATCTTTGATGTATACATACATACATACATACATACATACATACATACATACATACATACATACATACATACATACATACATACATACATACATACACACACCGCTGGGGACAAGGCACCGCACTGAACTAGAAGAGGCTGGCCTTTGTTAGCGCTGCTTGAATACACACGATTAGAAAGTCGGCAGGTATACCCCTTTTGTAATCCGCGGCAGGTCCTGATAAGGTTGTTCGTCTTCACAAAAGCCCGCGTGCTCTGCTTACAAAGCTTGTGCCTGGCGGTACGGGGTCAAAAGAGAAGACCGCTCTTCCACAGACCGACGAGAGAATCAACGAAAAAGAAATAAAAGTAAATTCCGCACAGCGAAATACGTGAGCACCCCCGCACGAATAAATTTCTCGTCGAAAAGCGACGGGCGCAAAATCAGGGCGCCGGTTGGTGACTTAATGCCTCCCCAGTATATAACTTGCACCGCGAACAATAAATTCGCTCGGCGCATTGAAAATTCAACGCACCCAAACGCGACACTTTATTATTCGACTCCTAGCCCTGCCGGTTCGGTTTTCTTTGTCGCTGTTGTTCGATTATAGTCTTTTCGCACGTGCGCTTGAAGTCTGTTGACAATAGAGCGAACGAATAAAGCGCGTTATGCGGGGGAAGTGTCGGAAATGCTCAAAAGAGAATACCAGATCCGCTGGAGACTATAGGGGACGGCCGCGTATGCTTGACGCCGAGAACACGGTTTGCGCATGCGCGGGTCTTCTTGACAACGCAGCGAAAGTCCCAAAGGGCAAAGCAAATCTAATTTCGCTCAATTTCCAACGGATTTCCCCATTCCCCCCCCCCCCCCCCCCCAAAAAAAAAAAAACCGGCGAAACAAACAAAAAAAAAAAAAAAAACCGTCAGTTCTGGAGCGCACTTAGGTACGTGGCGCCAGGCCACGTAAGGACGGGGGCAGAAGAGAGAAGTATAAAATTTGCAGCGGTGGTTCGCTGGCAGCCGCATCAAACGAAGATCAGCCGATGTAGGCAACAACGGCATTGAGAAGCGAAAGGCAAAAAAAAAAAAAAAAAAACGCGAAAGATTAAGGGGCACTAAACTGTTAAAATTCCTACGGGACTTCATGGCCACGAACTTGAAACTATCATGCAGCAATACGAAAAGCTTTGCAAGTACATATCAATGTTCACAACAGCCTAGTTCGCTTATTTTGGAGAAATGTTACTTCTGTACTGGAATAAATAAAAAAAAACTTTTGCTTGCAGACAGCAAGCGCCATCTAGCGAAAACTCGATAAACCAAAATCCGTTTCTCGTTTATCTATTTTTAACTCAGCGAAGAAGTCACATATTTTTAAAGGAAGCAAACTACGCCGTTAGGAACATTTATATGAATTTGTAAAACCTTTTCGTATCGATACGCGATGCTTTTTGAGCCAGTAGGTCATGAATTAGTAAGTCCCATAGAAAGGCGACCCGGTGAGTCCCCCTTAACCTTGCATCTGACGGCTTCGCTGCAAGTGACGTCAACAGAGGGAAGCGTCCCTGCCGTTCCACCCCTCCCACCGCCCTCTCGCTACACTAGCTCTTCTTGAAATCTTGCTCTACCTCCCTTCTTTTCCTCTTCGATGATTATTGATGGGGATTGTTAGTGGTACCCCATTTGTAACGATGTGATGACGTGTCATCTCACCAAAGAATCTAATATATCTATGTAGTACTCTTGCTTTGATTCTAGCGCTGCTCTTAAGTAGGCTCTAAATAAATTTTGTTCGTCGCAGGTGATAACTGTCCTAGGCAATATTCCCCTCCTCTGCTTTGCGTCCACCAGCATTCTAATCTTCTTTCCGTCCCCTCGACAGCCTTGAAGTTTTGATGATGATGGTTGGATTTTTATGGCGCAAGACCAACTAGGGCCAAGAGCGCCAAATCAGTGGTTATGTAAGCCTTGAAGTTAACTGCCTCTGTGATACCCTTAAATCCTAGAGCTTCCGGAAGCCGAATATTTCCCCCACGTAGATTTGGATGGATACACTCGCATTCTCACACTATGTGCCGCATAGTTTCTGTTTCTTTTCTGCAGACCACGCATACCCCATCATTTAAAGCTCTTAGCCCTCAAGCAGCCTGCTCTAGCCTCAAAAAGCAAAGCACTGCCCTCGGAAGTGTCGCAGAATTTTCCTTTCTGATCTCCGATTTCTCTGCCCCTGTACATCTCTAACGCGTTTTAGCTTCCATTTTTTTTCTCTGTATTTGTTTCTATCTGCCTTGCCTCTTTTTTGGTTACCTTGGGTGTCTTGATTCTCCACTGTTTTTTTTCCGTATGTAATCGTTAGCTATCTAGTTTTCCTCAGCCAGTGCGTGTCCACGCTTTTCATGTATTCGTACCTAAAAACTTTAGCTTTCCACCTATGTTGATCCACTGCTCTCAACCTCCCCTCAAAACATATTTTGCTCTGAGCTTCTCGAACTTCAAACGACGCCCAGCCCATATCTCCCTGCACTGCTTCGTTAGTTGTTTTTCCAATGCACTCCTAACGCCAAACGGCCTACCCGCCCTCTCAAGGCATGATAGAGCGTCAGACCTTTAAGCAGATTGCTACATTCGCAAATGTGAGGCCCGACACCATTACTCCTTTCCACATTCCTCTCCCTTAATATTTGTTATACAACCCACAGAGCTATATGCTTCATATAGCTCCGTTTCGGTTCCCTTTATTCTTAAGTTGCTCCTCGTGAGTTCCTAAGTATTTGTCCCTAGAGCACTAGATCGGGTTTCAGAGTAACCCGCCGCGGTGGCTCAGTGGACTAGGGCGTTGCGCTGCTGAGCACGAGGTTCGCGGGTTCGATTCCCGGCCGCGGCGGCCGCTTTTCTGATGGAGGGCGACAAGCAAAAACGCCCGTGTGTACGAGATTTCGGGCGCACGTTAAAGATCCCCAGGTGGTCAAAATTAATCCGGAGCACTCCACTACGGCGCGCCTCATCGCCTGCGTTGCGTCGGCGCGTTGAACCCCACAATCAATCAATCAATCGGGTTTCAGAGTATCCGCACTCTTTTCTCTCATTGTTGTATGCCGCTGACAGCAGCCATTGGTCGAACCGCGTCACGTGACATTTGTTAACTCCGGAATACCACTGGGCGCTGACAACCGATGTTTGTGGAGTGCATGTCCTCCGGCTCATATGAAAGCCAGCGTTTTATATACCACGGTAACCGTAAGGAAGTTCTAAACAAACTGGAGGAAATAATTTCAATTTTGCACTAAAATTTCTGAAGCCTGACAGGTGGCGACACGTAGTGTCTAAGCGGGACACTACCCCACGTGTCCAAACAACTCCGTCGATTTCAACGCGTGAATTCGAAAACCGCACAAGGAATATCAAAGGCTGCACATTATTGTTGTTTTATCTGGGGACACGCTCTTAAATACCTCTCACGTGCAGTTAAAAGTGTGCCGAAACACTAGCTCACTGTCGTGGTTTCCAGCATTCCTTTTCCAGGTAGATCTAAAAATTGCGATTGCAAACGTTTCTACGGCGCTATCAGCCAAATTGTTTGGGGTTAAGGTGTTTTAAGTGATGCCCTTACATTCGGAATAAAGAAAATATACTCGACAAAAATCGTTGCCTGTCCCTTTAAGGCCTCGCTTCCGACGTACCGCTGTTCTTCGGAAGTTCCGTCCCGCACGACCGATCTCTAACACTGCTCAGAAACCATTTTCTTACATATCTTCCCGAACACGGTCGCAGCCACTCGTCGAGAAGGACGGAGAACACAAACCACACAAAGCTATGGTACAAAGAAAGTGGCCTCCGGGAATTCGGGAATTGGCAGAGCAGAAAATTCCCGGCCCCCGAACATGTCACTCACATGACCCAGCCGAACGCCCTTCTGCAAGACAGATAAACGAAAATGCAGTCTACCCGTCACTTCCTCGGCGAATAGAGAACAACAGACGGAGTGACACCAGCAGCGATCTTCTGCCTCAGAGGAGTGACAAAAACGATTAAAGAAAATCGTTTGACACAAAAGTCAAGTGCACTTCCTTGTTTAGCCTCTCGTCTGTTGCGGTCGACGGTTTACGAGACCGTGTCAGCCAACCGCGCAGATCTCACCCCGTCAAAATAGAACGTCGAGGGAAGTAAGATGGACAAAAGTGGAGGGATAAAGAGTTTAGGAAACCTGTTTGGGTAGAAGAGATTATCGCCTGGAAGAAAAACACGGCCGAAACAGTAACTGCCTCAAAAAACGCACTGTTATTTTTGAGCGTTTCTTTTTCGGCGATTGGATGAAAAGAAAAACGCACTTGAACGAACAGCAAGCTTGTTGTGTTCAGAGAGGCTTAAATACCCGATAAATACCAGAAAGGGTTAGGCGCGCTAAGGTTGAAGTCTAAGCTCGGATGAAAAGTCGGGAGATTTAAAGGAGAGGCAAACAAACAAACGAAAAATCCCGGACGATCTCCACTAACGTGAAACACGGAAAGGGGCGAAGCATGCAGTGTATAAGTGTATTCTTGGCACCTTGGCGTTTTTGCCCACGGAGATGAAACCATCGGTGGGTAGAGGTATACAGCTTTGCTACAAAAGTCTGTGTCTTTGAAGCACGAAGCGTTCTAGCGCGAGGCGTTGGAAGACGAGTGTCCAAGTGTGTTCTTTTCGTACGCGTTACGTTCTAGCACGAGGCGTTGGAAAACGAGTGTCCCGGTGTTTTAGTACAGTGACTTACATGCAGACGACGACGAGAGGAGATGCCGACAGCCCAAGTCCATAAGGGGCTTCGCCCCTAAAAAACGCCGACGGTGTAGAATGCTGCTTCGAAAGCAGGCATTCGATAATCTGCTTAAGTTAGATATTTCCTGCAATCTTATAACTATTCCTTATGCAGCTCCGTCTGCTCGTATTTCCCGAAAAGTTATTCTTTTCGTTTGGTAAATGTCACGAAAACCAACCTGTATCCACGTGTGTACGCAAAAAAAGAAGGAAGAAAAAGAGGTCGTGTTTTGTTGCTTCTCTGCAAATGTCACCGAAAGATGATATAGTATTCTGCGCCTTTGCCTCCAAACTGCCTCTCCTCCTTCCCCCTCCCAACCCTCAGGCTCTTCCTCTCCCTTCCTCACATGATGAACGCAATGGAGCTTTGCTCAATTCAAATTTACCGCGTTCGAAGTGCCTGAAAGGCACCCGATGGGACAATTTGTCTCTGTTGCGCTTAGAGCAGCCTGAGCATATCTTTTGGTTTAATCTTTGCTTTTCTGATGGAGACGAAAAGCAAAAACGCCCGTGTGTACAAGATTCCGGCGCACGTTAACGATCTCCAGGTGGTCAAAATTAATCCGGAGCCCTCCATTACGGCGCGCCTCATTGCCTGCGTTGCGTCGGCACGTTAAACCCCACAATCAATCAATTAATCTTTGCTTTTATCTCGTCTTTTTTTCGATATCGATTGAATGTATTGAAATTTTGCCTCAAATACGCCTAAGCTTCCTCCGTCCTGCAAGTGGACCTAGTCGGCTGCTGTTGTTGTTGTTGATGATGATGATATTGCTATCATAAAAACCAATATAAAACATGTATTATTTATGAACGCGGCGGCTACTTGTAATGAAATTTTGCCATAAACATGCCTGAGGTTTCCTCCGCCCTGCAGTGGACCTAGTGGGCTGCTACGGTTGTTGCTGATGATGATGATAATGATGCTGATGATATTGCTATCATAAACACCAATGCAACATGTATTCTTCATGAACGACCGGGTACTCTGGGTAATGTACTGAAGTTTTGCCATAAATATGCCTCTGGTTTCCTTTGTGCTGACTAATTTGAACATGTATGAGCCATGCTTTAGAGAGACGTTTATTTCTCATCCTCCTCCTCCTTCTCTTTCTTAGTTTGGAACGGCGATGCTCATACATACTTCACCTTCAAGCATTCTTTCACTTTGACCGGACGGATATGATTCCTGTGACAGCCAGACAGACCAAAATTATCGCGTTTATGTAGCCCAACAATGAACATCCTCTCTAAAACAAAACAACTTCAATGTGACGATGCGCCACCGAATTAAACATGCGCGGCATATTCGAGTTACCCAGAGTAAATCGACCGGGCGAGGGTATAATAATTACCGCGTAAAAAAAGCTGAACGCAATTAATGCGTTATTACTCTGCGCTCTCCACAACAATCAACAAAACGGGTATTTAATTGGGACAAGTAACGAAAAAACAAAACTCATTTACTTTTTTTCCAGCGATTAAACCCTCGCTCATATTTCCGGGTGATTCACTTTTGCAAAAATTAAATACATTTCGTAACTGCCCGGAGAAGTGGGAGCGATAACAGGACGACGAAATTAGCAGACAGGATTACAAAAGGGTTAAAGCTCCCGAATGTAACTGCTACTCTTCTAGAAAGTTCACCCGACATCTATGGAGTTTCCGAGAAATTGGAAGCCTGTACAAGAGCAAAAACAACGAATAAAAGAAAAATAACTCCACTTTGTATTTTTTTCTGCACTCTCCCTGACGTCGTGAAGAGCAACAAAGAGTTTAGATTAATTACGGTTGTGTCGCTTTCCTTGCGCTCACAAAGAGCTTTTCTCTTTCCGAGAATTGTTTACATCTCAAGATTGATTCCAATCAGAGCTCCTGAAGAGAGCTTTCGCGAGATTATCGTAGGGCCGGACGCAAGAAAAACCAAATCCGAAAAAGATCGGAAAAAAAGGTAACGAAACAAATGAAAAGCATTAGTGCTAGAACTAGCCCTTGCGGAACACCGGAATGGGCGACTGAAGAAAGAAGGCAAGTAATCAAGAGAAAATATTTGCGCCCACATTACACCAATGGAGCTCAACGCGCGATGACAGGCGACGTGATCATTAATCTCGCTTAAGATACCCGTCAATGCTAAAAAAAATTTAAAATTTAAAAAGTAAAAAGGGACAGGCTGGCGCGCCCATCCTGTCATTCTCCGCCGTGTCTGCCTGTCTCCTAAGTTCTACAGTTACCATTTCCAGCGCACGGAATAGCAGCCTTAGCCAAGAGTAGTGAACAAACACAAGCGTCGCCAAAGGGCGTGCAGCAACAATAGAATCCGCCCACGCATCCCCCCCCCCCGAGAAAAAAAAGCGGGAAAATTCGAAACACGCAACGCAATGTTCCCAAAATAGTAGTTAGGATTTGGTTTCTCTCTTTGTTTTAGGGGAAGCGATCCGCGACGTTCGTTCTCAACTCACGAGAAGCACGAAAAAAAAACGATTAAAAGAAGAAAGCCGACAGAATGGACGAAGAAAAAAAAAAAAAAAGAAGAATCCGAGCGCGAACGACTCGTCGAAGGACAAAACGGGTTTCACGGCCGTTTAGCCGTTCAAAAACGGCAGAAATCGATACATATACCCCGAAGGGATGAATATATCGGTACCAGGATCACGCGCGCGCGAAATAGAGGGAGAGAAGGAAGAAGGGAGGGAGGGATAGGCTTTTGTCTTTCCCTGCGTACACCTTTACAAAATCAATTCCTCTAGTAGAAAGAATGGAAAGGTTACTCTGAGTAGAAGGCGCAACCGGGGCGAAAGGGGATTCCCCTCAAAGACAAAAAAAGGGGCAGATCTTCGAGCGAGGAGACCGCGTTACAAGATTGACGATGATTACTTTTGTTCCGAGCGCATGCGCAAATTGATTGAGAACTATGCGGCTGTATGTAGACGAAAGTTGTAGCGCGCCATACAAGACATAAAAAAAGAGAAGAAAGCGACTACAACGCACGGTAATTTTTGAGCAAACCGAAGTGAAGGGCGCAGGATTAGATGTCTCCGCGGGGAACTAAGTTTAGAGAAGAGACCTTTGAAGAACACGCATTCAAATTCAGTTCTAAAGTGCAGGGATCGCGTTGCACACGGAGATCAGGCCCGAAATGCCGACGCGTCGTTGAGAAAGATTTAATTAATTCAGCTTTCGGGACCGAGGCGCGCCGGCGTGGGCGGATGATGATGGCAGGTGTTTTTCGGCGATATGGCGGCTCGCCTGGCACCCGACGGCGGGAGCGTTATTAGACAACCAGGCGGGGAGCTTGTCAAACCCTTCATTGTTCTTTTTCTCCTCTGAAAAAAACGGCTTGCGGGAGATAAATTTGAGAGATCGCGTGCACGGCGTAGACGTCGAAGTCGAGTTTCAACTACGGCCTCCACAGTGTCCACACTCAGACGATTTGCACAACTCGCCTCTCAAAAAAAAAAAAAAAAAAATCAAAATATATAGCGCGAACTTGGACAATGACTGAATGTGCATGTGTCTAAGTAAATGCAACCTCCAAATATGCGTACAGCCAAAAAAAATCAACTATACTCGGGAGCAAGTTAACAACAGAAACAGTTCATGTACAGTACCGCTCCGCCTAAGGACGGACCCGGAGGTCAACGGGCGCGCGTTTTGAAAGGAGACTGCTATCAATGCGTAATAGCGTTTGCCTTTTAGTGCGTAGTTTGTTTGTCGTCGCTGCGGTAATTTATAAGCGTATTAAGTCGAAGAATCACGAAAACGGTTCGTGCCATGTTCAGAATACTCCCCAATAACGCACCTACTTGCGCCGCGCGGAGTAACATCCGGCTGCGGTGATGAGGCAGAGCGGGAACGTTCTGTTGAATGCGAGGGTATCCATCCAAATCTACATGTGGGAAATATTCGGCTTCCAGAAGCCCTAGGATTTAAGGGTATAAACAGAGGAAGTTAACTTCAAGGCGGTCGAGGCGACGAAAAGAAGATTAGAATGCTGGTGGACGAAAAGCAGACAGGGGAAATTGCCTAGGACAGCTACCACCTGTAACCGGAAAAAAAAAAGTATTTTGTGCCTAATAAGTTTTTTTGTGCCGGCCCTAAGCAGCGCTAGTATTAAATAAGAGTATAAAACTTAGGTATATAAGCCCTTTGTGGTAGGATGACACGTCATCACCCCGCTACAAAGGGGAAACCAATAGCAATCATCAATCATCACCATCATCATCATCATCATTGTTTCCGTTCTTCACTTGTACCGGAGTACAACCCCTCTGGCGAAACGACAAGTATACGGAGGAACGAGAAGTTTTCCAAAATCGAGTCGAACACCAAATGAACCCACCCAGAAGCGAGATGACCCAAATAAGACCACCTTATTAACATAAGGTATTTCTTATCGGAACGTGTTACTGCACTGCGATTGTGTTCTCTCGTTCTTGACTCCTACGGACATTCCATATCTTTCCCTAGCATTCAACCCTCGTCGTCGTTAGACGGACGGGTGCGTGCTGCAAGCGCAGTGCGATTTCCAACGGATACAGAAATAGACCGCTGGCGGGCACTTCAGGCAGCTGTGGCGACCCAGTCGTGACGGGGGGCCAGAAGAGAGCCGAAGACTGTCTGTTCCACCGAGTAAGAACAGACTCAGCTCACACACCAGCTTGGCTACACAAAATCAGCGTTGTTTCATCCCATTCGTGCCCCTCATGCAGAGTGTCTGGTGACATTGATCACTACATTATGGACTGCTCCAAAACCAAACCTTGAGCGGACGAACTTCTTCCGTGATCTCCAGAAGCTATAGGCCCATATGCTACATATCGGAGGAAATTAATTTTCCTAGGTACCATCCGGATTGTGCGAAACGAGGTGTTTTGTCTCCTGCTGAGATTTTTGCAGTTCACAGGAAGAAGTGAACGGTGGTGCGTGTCTCTGATATCGTACTGGGGACGATTAGGTGGAGCAACTGCCGGCAGTTATACCTCTCACGCTTATGCCTGTACCATTGACCATCACCCACCATGGAATTTCGTACTTGCCCTCCCCTTATCTAATACACCGCAAGGGCCCCTTAAGGTTATAATAAATTATGATGATGATGATGATGATATGAAGCGCCAGAGGCGAATATCTAGAGAACCGAAGGAAGAAGGCGTACCGAAGTGAGTAGGAGGGTACCGAACGACTACACTGAGTCTACGGGCGCAAGAAACTAAGGAGTTAGTGTAAAACAGCTCTTTTGTAAAATAAAAAAAAGTTATTAAACTAAGGCAGATAAAGCAAGGAATATAGTCCCGCACCTAACTTCGCGCTCAGTAAAGCCGCGCGGTCGGGCCACACAGTCACGAAGGTTCGTCCATGGAAAGCTGTCGGCTCGGTCGAGGTGCCATTCGGCTAATAGGTAAAGCCGCCAAAACATCTCTCTCGGGTCCGTCCTCGCCGACACCTCGTCCATCACACGGGATGAGCAAGGTGCCGGCCGGTGTACCTTGGGCGTGCGTAGAAAAAGAACGGACACAGCGACAGCGATCAATCGACGCGAGCCCGATCTGTCTTCGGTGGTATATTGTGTCGCATTTACGCAGGTATAGGCTGCTCTGAATGCCAGCAGTCGCGCGCAAACTAAACGCGAATGCGAATCTACGAACAGAAACGTTAGACTGAAGGTTTTTTTCCCCTAAAACCGTATTATCGTTTCCCCACAACTGCGCTCGGCTGGATTAAACCGTACAGATTAGGTAGCCTACATGTAACCTCCTTAGTACCTGTAGGATGCTTAGTACAGATGGGGTCAGCTCCAACCAGTCCCCAAAGAATAAGGAGAGAGAGAGAGAGAGAGAGAGAGAGAGAGAGAGAGAGAGAGAGAGAGAGAGAGAGAGAGAGAGAGAGAGAGAGAGAAGAGAGAGAGAGAGAGAGAGAGAGAGAGAGAGAGAGAGAGAGAGAGAGAGAGAGAGAGATGACTTTATTTTCTACGCAAATTGGCTAGGAAAACGGAAATGAACCGCGCTGCCGGCGTCACCCAAGGGCTTCATGAATTACACCGCTGCTGTTAATGACGCCAGCACAGCGTTCAGTGGTGTTGGTAGCTGCGTTCGCTACTATGTTTGGTTGTATTTTAACTGCTCAACCGTCATCTACCGTCTATTTACCCATGACGTCACAAAATCTTGTCACGGGATTGATTTGATTGATTGATTGTGGGGTTTAACGCGCCGACGCAACGCAGACGATGAGGCGCGCCGTAGTGGAGGGCTCCGGATTAATTTTGACCACCTGGGGATCTTTATCGTGCGCCAAAATCTCGTGCACACGGGCGTTTTTGCTTTTCGCCTCCATCAGAAAAGCGGCCGCCGCGGCCGGGAATGGAACCCGCGACCTTGTGCTCAGCAGCGCAACGCCTTAGCCACTGAGCCACCGCGGCGGGTGTCATGGGATTGTAGTGGGGCTTACAATTCCGTTTAATCGTATGAATTGAGTGCTAACGGGTAGTTAACGCAGTGATGACTATATTTTTTGTGCTTGACCGTGCAGCGCTTATAGCTCCTGTCCATATTACGCCGCTGTAGCAATAAATTTCAAAGCTTTTAAGCATTTCCTGGCGTTTTTTCGCTTCGAAAAACGTCTTTCGTGGCCGGAATGAGGCCGAACCAGTTACCAATTAAACATAGTTGTATTTTGTCTTGATACCCCTTTAAAGGGAACCTGCAACACCTTTTTCAACTTTCTTTCTAAGTCTTAAATGGTTTCAGAAAGTAGTCACCCAACACACCCAGTTCTTAGAATGGGGGGTCACAAAGTACGGCAGCCAAATATGACTGCTCCATGCCCATCAGATAACTTGGGAACCTGCTCAAAAGATTTTTCTCACTTTTCGGAGTCCTGACGTTGAAGAGGACCAAATTGACTTCATTACCGCGGTGTAGTGTCTACTGGACCGCTTTCCTTCAGTTGCAGCAATAAGCGCATTCAATAGCCACTGTACAAAAAAAAAAAAAAAAGAAGCCGCAAATCAAAGCAGAAACGCAAAGCGGATAGTTTTCTGCTGCGACGAGAAATCCCGCAGTGCGCCGCTGCTTAGAACGCCGGGTTCGTCGGCTGATTAGGCACATAACGCTATCACTTTAATAAGCTTTACGCTAGCCATATACACAACAAACTCGTTTTGTCAAACAACACTGAACATCCCTTACGGCGCGTGCCTGGACGACCTGACTAATCACATAATTCACGTCCCATCAGCAAGCGCGGGAGAGATATCTCTCGTAATTCCTTCAACGATTCATTTATTTCCGCGGCAAACGATAGCGCCCTCTCGCTGTTTGGACCGCAACAACAACAACAAAAAAGAAGCCTCGGATGTACGATATACCTGCCCAATTAAGACGGTAAATTCCGCGCGCCGTCCATGCCCGGCCCCCTAATTATAGGCAGCTTGCAATTCGGCTGATACAAAAAACGCGGCTTCTTCAGATGCTTCGCGCGGATCCAGCATCAGGCAGAGTGAAGCCGAGAATTGAGTTGCTCTACGCACGAGGCACGTCTTGCGAAGAGAGAGAGAGAGAAAAAAAAGTTGGCCGCGTATCTTTTCCTTTCGTTGCAAATGTCGCCAAAAGACGATACACTTTGTAGACATTTGCCGAGGAAATGCCCCTCTTTGCTTTCCCGCTCACCTCTCGTGTTGTTCCTCTTGCGTCGCGCTCATCCCAAGGTAAACACACTAAAGGTTTGCTCAAAGCGATTTGAATTTACCGCGTTACACTGCTACAGGCCGGGTTCCTCGATGCGAGCGCTGCAGTACGGCGGAGACGCGCCTGAATCGAGGCGGCCGACTTGAAGGTTTATAGAACCGCGTGGCCGTGCTTCACGTGCGTTCCAAGCAGAACGTGGAACCTAGCTAGTGGAACCTTTCGTTGCTGTTGCCGCGTGATTTTTCGTATGCCGCCAGGAGGTGGCGCAGGCAACAGCAGGCGGCGGTTGGTTTTCTGCAGTAGATGTAGAATATCATTTGCTGTCGAAAAACCAAGCATCCATGAATGTTTTAATAAAGGAACACTGCAAATATCCCTTGTGTACTAATTTCCTGCCTTATATTTGCGTAATGCCTTGTTCTTGTTCAACAAAGTTGACAAGTATGAACATATAAACCGGGCTTAGACGTTTACCTTTGGCTGTGAGTATATAAGACTATTGCGCAATATCTATTTTACTTTGGCCGGGTGGCTGAATTGAGTCACAGACAGACAGACATACATACAGACCAAATTTCTGGGTTTAAGTAGCCCAAGAAAGACTATCCTCTTTCAAGAAAGAAATATCCGAGACAGCACAGCGTCGAGGATTAAAACGACATCCGAGCGCAATTCCGCCCCGCGATGCGGTGGAGCAGGAAAGCTGAAAGATAACTTGAACTCGGTGAAAAAAAAAAAAAAAAAGAAAGACATCCTCCCGCGGCAGCATCTTAGAAGGAACGTCTAAGCTGTAGGTCGTAAAAACGTCAGGTAAAGGCAAAACGAAAAAAAAAAAAAATTCTAACCCTTATAATAACGCAGAGCAACACGAAAGCCGCTGTATAAAGACTGGATCAACACGGTAAGCCGGATGAGGCAAGGTGAAAGTCAGTATAAAGCGCCTTTTCGGGCTTAAGCCGACTGCGCACAATCGTGGTAAAAACAGCGCGAGTGAACATTGAAGCGGGGCTTTGTATGCGCACCCGAGCTTCTCAAGTATAGAAAGGAGACGGGTTGAAGCTTGAAATAAAATATAAAATAGCGGTCGTTGAAACTTGCACGACGCCGTTTATATTTCGCGCAGCGGGGACACGGAACGACTGTTAAAGGGACCCAGAAAAGCTTTGTGAAGGTGGCAATCAAATGCATTCAGGTGGTAGAACACATAACGGGGGATTTTTGAGCCAAGTGTGAGCCCCATACGTTGTACGGATAATTTGTAAACAATTTTTGAAGATCGCCTTTCTCAGCCGATGAGCGCGCCGCCGCAGCGAGCCGACCGCGGCTGACGCAACGCCGACCGCGGCTGACGCAACGGCGATCGCGGCTGACGCAACGGCGAGGCGCCCCCCTGATTCGGCCGATCGTCGGTCGCCGGCAACGTCACTGCCATTGGCTTCCGGCTGCTCTTCCTCCTTCCTCCGCGATTCCGAGGCAAAGGCGGGTCTGCAGCGATTGACGCGTGCCTAGGCGCAGAAATGTAGCTAGCGGAGAACGGAAGTCGAGCGTCGCGATGTCACATGGCTATTCCCAGTGTTTCCAGCTGCTTTGAAAGAAGCAGAGAGGGAGGAGGAATCGATCGGCAAGGGGGGAGAGGTGCACTTAATTGCTTCTGGCGCAGCTAATACTGAATGTAGATCAATAATTCAAACGACATTGCATCGTTATATTGGTACTACGCGACAATAAAGGCTATTTGTAACTTTTACCAAAGGCTTTTCTGGGTCCCTTTAACGAGATATAGCGAACAGGGCAGAAAAGCGGGGAATGACCTAAAGAATTTACCATCGCTTCCTAAAAAGAAAGCCGCGTTTATCAAGCATCTTCCAGCTTGTGTATTCATGTCCCCACCCCATTCACTCCCCCTCCCTTGAACAGTGGGAGTTTGCGCTGACCAGCTCGGCGCCGGAGCATCAAATCGCCCTGGTGCAACGAGCCCTGGATTCGGCGCAGGCTCGCGGCCTCCTGGACGTAGGAGGCTGACCACGTCCCTTTCCAGCTCCCTTGGCTGCTCAATAAAAAAAGTGTTTTTTACCAGCACCACCTAAAGAAAGTTGACAGAATCGCCAGCGTTGTCTGACATGAAAACTCCGTCAAAAGTGCGTCAGAACCTTAGCCATGAGAGTGCGTCCCATCGATCGTCAAACGTATACCGCAAACAAAGAACGCACCTAGGAACGATCTAAATATACACCGACACGTGGTTTATGAGATGAAGGCATACAATTGTACATGGTTGGTTGGAAACAGCGCGTTAAAACAGGATCACGAAGAAAAGAACCGGACAGGACGAGCGCGCTAACTGTCAACTGAGATTTATTGAAAAAGAAGAAACATTTATACACAAAAATTCAAAACTGCGCATGCGCAGTGGTGAGAATGACACTCGAACACTGGAAGAGATAACAGGAACGATTTACCCTTGCTTCGACGTTTGACAACATTCAAGGAAAGCCACTTTTTTTTTCTCGTGTAGACATACAGAGGGCTTACTAACACACTTATCACCAAGCCTGGTTATGTTAAATGCCTCTATAATCTCTCGCTTAAGCTGAATGTGATGACGGAATAATACAACTGTTTTATCGAAGATTTGAATTTTTATGTATAAATGTTTCTTCTTTTTCAACAAATCTCAGTTGACAGTTAGCGCTCGTCCTGTCCGGTTGTTTTCTTCGTGATCCTGTTTTAATGCGCTGTTTCCGTTGCGTTTCAAAGCCGTCGGTAGCTCTCGGACCCAAAGAGTTAGATTTTTTAAGGTCAAACCCCTGAATTCTTGTCCCGAGCGTCTGTCTTTCACGCATGCGTGAATTGCTTGCTCTTGCGTGAATTTGTCAACTTCCTATTTGTAAAGAGGTTTTTATATTCGTTCTTTTTGATCGGTGTACTTGTATTGTGATACTTTTATCGTTTTTTGACAATGTTAAACTTCTGCGCAGTTTTATTTTAATTTTTGTTGTTGTTTTGGTTGTTGTTGTGATATTGACTACATCCTGGTTGGTTCAAATGAGGCATGTTGGCTGATAAGAGCACTATATAAGTGGTGGTTGGGTTTTTTGTGTCATTAAAGTTGGAAGTTAGCGTTCTGTGTGTCGTCTTCTGTGTTCCTGTCCTCGTCGTTACTGCGCTTCGATACGTCGCTGTTTCCAACCATGTCGCTTTACCAACTCGCCCAACTCTCCACCCTGTTGCAATACAATTGTACTCCTTCTTCACTATCGATGCCCGTATTGTCCTACCTAGAACCGCTCCTTTTCGCGATTTTCAAGTAACCGTCTTGACACAATGGAAGCCCGGTTGCACTCACGCGCCGTGTGTTCACGAGATCCTATCAGAGCTTTTCGGTCGACTAAGCGGATGCTGCAGAGCCTAAGGACGCACTGGAAGTACGTTTGAATACCCGCCCAGGTGACTTCATGGCAGACGTCGCGAAACCACAGGGTTTGGCGGCACAATCGATATTTTAATGTAAACTGATTAATTTCGCAGTGAATACGCCATTGTCAGTTTGCTGCCGTCAGTTTGCTGCCGCTCGAGCGCTGGGGGCAGTATAAAACACGAAATCTCTCGACTATAACAAACTTGCATTTGCGCCCTAAAAAGAGCCATTGTGGTTCAACCTGCACGTCTTTTATGCTTATACAACAACACAACACTCGCTAGAGACACCAGCGAAAAAAATTGTGCTTGACTCATCTGTCATAGGAATCGGTAAAATACGAAAGTGAAACGTGAAGCGAAATCTGCAGCTGAGCATGATTTGCGGGTCGGCGGCTGTCTCGTAGGTGAGCTGGGCGAGCGACGTCCAGCTGTCGCGTCTCTTCGGCAAAGGTATACTAGCGTTTCCGTGACGGATATCACGTCAGTGAAATCTTGGTGTAGGCTGGCATAAAACACTTCGTGTAAAATATAAAACCCCGAAAACGAACCACCCTAAGTATAACTTCTCTTTGGTTCTTTACAATCGTACAGGTATCGACAAAAAACGGTATCTCCTCGAGCCAAACTACATATCACTTCGTCATGATAATCCAAAAAAGTGCGAGAGTATTCCCACAGTACAAATATTCTTGCAAATTCTTTTTTCCCTAGAACAATAAGTGACTGGAATATGTTGTCAGAGGAATTGGTTAGCCTTCAAAATAACGATCTTTTTTTCTCCCGCTTATGATCAGTTTGGTGTTCGTTTTTTTTAATCACTACGAATAAGTACTTCTGAAAAAGTGTATGGATGTATAAATGTATTTGTATACTCTGTTCTGTACATGTTGCATGTCCCCCCTACAAAAATGCCCTCGTGGCGATGTAGGTATCTTGTAAATAAATAAATAATAAAGGTTGCTTCCACGCAAGAAGCCGCTGTGTGCAGGGGTGCACCCTCTACAGGCCGCTTGCTTCGTTGTACTGGCGTCATTTCCGTGACGGATATTACGTCAGTGAAATCTTCGTGTATACCGGAATAAAACATTTTCGGGTTAAAAAATCGCCGCGTATCTACTTTTTTGTGCGAAATGTCGTAGAGAGCTTGATTGATTGTAGAATTTAACGCGCCGACGCAGCGCAGGCGATGTGGCCAGCCGTATAGTGGAGGGCTCCGGATTAATTTTGACCACCTGGGGATCTTTAACGTGCGCCGAAATCTCGTACACACGGGCGTTTTTGCTTTTCGCCTCCATCATAAAAACGGCCGCCGCGGCCGGGAATCGAACCCGCGTCCTCGTGCTCAGCCACACAACGCCTTAGCCACCGAGCCACCGCGGGGGGTATGCCGGAGAATCGATAGGTGCCGCCACTGCCTCGTAACTCTGTCGTTTCGCTCTCCTTTGGCCACCCACCGCGCAGTTCCCTCACCCCCACCCATCTCTCATGATGAAAGCAAACTGAAGCTTGCTCCATTTGATTCAATTTCCCGCGTTCGCACTGCCCGTGCGCCATCTGCTGGGATCTTTGGGCGTCTTTTTTAGTAGTTACCTTCTCTCGCCTCTTTTTGCAACGTTTAAGGTGTTCTTTTTATTTCCCACCGACTAAGCCAGCCCCAGGTGAATACGGCTACTGTCAATTATGTACTTGTGTTTCGCCTCAAGCAAACATGCTTTTTTTTTGCTGCACGATAGTGACTGTACGACGCGCTCCACCAGTTTTAGTAGTTCGGAAAGGTATTGACTAAATATGTGTTGATCAAGCGTGTTTCAAACTTTCGGCCGGTCGTCTGAATCGAATGACAGACAGACAGACAGACAGACAGACAGACAGACAGACAGACAGACAGACAGACAGACAGACAGACAGACAGACAGACAGACAGACAGACAGACAGACCACAATTTTCTCGTTTGGTTGGCCCGAGAAAGACCACAGTCTTTAAAGATTAACTAAGAATACTATCACATGTCTGGAGTGGTTCCTGGAGCATTATAATCTCTGCTCTGTTGTCATGGCTGGATTCCGTCGTGGGCGCTTATCAACTGATGGTGTTATTTATTTGGTGACTTCTGTGCAGCATGGAAAATTGTGAAGCGCATATGGTGCTGCGTTGTTCCTCGAAGTTAAAGGGGCCTACGATATGATGTTGATTGTAGGGTTTAACGCGCCTACGCAAAGCAGGCGATGAGGCGCGCCGTAGTGGAGGGCTCCGGATTAATTTTGACTACCTGGGGATCTTTAGCGTGCGCCGAAATCTCGTATACATTGGCGTTTTTGCTTTTCGCCTCCATCAGAAAAGCTGTCGCCGCAGCCGGGAATCGCACCCTCGGCCTCGTGCTCAGCAGCACAACGCCCTAGCCACTGAGCAACCAGGGCAGGTAGGGGCCTACGATAACGTGGGGCACGGTTCTACCAGTGGATGCGGAACTACGTCACGGGTAGGACATTCTTTGTAATGACTGCAAATGGACCGGCACCAGCTCCCTAGACTCACCGTGGTGTTCCCCAAGGAGGCGGCCTGAGCCCCACACTGTTCAACCATACACTAATTGGTCTGACTTCCCTTCTTTTTACACCTTCTGTCCTTGCTTCATTGGTGGATGTTTAGGAATGCGTGAGCATGGCGTCCGTCTCACCTGCGAAGTTGAGTCTCGGCCCCATGCACACGCCTTGCTCCGGGTTCCTGTTTTGCGCACACTCAGCTTTACAGCGCGTGTAAGTCACGGGTGGGAGTCACGAGACCCGTCGAGACAGCGCAGAGGCCCGGCGCCGTGCCGCGTTTCGACTTGACGTCTCCCTTGTAACCACGACAATGTTGCGAATACACCTCTCTCCCCGAAGCCTGTCGACCCGTTACTCCTGTGCTCTTACATCGCTGGCTCCGTTGACAGATCGACGCGAAGATTCTACCGACATGCACAGTCTATGTCTCACGCAATAATACAATGCTTTCCCGTAAGCGCTGACGCAAGTGTGCCAAACGAATAAATACAGCACGTGCACACAAGCTCAACCAGACTATATACGGTATTTTCTGAGCTTATATACACGAGCTGTGTACGTATACGCCTAAAATAAGTCAAACGGAAGCTGTCAAAGCCAGCAACCCGCTCTGCCCGGTGGGAGAACTCGAAACGCGCTATTCACAGCAGCCGCCCACCTCTGTAGCGAAAAAAAAAAAAACGCGGAGTTCGCTTTGACTTCCTCCGACAATACCGGGCCGATCCGGCGCTCTCGAGAATGACCGTGCCTGCGTGCCGAGTAAAGGGAGCCGATCGAAAGGCCAATCATCGCGATTCTGAACGGGTGGAGAACGGACTTTCTGTGAAGCGCAGCAGGAGAGCTCCGTCTAAATAGGGGAGCAGATCTTTCGCTCGGACAAGTTGGGTACAGGTCGTTTGTGTATTTATCGAGACGGGAAAAAAGTCGCACAGTGAGGTGCTTAGAGGGTAAAGGTAGGTATAAGGGCAAGTAATCTCCGCCCGTGTAGAACTATGTCGCCCACGTGCCGACTTCCAGACAGTAAGCGGCTTTAAAGGTCGCGCGAGATTAACAAGAGAAAGATAAAGACAGAAAAGAGGGGGGGAGGGGGGCGGGTACCGACGGAATGATTTTAAAAGAGGGAGACAGGGAGAAAACATATTTTTGTGGGATGTATTTGCAAGGGTATGAAATGCAAAGCCGACAACGGGACTTAGATCCTGATATAGCTAGGCTGAAGTGATTAGCGTACATTTGAGGCAATACAGCAAACAACCGCCTCCACCGCCATATTCCCGTGACGTCACTAGGACGGCGGGCAAGAATGGAATCAATCGTGCGACAACAAAATGGACGACTACTCCTGGCGGTACACCGACAGACTTCGCGCCCCGAATTGAAAAAAAAAAAAAAAAAAAAAAAAGCAGTGGCTTATCTCGGCTATGCCAGGATATATGCAGCGGGAGCTGAGGTTCAGCTGGTTTTTCTTAGGTTTCCTGGTTGTCTAGGATTAGCTGATTATCATGCTTACTGCTGCTAAAACGATTTACGATGCAATCCAACCCAATCCATTCTAATCCAATCCAGTCGCGGCGGCGGCGGCGGCGGCTCCAGCGCGCCAGCTGTGCGCCGCGAGACGTCACTGCTACTCGCGCATGCGCAGCACGGCTCTCCAGGAGCCACACGGAACTGCTCAACCTCAGCCAGTGTAGCTCGTGCTACAAAAGTCCTCCGCGACCGCATGACACAGTGGAATTTTAAACGTGTATTTCCATGAAGACTCCGCCCAGAAACACGTCTGTAACGGTTGATGGGACACGATTTCACCGCATAATAAGAAATGGCGCAGCTTGCAGCAGTGGCGCAAGGCTGGAGAAGCCGCAAAGCTGGGGAGTCGACCTAGCCTCTCCCCACACTAACACGGATCCTAGGAGAGAGGGAGCAGTCGGATTCCGGCAGTGCAAAGCCGCTTTGGAGGGCACTGTAAAGCAGAGGCCATTAAAGAGGCACAGTGTTTTATTCAGTGGCAATCGCCGTCTTCCGCCGGCACAACCGCGTAGAGCCCATTCTCTTGTAGCGTGTCCTAGCCGCGGTAAACCTGCACTTCTTCGTGAGCTGGTCCGGTGGCCGCCTCCACGTGTTGATTGAGAAGGGACGGCTTGACAGATTCTTCGTCATCGTCTTCGGCGCGGCAGAACCGTAGCGCGCCGGTCGCTAGGCGACGACGACAATGAAGGCTACACACACACACACACACACACACACACACACACACACACACACACACACACACACACACACACACACACACACACACACACACACACACACACACACACACACGCACACACGCACACACGCACACGCACACGCACACACAGTGTGCCTGCTGCAAACAAAAAATTGCGTGCTCCGCAACTCTTCAACCAGATTATAGGCGGCAGAGGTGTAACGTTAAGCTGTCTAGCCTTCTGGAAACTGGCAAAATCAAAAACGAATGACCCGTGTTCGAAAGAAGGAAGTTTGCTCAGGGGCTTTTAAGGCAGCTGGGGAGGTAAACGGCAATGTGAAGGTGCTGACTCGTCCCTTTGCACAAGGATGCTTGACTTCAGCGAAGGGCGCGCGTAGTTGCAGCAATCCGGCGTTCCCCAAAAAACGAGCCATTCCCTCCTCCCCCCCCCCCCCCCCCGGGGGCGTGGGGGTGGGGGGTGGCAAGAGATCGGATAAGGCGCGAAAAACAAAATCAGCGATATAGTACCCCGGGAACACCGCGTTTTCGCGCGCATAGCGCGCACGAAAGAAATGACTCAATAAAACGCGCAGATAGAATTCCGTTTGGTGGTCAGACGCCAATTTAGATGCACAATGCCCATCACGCCACAATTTTTAAATCTGTTTGAATGCGAGAGCGTTCGTCGAAAATCCGGCGCCGTGGCTAAGAGATGGCGCTAAAAAATTGGTGTCGGCTAAAGGAATAGAAAGCGGGTAAAAAAAATGCTCGGATTGGCGCCAAAGGTGTCGGGGAAGTCTGTGCACAAAAATTTAAGCAATTGCGTTGAAGGAAAACTACGTAAATTCGGTTGTGGATGCGAATGACCCAACACTTCCAAATGCGGGACAGACACACATCTTCAGAACATGTATTATTATATATATATATAATATATTAGTATATATATATAATATATATATATCAAAGTTGCAGTCGTCATTACCAGTGCTGTCGGGGGCTGTTTCCGAGATATTATAGTGCCGAATGACGTGTGTTTGTCATGTTTCTTTAATACATGCTAAATAGGCGAAAATATAAGTCGAGAAAATCCTGATATGTGTCCCCCTCGTCCCGTATCTTTATGTTCTGCTATATATATATATATATATATATATTGTAGCGAGGGTAATGAACAGATACAACAGACGCAACATGCCACCAAGACATCGGCGTATGTATCTCACCAGCATAGGCCCATATAGGATTATGCCCAATCCACACACGGGGATATGAGCCAAAGAGGTGTTAGGAAAGACGATGGACCCCAGGAAGTGCAGGCGCCACAAAGGAGCTTGGTGACTGCAACGCTAAACCTGCGTTCGCTTCGCTCCTGCAATTAAACCCCCAACCGGCTACCGGCGTGTCGGCTGTCTTCTTGCCAAGATATATATATAATATATATATATATATATATATATATATATATATATATATATATATATATATATATATATATATATATATATGCAAGTATGTACACATTAAGATGCAGTCATTATTGCCAGTGCTATTCGACTACTTGAAGGTGCTTTATAGCGCCGAATGAGGTGATTGTCATTTAGCTATGATTCTATGATACAGGATTACAGAAATTAAAGTCGAGAAAAAAAATCTGCCGTGGTCGAATATATATATTCGAAAGAGAAAGAGACAGACAGACATGATCTAGGCGCATGGGTTTGTGCCAATAGTCATGACGTGCGTACCGAGTTCGCGCTGGTTTTTGCAATCAACGCGTGGGTCTCAAATAAAGGCGGGTTGTGCGCTCGAAAGCACGGCACGCGTGGAAGCCACCACTCCCTTCTGAGAGAATTTCTCCGCACGAAAACGGCCGCCACGAGGGAAATCCTGCTCTTAACCCCAAAATAAACGAGAAAACAAGAAACTAAAGGCGGGCGGGGGCACTCTAAGTGAGCCGTAAGGTCGCAGCTTGCGCGGGAATAAGGGCCCTCCAGAGTGAGAAAAAAATAAGAGAGGCACTGAAAGTGAAAAAGGTGCCGGTTGTCAAAGGCAGGTACATAGGGCTGAGCCGGGAAAAGCGCAAACTTGGAAGAGTGAAACAAGGAGGAGAAATACGGAATGCCGAGAAACGAAGAGGCCGAGCACGCAAAACGATAGAGTCAACAGAAAGGGTCGCGCCCAAACGTTTTTGGGGATACGAGGAGGTCCCCGAGGGAGCAAGGAGGAAACCCAAATGGGAGGATATATATATATATATATATATATATATATATATATATATATATATAGAAAGCAAGAAAGAAATGCCGGCAGTCTACAACGCCAAAGAAGGCATAGGGGAATGGTTAGACTATTTTTTTACCATTAGTGACGTTACATTATTTTTTTAATTACCTACGTGAGAAATAAAGAAAAACACGCGCCCACAGTAGGGACCGAACCCACGCCTTTATATATTATATATATATATATATATACATTCTCCTTTTGCAGAATGATACCTCAGAGGTGAGGGACGGGGAAATGCGACAAACAGGTCAAGAGCGCTAACCTGTTTCTCACATTTCCCTGGCTGTCACCTCTGACGTATCAATCTGCAATAGGAGAATAGTTCACCCCGCTTGTACGGGAACTCGCCCCTATGGTGGAAAGGGGCGGCTGCAAAAACGCCGGAAACTGCTTTAAAGGTGCCGCTACGGTCAGCAGACTGACGGTGAACAGTGCAACAAGTCTGGTGGCTGGAGCCCTCTCGGCTAGAAACTAGGGACACGGGCAAAGGAGGGGAGAGGAGAGGCAAGCTGAGGGACCGAGTTGAAGGGGTTAAAGGGTAGCTGTGGATATTATATATATATATATATATATATATTATATATATATTATATATATATATATATATATATATATAATATATATATAATATATATATATATCTATATATATATATATATATATATATATATATATACCAGGGTGTCGAACCGGAACCGAACCGAACCGAAAACCGGAACCGAACCGGTATTTTTTCCGGAACTGAACCCGAACCCGAACCGTTATTTTTTGAGCACGCTGAACCCGAACCGGAACTGAACCGGAAAAAGAAATAACGGTTACCGGTTCATGCCGAAACGGTTCGACCCTCTGTTGTTGATATTGCACAGTCAATGCAATTCAGGCCTTTTTTTTCTTTCCCGTACCATCAACTTCGTACTTGCTAGCGCACTTTCCCCTCCAGACAATTGAACACTATCACGCTTTATGTAACAACAGGGGAAATGAATGAGCACCAATGTAGCATTGGTCTGTTGCTGCTGGAGGCGCGAGCGTAGTGCAAGCTGACCAAACGAAATGTCATTCTCGGCAGCTTGCAGGTGATATAAAACGACTTTGCCCTTCCCTAGCTGCGACTTCATTGGAGAAATCAGGCTGCAGGAGTGCTCCACTGCGCAACAGCGAAAGCTCACAAACCCGATGTGTGCAAACTTTTGCATTTCATAATTTGTTGAAAAGGTCCGACACCTGCAAATTATTAATACTTGACAAGTGTGACCGCAGGAGCTGCTCAGTGGCTAAGCTGTTTGCTAAGCCGTTTGCCCAACTCGCTACATTGCTTATACTGCTACTCGTTCCGGAGGGGAGTACTGCTGTGGACAAATTAAATAGCGTCTACCCAAAAAGTCCCATCTCATGCTCCACGTGTCAAATTTCCCTTTCATTTTGTAACCGCATTATCTGTTATAAGATTCCGCAATGTAGCACACGGAACGATGGTAGGGGTTCAGGCGGTACGATGACATACCGATTGTAATGCACACTTTCGTATCGCAAAAGGAATTGCAGTGGTCAGAGCAATAATGCAGTGACTGAGCGTAACTAAAGCTTACTTTTAACAAAAGTGTGGCTAACACATTCGATAAGGTGACAGCTAACAAATTATTCAGGGTTACCAAATAATCTAATTCATTGGTAGTATTTATGTGCCTGTTGTAGAATTTTTCTGTTTTGTTACAAATATAAAAAATGTGCGCCATTGTTATTAAGCGCTGGTATTTGAACACGCCCGTACGCAGGACTAAATTTAAGGCCTCAAGGTTAGCGTGATGGGCGATTGCATAGCGACAATTGCGATTTCAAACAAAAAAGGAAAGGACAGAAAATATATCCCACCATCATATCTCTTGGCGTTGGCTTTATGAATAGTTGCTAGGACAACAGAAAGTCTGAGCGATAAAGAAGGTGGTAAATCGTCGCCACTTCATGTGTTTTTCTAATATCTCCTGATTGTTTAAAGTTTCCTTTGCAATTGCGCCACTGCCCTTGGGGAAGCAGCACCATTTTGAATGTCAGTTTGTGTTTTGATTTGACGGTTCGTTTTAAAACTAGTAAAATGTTTCTTTTTCTAATTTTAGTGATAATTCAACTAATCGAACCGGTTCGCGAACCGTTTCAAGCTCCCGAACCGGTTCGCGAACCGGTTCGGTACGTGATTTTGTCGAACCGGGAACTGAACCGGAACGAAATTATTTCACCCGAACCCGAACCGTAACCGAACCGGTATTTTTTTCGGTTCGACACCCTGATATATACTGAAGAAAATGAGACACGTCGAAGGAGGACTGATTTTAAAGTTTCGACCGGGGATACGCCTGTGTTAGAACGTTCAACCTAATTCAAAGGTATTCTGACAAAGGCCGGTCCCCGGTCGAATCGTTAAAACCATTCCTCTTTCGACGCGTCTCATTTTATTTCTTATATATATATATATATATATATATATATAATATATATATATATATATATATATATACAGAGTTACTGGATATAGACAGTTGCGAAACTCCCCATAGGCCCCATGTATCGAAAGCCGGTCTTCGGTTGCCCCCTGCGCCGGGGCAAGCACGGGGCAAGTTGACTAGCCTGTCGTCTGTCGGCAGGACGTTGAAGCAGTACTCAAGTGCTTGCGGCTGCTGCCGTAAGTCATAAAAAGAAAAGCCGCAAAAACACAAGTTAATTACGTAATTATTGTGTTTTAATTTAAAAATAAATCTTTATTTTACAGAAGAATTGTTAATAATAATAGTTTAGCGAAGTTCCGTTTTTATCTCCTAGGTGCCGCGCGTGTCGACTTGCCCCTCAGCTTCCACGGAGTGGGGGGGCTAGCGCCGCCCGGATTCTGAAGCGGAGTTTCGCAACTGTCTATATTGAGTAACTCTGATATATATATATATATTATTGCAGATTGATGCGCCAGGGGTGAGAGCCGAGGAAATGCGAGAAACAGGTTAAGAGCGGATCAGGGAAGCGTGCGCAAATTCCCCAAAACGCTCCGAGACGTGCCGACAAGACCCGACAAGAAAAGGAGTACAGGAGAAGTGGCAAACACGAACGGGAGGCATACCGGGAAAGAAAAGGAGTGTATACGGGGGAAGGAGAAGACAGTTCACTTATATGAAGAGCGCATAACGACCTCCAAGAACCCTGTTTCGCCGACGGCAACGGGAAAGGTATTCCAGGCAGGAAGATTTAAAAAAAAAGGGTGAAAAAGTTTGAGGGAATATTGGTGCAGGGAAAAAAAGAGGGAAGATGGGTCGCGATTCGCGAAATCGAAGAAGACGGAACGCCCGGGGGAAAAAATGAAGATTATATCTTTACGAAGAGAGAGAGAGCGAGCGGGTCGACCGATAGCGGGGGATGAAAAGTAAATTGTTAAGTGCGGCGGAATAAGCTTCGCCCCTCCGGCTTTTTCACGGTCCGCTTTGATCGCCGTCAGGCCGTGAAATAAAGGGAAGCCGCCAGCCACCGTCCGTTTCCTCCGGTTGGCCGCCCTCGGGCAATGGGCGCGGCCGAGATAAAGTGAGCGCTTCACAGCGCGGGTGAGGAGTGCATGTGCACGCGACGAAGCACTGTTAAAGCCCATGGTTGAAGAGCACTTGAGCGAACGGGGTTCCGGCGCGAGTATTATGTAGCAAATCGCGCATCGCTGGACATCGATGGGGATTCTTCGGGAGAGGAAAAAAAAAAAAAACGGAACGAAAGCAAGATTAAGTTGTAGCGGGAATTTCTCTACAGCGTGAAGGAAGCTGTGTCGGAAGAGGAAGGGAAAAAAAAACAGAGTCACAGTCAAAGTCCGAAATCCGAACTGCTTCGACCGTGTCGAAATAGCGCAACCGGACAGACATCGGCTTGATAACGAGGTAAACATGCTTTGCAATTCGTACCCCGAGTTACTTAGCGAGGCAACGTCATCAGCACATCTGAGGTTACTAAGGTATTCCAAATTAACCCTTACTCCCACTTGTTCTCAATCCAACGTTTTGGATACCTATTGCAAACATGCTGTGAATAAAAATGGGGCAGAGTTGAATCCTGGGCCTGAAAGTTTATAAGCAGGAAGCTGAAGTAATGCTCGATAGCCTCGGGAGAGCACAGCGCTTTGAGATAGGTGGCGAGACAGTGGAAGAGGTAAGCGAATAGATCTACTTAGGCCAAGTAGTGACCCAGCCATGAGGCAGATATACTAAGAAGGATAAAAATGGGATGGAGTGCGTTCGGCAGGTATTCTCAGGTAATTGATGGCAGCCTACCATTGTGCGTGAAGAAGAAAGTGTATGACAGCTGCGTCTTACGGGTACTCACCTACGGGGCAGGAACTTGGAGGCTCACTAAGGGTTCAACTTAAATTGAGGGCGACTCAGCAAGCAATGGAACGGAAGATAGTAGGTGTAACATTAGGGAAAAGAAGAGAGCGGAGTGGGTCAGGGAACAAACGCGTGTTAAGGACATATTAGTAGAAATTAAAACGACGAAGAAATGGACGTGGGCAGGGCATGTAATGCGAAGGCAAGATAACCGTTGGTCATAAAGGGTAACAGAGTGGATCCCTAGAGAAGGCAAGCGTGGCAGGGGGCGGCAGGAAGTTATATGGGCAGATGAGATCAAGAAATTTGCGGGGATAAATTGGTCGCAGTTAGCACAGGACCGGGATAATTGGAGATTAATGGGAGAGGCCTTTTTCCTGCAGTCGGCGGAGACGGGCTGATGATGATGATAACGCGAGGGACCGAGGTTCGATTCCGACCACGGTAAGCGTTTTTTAGGCGCTTGATGTGCATTTGTGCAAACCCATGTGTAAGTTGGCTTTCCTGAAATGCGTTTTGGGCGTAACGATTTGGATTTTGGACTTTGAAGACACTGAATTTCGACCAGAGAAGGCTTCGCGTTTCAACAATCTTTGACTTCCCCCACGATTATCATCATCAGCGTCAGAAAAAGTGGTTTTCCTGCAGTGCGTTTTGGGGCAACGTCGCCATCACCGAGGCAGAAAAAGATTCGCTATAGTAACGACCATTGTATAGGTCGTATTCGTTGAAAAGTTTAGCTGTCAATTTCTTCGCTTGGCAACACTGGAAACGGCCACAGAAATGGCGGATGCGCCACGGATATGGCGAGGCTTGGGCCACTGCGTCCGCACGCCGAAGAATAAAAAAAAACACCGGCGTGCATCGTCTGCTCCGTTTCAACCCGATTCTCAACGGTGGGGTGAAAGGAGAGGTTATTAATCGCACTCACATTGGACTGGAGGCGATGCTTTGCGTTCGAACTCCAAGCCGCCGCAAATAGCCTTGAATGCTCCTTGGCCTCTCTTGGTTTGGAATTAGCCCCCGAAAAAACCGAATTCTTACCTGTATTTGGCCACAAACCCCCTCCACACTATAACCTTCCAACTCTTCTTCTCGCCGGTACTCCTATAACAGCTAGTTTTCAACCCATACGACTACTCGGAATCCCAATCGGACACAAAAACAGCCCGTCAATATGGTTACAGCAGCTGAAAGCTAAATGGAAAACAATTCAACATGCCATACATCGCCTTTCGAACAAATTTGGTGGAGCAAGCCAGAAGGCAACCCAAACTTTAGCCCACGCCGTCGCAATTGGTACCATAACTTACGCAGCCCAAACCTACGACCTCAACAAAACGGCCATGAGAACGCTTCAACACCTGCACCGAGCCACCCTTCGCACCATCAGCGGACTACCAAAACATACTCGTCTGGAGAACTTGCAAGCTGCAGTTGCTCTTCCCCCACTGGAAAATATAATTAAAGAGCAAGTGAATCAATCCCTTCATAAGCGCAAATTAACTCATCAAGGTGTCTCTATCATCGCCTGGGATAATCTCAAGCCGCCTGAACCCCCCGACATCCCATCGCCTCTCGCTCCGTGGAGCCGCCCTTCTGTCACGGACTCTACGGCCACCCATCCCGTCCCGCGCAACGCCCGCCCCGTCCGCGCTGCCCGCATCAACGCTCTCCGAAACAGTAAACTCCCCAACGAAATCGACATTTACACCGACGCGAGCATTTCTCCTCCGCTAGTTGGCACCGCATGGGCTTCTCCTGACCTCCCTTCCATCCAAGGCAAACGATCCCTTAATATTCCATGTGCTACCATCCTCGAAGCGGAACTCCATGCTATTGTTCAAGCCATAGACTACCTCATGTTTGACTTTGACTCCTCCGTGCCTTCCCAGATACGCATCCTGACAGACTCTTTCGAAGCCCTACAGACTCTAAAATGTCCTACGTCGACCAATACCATCGCCAACAAAATCATTCATCAGATCTCCATCCTGAAATCTAGCGGCATTCATGTTGCATCGACTGGTCACCTGGACATGAGGGGTCATCACCGGGGAACCAGGCAGCCCACTCGGCTGCGCGGGAGTGTATAACCTCTAGTCCTCCGCTGCTACCCGACTTGGCTCCTCCACCTACTGAGACATTACCACCAGCGATACAGCTTCTACGTTACAAAAGGAAAAAAAAGACCGCCTCAAGGCCCTGACTCCAACCGGCTTTTTATCCGCCCTGCCCCCGCTCCCAAGATCAGCCGAAATTTTCATAAACAAATATTTTGCTAATGCTAGCCTTACCCCCGAGACCTTCCGGAAATGGTACACCCCGTCTCTACCGCCTCGATGTCCCTTCTGCGCCTCCCCCACTCCCGCCAATCTCCAGCACCTAATTTGGCACTGCCCGAAGTTCGTGCGCTACAGAACCTTCAAGCCTCCTCCAAATACAGCCTCTCTTTACATCGACCCTCGTACACTGGAACCCTCCATGCTGGCTTTAATTGCACACTTTTCCCTAAAAAGCGGTCTAGCGCGAGCAGTCTAGAGTCGTGAGCCTGCTCTCCTCACCCCACGCGGCCTCTTCAGCATTCTTAAGGAGCCCACCTGTTTTGGGTCGAACTGTACGCATTTAAGATGTCCCAAGTTACAACCCCCCCCCCCCCCTTCTATTTCCCCTTCCTCCACTTGACGTAGAGTCTTCCTGCCACAATAAAGGCTACCTCCTCCTCCTCCGTTCAATGAGGTAGAGTGCAACACAGTCATGTGCTAAGCACGGACAAGTACAGCCATCCCGCGGAGGCCGACGTAACCAGTAACGGCGTACTCACACGGTTGCCTGCATGTACGGTTCAACAGTGAATACAAGCAATAGGTTAGAACAGTGTTGCTCGTAGTAGGACGTACGTTTGGTTCAAGGCGGTCGCGATACGAGATGAGGCGTCGCAGGGCGTTCTTTAAACCACATATACCGAGCAAGAAGGGTAACGTAGATAAAGACATTGCCTCTATAGAGATGGAGGTGCGTACGCAATGTCAATTCTTTTAATTCCTATTGATTTAGTTTTTCAGGTGTGATTCTAGGAGCCGGAAACACGGTAGCAGTTAAGGAATCACTGCAGCGGCAAAGCAATCCTTGCTAACGCTGCCGCAGATAAGTATTAGGCACGATGCAAGAAATGCAAAAAAGGAAATGGCGATAAAAAAATGAGGCAAAGAACCAAAAAAAAAGGCAGTCTTGGCTACTGTGAAACACTGCGAAATAGAGATACAAATGCTCCTGCTTCTGCACACAAACAAAGCGAGAAAATCCTCTGTAACTTAAAGAAGCCATGAAGAGGAAATACAACTTTGTTTAATTTGAAAGAAGTAGAATTCAATAGCTCACTCAGCTCCATTACAGCCACAAAAGATGTTTTTTTAACGCAAAAAAAAGCAGGATTTTGCGCCACAGTGACGCGTTATGAGCAAGAATGACGTCATACGGGCCAACAATAAAACATAATTTTCAGTGCGTTAACTGCACGTTAGCATTCAAGTGATGCGGTCAAATGAAACTAGAGGCCCCATTACAGACGTCCAGTCATGTGTCGTCGCGACAGGTCAGTTAGGCGGCCGCCAATCGCGCAAACAAGGTTCCGTGACGTCATAGAAAAGTTGCGGGAAATTGGCTAGGGGGTCGCGACTGCTTCACACGTTTCCTTTAATATCTCCGTTATTTGTTCGAAGATTGCGATGATATTGGTATCATTTTTATCGGGACTAAGCCGTCTTTCTAATAAAAACCAACTTGTATTTTGTCTTCACGGCTCCTTTAAGTCCCCTCACGTGCTCAGAAACCGAAGGCTTGGCAATATTAAACACATTTGACAGGTGCACCGTGTCTACATCTGTTTCGTCGCTTTCGTTTCTTCGTTATTTATATGCGAATTACGCCCACTGGCAGACTGGCCGAAATTCAAGCGGCAGCTTCACCGCAGTCACAGCTCTCTTCCCCTTGCACCTATTCTACTCACGCGCCGTCAAGTTCACCCATCAGCGCCACACGTCAGGCTAGTTTTTGTTCCACTCCGGCAGGGCATCGGGTTAGCGCAAACAGTAGCGCACTTGGCTCCTGCTGTGGCGACGTGGCATCAAATCCCACACGAACCCATATGGGCATTTCTTTGTTTATTTTTTTTTGTTACAGCGGCGGCTATTTTGGTATGATTCGCGTTGACGGGCGACGACGTTCAATTTTCGCGCTTGATGAGGTATCGAAGGATTTCGCCTTTGAAGATAAAAAAAATCAAGGCACATTTTTCGGGAGAAAGATGGTTAAAACGCGAAGCTTACTCCCGCGCAACTGAAGTCAAAGTCGAAGTTCAAATTCCAAGCTGCTTCGACCTCGCCGGAATGGCGCGGCTGTTTCGTACGCGAGGGACCCAGGTTTGAGTCCGATCACGGGAAGTGTGTCATTTTGTTGAGACGCTTAATGTCCCTTCGCTGACCGCATTTCCGCGCGTATAACTTGCACCAAAAATACGAAAATTTTAGTGGCAAAAAAGAGGTGCGCACGTATAATACGCGGGGTTCTTCCTTTAGTGCAGCTTCACGGCAATGCACTTTGTGCCGTGAAGATGACTGTGTACAAAAGTGAGGACTGCGACTGAAGTGATTGCTCTAGTGAGAGCAGTAACACTGAGTGAACTGTTGCCACTTTCGCCTTGCAGTCAGTGTATTCTACTTGCTTAATATACGCTTTTTCTGTCTACAAGTATGCGATGTGTTCCTTGAGCAGTAGCTTTGGTGCAGCCTTTCCTGTATCAAATGTGCAGGAAATACGCGAGGTTTTTTTTTTTTCGCTTTCGGCGGGCCTCCCACCGGGTTGGTGCCCTAACATCTGCACCTCGACTCACATAAAGTTTATTCATCATCATCATCCGGCCGGCTGAAAGTGGCAGTGCGGATTACATGCAGGGGCGGGTTATACGCGTGAAAATACGGTATCACCATCATCGTTTACTGAAATCCATTGCGTAAAGTTGGCTTCCCTGTAGTGCGTCATCGCGCGACAGCGAACGCCATCAGTGAGACATTGAAAGCTTCGATTTAAAAAGGAATACCGTATTTACTCGCATAATGATCGCACTCAGGTAATGATCGCACCCCTGAAGTTCGTCATCAAAATACGATTTTTTTTTTTTATTTCCCGCGGAATTATCGCACCCTGAACTTGCCGCAGCCATATGTTGTATGGGGCCAAGTCTAGCTGACGATGGTTGGGCTTACCTATGTTTCCTCTTCTTTCAAAGCGGACATGGCTACGTTATTGCCGCCAACTTGCCGATATTAGCGATATCGGCAAGCATGAGTTCATTATTGGCCCGGAAGAAACTTTCACTAAATGCACATAATGTACTTCCAAGAGAAAGAAAAAAAAGCGCTGAGCTTGCTGCGTCGGCAGCCGTGTCTGCTTTGATGTCCCGCGCTGCGCCAGCAGCAACCGCTTATTGGTCGACCTGATCTCACTTCGCAGGAAACTCATTCCGGCGCGTTCCGTATTTCATGAAAACACTGCATTATACGTCACTTTTCAATGCGGGTGGCGGTGTTCAGTGGACTTTTTATTATGCTTTTATTTATTATGGTTATTATGTTCATGAGACCTACCGTGAAAATTCTGACCGGCAACTTACTTGTGTTTTCTGCGCTGAAACTTTTTGCACAAACATTTACCTCGTGTAATGAACGCACCCCTAAATTTGCATCATATATATTTGGGAAAAGAAAGTGCGATCATTATGCGAGTAAATACGGTATACGTTCCGGAAAAAACAAATTTGATGAAACTTGCAAGGCGGGGCGTCGCAAGAAGGGAAGACATCAGCGAAAGAAGCCATACACTTATCGGATATTTCCGTTCCATATTTCGGTGTCCCTGCGTTCTCCACGTTTCTCCGCAGTTCTTGAAAAATGACGGGTCATAAACGTGGGGATACTTGGAAGTCATCTAGGTCGAAATTCCAGCGCGTCGCAGCCGGGCTGCCAGTATAGCTTTCGATCGCTGGAGGGGAGGAGAGGGACGTCAGTTTTACGGTTTTGCTGGCTTTGCGGCCGACGTCGCTACACGGGCCATTGACTTCTGCCGGGAGGATTGGATACCGAAAGGGCGCTCTGGAAACCGTTATTCGGTGATGCCACGAGGGGGCAAAAAACAAATACAATCGCGGGGAATTCTTAGAACTTTCTTCGAGTAGAATGTGAAGACGTGAAAGCTTTGTTGGACCTTCTGTTGAACTGCTCTTGAACTTTATTAAAGCGAAGCTTTCTGTATCCGTCACTGATGGCGTAGTTCGTCCGAGAAAAAAAAACTAACTGCGGGAAAGCCAACTTTACACATCGGATTTTACAAAATGATGATGATAAGCGAAGGTACGTCAAGCGCCTAAATCAATGCTTCCCGTAGTAGGAATCGGACAGCTGGGTCCCTCGCGTCGTGAAGCCGACGTCTGTCCGATCGCGCCATTCATACACGGTCGAGGCAGTTTGGATTTCGGACTTTGACTTTGACTGAAGTTGCACGGGAGAAGGCTTAACGTTTTCACCATCTTTCTTTTAAGAAAGGGGCTTTGATTTTTTGTATTCCAAGCGTTCAGTGAAACATAGTTTAAGGTTTTCTTTTAAAATGACAAACTGTTTGGCTGCGCACACCGTATCCAAGGAAGGCCTTGGCTACGCTTGAGGATGTCTGGGCACCACGGCGGGTGACAGCACGGAACTGCTGCGTATTGCCGGCCGGCGATGTACACTTCGTAGGCAGCGGGAGCGGCTGTGTCGCGTTCGACGCTACCCTGTCCCTCTCCCCGTGTTTCAACTGCTGCTTCTGCACCGAGCCATCTCGACTGCAATCGGAACAGCCAACTGCGAGCCGAAGAGAGCGAACCAGCACCACTGGAGACGTACGGAGACATCCTGAGATGGTACCGCCACAACAGGCAGCGACTAACTGCCCCAAACCCGTAACTGACGCGCCGCGAAGGCGTGCTATACCGCCAGCTACAGACGGACTCGATCCTTACACCCGTGCTCGCCAGATACATCTGCCCAACGCTATACAACACGGACCGTTGCATCATCTGCAAGACTGCCCCCGCTACGACAGCGCACATCCTCAACGATTGCACTCACCTACAAACACACTCTGAAGCACAAGAATTGCCACCAAAAGTGCGAGAAGCCATCACCTCCTCAGACTACAACACACAACTCCAGGCCGTCCGGCAGGTGGAGGAAGCCCTGACCCGACAGCGGGAAGGACCTGCGGTGGCGCAAGCCATTACGGGCTCGACCCACCTGGGATCGGGGCCGACCCCCACGGCCTAATTCACTCTGCCGGACACGCAATAAAGTCTCTCTCTCTCTCTCTCTCTCAAGAGCCAGCCCGAGAGAGGAGAGAGAGCGAGAGAGAGGAAGCGTCTAGAGAGAGAGAGAGAGAGCAGCTCGGAGGAGAGAGAGAGAGGAGAGAGAGAGAGAGAGAGGATAGCGACCTCGAGAGAGAGCTCTCTCTCTCTTCTCTCTCAGAGAGTCTCAGAGCGAGAGAGAGCGAGACGAGAGACGGAGAGAGATCTCGAATCTATCTAAAGCATCTTTGCTCTCTCTCTCTCGCGATAAGGTCGATGCTCTTTCTCTCTCTCTCTGCGCCTTACCCGTGTTCTGTGCGCGGATATTTCCCGCCTCGGGGAAACCAGTCTGAGGATGCTGCATAAGTGAGCTAGAGGTAAAGGGCTGCGTGATGAAAGGATACGGCCCCAACTATGCCTAAAGATATAGCATACTAAACAATGTGCTTAAAAAAAATGGCGCCGTGCTTTTGTTGTCTGAACTTCTTCTGCTCAGGTGATTTCGTACCAAAACCCTGAGCAAAAAGGAAAAAAATGAAGGCCTACCGCACGGTGGTTTGAGGGCGTTCCGTCGACTTTCGAAACAGTGGGAGACGAAAATTGCCACTGTTGCTATCATTCGATCCCACCTTTCCACTTCCATCTCCGTTCTGGTTCTTCAAACTCGGCGAACTTCAATCGCCCGTACGGAACAACAAAAGACTACCCCGCATCGGTCTAAAATATAACGAATGCTAAAGAATGTGCCTGAAAAACGGTGACGCGGTAGTTTTCAGCGCATGAAATATTACCCCGTTGAGACAAACGAAAGTCCTCTGGAGAGTGGTTTGAAGGCGTTTCGTAGAACTTAAAAAAAGAGCGAAAGGAGAGATCGGGCAGCGGAGGGAACGGGCTACTTTACGACCATTCTAATTCTTCGAATTCCGCGACTGCAAGCGCCGGTATACAAGAAAAATCGCAGCTGCGCTCACTGCGTTTGCGCTGTGGCCTGCCGTTTTCCAGACACTTGTTTTTCGGCCGCCGCAAGAGTGGTGTTCGCAGTACATCCACTCCGAACGGCTCTTGTAGCAAAAACAATGCAGCGAAACCGGCCTTACGTCGGGACAGTTCGAAGTTTCAAAAGGTTAAGAATATCCGCCCTTTCGAGTCTGTTTCCGCCTTCGCCAAAACACGCAGACTTGGTTAACTGGGAAAAGCAGGTCCATGTTTTCAAATCCATCTTTTCGACCCATTTTCCCGCCAAATAATAAGAAGAAGACAGCGGCACGTGTCGCGTCAATCGTGGTAAGAAGCTTCTCGCGAATAGACTTGTTTCCGTTGCTGCCTGAAGACCTTGGCAACGGGCTCCCAAGAAAACTACTGAACAAAGAAACCGAGGGACGGCCCAGAGATGGAGCTGCGGGGTCAGCGTCAGGAAGTGGCTACTTCGTATACAGGTATCCTTCTTGGTCGTAAGAAAATCGGAGAATGTATAGTCACACACCCATCGGACAATGTATAGTCACGCAGCGAAATGAGCATGATTTGCGGATCGGCGGCTGTCTTGTGGGTGTGCTTGGCGAGCGTCGCTTCGGCAAAGGTGTACTGGCGTCATTTCCGTGACGGATATGACGTCAGTGAAATCATGGTGTATCCCGGCATAAAAACTTCAGCGTTAAAATATAAAACCCGAACACGAACAACTCTCAGAGTAACGTACTCTTTAGTACCAAAGGTTGCTTCCCCGCAAGAAGACCCTGTGTGCAGGGGTACACCCCTTACAGGCCGCTATCTTCATTGCACTGGCGTCATTTCCGTGACGGATAAGACGTCAGTGAAATCTTGGTGTATCCAGGCATAAAACAGTTTTGTGCTAAAAAAGCCGTTTTTTTTTCTTTCCGTGGAAGAAACTTACAGGGCCAAATAAGCCGCTTTAGCGCATGTGGTGCTTTTTAGTGCCAATCAGTGAAACGATAAATGGGTATTGGAAGACACCGGAACAATGAAAGGAAAAGCAAACCTAAAATAGGCCAGTATTCATAACGTATCCCAATGGATTTACAAATACTAAGCCCAGTTTTACCCAGTGTGAAATCTGCTGAAACAACGGAGCTAAGTTCTCTTGTGTCGGCTCGAACGTCAACGGGCGCTCGCCCAAGAACGGCAGCGCCGCAGACGCGCAAATTCTACGTTTCGCGCAAAGGAATCAGCAGCTAAACGTCAGCAGTGGGAGGCAGTCCCTCAGCAGTCCCTCCTAGCAGTCCCTCTCCTAGCAGTCCCTCAGTCTCCTAGCAGTCCCTAGCAGTCTCCTAGCAGTCTCCTAGCAGTCCCTCTCAGCAGTCCCTCTCAGAGGGGAGAGAAACCCGCCCCTGCGATACCACTGCGCCATCTATCGGTGGGTCTGGGAACCGGTTTATGCAAGGCCGCCGGCCCGTCTGATAACCTTCTCCAACTTCTGCACGACGCACGGACTTCAGGAGACGGACGAAAACGCTCAATCCATAACAGCTCCGCAGCTAAAAATTGCAGTAGGACACCAGATTCCTGTAGCTTATTCGGCCCCGTTGAAGTTACAGAGCATATGCCAGAAAATCATCATCATCATCACCATATCTACGCCCACTGTTGGGCAAAGGCCTTTCCCATTAATCTCCAATTATCCCGGTAATGTGCTGAGGCCAATTTATCCCCGCAAACTTCTTGATCCCATATGCCCATCTAACTTTCTGCCGCCAGAAAATCAACCCTCCCCCAAAAGCCCACATCCAGCAATGCGGAACCAAGCACAGAATTGGACTTCCTATTCAATATGGCGGAACTCCGCAAGGCTATCAGGTTGGGCGGTCCACAATCTGTCCCTGGACATTACAAATTTACCTGGAAGTACCTCCCGAGGCGCTGCTCCTCGCTCAAATTATTTCCTTATGGGAACAAAGCCTCGTTCCGGACCATTTAAATTACACTAATTTTCCCAATACACCAAAGCCAAAGAATCCGCCCAACGACATTCAGAATCTGCGCCACAGCTCATTCACATTTTATTCTGCAAACTCATTGAAAGGCTAATCAATATTCGCATCACCCACTACCTCGAATACGTGCGGCCTCACTTTCATCATGCCCAGACTGGTTTTAGACCCAACACAGGGACGCGCGTTAGCCTGTGGTTAGTACGCCGCGTCATGAACTGTCCTCATTACAATAGAGGAGATCCAGACGTCGTCATGGCCATCGATCTTCGTAAGGTCTGATATTGTTAGCCAGTCGGTGACACTTGAGGAACCGGCCCTGGCCTACCCTACCAGCCGAGCCCAGACCTGGACTCCTAGAAATTTCTTGCAAAGCAGCCCCATACTGCTGCAGGGGTCTCAACCGGGATGGGATCCTCTTACTTACCACCTGGATAGAGGCGTCTCTCAAGGCTCAATCTTAGGACCACTACTGTTCAATCTGGCAATCTCCAGGGTAGCGCGCCGGCTCGACACTGAAACTGCGGCCAGAATAAAGCTGAACATTATACTTTCGTTCGGTCCACACATTAGGCAGTGCGTAGGCCAGTCGTCAAGAACGAAGAAATCACGCTATCGGCAGTCAGCGCCTTAAAAAACAAACTTTTTGGTTTATACAAGCAAGCTGTATCAGAGGTTACGCTTACACCAGCGTGCACGAATAATATCACCAATATCGTCTGCAGAACATCGGTAAGAAATAAGACTTCTTTAACTAACTACGAAATATCACCAAGCAACGCCAGGTAACCAATTTATATTTCCTTTTTTTAGTCAACCATGCATGCTGTGCACTCAAACGCGCAAGCGGAGCTGGTTTCTGCACGCAGCAGTGAGCGCAGGAGCAGTGCGCCGATATCTGATTTGCACAGACTTTGGCGCAACCAGCGCGCATAGCAATGCATTCTCCGTACGCCGGAGTCGCCTGTTTTGCGCTTGCTTACGCCGAGCTACATCGATGCGCGAGTACGTCAACATTACGCGCCCACGTGGTTGGGCCGTATAGTAAAAACGTTAGGATACAATTTTTAAAGCAAAGCTTTACTTGTTTCGCCCAGTGATTTCCTGGAGGATGCGCAAATGACCTTTTCACCGGAGACACACCCCTCGAAGCGCATCGCGTGATTCGCCGGGCCCGCTGTTGGCGCCTGCGGGGGCCGACAGCGGTCGCCACCGCCGCTGTGGCCGAGGCAGCCAACCACCCCGGCAGCCTCCCATGCATGCTACGCCGGGCCGTTTCGGGCAACGGGACTCGTCTCGCTCCCGGCAAAGAGGAACGGTGCGTTCGCCATGAATAAACGCCGCGTTCGCCCGGCTTCCTTTTGTGAGCGTTGCACGGAACCGAACGGCATTGAGACGTGGTCGGCAATAAAGCTAAATCAAAGGCTTAACCAAGCGAAACCAACACAAGACAAGACTAAGTCAAGCTTTTGCTTTGCATATCCAAGGTTAGCTGAGCTAAACCGAAGCCATTTTTTTTTCTGTTTTTCGTAGCCGAAATTCCGGGACTACATTTTTTTTTGCCACCCAGGAATAACAGTAACAAAAGAATGCTTTAGACTAAAATATACCCTTTTATACTTCCTCTCGTACCGCTGTTACTGTGCCTCAACCGCCTTTGCGAAGAAAGAGAAACTGACAGTCCACAACCGTATAGTATTAGCAACTACATCACATGTCCCGAGAGCCGACAGACCAGCGTCTCCAAAGTCTGTTAATTAATTGTCGAGTCTCTCCTCTCTAATTAATTGACGTAAAAACGCCATCACTACGATAACAATGACCGAAAAAGCGATGCTGCCAATCCACCTACCAAAAAACAAAAACAAAAACAAAACCAAAACAGGCGAGGCTTCTATTTATGGCCGCTGTCCCAGCCGCTCGCAACAAACCCGGAAAAGCGGTTGGCGCCGTTCAGGTTTCGTCTAAACAAGGTGATCAAAAAGTGAGAAATCAGAAATCAAAAGTGAGAAGTGAGAAAAAGTGAGAGAGAGGGCGGGGAAGAGTGGAAAGGAGAACAGATGGAGAGAATGAAAAAGTGGGAGAAAGAGAGAGGAGGGAGAGAAAGATATAAAAGTGAGAAATCCGGGAGAAAGAGCGAGAGGAGGGAGAGAAGGGGATGAAAAAGTGAGAAATCAACCACGAGAGAGAGAGAGAGAGAGAGAGAGAGAGAGAGGAGAGCGATATAGAGAGAGAGAGAGAGAGAGGAGAGAGAGAGAGAGAGATGAGAGCGCCGCACAGGGACCTGTCGACCGTAAATGAGGCACCGCTTGAAAAATCTCCAGCGGGGTCTGCTGCGAAGAGCTGAGGGACAAAAAGGAAAAAAAGTGTCCCTCGTTTGGTCGCCGGAAACGGAAGCCGCAAACTCGGCGCCAACAACAGCCGCGCCTGCTTTCCCGATTCACGCGGCGTTTCCGACGGTGAGGCCTTCTTCGCACGGGCTCTGGTGGCTCGCGTCGGCGCGGTGTTTGTGTCATGCGGAGCGATGTTCTCCCGGTCGTGTGCGGTCGTAATGAGGGTGGCTTCCTCTAACGAGCTCTTGGCGCGGCGTTGGTTGAAAGCCAGCGGTGAAAAAAAAATAGTCAAAAGAGAAGCGGTGCTTGCACTGTACAGCGTCGAGCGTTCGGGGGCCGCTAGCCACAGCGGATTTGCGAGAGAAATAGTAATTCAAGGGAGACGACTACATACACGGTCGTGCCGCAACTGTTAACTTTATTAGAAAGGAAGGCCAAAGGCCAGGGGGGGGGGGGGTGGTAAGGAAGGGAATGGGGAGGACGGAGCACAGTCTTTATGACGTGGGCTTTAAGGGATCTCTTCAGAAGTCGTGCAGACCACAGCTAAATTGCCCGTACTAGGCCGCTTTCTGTGGCATAAGTGATGATTTCGGAGAGTGTGTCGTGTGAGAGGGATGTTGGGTCGATGTAAGTTGAGGTGTCGTGGTGAGGGGGAGTGAATGTACTTTCGGCGCCGCTTCTCGGCAGCTAGACAAGTGCTCTTGGGGGAGACGATTGAGCGTTTCTGCTTCTTGTCCGACCACTGCCGCCGGGATCAAGCCCGCATCATTGGGCCCAACAGCAGAACGTATTCGCCAGTGCCACCGCGGCGGGGGACGCCCTGTTGCGTATGTCCCGTATACGCAAACCGAAACCGGACTGTCGCCTGAACTGTCTAAAGACGTTATCCTAAACGAGTAGCACGCAAAGCCATTCACTGTTTTCTTCATGCAGCCTATTCCGGTTCGAACTGTCATACCAAAGCACTTGCCCACAGTTTTTACTGCGAAGCAGTGTACCTGTAACCAGCCAAGAAAATTTTCGTGTCCGCGTCAGCAGAAAATTCCCAGGCTACTATTGGCTACACACACAAAAAAAAAAACATCCCAGGCTACTATTGGATACACCCAGGCTGGCTATGCAAACAAACTACTGGCACCGCCAGGGATCGAACCTGGGCCCGAAGAGAAGCGGAGCGAGAGGCCGTCGTCTTGCCGACTAAGCTGCGCCCACACGTGGAGACGGGGAGACAGACGGTGGTTTTGATTCAGCGTCCGGGGAGGGGGAGGGCGCTTTTTGGAGGCGGCACATGAAGCAAGAGTGAGGGGGAGGAAGTGAGAGAGATGACGCCGTAGTCACGCGTGCCGCCCTCCTCCTCACCCTTCGAAAGACGCTCCTCTTCGTTTTCTTTGTCCCGAGGTGGCTGCCTTCGGGACCCCGCCTCGCAAATCCCAGGTAACGGCTCGCAGAGCCTGTGGTTTCACTCTTTGTAGAGCCACGTGTGCGAATTCAAGTGACGCCGCATGGGTAACCGTTGCGGGTGTCGTTTGGGTGTCGTTTACAGCTTCGCAGTCCAACCACATTCACAGCGTGGATTGGAGCCAATTTTTTTTTTGCTTACTCTTCCTTGATAATAATACCGTAATTGATTTTTCGGTTCTGCGTATTCTTCTTTGTCTCTTTTCTGCTTGACATCGGTTTCTTTGTTGGTAAATATATACTTGCGTTATTGTATGAATAACTATGTATGTCTGTACTATTTCTGTGCTGTTATGTTCACAAGTGATTATGTGTTCTTTCTTATTCTGATTTTTTGAGTTCCATACATCAGAAGTTGTGACAGAGACCCTCACCACTGTAATAATACCCGTGAGGGATTGACGGTATTTTGTAAGTAAAAAATGCGCGCCAATTCACCCGGTGAATGTGGTTGGAAAGCAAAGCTAGACACGACACCCACAACAATTGCCCATGGGACGTCACTTCAATTCGCACACGTGGCTCTACAAAGGGTGAAACCAGAGACAAAGTGAAACCACACCCTTTATTACTTCAAATAGATATTCTTTGCTAACGTTAAATCAATGCATGATCCGTGAATTGTGGTTGACTGAATTGTATTAAACGCATGTGTTACATGAGTGGAAAATCTTTTTCTAAAATTGAAGGAAGCTCAAACCCGGTGTTAGACGATCTCACTTTCCCTCCATCTTTGCCGCAGCCGATGGAGGCAACGAGGTCGGCGGAACGGTCGGAGGAGAAGTGAGATGCCATGCGTTGGTGTGAGCTTTAAATTTTTTCTAGCTCCTACAGCATGCGCAGGGCGCGCACAGGGCTTCTACACGGGCCGTGCGCGGAGCGCACAGCGGGGCAAGAGGTCGCGTGACGCTATTACGTGGAATTTAGCGTAAACGCAAAAGGTAAACTTACACCTGTGCTCGTTCTCCTCCGCCTCCCTGTGCACTCGTAGCTCAATTGGTAAGACAACGGGCACTCGCTTCGTTTCTCTATTGATTCCAGGTTCGATTCCTGGTGGTGCGAGTAATTTCTTCCATTTGTTCCCGGAATTTTTTTTTTGTGGCGCACGCCCCGACGAAACCGTTGGCTGGTAGAGGTAGAAAGCTTTGCTTTAAAAATAAAATAAGAGATTTGTTACAACGTGGGTCATGAAAGCACACACAACACACATCTAACGGCACTTTGAAAGAAAAGGAAGTATATTCGATATCCAGGTATGCACATATGGAACATACACACGCCCAACCGGCATCGCGCCTGCAAGGCATTCGTCTGGTAACCGGACAAGCAATTGCCTGTCAAGCGAGATCCCGTTCCCTTGTGGATACAATCGCGGCATTTCCTGCGCGTAGTCAGCGCCATCTACGGCTTCACTCGCAGCACTCATTCTATTCTTTTATAAAATTGCTGAAAGAGATCCGCCACACTTTTGCCAGATGATCGTTCATCTTAAAAAATTTCTACGACCAAAATGATTCTCGCCCTGACTCGTATCCTCTGCTCATTAGCTGTTCACTGCTGCCCCCGTTTTGAACGAAATGCACATAATTGTTCATTGTGTTTGGTTTTGTTTTTCATCTTGTATTCAACTCATCCATATGTGTACATAGTTGCAAATATGCGTTCTAAATTTTTCCTACATTGGCTTGTACTGCAACATATATCGTGTGGAAAACAAAAAAAAATGTAGTTGATCCTTCTTTCATAGGAATCGGTAAAACACGAAAGCGAAAGGGGCCTCCACAGGAGTAGTTAAATGTTAAAGGAACCTCCTTCATGTGCGAAGGGTTTCCGAGCCTGACCCCGCCAGACCAAGTGACGCCGACACGCAAGAAACGAAAAAAAAAAACGGTTTATTCCGGGACAACAAAAAAGAAAATGACATGCGCAGAAACAGCAGCTTGAAACACATAACAGCCCTGAGAAACGCGCGCCTTCGAACACGAAGGCGCTGGTATCGAGGCGCCAACTGTCGGCGCTCATTAGCGTCATGATCGCTACTTCGCCTCGCCTCTCCTAGACGGCAGTACCATCTGAATAAGTCATAGGGAAGGACATAAGGCACGTTCGTAGAGCTGCTCGCGTCTCTGTTCATAGCGCAGTGGTCAGAGCGCCACGTACCTCCCGTTGCGGCGAGAGGCTTCGAAACCGGGCGCCGACGCGTCAATGGTACTTTTTCTGGCGACGTCACTTCCGTGACAGATATGACGTCACTGAGATTTTGGTGTACCCGAGCACAAACACTTTCGTGTTAAAAAAAAATCCCGGGGCATCTCCACTGACGTGAAACCTGGTGAGGGGCGAAGCATGCTTGGCGCCTTGGCGTTTATGCCAACGGAGGTGAAACCGTTGGGGGGTACAGGTATACAGCTTTGCTGTAAAAGTCTTTTGTCCTTGAAGCATCAAGCTCTCTAGCGCGAGTCATAAACGAGTGCGCCGGCGTTTTTTTAGTACGCGTTAGGGGGAGGCGTACACGAGTGTCCCGGTGTTTTTTTTTTTTTTAGTACCGCACTGCATGTACTCACCTCGCATCACCATCCGGTACCAGACACCCACATCGTCTGACCGCCAGGACATGCGGCGGTACTTGGGTATCAAGCGGCCCACACCCCAGCCCGCGGACACATACACCGCGCGCTGCCTGTCACCGTTTTTCCAGTCCCAGCAACTCAAGGCACAGAGGCAATACCTAGCACATATCGGGACCTCCTCGAACACTACCGGAATGAACGACAGCAATACCCTACTCTCCATCACAAGCTCGACCGCGAACAATCTGCCATCTGGCGCCGCTTACAAACCAACACGTATCGACATGGAGCTTTACTTCATGCGATACACCCGGGACTCCACCTGCGCCAATGTCAGTACTGCGAAGGCGATGCTGAACTATCCCAACACGCCCAGACCAGCTCTGTGGCCACTACCAACACCTAAACCACCCTGGCAGGCCCTGCTGTCTAACCCGAACTTGGATGCCCAGCTCTGGCTAACAACCAAGTCGGCGCGGGCAGCTGAAGACCACGGCTTCTTGGACTGAGGAAGCCGACCAGGACTGCACTGAGCGTTTATGCACTTTTAGGACTGCACTGACCGTTTATGCCTCCTCCACGCGTTGCGAAGCGTTCCAGCGCGAGGCGTAAACGAGTGTCCCGGTGTTTTCGTACCGTGACTAAATGAGACGAAGGTTACGACTACCACAGAAGACGACAACAGCCCGAGCGCCAAAAAAAAAAAAAAAAAAACAGCGTTGGGAACGACGCGTTTCAAACATTTGTTCGAGTCAAACCCTGCCGTAACCGGCATGTAGTAAGTGAAACGATCCTGGCCAATCCCCCAAGTGGGTATGCGCCACAAACTGCGCAGGAGGCCGCCTGGTTCTTGCTGCGGCAGGAAACTAAACATCCCCCTCGCGAGGGGCGCGATCAAATGCAGAGCATTTCCGGGGGCGCACGACGTTAAGTAGTTTGCGTTACGTTAATGTTGTTGCACTTGTTGCTGTTGGTTGTTGTATTGTAATTAAATGAGGAGACGTAATTACGTGGTCACGTGACATCATTTATTAGCAGGTGGGTATGATTATTGTGGCGCAGTGGGAAGAGCACCATGTACCTCGCGTTCCGCCCACAGGTAGTGAATGCGTTGTATCAACAGCTTCTTGACGTATTTTGAATGAGTCAAGGATATAAGGCGCGTTCGTAGCCCTCCATCCTGTGTCGGCTTTGTGGCGCAGTGGGTAGAGCACCATGTACCTCGCGTTCCGCCCACAGGTAGTGAATGCGTTGTATCAACAGCTTCTTGACGTATTTTGAATGAGTCAAGGATATAAGGCGCGTTCGTAGCCCTCCATCCTGTGTCGGCTTTGTGGCGCAGTGGGAAGAGCACCATGTACCTCGCGTTCCGCCCACAGGTAGTGAATGTGTTGTATCAGCAGCTTCTTGACGTATTTTGAATGAGTCAAGGATATAAGGCGCGTTCGTAGCCCTCCATCCTGTGTCGGCTTTGTGGCGCAGTGGGTAGAGCACCATGTACCTCGCGTTCCGCCCACAGGTAGTGAATGCGTTGTATCAGCAGCTTCTTGACGTAGTTTGAATGAGTCAAGGATATAAGGCGCGTTCGTAGCCCTCCATTCTGTGTCGGCTTTGTGGCGCAGTGGGTAGAGCACCATGTACCTTGCGTTCCGCCCGCAGGGTCGTGGGATCGAAACCAGGCGCCGGTAAGTATTATTTTTTTTGTATATAGTGTAGGGGAAGGGGTGCGGACTACGATCGATGGACAACTAGAACGGGTGACATCGTGAGTTAAAGAAATGCTCTGCATTTAAAACGTTTCCCGTGGTCGTAACAGAACCTGGGTCGTTCACATTATGAAGCACACGTTTATCTGACTGCGCCATTACGACACGTTCGAAGCAGTTTGGATTTTGGCTTCTACCTTTCGACTCAGGTTGGCTGGAAAAAGCGTGGCGTTTTTTTTAACCATGGGTGCGGTCCAATTTACCGTTTAGACAGCTTCGTTGCCGTCTTCGCGGACAGTACGCCATGTTAAGCCCCGTTCCAATTCGAACGAAGCAGTGAACGAAGACTGCTTCGAGGAGACAGCATCGAAGTCAGCAACGATGCAGGCTACCTTCCTGTCTAAACTAATAAGTGACGCCAGCGCCACCTTTTTGCGTATTAATGTTAAAACAAAAGCATTTGTTCCCTTATTTAAATATTTAGTATAAGTTACTAATGATGAAAATGACTGTGTTTAATTGTTTAATTACGTAATGTTTGTAATAACAACGGTAATAATAGTTACAAAACTTGCGGCTTGCGCAACTCAACATGTCTGCTATGAGGCTGTCGTCTGCGCGGGTGTTGCGCTTGCGACCGCGGCGCCGTTCCAATTTTATTCCTTTAGACGTCTAGTTAGACTGCTTCGTAGGCTGTCTACGAAACTGTCTTCGAATTGGAACGCAGCCCATGTTTCTCTTAAGAAAGGGGCTTTGATTTTCTCGAGCTTCATTAGCTCTAGAACTGTTTGCATTTGAAATAACTGTACATTGTCGACTTCAGGCTTAAAGGCGATAAGTCCAAAATGACAGGTCCAGGTGTCGCCCCAAACAGTAGCTTTACCCGCGAGAGACCGCTATGAGAGACTATTACCAATACCTGACCAAAACAAAAAGAAGGTATACAGCAGCCAACCACACTCACCAAGCCCCAAACAGTCCGCCCACACAGCCCAACCCAGCAAGCGAGATTGGACGAGCTTATTCTCCAAGTTTCCTGTGTGCTGTTTTGCGATTTGAAGGGACGAGTTGCTCTCTCTCTCTCTCTCTCTCTCTCTCTCTCTCTCTCTCTCTCACTCTCTCTCTCTCTCTCTCTCTCTCTCTCTCTGCGCAAAGACGGAAGTTGGATGACCAGGAAAACGAGATAGAGGAGGCAAGAAGGGCCAGGGAGCGGGAATGCAAAAAAGAGAAAGCGCGAGCTCCTTCGAGGAAATACGATTCGGCGCTTCTTAAGATCCCGGCAGCGCAAACAAAACCCCGCCCCCCGTGCCGGCCAGTGAACGTAGACAAATCTGACCCTCCAGGCATTTTTCCCGGACATCTCATATATAGTGTTTACAATTGCGGCCGACGTCGGTACACGTCCCACGCGCATCTGTACCGCGGGACATTTATCTTTGGAGGACGCCCGGCGCTCTTAGAAAGATGCAGTCCTCCTTCTTCCGCGAACATTTCGAGCAATGTGTACAAAGCCTGACAACGGCGTTCACGCCAGTGGTAACGCAAGGCCAGCGAAGGTTTCGCTTATCAACAGCCCTTAAATCCGGCTATCGGTCGTCATCGGACTAAGCCGAATTCAAAAACGACGTCTCAGCTGGTAGTCCCGTAACCTCGAAACAAGAGACCATCATTAAGGAAGGCGAAACTCGCAGGCATCTTCATGTCAGGGGCGTCGGAGTAAGGCCTCCCCATTAAGACATCCAAGTTTTCCTGTCGTCATGACCATCTCACATACTAGTTCCCCACTTGCAGAAATTTCTTTCTTTTTCTGGCGCCCACTTCTTTCCCGCCACAACTTTCGCGCCAAAAATTTTCGCGCGCGAAAGAAACTGCCGACAAAGAGAAAGAAATAAAAAGCGCGCGAGCGCTTGCGGTCTTGGCAAATAAATGCGGGCGATATATAAGGGTGTCGGCGCCCGTTTCCTTGTAGGTGCACGGAGGGGAAGAGCCTCTTACGGGAGCAACGAAGGAAGGCCACTTCCGAGGCCGGAAGGAGTGGTTCTAGACGTCGCCAATTAAGTTCCGGCTCCGACGAAACGTGTTTGCGTTTCCTGTACTCTATAATAGCCGGGCATTGGCGCGACACGGAGTCGCTGTTTGAGTACTGCCGTACGTATACAAAGACGCGCACCCGCTGTCGTTGGAGGCATTCGTTCATTGCGTTTTTCCCCTTTCGTTGAAAATGAACCCGTGAGCCCACTGATCGATGAGTAAACCAATGAGAAAAAAATCTTCAATATGTCTGTACGCATTTCGAATATCACAAAAATATGGTAACAATTTTTAGTCAATTAGGAAATTGACTAATTCAATTAATGGACTTGATTACGGTAATACGCATATTTCTGCTGTTTGGAAACAAACAAACAAATTAATTAAAGAAATACTAACTGGTTATATATACATTAACAAAACTGCCACCATTGACAGGTGAATCTGAACAAAAAAAATTGGCGCAGGCTGCACTAGTGGGGCAAGGCTACAAAAAAATTTCACCATCTTCCGGTAGGGGAACCCTGAGTAGTATGCGAAGTAGCTGCCATGGGGTCGACTCAAGTTCCCATTAGTTTTCAGTTCGATCGTCGCGTTGCGGGAGGAGAATGAGGGGAGCGGAGCGCGTCATTTATACCGCGGAACTACAGTGGCGCCCCCAGCGGAGTACGCAGCGGCTACCGTCGCGCCTCTAACCCTAAGCTGCTTCGCATTATCGCGCGCGGAGCCGCAGCTGTTGCCATTCGTTGCGCAATCCCGGAGAGGAGAGGAGCTTCGGAGAGGAGAGGAGCGCCGGAGGAGAGGAGGAATGCCGGAGAGGAGACGATATGAGACAAAGAGAGGAGAGGAGGAGGAGGATGCGCATGCGCAGTGGGGGTGTGGACGCCGCACAACGGCGGCCGCACAACGGCGGAGGGAACAGGCGCGACCGCAAGCTGCTGCGCATCTAAAACAGCAGAGCTGGCGGCCCCTTCTCCCTCCGTCGGAGACCCAGCTGTCGCCCCCTTCCCCCCCCCCCCCCCCATTTATTTTCCCACTTGCTGCTGAAAGGTCTCCATCACTGGCAGGCCCGGATCGTTTTCTCCATAGGCTTTCACATCTCTCCCAAAGTGAACCGCGTTAGTACGCGCTAGAACCAGCGCGGCAACCGGCTACGCGAGCTCGGCGTCTGTAGCGCGAACTCGGTATCTGTGCTCCCCACTTCTAGCGCGCGCACGTGAACTGGCGAGGAGAAGAGCACGTGAGAGATCACGCCACGAACGCTAGGTAGAGTGTTCTCGAAGGTCGAGCTTCCCGACGCCGAGCGCTCCTCACGAGGCGCAAGTTCACGGGCACTCGGTATTTTGTTTTTGCGAGCTCCTCACGAGGCGCAAGTTCACGTGCGCAAGCCTGGACGTCGCTGGGCGCTCCTCACGAGGCGCGCGCGCGTGCGTTCGGCTGGGCTGAGTTGTCTTGTAACACTCGACGGCAGAGCTAGAAGTTTAAACAGCTCCGCTTTTAAAAAGAAAAAAAGGGCCCATCTCCCTGCGAGGGGGACTCGAGTAAATGCGTCGCATAGGGGGTGGGTGTATTGCGTTAACGTTTAGTGTTTGGGGAGTTGGTGGTAGTGAATGCGTTGTATCAGCAGCTTCTTGACGTAGTTCGAATGAGTCAAGGATTAAGGCGCGTTCGTAGCCTTTCATTCTGTGTCGTTTTGTGGCGCAGTGGGAAGAGCACCATGTACCTCGCGTTCCGCCCACAGTAGTGAATGCGTTGTATCAGCAGCTTCTTGACGTAGTTCGAATGAGTCAAGGATATAAGGCGCGTTCGTAGCCTTTCATTCTGTGTCGGTTTTGTGGCGCAGTGGGAAGAGCACCATGTACCTCGCGTTCCGCCCACAGTAGTGAATGCGTTGTATCAGCAGCTTCTTGACGTAGTTCGAATGAGTCAAAGATATAAGGCGCGTTCGTAGCCTTCCATTCTGTGTCGGCTTTGTGGCGCAGTGGGTAGAGCACCATGTACCTTGCGTTCCGCCCGCAGGGTCGTGGGATCGAAACCAGGCGCCGGTAAGTATTACTTTTTTTATATAGTGTAGGGGGAGGGGTGCGGACCTGTTGTTGAGAGTGCGGGAGAGGAGGAGTGGGGGAGAGGGCGCACCTGGAACGGCTGTTGCGGACGCCGAGGCACGCCAACGCCGGGTGACATCGTGAGTTAAAGAAATGCTCTGCGTTTAAAAAGTGAAAGGAATCGATCGACTGCACAATTTCTCATTAAAACTTGCTTCAAGCGGACGTTTAAAGGCGATCGGGATTAGTCAACGATCGGAAATAGTCAACCTGAGACAAACATTTGACGCACGCACTAAGGAGCTGACCAACAGGGACGGCTCTCTCTAAGCTACCTCTCTGTAATACATCAGTAAATAAATGCTCATCATCAACACCATCATCATCACTCACCAACCACATGCGCACCGGTTGCACATTCCTAGACCATGAGAGCGGGGCTTCAACTTGATTTCAATGACAATTTCCTTATTTGCACTCCAAAGAGCATTGGGCTATGGTAATAAGAGCTCTAGAGGGCGTGACAATTTTTCCAAGCCCTACAGAGCACGGCAGCGTGCATTTACATCAATGAAATCGCAATCTTGCTTCATTGCAAAAAGGGAAAAATGACGTCATTATGGCATAAAACAGCTGACCCACTCTGGAGCGGTTTATAATTTACACGACCTATAACCAGGTCGCGGGTACTATCACTCGTAGTCTTGGCGTCCTTTCGAACGAGGAAAAAATAAAACCCCCAAGTCAATGTGGCCAGGCTTAAAGGGAGAGACCACCGCTTGTTGTAGAACGCGTGCGCTCTAGCTCATACGAAAGACAGCGTTTCATATACTGGGGTAACAACACAGAATTTCCAAACAAATTGGCGGAAATAATTTTAGTTTGCGCTAAACTTTCTGAAGTCTGAGAGGTGGCGCCGCGTAACGTCAAAACGTGGCACTACCATACGGATGCTAACAGCTCCGTCGGCTTCAGTGCGTGATTCTCGGCTATGCCAGGATATACGAGCGTGAGCTAAGGTTCAGCTGATTATTCTTAGGTTTTCTGGTTGTCTAGGGTTAGCTGATTATCATGCTTACTGCTGCTAAAACGATTTTCAATCCAATCCAATCCAGTCCAGTCCAGTCCAGTCCAGTCGTCACTGCTCCTCGCGCATGCGCAGCACGGCTCTCCAGGACCCACTTGAAACGGCTATCAAGCGGCTCCGGCGCAGCGTCGGACTTGGCTACTGCGCAACGGAGGCGCACAGCTGGGCACGCGCCAGCGCCAGTGCGTCTGCCGCGGCTATGACGTCACTCCTCTGGAAGGCGCAGACCGGAGAATGTGCAGACCAATTCTCTACACACCCGTACCGCAATTGGATTGGATTTCCACTCCACTCCACTCCACTCCAATACAATCCAATTTAATCCAATCCTAATCCATATACTCCATTCGAATGCTCCTCGCGCTTGCACAGCACGGCCCTTCAAGGTCCACGAGAAACTGGTCAACCTCGGCCAGTGTAGCTTACGCTACAAAACAACCTCATAAACGACTATGAAAGACTGAATTGTGTCATTGTTTCAGCTTTATTTTCATCTCACGTACAGTATGTTCCCGCGCACCTCACTGCCATGGTTGCCACCATTCGCTGTGGCAGCGTATGTAAGGCTGATGGACACAAAAATTCCACTTCAAACGCTCTAGGATCTTATCACGAAAACCGTTTCGGTTCGAGGTATTCCAAGGAATACAAAAGCCCTTTCATTTGGTATAGCGAGCATATATTCCACAAAAAACGGTTTTCTGTGATAGAAAACAAATTGAAAGAAAAAAAAAATCATATCTTGAAAATCATCATCCGGTTACTTTTTATGGCCGCATTTCATAGGCTAGGGGCGAGGTTCTCCGAAAGTCTTTTTTGTACAACAACCGTTTTTTTTTGTTTTTTTTTATAAAAACAACAAAAAGAACGAAAACAAAAGCTACTACTAGAATAGATCCTCAAACTTAAAAACTGAAAGAAAGTGACGCATCCAAAATCGAAAAAAAGTGTAGAACTAAAACGGCTCTCATGAAATACAGTAAACATTGAACTGAAAAACTGTGTTAATTCGGGCTTGTTGGTACATACTTAGTTTGATAACAGCGCTAGGACAGGACACAGAGAAGGCGACACGAGACTGGGCGCTGAATAACAACAAAGGGTTTATTTCGCCGCAGCTGAATATATACCCTGGGAAATAAAAACAATAAAACACACAAAATAATAAAATTGCGAAGGCAAGGGCTTGTTTCTATAAAAACGCGCATGCGCTAAGATTACAATCAATGACTTAGGTAATCGTGCTACTTTTTGTGCAAGTCAATTGACGCCATGCTGACGGAATTGTCATTTCGTGAATGGATAATGTGGGCCTCAAAGATTTAAATGTAGTGTTCAGCGCCCCTAACAAATTAAGCGGTCTCTGCCGACGAGTAAATGCGAAAAAAACCTACACGCGGCCTTGCTCTAAGAAGCACGGACAGCGATTCGTTGAGTGCTCATCGAGGGTAGTGTACGACATACCGCTGTCCTGCGGTAAGTCATACACGGGCCAAACAGGCCGCTGCCTAAACGACCGGCTACGGGAACACGCCTGCAACCAAAAAACAGGAAAAGGCAGCAATCTAGCCCTTCACTGTACGAAGTGTGGATGCACGCCAAGACTTGAACAGACACGTGTACTAAGAAGATATAAGGAGCAACGCACCAGGGAAATCTTTGAGGCCCACATCATCCATTCACGAAATGACAATTCCGTCAGCATGGCGTCAATTGACTTGCACAAAAAGGAGCACGATTACCTAAGTCATTGATTGTAATCTTAGCGCATGTGCGTTTTTATAGAAACAAGCCCTTGCCTTCGCAATTTTATTATTTTGTGTGTTTTATTGTTTTTATTTGCCAGGGTATATATTCAGCTGCGGCGAAATAAACCCTTTGTTGTTAGTCAGCGCCCAGTCTCGTATCGCCTTCTCTGTGTCTTGTCCTAGCGCTGTTATCAAACTAAGTAAACATTGCCCCACCATGTTAAACAAGCAAACTGCCGTCAAATAAACTGCCACAATAGGCACGTCTTAGTCAGTTCATCTTTTTTATATACTAACAGGTTATATCTATTAAAAGCGACCTCTTAACAGGAACCCGCTCGTGGCCTCATCAAAAGACTTCCCGAAGAAAACCGCAGACACACAGGTTTGTGAGAGAGGATATCTCACAATCACCCCCCCCCCGCCAAAAAAAAAAGAAAACTGACAAAATATCGCCCAACATATTTCTCCTTTAGCGGCGAAGTATCGTGCCTTGATTTTTGAACGGAACATCAGGACAGACGGTCGTAGTGGGTAGAAAGCTAACAATCGTAGAAGAGTTCGCCCAGCGCAAACACGTCCGGCCAGTAAAAGATGTGGATCAATTATTTGACAGGTGTAGCAATATATATATATATATATATATATATATATATATATATATATATATATATATATATATATATATATATATATATATATATAGCCCGTTGTACCCTTTTATCTCCTTTCCAACTCAAGAGGTCGCGCCTGTTAGAAAACACAAATGAAGGCATTTGCAACCTTTCGCGTGCACTGCTTCTGAAATAGGCCTGTCCCAGTCGTTTCGGTATCGCGCTAGCGCTGGAAGCTTATACCAAGAGATATCTCAGCCCGGCACTCCACCGGATGCCTTTGCAACATTTCCGGACGAGCTATCCCGAAAACATAGTAATACACAAGACAAATATATGCCAGTTTCCGGACGAGAGATGCTTGGTATACCGGGGCCGAGGCGTGCAGTTGGAGAAGTCGACCCGCCATAGAAAAAAAAAAAAAAAAAAGCGCGCATCGATTGTGGAACGGGATACTGTTCATTCGTTCTTCGTTTTATTTTTTGTTATTGTTTAGAAAACTGCGGTGTGATCTCGTACTGGCCGAAAAACTGTAGTGAACGCGGCAGCCGATACCAATGTTTCTAGCCCATCCTTTTGTTTGCCTCACGTACTATTTGGGATTCCGTGTCCACGGCATGGTTTGGTTTTCCTCGCGACAAGCACTACGGACAGAGAAGCCAAGCGCACAGAGATCTTCACAACGCACCAGTATGTGATATATGCAAAAAAAAAAAAAAATGACGGCGTCGTAAGGTTGCAAATCAAGAGGAGCCGGGCAGTTACATTTATATCAAAGAATGGCAACAGCGTGTCCTCGGAAAGTACACCCCCGTTCAGGATAACGGTCCCCCGATCTCGAGGAATAAGCACGGCTCTGCAACGAAAGAAAGGAAGAAATAAAGAATGACAGAAAGAAAGAAAAAAAGAATTCAGGAAGGAAGGAAAGAAGGAAGTAAGGAAGGAAGAAAGAAAGAAAAAGAAAGGAAGAAATGCAAAAAGGAAGGAAGGATGCAAATAAAGGAAGGAAGGAAGGAAGAAAGGAAGGAAGGAAGGAAGAAAAGGAAAGAAAGAAATGCAAGAAGGAAGGAAGGATGCAAAAAGAAAGAAAGGAAGGAAGGAAGGAAGGAAGGAAGGAAGAAGGAAGATGAAGGAAGAAAGGAAGAAAAGGAAGAAATGCAGGAAGGAAGGAAGGATGCAAAGAAAGGAAGGAGGAAGAGAAGAAAAGGAAAGAAAGAAATGCAAGAAGGAAGGAAGGATGCAAAGAAAGAAAGAAAGGAAGGAAAAAGGAAGGAAGGAAGAAAAAGGAAAGAAGAAATGCAGAAGAAGGAAGGATGCAAAGAAAGAAAGAAGGAAGGAAGGAAGAAGAAGGAAGGAAGAAGGAAGGGAAGGAAGAAGAAACAAAAGGAAGAATGCAGGAGGAAGGAAGATGCAAAGAAAGGAAGGAAGGAAGGAAGGAAAAGGAAGAAGGAGAATGCAAGAAGGAAGGAAGGATTTGCAAAGAAAAAAGGAAAGGAAGGAAGAAAGGAAGGAAGGAAGAAAAAAGAAAGAAAGAATGCAAGAAGGAAGGAAGGATGCAAAGAAGAAAGAAAGGAAGAAGGAAGGAAGGAAGGAAGGAAGGAAGGAAGAAAGAAGAAAATGGAAAGAAATGCAGAAGGAAGGAGGGATGCAAGAAAGAAGGAAGGAAGGAAGAAAAAGGAAAGAAAGAAATGAAAGAAGGAAGGAAGGAAGAAAGAAATGCAGGAAGGAAGGAAGGCTGCAAAGAAAGACAAAGAAAGGAAGGAAGGAAGGACGGAAGCAAGGAAGGAAGAAGAAAGAAGAAAGAAAGAAATGCAGGAAGGAAGGAAGCAAAGAAAGAAAGAAAGAAAGAAAGAAAGAAAGAAAGAAAGAAAGAGAAGGAAGGAAGGAAGGAAGGAAGGAAGGAAGGAAGGAAGACCGAAAGAAAAAAGAAAGGAAGAAATGCAGGAAGGAAGAAGGAAGGAAGGAAGGAAGGAAGGAAGGAAGGAAGAAGAAGGAAGGAAGGAAGGAAGGATGCAAAGAAAGAAAGAAAGAATGAAAGAAATAAAGAAAAGAAAGAAAGGGACAGCTGTGCGCCCATCGCCCAACCCTGAACTTACTGAGATTGGCTACCGCTGAGAAAGCGACCTTATTTTGAAACAAATGCGAAGCGTATTAGCGAGCGAAATGCAGGTATCAAGTCGCGCACAATTACTTCATGTGGTATTTTGGATTACATATTCCCCACAGCGGCACGTAGCTTCCATACTTCGTTAATTTGTTCATTTTTATGACATCCACCCCGTGATAAGTGCAGCAAGGACGCCGTTTAAGTTTTACAAGCGGACGAAATTTAGGAGCACATTCACGGTTATGTGTGACTTTATGACGGTGCCAGATTGGCTAACAAACAGACAAGTTTCTGCGGTAGAGCGCCTACGCACTTTCGTTGTTCGTTTAATCCTCTGCTCCGCCGCGGGAGTCCCCAGTTCCGCATTCACCACTGCGCTTACTGTGCTGAACTGACCTCACGGCTGATGACGTCACCGATGACATAAGTGACGTCACTCCAGAAGCATAATTGCATTCGGTCGCAACCTAACATTCCAGTTATGTCGTCGAACGTTTGCACGACCCCTTTGGAAGTGACTTTAACGCGTATTTATTAGATGCGATGCATCTCTTGCTCTCGGGCTTGTCCCTCCTGCGTCGTCGTCGTCGTCGTTGTCGCGGTGACCGCACACCACCTGCGCATGCGCAAACTCTACTCCGTTCTTCTCGCCAACCGCTGTGTGCAACGCGCTCTCTCTGTCTCATTATCATAACAGCTGCGCGCGCTTCGCTGACGCTTCTCTCTCGCATTTGCTCTCGCTGCGGAAGCGCAACTCTCCTCCGTTCGTCTCCTCTCCTTCAAGAGCTGAATATAAAGCGGTGAGCGCGCTGCGCCGGTTCAGTCAAGTGCGTTCGCTTGACTGCGCTTGACTTTGCCCCATCTTCCCGCGTATGAGAACACCCGCATGTGATGGAATGCATCATACGCGTTCACAACACGTTTCACGCGATTTAGAGAATCAACCCAATGGAAACGCCAATTGAACACCCCCCATGCGTCGCATCACATCAGGGTTCCCTCGCGGGAAGATGGGCGTAATTTTTGCCTCTCGTCAGGTGTGTAGGCGGCTACTATCACGGCACAATCACACGGGTTCGCTCGAAGGACAGCGCCATTTCGGTTACCACACGCAGATTACTACTTAATTAGCACTCGCAGGGTAAAGATATTACCCGACAGCTACAGCGCATGCGCATAAAGGGATTGCGGGTAGCGGTAAGGTGCCACAATCCGTCCGCCCCCGCCGGTAAGCTGTACGCGGGTGACGTCACCGACAAGACTGCGCGTTTGCGTATGCACATCTTCACTACACTCACGGAGACCTTAATTTATTAACAGGCTCCGAAGCGCACGCCATAAAGGATAACTAAAGACAAGTGTTAATTTTTACGAATCATAGCCAAGTGGAAAGGTTCAAGTTGGTTATACCTTCGCCATAGAAAGGACGCCATGTTCAAAACAAAGCTGACAAGACGAAGTGGTGGGACCTAACGACGAAATCACGTAGTGTTAAAAATATAAACATACCTCCTTTCGTTGAAGTAACGACCCTTGGGCGTATCTGCATTCTACGCAGCAGCGTCACAAGTAGGCTTCAAAATAGCGAGTTCTAGCTAGCCATTTTTCCCGGCCAGCTCCGCTCCGATAGCAAGCGGGAGCGGCATTGCGCATGCGTGGCGCGCTTGGCCGCCAACGGCATTGGCTCCGGTTGCGTTGAACGGGCCGACAGTAGTGGAGTGTACCGTCCAAAACGGTCAGCTAAAACTCTCTATTATGTTAGCTTTACGCGGATCCACCGTCCGGTACTTGCGCACAGGCGTCAAGCTTCCCCGCAGCACCACTCTTTATGCGGCGCTGCACCCTCTACAGGGGGAGGCCGCGCGCAAGGTCTCCGCACTTTGGCAGCACCAGATTTTCGTTGAAGAGCGCCATGGGTAGCCGTGAGCAAAGAGTGCGTGCCACAAGGAGCCAGGCGAACGTTCTTTCTAAAGCAAAAGACTTGCTTCCATTCCTGAGTAGTCTTGTTTTATATCCGACAATGCAACGGAAGTGGTAATATATTTTGGTCCATTTAGAGTTCGACTGATCGCGCATGTGTTAAAATAGCTATATTATCAAGATTCCGGTTTTGACGCTTAACGATGGTTATGAAGTAACGCTTAATGATGGTTATAGGGAAGCCTCAAGATGCGTACGTAACACTCCCCTTTTATTAAAAATAAGCGTCAAATTTCATTTCAAATACCTGCTTATGAACTTCAAAGTTTTTTCAGCTGGAAAAGTGAAACGATTCCGGGGCGCAGTACTTACGCCTTCCATTTCCAACGGGAGCGTCGAACTCCCACTTGGCGCAGATACATAAACAAAGGAGCGGTTAGAACTCCGCGAAAGTTTAACGAAAAACAAAGCAACAAGACGCGACCTTTCCAGTCTCGCCCTTGTATTACGATGTTTTTTGTGTCTGTCCTGCGACGACAACAATCCCAGGTAGCCAAAAAATCCCAGGTAGCCAGGTAGCCAAAAACAAACTTTACACAAACGACGAAAAACCACTCACCTGAGTGACCTACGCAGTCAAGCGTTGGCGAATCAAACACCGCGGCATTTGCTTTGCACGCGTTAATTTGGAAGTGCTCTCCTTTGCGGAACCATCCAATTAGACGTAGAATCTCTGGTCGATAGTCGAGCGTCGGCGAATGAAATGCCACGGCCTTTGCCCTCCACGCAATTATATCGGAGCGCTCCCCTTTCCAGAAACATCCAATTAGACCATGAACATTGTCGATCATCAAAGAGCAGTCTAGGTGAGCGGCGAACAGGTATTGCACTCTCCCTATCAAAATTGATAGTTCGGCGCGGCCCAACGCCAGAAGGAACACAGCCTTTACGCTTTCGGCCCAGTATAAGATAGTCAAGATCGTCGAGGCACGGGCAAGAATAAATAAAATAAATCCCGGGCCACCTCCACTAACGTGAAACCTGGGGAGGGGCGAAGCATGCAGTGTATAAGTGTATTCTTGGCGCCTCGGCATTTTCGCCAATGGAGATGAAACCGTTGGGGGGTACAGATATACAGCTTTGCTGTAAAAGTCTCGTGTCTTTTTAGCACGAAGCGTTCTAGCGCGAGGCGTAAACGAGTGTCTTGCTGTTTTAGTACCGTGACTACATGAGACGACGGTTACGACGACGACAGGAGACGCCGACAGCCCCAGCCCCTCAGGCGCTTCGCCCCTAAAAATAACGAATCCCACGGCATAGATCGTGACAACAGCCAAGAGCGACACACAAAGAGGAAATATACAGAGCTACTTATGAGCCTTAGAAGTAAACACGGGAAACGGCTAGCATGTACTAGCGTAGTGCGTGAAGAATATTAAGCCACAGACGACGGAAACGAACACGGCACTCACTCAAAGGTAAAACATCGAATATCTATACAAAAAGTAAATAAAGAAATCACGGCGGTGCATAAACTTACCGCGAAGCCCGACCTGCTTATCTTCTGTTTACGTTTCGTTCTTGTTATTGTACTTGTCAGGGTACACACGCCAAGCTGTTATCTTGTCCGACAGTGATGCGTGCGCCTCGTTTCATCGCGTTCCTTAATCACCGCGAGAATTTCAAATTCTCGGAGCGCGTTCGCGCCCAGTTGCGCGCTTGCGGAAAGAAGCGCGCTGTAACGTGAATTCTCCGCCGACCAGGCGCCCTGTCATTAGATTCGCCGAGGCCCTCAGCTGCGCCTGTCTGTTTGCTAGACTGCTTTCCAAGCCGTCTCGCTTTTTCTGTAACTTAGTTTCGGCGAACACGTTCGTTTGTTTTCCACTGGAATCTCATCGTCTCGGTATGGTCTTTTGTTTTTACGAAATAAATAAGGCGCTCTCTCTCTCTCTCTCTCTCTCTCTCTCTCTATATATATATATATATATATATATATATATATATATATATATATATATATACACAGAAAGAAATGCCGGCAGTCTACAACGCCAAAGAAGGCATAGGGGAATGGTTAGAATTTTTTTTTACCGTTAGTGACGTTACATTTTTTTTACTGTTATTAATTACGTGAGAAAGAAAGAAAAACACGCATTCGAGATCTAATCGAAAGGCGTGGGTTCGGTCCCCACTCTGGGCGCGTGTTTTTCTTTCTTTCTCACGTAATTAATAACACTAAAAAAATGTAACGTCACTAACGGTAAAAAAAAATTCTAACCATTCCCCTATGCCTTCTTTGGCGTTGTAGACTGCCGGCATTTCTGTCTGTATTTCCTAACGAGCCCCTCATTTCCTAACCCTATATATATATATATATATATATATATATATATATATATATATATATATATATATATATATATATATATAATTAAGGTGAAGGGATGGAGGGAATGGAAGAGGAAGCGTCGAATAGGAAACACTCCTTACAGAGATGCAACACGTCAAGATAGAAGGGAGAATTATAAAATCCGAATGCCCGGAAGAAAAGAAGCTGGGGAGTAAAGGAGAAGGCACGGGAAGAATCTCTGCGCTTTTCGTAGCATACCGCGAATGCTTATGTCCCGTGCAAATGCGCAGGGAAGACAAGCGCGGCGAGCTCTAGAGCTCGTATCGTTATTCCTGTGCACAGATGCCGTGGAATCGTGAAAACTAAGAATAGGAGGATGTTAGCGACATAAACGAGAGATACCGCTGCGAAAAAATGATAATTAAGAAGCAGTGAGAAAGAAGAAGGAGGCGAGGGAAGAAAGAATGAAAGAAAAAGAAAAAGAAAGGAACAAAGAAAGAAAGAAAGAAAGAAACAAAGAGAGGAAGAAAGACAGAAAGAAAGAAAGAAAGAAAGAAAGGAGGAAGGAAGGAAGGAAGGAAGGAAGGAAGGAAGGAAGGAAGGAAGGAAAAAAGAATAAAAGAAAGAAAGAGAGAAAGCAAAGGAGAAAGAAAGACAGGAAAAGAGAAAAGAGAGAAATAAAGTAAGAATGAAAAAGAAAGGGAGAGAAAAGAGACAACAAAGAAAGAATAAAAAGAAAGAAGACAGGAAGAGAGAAAGAAAGGAAGGAAGAATGAAAAAGAAAGACAGGAAGAGAGAAAGAAAGAATAATGAAAAAGAAAGGAACAAAGAAAGACAGAGAGAAAGAATGAAAGAAAGAGAAAAAGAAAGATAGAAAGAAGGAAAGGAAGGAAGAAAAAAAAGAACGAAATGAAAGAAGAAAGAATGAAGAAATGCAAGGGAAAAAATCTAAACAGAGAAAGAAAGACGGAAAGACGAAGCAGAAAGAAGCAGCCTTGCGGTACCGCGTACGGTATTCCTGTTTTGTGCAAGCGCACGCACACGAACCACGCAAACATGCACACAGACACACGCGCACCACTTATGTTCCGTACTGCAGCGAAAAATTACCATTTCTAGATGCAGGAAGTCCCTACTTTTAGCCATTTTCCCTGCCGTTTTTTTTAAACAAATCCATGTACGTTACCCTGCAGGCTCTTTATCTAGCTCAGTGATATTTTTACGTAGATTTCTTTTCGGTTTGCGGCGTAAGGCAGCGCAACCTATGTTTATTTTACGTATCCTTGCGACCGCACACGCCGTTCAAAGTTCTAGCGTGAACAAATTTACCCTAACGCTGGTGCTCAAAATGAGGCGAATTATCAGTGTGTGTGTGTGTGTGTGTGTATGTCTGTGTTTGTAGAAGGTGGTGGATACATTCGGAAAGTCCTCGTACATAATGAGCAGCAGGTTACGAGTTCTCTGTAAAACCCACTTTTAGTGCAACAGTTATGCGACAAATTAGCGCTCCTTAGGAGCCACTCTACAAGAACATTTGACACCCATATCGAGTCATCTATAAAAGTAGGCTACAAAACCCGTTTAATAAATGAGATTTCAATTATCAATCGCCATGCGCGATTCGTGAAACAGACGGCATTGTACAGTATGTGAGACACATCGGCTCAGATTTTAACAGAACAGAAGTGGAGTCTGGAACGGGCACACTATTTCGTTGATTGATTGATTGATTGATTGTGGGGTTTAACGCGCCGATGCAACGCAGGCGATGAGGCGCGCCGTAGTGGAGGGCTCCGGATTAATTTCGACCACCTGGGGATCTTTAACGTGCGCCGAAATCTCGTACACACGGGCGTTTTTGCTTTTCGCCTCCATCAGAGAAGCGGCCGCAGCGGCCGGGAATCAAACCGGCGACCTTGTGCTCAGCAGCGCAACGCCTTAGCCACTGAGCCACCGCGGCGGGTGGGCACACTATTTCGGGCACGAACCAAGGATGGATGACCCGAACTAGTAGGATGGCGACACGGGAGAAAAGCCCAGGGAAAAGCACTTTCGTAGGGAAAAGCACTTTTCGTAACACTTTCGTAAAAAGATTTTCGTATTTATTTACTTAGTTTTTCTTTCTTTTGTGATCTGCTCGCTCACTCACCCACTCACTCACCAACTGACTCACTCAATGACTCACCAACCAATACACTCCTCGCTCACTCGCTCGCTGACTCACTAAAGTGCTCGCTCACTCCGTTCCTCACTCTGTCACTCGCTCACTCAGAGGATAAATCGGTTGTTGGCTAACTCGCTCGCTCAAAAGTCTATCAACTCGCTCGCGTCCTCCCTCACCCATCAGCTACTCACTCCCCCATAAGCGTACTTTCAAGTTTCTTAGCGATGTCAAGTTTTTACACCTCATTACTTACAATGCATGTTGACACCCTGGCCCTTTACATCAGACATCTACATTGTCTTTTATGTCATTTCATGTATATTGTTAGTCAAATGCTTTACATTTACCATCACTTCGTCCTCATAAAACAAGTTCAGTAAAGCTTGATGTCGGGCTAGTTGGTGTAACATACTTTTGAAGGTGAGTTGCGCTGTCTTGTGCATGTTGAAGGTGTCTTGTGCGTGTTATGTGCGAGCTTGTAGACTGTTATCAATTTGACCACTAATAATTGTTTTTTTTTGCCAATTTTAACTCTCAAATTAAATCTTCGTCAAGAACGAAACCGGGCAGCAGCAGTGGTGACACCAAACCATGGCGGGTGAACGCGGAAACTTTCGACTGCCTTTGAGAATTGTCGTGTAAATCGGCGGAACTCCTTCCAGTTCGAATGGCATTTGACATTTCGAACGCCAATCGACTGAAATGTCCTTTCAAACACTCGTGTAGCACAGGTGTCACTTTCACTCACTCACTCACTTACTCACTCACTCACTCACGCACGCACGCACGCACGCACGCACGCACGCACGCACGCACGCACGCACGCACGCACGCACGCACGCATGCATGTATGCACTCACACACAGACACTAACTCACTGGCGGCACTGCACAGAATTGCCCCAGCTGAGCGGGATCTCACACAACGCATTCAAAAGCTGTAATTGCGCAGAAGCACGCGAAAGAGGACGCCGCCATAAAAAAAAAAAAAATAAACGATACCGAAGCAAAATTCCCGCAAGCGCGCTTTGGGCGTTCCTTCCGATTCAAATGCCAGGCGTAGCGAGATTTCGAGAATGCGACGGCGCGCCGTTGCGTTTACCGCGAGAACCGAGCCTGCAACAGGCGGGGAGGAAACAACAAATTCCAAATAATAATCTCGCCTGCAATACCCCGGAGGAAATGATTTCTTCCGTTCACGTCGAGGCAGAATGGACAGCGTCACACCGATGAATATTCCGGTACGGAACTTTGCATACATTTTCGTGTTAAGAGATGAAAATAAAAAAAGGGGGGGAGGGGTACGCGCCGAAGCTGCACCAGGACCTAAAATGGGCTTATGATCAAGGCTAAAAATTCCTTTAGACCACCTGTATACTATGTTTTATATGCGCCGAAGTCTCGAAACACGGGTGCTTCAGCTTTTCGCGTCCATCAGAAAAGCGGCGCCACTGCCGAGATCGATTCTGCGCTCGTGGGTTCAACAGTAGTGTCAGCACTAAAAGATAGAAACGTCGCCGTTTTGCCCGCTATGGCTCCTTTGGCAAATACGTGTTCTGCTGGTTCAAAAGACCATTAAGTCACAATATAACTCTGTTCACTTTAAAAGAAATAGCATTTGGTAACCCCCTATGTTCTATTCCAGCACTGTATAGACGTCCTTTATACGAAAAAAAAAAAACCGCCCGGAATACTCCGAAACTCAAATTTGTCCCTTAAGTGACGCAATACAGGTGAGCACTAACAACATCAGTGTATTAACAGTACGTTTTGAAATAATCATCATCACCAGCCTGTCTACGCCCACTGCAGGGCGAAGGCCCCTCCCATTGATCTCCAATAATCCAGGTCCTGTGCTGACTGCGATCAAGTTATCCCCGCAAATGTCTTGAGCTCATCCGTCCACCTAACTTTCTGCCACCCCCTGCCACGCTTGCCTCCTCCACGAAAACAGGCGTAACTTAATCAAAACCGGTTCCCCTCGGGGTGCTGTAACTTCATGCCTGTGAACACGCATTTAGTCAGTCAGTCGAAAACCTGTGACAAAGCTGCAATCCAAACAAACTCCACTGCCGATTTTCAAAGTTCTTATTAAACCAATTATTCCAAAAGTCGAAAAGAAGGTCAAGCATACGGTTTAAACCCATGTTCTGCTTCCGCCATGTTCCATTTCAAAGCCGAACTTGGTGGAGTCCCGTGGGTCGTGACCGCTGAAATCCCGCCTAAAACGTCCGACTAGGCTGATCAGTGCACGTGATAACGAGCGCGTACGTGGGTAAGGCCAACGTACTCCCGCACGGAACCGGTCGCCGACTTCGAACGGACATTTTGCAAGGGTACGTTGCTGGAGGAACGGTATGAGGCATTGGAACAGATAAGGGAGGCAAACACACTACTCCGCTTCCAGATATCCCCTGCCTCCTCGCGACACGGGAAAACGCGGAAATAGTTCCCTAAAAAAAACTGTGGTTGATTTCTCAGTCATAGGAATCGGTAAATCACGAAAGTGAAATGTGCAGCGAAATCTGAAGCTGAGCATGATTTGCGGGTCGGCGGCTGTCTTGTGGGTGTGCTTGGCGAGCGACGTACTGCTGGCGGATCGCTTCGGCATAGGTGTACTGGCGTCATTTCCGTGACGGATATGACGTCAGCGAAATCTCGGTGTATCCCGGCATAAAACACTTTCATGTGAAGAAAAATAAAACCCGAAAATGAACAACCCCAAGTATAACACAATCTTTAGTACTAAAGGTTGCTTCCTCGCAAAGAGACCCAGTGTGCAGGGGTGCACCCTTTACAGGCCGGTGGCTTCGTTGTGCTGGCGTCATTTCCGTGACGGATATGGCGTGGGTGAAATCTTGGTGTATCCGGGAATAAAGGACTTGCGTGTTAAAAAAACCACCGGAAGTTAAAAATCTTAAATATTCATATATGAACCCGATTTTACGAATTTCCCTATTTACCGAACAAATTCAGATTCCCCCCGCAGTTGCCCATAGGCTTAATGCTTTTGCGAATTCGAAGTAACGAAACAAACTTCGCCGCCAAACCCGATTTAACGAAGCATTCCGGGAAAACAAGATGCATAGAAAAATAGGTTTTCGAAATTTATGGCGTCTAGAATGCGCTGTCACCGTAGGAGCGGTACAATCAACGCAGCGGAGGCATTCTCGTTTCGGTTCTTACGAAACTACAAACCGAAACTGCACGGAACGACAGACTGCGCATTTCTTTCAAGGCTTTGGGTCAGTTGCACCAGATGACGAAAACGGCGACGGGTGCTTGATCTGGCGTGCGACATATGGCAACTTCGGAGAGACTTTGTGAACGCCGACGCAGACGCGGGACACTGACACAACAGAAGCTCTCGACGACGAGGAGACAGCGCAGCTTATTTCCAGTGCACGAGAGGAGCCTGAAGATGCGAGCAATCCGGATACTATTGTCGAAGCTCCCATGCCCACGCCAAGCCAGGTGATGGACGCCGTCGACCTTCTGAGGCGGTTTGCTGGGGCACACGAGGGTGCCGAGGGCGCTTCGACTTCACTGGCCAGCTACGAGAAGTGTGTGCTCCCGCTGCTCACGAAGCACGCACAGGCGAAAATCACGAGCTTCCTCACAAGGCAATCAATTTGTCGTTCTCTTGATTTTACGAAGTTCCCGATTTAATGGACTTATTAGCTGGTCCAGAAGACTTCGTTAAATCGAGGTTTGGCTGTATGTATGTATGTATGTATGTATGTATGTATGTATGTATGTATGTATGTATGTATGTATGTATGTATGTATGTATGTATGTATGTATGTATGTATGTATGTATGTATGTATGTATGTATGTATGTATGTATGTATGTATGTATGTATGTATGTATGTATGTATGTATGTATGTATGTATGGAGAGGAGATAGGGTGGTAAAAGTGATAGGTCTGCTAGAGAAGGAAAGCGTGGAGCCTCTGCGCAAAACTAGGGGGAGTAGCAGCAGCAATGGCGCGGACAGCTGACTGCCGTCTACAGGCGCTTGTTGAGTCCGGCGGCCTCAAGGTAGGGAAGCCCAAGACGCTGGAGCGAAGTCTGCAGCACTCCTCGGTGTGCTGCAAACTCTGGGCAAGAGCAGATCAGGTGCTCCAGCGTCGCAGGCTTGGGACAGTGCACGGGCACAGGTGGGGGAGGCGCAGCGGCCTTGGCGGTGCAGTCGGGCTGCCACGTCACAGCAGTTGAGGCGCAGGCTTCGGGCGTCCCTGCTCAGACGCCCCGGGAGGACCCGAGGGGCTTGGCCACTCACGACTCGGCGGTCTGGGTGCATGGTCAGGGCCACTCGGGTCAGCTGCTCGCGTGCGTCCGGCCACTTCATTTTGGTTTTGTTTATCCTTAACTTCGCGTTCTTTTTTTTTTCCTTTTTGTAAGACCCAGTCCGCCCCCTTTTAACGTCGCTGCTTTTGTTCAACACGATTTTCTGACGCGCACAGGCTAGAATGGGCAACGAAAAAATCGCGGTTAGTTGCTCGCGACGAAATGAAAGGAACCGGAGATACGCCAAAAGGACAGCGAGTTCCCGCGACTTTTGGCATTTAATACCGCCTGCTTAACGCTGCCGAACGCGTCACCCTACACTACAGGTTGGACATGAAATGGGAGACGGTTAACCGGTTCGCTAAAGCACTGCAGTGTCCTTTCAAAATGAATCGGACGCTGCCAGCGGTGGCGCGACCCCGCTGTCTTAAGTCGGAAAACCTAGACAAGCAAGTTCCGGGAAAGCTCGCGACGTTTTCGTTTCGCGTCGCGCGTTAATACATCTCTCTCTTTTTCCGAAGGTCGCAATCGCGAATTTTATCGACAGCTCTGCCGCTTAATCTCGCGACCTTCAACAATTGCCTTAGCAGGCGACGGGAGCTGTTGCAATACCAGTGCAATAGGGTTCATCAATTATCTTCCTCTTCCGTCTATTTTCTCCGCTCAATTTTCTTAAGCCGCCGCTCTCGCCAGGTGAAAAAGAATTTGGGGGAAGAAAAAAGAAAAAAAAAACAAAAGGGGCCGAAAATATAAACCAAGGGGACGACGAGAACAGGAAGAGGAAAGGGAGAGAAAATGAGAGCCTCTCCAAGTCTCGGGGCGCTCCTCATAGGGAGGAAGATGGGGACGGAGGGTGGAAGAAAGAGCGAAGGGAAAAGGAGGCGGTAGAGAATCTTGCTACTCGAGGAGGGGTGGACGTGCCATGGCAACCGGCCAGGGCCCGGGCCAGCGCCGGCCCGGGACTGGAGGCCAGTCGAAGGGAGCAGGCTGGCGATCGGGAAAGTCCGGGGAACAGGAAGAGAGGGACGATGGAATGAGAAGAGGAGGGTTGGTGGGAAAGAGGGTGGAAGATTGACGGGCAAAGTTCCCGCGGAGCCGCCAGCGTCGCGGCCGCTTCAGACGGCAGTGGAGAAGCAAGGGCATTGGGAAAGGGAGAAGCCTCTGAAGAGTCGGTGAGCAAAAGTGGAAAAGCGGCCGGGGCGCGCCAGGTATACGCGCCAGGCGCCTTCTCTTCGTCGTCGGCGAGGAGAACAGGACCGGAACCAGTGCGGGGCCTTGCGGAGCACCTTGTGCGTGCGGGCCGGTCTCGCCGTGTGCTGCCGGGGAGGCTACTTTGGAGGAAACAATGTGTACCGGGCCTTAAATATATAGATCGGTAGCCGGACGGCAAGCAAGCCGACGCTATATTTAGGCGCTCTTTTTCACGGCGGAAAGCGTGGCTAAAAGCGTCGCTTTTTCGCGCACCTTCTTTATGGCGGCCGCGGCTTTGTTTTGTGCGCGGCCTTAGAGACCGAGCTTTGTTGTGTCTCTGTTTGCGACGCTTCGTGGTCCACCGGCGACGTCGATTCAACGCATTCATGACACTTGGTACAATAGCTACTTTGGTCGCAAGGGCACTATCAACTCGTAAATCGATGGCTAAACGGCAAAATTGCTCGACTAAACCAGCAACAATAAGGGGGCCCTTTATAGAGAAAAAGACATGCGAATGCTATAAAAAAACATAAAGGTTGCCCTTGACACGTGGGGAAACACGAATCGGTATTATGTGTTGCTTGGCATACAGGTCAACTCAGGTGTATTGCATTAAATCCACTTTATGTTGTATGGATATAGATGCGGATAGAATTAATATTACGTTGTGTTCTAATGTTAGAAAGCGTGCCTTTACGTGCTGTATATAGGCGCACGTGTCCGTTTAAGAACCAGTGTTGTGAGGTTCCAATACCATGCCCCGAAATACCAGCCACCACGTCTTTCACCCTGTCTCCGAAAGGAATTTCCAATAGCGCTCTTATCAAATAACCTAGGGATGCTAAGCTTTTGTCCTTCGTTTTAACTAGACGCCCCTGCTTTGTTGGAAACCTTTGTTGGGAACCTGCTTTGATTTTCAAAAAGTCAAAAAAAAAAAAAAAAAAGAAAACCGGCGCCCTTTGCACTGGGCATCGACGGCTGGTTAGATTACCCGCACGAAGCTCGTGAAGGGTTGAAGAACGGCTTCTGGAAGTGTTTTTTACAGGCAACTGCGCGTGGCTGCGGCAGATGGGAAGAATAGACAAATAAGGGGCATACCGAAAGGTCCTGAATTGCGCCCGTTGCTTTTTATGTTAGCGCGTTATTTTTCCTGGCACGGATAACTCATTAACAGTTTGTTCGTTCCACTGGATCTGTGTATACATACATATATAATATATATATATATATATATATATATATATATATATATATATATATATATATATATATATATATATATATATATATATATATATATATATATATATATATATATATATATATACATACATACATATATCAGCGTGTCGAACCGGAACCGAACTGAACTTGAACCATTATTTTTTGAGCCCGCTGAACCCGAACGGGAACTGAACCAAAAAAGAAATAACGGTTACTGGTTCATACCGAAACGGTTCGACCTTCCGTTGTTGATATTGCACACTCAATGCAATTCAGGCTTCTTTTTTTCTTGCACGTACCATCAACTTCGTACCCGCTCGCGCACTTTCCCATCCAGACAGTTGAACACTATCACGCTCTATGTAACAACAGGGGAAATGTATGAGCACCAATAGCAATGGTCTGTTGCTGCTGGATGCGCGAGCGTAGTGCAAGCTGACCAAACAAAATGTCGTTCTCGGCAGCTTGCAGGGGATATAAATCGACTTTGCCCCTTTCTCCTTCCCTAACTGCGACTTTATTGGAGCAATCAGGCTGCAGGAGTTCTCCACTGCGCAACAGCGAAAGCCCACACCGGATGTGTGCAAACCTTTTGCATTTCATAATTTCTTTAAAAGGTCCGATACCTGCAAATTGTTAATACTTGACAAGTGTGACCGCAGGAGCTGCAGAGTGGCTCAGCCGTTTGCTGCTGACCACAAGTGGCCTCGATCTCCCTTCCCCACGACCGTTTTTTCTGAAGTAGATGGAAATCGAGAACGTCCATGTATAGAGATTTTGATCCACGTTAAATATCGCCAGCTGGTTAAAATAAGTCTGCCAGCCTGCAATATAAGCTGCGCCTCGGAGCAGAGATATAGCACGGGGCATCAAATGCGCCAGTGTTTTTTAAAAATGTGCTTACACGGAAAACTACAAAAAGAAAAAAGCGAATCACGTTGTTTTAGAATATTACGCAAAAAGTAAGTAAAACCGAATAAGTAAATAAAAAAGGCACCAAAACGTGGATATTGCTCTATACTTTTCTTTGCCCTGCCTTTCACAACAAAACGTGTCATCAATGCGAAGGAAATGAGTTCCGTGGTCAGTTTTTGAGGACAGTACAGTGGAGAGTTCCGTTTTTTACAGATACAAATAATAACAGATTTATTTATTTATTTATAATACCCCAAGGGCTCCAGTCAAGGGTGTTACATGAGGGGGTAGATAGTTCACTAACAGGTGATTTGTTCGATGGCTTCTTTGAAATCGGCGATGCTGGACTGGTGCACGATGTCAGCAGAAAGATCGTTCCATTCTGTTGATGTTTGCACAAAAAACGAAGAGTGATGGGCAGTGGTATGCGCACGGGGCGGATAAACAGCTTTCGAGTTGTTGATACGGCATGAAAGACGATGAGCTGGAACGATAACATGGTTTAGGTGCAATGCATGATAAAATTTATGAAACAAACACAGTCTTGAAATTTTGCGGCCTGATGATATAAGTTAACCATGTTAGCTTGAGATTTTAGTTCGGTGACGCTCCTATGATAGGATTAGTCTGAATAAATGAATTTGGCTGCGCGGTTTTGGATGGATTCAAGTGTTTTAATAACATTGATTTGATGGGGATCCCAGATGGCCCATGCGTATTCTAGCTTCGGGCGAACTAGTGTTAGATAGGTTAAAAGTTTAACAGAAGCTGGGGCTAGACGTAAGTTTCTTCGGAAATAGCTAAGAACGCGGTTGGCGTCGTTAGTGATGTTCGTTATGTGGGATGACCATGTCAGATCTGAAGTTAGAGTGATACCGAGGTATTTACATGAATTAGCTGCTGTAATTTCCGAATCAAAGAGGAAGTATTTAGTGGATGAATAAGATTGTCGGCGGTGGGAAAGAAATGACACAAGTTTTCTGTATGTTAAGGGACATCAGCCATTTTTCGCACCATGATTGAATCTAAGATCAGACTGTCGGATGACAGTGTCGTTTGCATTGTGAAAAGGACGATAAATGACACAATCGTCTGCGAATAGACGAATGTCAGAAGCTAAGTTATTGGGGAGGTCGTTAATACAGATTAGGAATAGTAGAGGGCCAAGGACCGTGCCTGAGGTACGCCGGAGGTTACAGCGGATAGGGAGGATCTATGGTTATTAGCACAAACGTGTCAGCACAAATATGTCAGGGAAAACTGTTAAGGTGCCCACTTAATCCCTTGGCAAGAAACTATAGCCCTCAACCTTGTTTTGGAAGCAGAAACAGTAATAAAGCAGATGATACGTGCAGAAAGGCAGGCCAATACCTCACACTGTCCCATTCGCCCAGCGATAATCTTTTCTGCTTGTTCTGCAATTTTGCCTGTTTCAGATCTGCTTTTTTTCGAAGGTGCACTTGTACTGAGTGCTTAACTCGCTACATTACTTCTACTGCTACTCATTCGGAGGGGAGTACTGCTGTGAACGAATTAAATAGCGTCTACCTAGAAAAGTCCCATCTGATGCTCCTCGCTTAAAATTTCCCTTTTATTTTGTAACAGCATAACCTGTTATAAGATTCCGCAATGTAGCACACGGAACGATGCCCAGGGGGTCAGGCGGTACGATGACATACTGATTGTAATGCACACATCCGGTATCGCTATCGCAAAAAGAATTGCAGTGGTCAGAGCAATAATGCAGTGACTGAGCGTTAACTAAAGCTTACTTTTAACAAAAGTGTGGCTAACACATTCGATAAGGTGACAGCTAACAAATTATTCAGGGTGGCCAAATAATCTAATTAATTGGTAGTATTTATGTGCCTGTTGTAGGATTTTTCTGTTTTGTTACAAATATAAAAAAATTTGCGCCATTCGTATTACGCGCTGGTATTTGAACGCGCCAGTACGCTGGCCTAAATTTATGGCTTCAAGGTTAGCGTGAGGGGCGATTCCATAGCGCCGATTGCGATTCAAGAAACAAGGAAAGGGCAGACAGAAAATATATCACACCGTCATATCTCTTGGCGGCGGCTTTATGAATAGTCGCTAGGATAACATAAAGTCTGGGCGAGAAAGTAGGTGGTAATCGTCACCATTTCACCTGTTTTTCTAATATCTCGTAATTGTTTAAAGTTTGCTTTCCAGTTACGGCACTGCCCTTGGGGAACAGCAGCATTTTGAGTGTTTGTTTGTGTTTTGATTTGACTGTCGTTTTAGACTACTAAATGTTTTTTTTTTTTTCTAATTTCAGAGATAATTCAACTCATCGAACGGTTCGCGAACAGTCAAGCTCCGAACCGGAACTGTTCGACACACACACGCACACACACACGCACACACACACACACCCACCGCGCGCACACACAACACACACACCACACACACACACACACACACACAACACACACACACATATATATAATATATATATATATATATATATACACAAAGAAATGCCGGCAGTCTACAACGCCAAAGAAGGCATAGGGGAATGGTTAGACGATTTTTTTATTAATTACGTGAGAAAGAAAGAAAGAAAAACACGCGCCCAGAGTGGGGACCGAACCCACGCCTTTCGAAAGGCGTGGGTTCGGTCCCCACTCTGGGAAGAAAGCCTCGCGTTTTAACCATATTTCTCTCAAAGGGGCCACGCAGACAATACACAAGTTTGCTTCATTCGAAAGACTGCGTCGTTAGGATCATACTGACACCACTTTTAACGTAAATTTCGCTCAAATAAGCTACATAATCAGGAAAAAAAAGGGAATGGCCATGCGGCCCACTAACTCATTTCTCGCAACAGAACGCATGACGTCATATGTGGCAGCTCTGCGATTGGCTGGGGCCGGCAAAAGCAAACGCAAATCAGGCAGGACTTTTAAGCTTGCGCTATTTGCTCTCAAATTTAGGGCACATTCTTTTTACAGCAGTAAGAATGGTGGGGTGAATAATTAAAGTTACGAACGAACCCGTAAACATGGAAGTAGAAGTGCGTTACTGCAGTTGGTACTACGCGCACTATGCTTGTTACAGCTGAACAGCAGTGCGGTGCTTTGGGGTTGTCTCAGACGACACCAACCGATTGGCGTAAGCGACATTGTCTTACGTGACCCTGTTTGTCGAACATACCCCAGGTTCGACGAAATGATTACTACCTACTGTAACAAAAACAAGCCAGGTGCAAATAAGGTCAAAAACAAATCAAGGGCGCATAGCGGTGCTGCTGCTGCTGATGATGATGACTGACAGTGGTATCCTTCTTGTTAGCGGGGGTGATGCGCGTCATCTTACAAAAAAAACGCAAAAGAAACTAATCTATGTTTTACACTCTTCGTTTAATACTAGCGCTGCTCTTAGGGCAGGCACAAAAAAAACTTATTAGGCACAAAATACTCATCTTTTCTGTGCGGAACAGTATTGTGGTGCCATCTAGCAGGACTGACGGCAAACAATGCTCCGCAGTGTCAACACAGCACGTCTCCACAGTCATTATCATCATCTCTTCATCGATTTCATTTTTTCATACATCTGGTGTAGCAACCTAGGCGCCTTGGCCAGGCCAACCTCATCAGTATCATTAAAGACTTCTCTCTCTCTCTCTCTCTCTCTCTCTCTCTCTCTCTCTCTCTCTCTCTCTCTCTCTCTCTCTCTCTCTCTCTCTCTCTCTAGCTTCCCGGCGTAACACGTTTCAGCCACGCTTGGGACGTAAGCTTGTACATTGAATTTCTTGCGGCTTGCGTGGCCTAGAAGATCTTGGCCTAGAAAATTTTGAAAAAGACTGTACGTTATACGAAGAAAAGAAGAGTTTTTTTTTTTTATTTTCCTTGGGCCGCCAGGCATGCACTGTGTTTTACGTTATAAAACAAAGGTATATAAACACGATTCACTTTCGAAGCTTGCCTATCCCGGATGCGTGTTTCCAAACGCTTCGCTGCACAGAGCACCCACGTGACGTGTGATGTCACTGCGCCCGCTATTCTTTTGACCGGCTGCTCAAGGAAGCCCACCGTTCGGACTGCGTGGCCTCGATGTAAAGTACTGAGTATCGGTTGCTGGCGGCTTGGGTTCGAACCTCAGCAGGTCTTAGTTTTTTTTTTATTGCTTACCTGTTTGTTCTAACTTTATTTTTTAAACACAATCTACGGTTGTTTTTTTGTTTATAATGGTGATTGGTATGTTTTAGATCGCTTTAGTTTTGAGGCGCAGCCAATGACGACATTAATAAACCGTTCTGCCTCGCGCTAACAGACATGTCACGTTGGTGCTCTGTGCAGCGAAGCGTTTGGAAATGCGTTTCCCGGAGCTCCAACTCGCTACGTACTCATCCATCACCAAGCCCTTCGCCCATCTCGGCGCAACGCTTCAAACGCAGCAGTCACAGGCCGCCGCCCGACTCGCTACATAACGATCACAGCGTTGTTTCTTTTCTTCTGCACTGAGCCGAGCGGTAATTGGCAGCGGCTATTGCAGGATGATCCTTGCGGGGGTGACGTTGCTATGGCGGGCCAAGCCGCGCGCATGGCATATCCGTGACGTTGCAATCTCGCTAACAACTTAGGCGAATTAAGGGAGAACCCTTCCAGCACAGGCACGGCCTGACACTATATTGCTGTTTCTGGCGCTCGGAAACGTCGCTAGGGGGCGCCAACGCCGGTAGGCGAGGCGGAAGGAAAAGAAACAAGAAAGCCTGAGCAACCATCGTTCCTCGAACTGTTACTTTCGTGACGCCTGTTCACGGAAAGCGAGACGCCCAATGTCAAGGAGACCAAAGAGGGAGAGAGAGGGAGAGAGCGAAAGCGAGAAAGTGAGCGAAGTGCTGATAGTAACCGGGAAAACATAAAAAGAGTCGCGAGGACCTCACTATGACGCTCCAAGCGTCCGCTGGAAAAGAGCAGATACCATTGGCTCTCATACACGACGATGCCGCGGCATGACGTCAACACGGTGCTCCAATCAAAGCCCGCGACTACAGTGCTGCAATCACGACTCCTTCCGATAAGCCGGACGTGTGAAAAACTTGTAAAAATCCTAAAAAAGAGTCCGGCGGCAGGGATGTTGCAGAGGACACACAAAAGCCCCAAAAAGTTTCCGTCATCCCATACATTCATACGATCACACACCGCCTAAAAAAAGTGGGCCATCGCTATGGAGTGCAAGTGGATATCACGGCCCGTAACAAGTTGCGTTCTGTATGTGGCAGGCTTGACAGAAAGATATAGCGGGGAAGTGATACGAAAGGGGTTGGTTGTGGTGTCAACCACAAGGACCGGTATGTCGCATGCGCAATGAGAGTTGTGTACAGCATTCCTTTACCCTGTGGCCGAACTTATGATGGACAAACTGGCCGCTGTATCAACGTGCGTTTGAGAGAACATGAATTGTCATTAAAAGGCCTTGTATCATCCCATCTTTCTTCGCATTGTGCTAAGTGCAGCCAATGCAAACCTAATTTTCCTGCCACTAACGTTTTTATTTAGGTGCCGTCATCAAACACCCACGAAATCATGGAGGCATTCCAAATAGCAGAACGAGGTGATAAGTGTGTAAGCCAAACAAGCGTGTGTTTCCATCCTAAAGAGATTGCACATCTGCGTGTGCCTTGGCTGTAACATGTGTATATCTAGTTGTGGTATCACCGTGACCTTTGCAAACTTGTTTCGACCATGCGCACTGTCTTTTTATTACTTTATTGTTTGTGTTGAGTATTTATATTCACCCTTCCTGATATCAAAATTTCGTTGTTAGACCAGCGGCTGTCCTTGTGTTGCACTTCCTTCGTCTTTGTCTGAGTTCGCGCTGGTTCTATCCAATACTGACATGAAGGGAAGGACAAAAATAAGATCAGTGACTTGCGTACCCGGTACGTAGCTGGCACGTACATGGCACGTACTAAGTACGTACCTGGTACGCGGTGAATGCCAAACAAGCTGCCCTTTCAACGACATCGAACCCGACACGTGGGTAACGTAAGGCACCATGTATCGATGGACGTCAAGTCATGACTGCTTCAGACACACGTTACCGTTTACCCCTTCATTTCTAGGCCGCGCTGCACGCCATGAAGAGAGCGGCTACACGCATAGGCCGACGGGACCAGCCATAAGAGCAAAGAAGCGCCACCCCCTCGCGTGTATTTCCACTCGCGATTTGCTGCGCAGCAACGCTTCGCACAAAGGTCAGCTCTCCTCAGTAAAGGTTCGCTTGTTAATCGTCGTCCCCATTCTCCCTTCGTCTTTGTGCGTCGACTGACTCCCTAAAGAAAATTGGGTTAAGGGAAACTGCGCCCAGCCAAGCTCCGCCCCGAGGCAGAAAGCAAACAAAGCGCTCTTCCCCAAGACTAGGAGCTGCCACGCATTCGCGTCACACGCACAGCTTTGTTGTAAGGCGCAAGTGCCACGAGCCCAGTGCGCCGTCTCCTTCCCGGGCGAGCGTCGCTTAAAGCGGGCGCTACCCGGGCGGAGGAGCTATTTGCGGAACGCCGGTTTCTCTTCCCTACATCCCCAATGCTCTCTTCCCCAACGCCTCCAACTATGCTCCCTCTTCCTTGCAGCCCTTTCCAATCCAGCCTTCCCTTTTTTTCTGATCAGGCGCTACTTTGCCCCACGGTCCCTTTCTCCCCCACCTCTCGTTTCAGCCTCTCCGAAGAGGCAGGCGTCGCCGAAACATCACCGTTCAATTACCGGCAACCCTTGTACGATTCCACTACAACCCGGTTCATCTACACGTCCCACGGTTTCTTTCTGGAAAGTCTGCTCAGCGAAATCCCTTGTTTCCCAACAAACCTCCCCATATTCCCTTAGGCGCCACTCGATAACCGAGGCTGGGGAGAGAATATACACTTAGATTCGTTTCCACTCCCACCACTTCCCAAACCCTTCTTCCCCAGCTTCGTATAACCCCCATCCTTCCGAGTTGTCTTTGTTCCTGGGCGCTCTTGTTTGTTGCCGAAGGGGCGGGTAGGCAACGGCTGCGCAAGGGTCTCCCTGTTCCCACCCTACATTTTCCCTAACTTCAGGCAGGCACGCCCACTCCTCTCACGCTGCAACGATCCACGCTTGCGGTTCTCGCGGGAGAATTCTTGCGTGTTGCTGAAATTAGCGCTCACCACTTCACGCGCGCTCCTCCGTAGCGGCGCTACACAGGCGAAAATTGCTGATGTCTACGTATGCACGGCGTAATGTGTGGGCGCGAAAGCGTCATTATCAACCTTTCCTCGGTTTTTTCCTTAAGGCGAAAGCCTTGTACCTATATGTTTCAAGCACGCGCGTTGTGAGAAAAAAACCGCGCGGTACAGAAATAGAAGCCATAGCCGGTGACCTCACGCCTGGAAAGGGTACACTCTTAAAAAAAAGTCGGGGCATTCACTAATGGAACACTAACAAGTTACTTGTCTCTGTACACACTAGGTACTCAGTAACTGAAAGTAGTAAATTTAGTACTAGTCAGGGTTACAACTGATGCAGGCAGTAAGTACAACAACATCCCCTAGTAAAGTCCTAGCGATAACACTCTTCTGAGCCACATGCGTTTACTAACTGGTCATGCATAACCTAGTCACAAGCACGACCTTAATCTAGTGCATACTACTTCCTACACTCGTTAATTACTAACCGTGCAGTTCTTAGTGGCAGAGCCTGCGTACAAAACCGCGGGGTAGTAGGTTCGTAAGGAGTTAGTAAATACGGCTGTTACTACCTTTTTACGACCTTTTTTTATTAAGATTGTAATAGCAGCGCAAAAGGCGGGTCGCTGCTGCCGCACGTGCAATACAAGCCGCCTTGAGAAGGTGAGGTGTCGGCGGCCCTAACAGGAAGCTCTTGGCGATGGCGAGAGAGCGGAACGAGCTTCAGAGGTTTCTGTGTAGGGGTCTGATCAAGCGGTGACGGAAGCGGCCGCAATATTTCAACAGGAGATCAACAGAATGTCCAGCTAAACGTTCGCCTTCACATTCTTAAAAAGTTCAAAGCATCCCTCGTATTTTTCCTTCTCTCCGTTACTATACTTGGGAACAAGTTACGAACGGCAATAGCTCATGTACGGTACCACTCCCCCTAAGCGGCGGACCCGGATGTCAACGGGCGCGCGCGTTTTGAAAGGAGACTGCTATGAATGCGTGGTAGCGTCTGCCTTTTCTCACGTAGCTTGTTTGTCGTCGCTGGAGTAGTTTATAAGCATATTAATTCCAATAAATCTGGAAACGGCTCGTGTCATATTCAAAATATTCCCAGTAACGCACTACCTGCGCCGCGCGGAGTAACATCCGGCTGCGGTGATGAGGCACAGAGGCAACTCCCGTTGTCGTTCTTACGTTGTATCCGAGCGTATGACTGATTACTATGGCTCCACAGTTAGGCCTGTGCTTAGGGTTAAGGTTTGACAGCCCTAACATTCATCTTAACCGCGTGTGAGGCAATATCACACTTATCGCGCGTTAAGCTCCGGATAGTGGCCGGCGACGTTAGAGCTCAAAGCGTAAAGTTAGGACTAAGCTCAGGCGCACACCCAGTAACTATAGTTGCTGCTGCTGTTTCGTTAACGTCTCTTCCTTCAGTATGACTGGGAGCCTCGAAAGAGTTGTTCGCACGCGCGATGGCTGCTCTGGTACCCGCATAATGACGTCGCTGCTGACGCTCTGTGGCGGAAAATTTGAATGTTCATGTAACTTGTCACATTTTTGTCCGCGAAGACGCCTTTCGCGGAGGAATGAAGTTGGCGGAGTTATTAAGGGCGGGTTCGTTTCAACAAGACAAGGATGCAAACTGCCCTCCCGTAGCTTTAATAAAACAAAGCTACACGTAAAACCGTGTGCATCGTCTCCGTATGATGCGCACCCGCGTCTCGCGCCTCGCGAAAATATATATATATAATATATATAATATATATATATCTATATATATATATAGATATATATATATATATATATATATATATTATATATATATATATATATATATAGTCGTGAAGTGGAGTCTTAGTTGCTGCAGGAATACGCACAAAGTAGAAGTACGCTCTCCGGAGACTTTATTTCCAACGTTTCGACCTGAGACAGGTCTTCCTCACAGGTCTTCCTGAGGAAGACCTGTCTCAGGTCGAAACGTTGGAAATAAAGTCTCCGAAGAGCGTACTTCTACTTTGTGTGTGTGTATATATATATATATTATATATATATATATATATATATATATATATATATATATATATATATATATATATATATATATATATCGCTTCCTGTCTTCTCATCCTGCTTTTTGCGTCAACGGAGAACAGGATAAAATCCCGCTACCTCCCACCTCTCTCACTGCTTCGTACCAAAATACCTGAGTAAAACTTCTCGCCGTACCCCTTCATTTCTTTTTTCATTGCTATACAACATACGCATTTTCCAACTCGCGACAATGTTGTTTTACTGCAAATGTAAGCCAGTTGCACACTACAAACCGTTCCAGTGACATCCCCCCCCCCACACCCAGATTCCCGTCTCCGCCTTCCTAACGTTACAAATAGCACAATACGGCTAAGTTCTCTCCGCACAGAAGTTAACCAAACTCACGAACAGCACTAGGCCACAGGAGTACTCCGTCCTTCGTAGTTACGATGACAATTTTTCTCACCCTTTTAAAGAGCACGCTTTTTAAAGCGAAAGCTTTTTAATGCATTTGCCCATAGACCACTTGGTCGACCGAGAAGCTCTGATAAGGCGGCGTGTGTGTGAAACCGGGCTGCCATTGTGTCAAAAAAGTTACTTGAACATCGCGAAAAAGGAATAACGGTTCTAGATAAGGCAATACACGCATCGATCATTAAGAAGGAATACAATAGGCTAACACCTTTATCTCGCAAACCACGTATCAGTACACATATAATCTGGTAGGCGGGTTCCTCAGTGCGCGAAAAAATCGTCGCGTGGGTTTGTTCTCCGTTTCCGATTTGGGCCTTTGTAGTTTCGACGATCGATTGGAGGCACTTTAAGCTTTCGCGCTTCTCGTAACTTTCTTTACAAAAGGGACGTTTTTTTCCCTCTCGCCACATGACTCCTCTACCCCGCCATAGGAGACACCGTCCTCGACATTTCGATTACTCCCGGTAAGTGCGTTCAGTTGCAACGTCACGTCGCAAGCAGCGCCTTGCAACTCGTTCCCCGAAAGGTCTGTTGCATATCGTGCAAGCTTCAAACGCTTTCCCCGAACAGCGGACAAAGTGCGCGTACACGCGGCCAATCCGAAATCCAATCCAATCTTTTTTGCGAACGCGGCGGCGGCGACGGGGAGGCAACGATCGGAAACGCATTAGCGAACCTGCCGGTGACTGCGCCCTCTCCCGGAGAATAGATGAGAGAACGTGTTACCGCGCAGGGTACAGGCAATTTCGCAAAGGCGAGTACAGGGAAAGGGAGGGTATCGACTCAGTCGCAGCGTGTAGCAACGCTGAAGAAGCGTTTTCTTTCGTCTCCGCATTAAGTGCACGCACGAAACTGCGCAGGTATCGGAAGTTAATAAAAGTTCGCAGTCGGCTTGAAGCGTGCATACAACAAAATCTCTACAGATATACAAGGATCTAAACTTGGTGAATTCACGATGGCGATCGTTTTAACCGCCAGGAAAAGGTTCCTTCCTGTATAAGTGTACAGGCATCATTATGGTCGATAAGTAAGGTAAACATCTTGCGATGTTGGGTAATTCTAATAGAACTACATATGTGATAGTATTCGGGTACGTGGCTCACAATTCGTGTTAGAAAGGGAAAGAAAGAAAGCGGAGCAACGCTCCCAGCCTCCCTTCAGAAAAAAATGAATTGAAGTGACTTTGCAGCCCAACAATATAATTCCGCATTTAAGCCACAGCGTTAAGGAGAAAGGCACGGAAAAGAGGGGCGGAGAGAGGACGCATCTTTGGCTTTTTCGTCACCCTCGCCTCTGGCCGTTACAACGCCTTACCCTCCTAACTGACTGATCTGTAGGCATATTTAGCAACCATAACTGTCAGAACCGCGTGCACTTGTGAATAGCGCCCTAATAGTGGAACAGTGTCCACTGTGTTATCTGGGACCCCCACCCCCCTTTCAATCTCTACTTCCCGGCAGGGCGTTATGATATCCCGCTTTCAATAAACTGTTCCACTCACTTTTTCCCCAGGGCATCGAAGACTATTTCCTCGCTAAGGCGAAGCCGAAAAACGACTTTGTTTATTTAAAAAAGAAAAACTGTGGTTGATTCCTCTTGTCATAGGAATCGGTAAAACACGAAAGTGAACTGTGCAGCGAAATCTGCAGCTGGGCATGATTTGTGGGTCGGCGGCTGTCCTGTGCTCGTGCTTGGCGGGCGACGTCCTACTGGCGGGTCGCTTCGGCAAAGGTGTGCTGGCGTCATTTCCGTGACGGATATGACAGCAGTGAAATATTGGTGGATCCCGGCATAAAACGCTTTCGTGTTAAAATAGAAAACCCGAAAACGAACAACCTTAAGTATAACGTACTCTTTAGTACTAAAGGTTGCTTCCCCGCAAGAAGACCCTGTGTGCAGGGGTGCACCCTTTACAGGCCGCTTGCTTCGTTGTACTGGCGTAATTTCCTTGACGGATATGACGTCAGTGAAATCTTCGTGTATCCCGGAATAAAACAGTTTCGTGTTAAAAGAAAACTAGCCTACACGTACGTGACCGACTCAACGGAGTTGCAGCCCCGAAAGAGGTTTTTTAACTGCAAAAATGTATGAAATGTGTAAAAACTTAATAATATCGGGTTTAACCACGTCAGCAATGACGAAATAGGTGGAATACTAAAAATAGTTATCATTGTGTTAACTTCCCGTTATCATTCAAGTGATACGATGAAACAGAACTAAAGGCCGCACTACAATCGCTGTCATGTTTCTTATCGGTGGCGTTGGTCGTTGGCCGCTAATCGCACCGAAGATTCTGTGACGTCATAAGGAACCGGCGAGAACGGGCCCGGTGACTGAGTTGCAAATGTTTCACCTCTTTCCCTCAGCACCTAGCTTAGTTTTTGGAAGTTTGCGTTAACATTAGCATCATTGTTGTTGGAACGACGCAGTCCTTTGACTAAGCCGAAATGATATTCTCTTTTCATGGCCTCTTTAAGGTAAGTTTTGCGGAGTCTTTCTTTCGCGCGACGCCGTTTCCTTCCGCTCGTTCTCGTCGCTCCAGGTCATTGGGAGTTTTCGTTGGATAGCATTTTTTTCTTTAGAATCAGCCTTCGCCAAAACTCCCTCGTAAGTTTCCTTTGCCTTGTTAAAGTTTGCCTTCGAAAGAAGATGAAACGTTCCTCTTCATAAAATCTGCCGACTGCAGATTTTTTCGAAGCTGCTAAAAGCTATTCAAGTTCAAATTCCCGTCAGAAAGGTACGGCACTTCTGAGAACGAGAATAAAGAGAACATACATTGAGACGGCCCAGGAACTAAAAGCTTCAGATTTTCAAAAGCTGCTGGAGCTATTCAGGTTGACATCGCCGTCAGGAAGGTACGGCACTCTGAAATACGAGGATAAAAAGAAAATACGTTGATATTGTGCGGGGAACGCAGACTTCGTACGGCGTAAGAGGAATTACCCCGAGCCCCCGTCTTGTGCAACATCAAAAATGGTTGCTCATAAGGCACAAAAACAAATGAAGCGTAGTTTAATGGTCGGCTGCCTTGGTCGGCTCATTACACCCCCCCCCCCCCCCCCCCCTTTGCCGGAAAAATTACCGGGACTTGTGCAATGTACACTTCTGCATGGTGGGTACAAAATCGAAGCATGTGCTGTGTGCTAGATGAGTTCCAGGAATGGCTTCAGAAGGTTTGCGATGGCTGCAGCTTTTTATAAAAAAAAACTAGGGGCGATCGCTATAGCGTTCTCACGTGACGCGACTTCCAGCCTCCTTTATTTTGTTTCTTTACGGAAACCTTGGGGACGCAAAAAACGTAATTTCTTGCCGACTGGCCATCGCTGTGTCCAGATAGCGTATATACATAACAGCCGACGTGAACAGCGTATCGAAGAACTATGAAGTGACTAAAAAACCGAAATAAGCCGCCAGCCCTGGTCAGTTTACGCCTTACCTTTTGTGACGTCACACATCGTTAGAGGGTCTCTACAACACTTTTTTAAATATTTTTTTCTAAACCTTAAATGCTTTCAGAGCGTAGTCTACAAACACACCCGGTACATAGAATAGGGGGTCACAAAATAGCTCAGCTCGAAATTACTTCTGCATGCGCTTCAAGTACCTTAGCGAAACTAGCGCAAAAGGTTTTCCTCTCTATTCCAACCATGGCGTTCTCCGAGCGCTCGAATGACGTCACTAAAGCGATGTAGCGGCCCTTTACCGACTTTCTTTCAGTTGCACCAACAACACACTCGATGACCACTTAAAAGAAATCGCCACAAGAAGAGCAAAGCATAAACGAAGGCGGGTCTGCTGCGGCAAGTAGAGCCACTTTATTTTGCATAGGGTTCAGGGTAGGGGGGTGGCGGAGGCCCAAAGGGCCCCCTCGACGTCCAGGGCTGTCCGTGACGGCTTGTTGCGTTGCGAGGTCAGAGCTCCCCAGAGCCTGCTCCCAGTGAGAGGGGGAGGGGAAAGGGGGGGAAGGGGTCGCGCGGACACTTACCGAGGGAGTGGAATAGTGTGTCCATCGCGCCACATGAGGGGCAGTGAGGGGAGGCGAATTGATGTGGGTGGGTGTGCACAAGGAGAGTGCAGTGTGGGAAAGTGTGGGTCTGTAAGAGCGGAGTAAGTGAAGGGCGCGGGGGAGGTAGGTTCCTGCGGAGGAGGCGGTAATGTTGAGTTATGTCCCCGTACGTAAGTAGGTACGCGTGGGACATTTCGGGGATTCCGCGTGTAGGCGTAAAAGAAACGGGAGCCCGGGATATCAAAGCTCGGGCGTGTTGGTGTGCCGTCTTATTACAACCTACGCCGGTGTGGGCCGGAGTCCACAGCAGCATCACGGGGTGGGCAGGGGGATTCTTAAGAAGAATTTTGAGGGCAGATACGGAAATGACGTCCTTTGTGTAATTTCGCATGGCAGTTTGAGAGTCGGATAAAATAATCTGGGGGGTAGGTGATTGAGTAAGGGCAAGGCCAATGGCTGCCTCTTCCGCAGTTACCGAAGAGGAGCAAATCACACACTGCCGCTCCGTGCTGGCGATAACTATAGCTTTCGCACTGATTCCAGACGTGAAGCAAAATAGTGGAAGCGTGTATCAGCAGTTTTCAGGGTCCCTTTAAAGAGGGCTAAGGAGTTTCTGCAGCGCGTAAAAAGAATATTTGCGATAGGGGACGTTAATTTCACAAACGTGCTAACATCGCGTCTAGCACCTTTTACCACATACGTTTTGCGGTCATCGATGCTGGATGTCCAGCTGGCCTTGGCCACGATTTGGGACAGCCACTGCCCGAAGTTCACACGTACGACTCAACGACAATTGGTCGCGGACATCAACAAAAAGGCAGCCGTTATGATCGGTGCAAAACCAACGGCAAAGCTACAGTCCAGTATCGTCGCGTGGCGCCCAACGCACGACAAAAATGGAAAATGTATGCTGGAACCCACCCGGTGCGACCTACATCAGCGGTGCTGTACGAGACATAGATGGAGGAGGTCACAGGCGTAAATGGACGCGACATAGCCAAGGCGCAAACGGTCCTGTCTTCGCCGTTCCTCCTTGGCGCTTTCTTTCATCAATCACGCTCTCGCCGACGACTTAGCGTCATACGGTTCCACCCATTCGTCACAACGACGAACCATTCCATCAACAATCGCGGTCGCCAGGGCGAGGCAGGATTTTAACGATGGCGCTGAGACGAATTCCTTTGCTGAGTTGCTGAAATATAGGAATGAAATAGGCACGGAAATGAAACCTTTCTGTGCTTTTTGTAGTCTTTCTTTAGCCGGACGATCCATTCGTTTCACAATTGTTCCTGGCCTCACTGCCCTGCCCTGCGGTTTCCGCAACGACTGATGACGTCACCCGGTACTGTATGTGTCGCGTTTCAACCGGAAATAACATCAACTTCACTCCCGACGCCACTTATGACGTCTCTTCCGGTTGTGGCATACGTGAGCTGTTTAATATTCCCCTGTTTATTATTCCCTTCATGTCGGGAAAAGCGCGATAAATACTTGAACAAGGAATACGATAGGATCGAGAATACGATAGCAACTGAGATGTTTAATCGCGAACCCGCTGCGGTGGCTCAGTGGCTAAGGCGTTGCGCTGCTGAGCACGAGGACGCCGGTTCGATTCCCGGCTGCGGCGGCCGCTTTTCTGATGGAGGCGAAAAGCAAAAACGCCCGTGTGCACGAGATTTCGGTGCACGTTAAAGATCCCAAGGTGGTCGAAATTAATCCGGAGCCCTCCACTACGGCGCGCCTCATCGCCTGCGTTGCGTCGGCGTGTCAAACCCTACAATCAAGTTTAATCGCGAACACACATACATATACACAACCAAAGACACCTCACGGAGCACTTCTATAGCGACTTAAAGGTTTAATCGCGAAAACACATACATATACACATACAATGAAAGCCACCGTCATCCCATAGTGTAAATTACAATCTACCAAGCGGCAAGACGTGATGCCGGTGGCTTTGATTGTATATGTATATGCAAGTGTATGTGTATGTGATTGTATGTGTATATGATTGTTGCGCTGCCAGTTTTGGACGATGTTTGTGTAGTCGCTGTTGCGCTTCAGTTCGCACCACAGACATGGCTAATGTATCATCAGAAAGATAATTCCTCTCGTTTCCAATCTCGCTAACCAGTGTATTTCAGCTCGCTCGTAACTTACACATTTGGAGCCGACATACACTTGTGCAGTGTGCTTGAAGTGAATTTCAGGTGGCATATTTATCTGCCCACCTAACGGGGTGAAGTGTATGCAGGCCAGGCGGCCAGCTCGTTCACTGACTGCGAAATGTACAGTCTTTGTCCAAATTTCTGGACCAAACCGGAAACGCGCAGGCCGCAAAAAAGCCGATGTACAAGTTTACGTGCCGAGCGAGGCTGAAACTTTTTACACCGGAAAGCTAGAGAAAAACACCTTAATTTCTCACTGTCGTAAAATATTGTTGTCACATTTACAGGTAAAGCTTATTCTTTGAATTCTTCGTGGCCGAGAGGTCTTAGCATTGGCCTAGAAAATTTTGGCAAAGGGTGTACGTTACAGCATTATTTACACTGCCTGCGTTTAATATGCATCCGAATCTTAGGCGAATGCCTTAAAAGAAGGTATCCGCAATCGTGTTGCATTGGGCAGGCTAAGGGCGTAGGCACGTCACCTCGCGCTATCTCGGACAAGTAGCACGCGGGCGCACTCTCTCTTCGGTTTCCCCTTTAAGACTATTTCCGTCTCTCTCAGTGCCGCCAACACGAATTCCAACGGAAGAAACTCTGTTTTCATTCTCAAAAAAAGATAATCGTTATACGGAAGAGAGGTAGAATTCGTTCAAAGAACCGCCTTCTACGTAACCCCTTCCGATGACGCCCGTTTTTACAGCACAGTGAAAAAATAACAAGCTTAATTCCTCTTCGTGCCGCACGAACGGGTGCCGAGGAACGACCTCTCACGGAACCCCGTCCGAAGGGGTTCGTTTTGTAGCGTGAACTACACTGGCCGAGGTTGAGCAGTTTCGCGTGGCTCCTGGAGAGCCGTGCTGCGCATGCGCCAGCAGCAGTGACGTCACACGGCGCACAGAACGTTGCTCGCTGCCCGGCGTCTCTCACACACACCCCACGCGCCCAGCGTCTTCGCCGACCTCCGTTCCGCACGTGGCGGCCCGGTCCACTTGATGATCATGCGAGGGGTGAGTGGATCTGGAACCGATGGCTCGTGCGTCGCAGCAACACCGGCGTGCGCCTGTGGAACCAGCTTAGCTCTGGGAAGATTAGTGACGCTGCATCGGAGCCGATTGATAAACATACATGTGTCACATAATGCGCATACCATGTGTGTGTCATTGAAGCAGCAGTAAGCAGGATAATCATGCTAATCCTAGACAACCAGGAAAGCTAAGAATAACCAGCTGAACCTTAGCTCACGCTACGTACATCCTGGCATAGACGAGCTAAGCCGCTGCTAATTTTTTCGCAACGGAGAGAGAGAGAGAGAGAGAGAGAGAGAGAGAGAGAGAGAGAGAGAGAGAGAGAGAGAGAGAGAGAGAGAGAAGAGAGAGAGATAGCGAGAGAGAGAGAGAGAGATCGAGAGAGAGAGAGATCGAGATCTCTAGAGAGAGGAGAGAGAGAGAGAGAGAGAGAGAGAGAGACTTTACGGCGCCCTTTACGAGACGAGGAGACGCGAACGAAATCTCGAAAACTTACAAGGAAAAGTTTCTTTGCAACACCTTTACCGAGAAAGTGTTTAATCCCAAACATACAAGATTTGCGCGAACGCGAAAGACCATATAAGCGAGCACATCCCACACGAGTTCTTTCTCAGCTCAACAAAAGCTCTGCCCGTCGCTCCCGCTCCAAACACGCGCTGCGCGAAACCGGCCGCCTATCCATATTTGTCAACTGTCCACGTGCAAAGGTGTTTTCCAGAATATCCAATCTACGAACCGAGAGAGCTTATGTAAGATGTCTTACATATATTAATCCGGCACGTGGGCCGGAATAGATTGAACGGGCTGACTAGATGGAAAATCAACGTCGCGATTGGCCTGCCCAGGTATGCGCTGTAGGATGCCTGACTAACGATCTAAAGGTACCGCCACGTAGACACAACTGCACGCACGGCAGCCAGCAACGACGAGGGCTAACGTTGATTGGAAAATGAAATCACACAAACAAGTTCGGCAATGTTGTTCAGATCTGTAGTATGATTACTTTTGATTAATTCTGTTTCCTTAATTTGAGATTTGTGGTATACATATCTTGGGAATTAGTTCCGAAAGACCTCCATGATATGGTATTCTCCTCTTGTTGTCGGTTTTTTGTGTGCGTTTGAGAAGTATCGTGTATTTTTGAAAGTGTGTAAACCATTTCTTTGCTACAATGTTATCTTGCTATGTTAAAGTGTAAACTTGTATTTTTGTGATTATGCCCGTCGCTCACCCTAGCAGTGATTTCTTCGGCTCCTTTAAGCTGCTTATGCAGCTTTTACCAAGGAAACCACTCAGTTTTACCTGGAAATAAAAATTGATCTGATTTGAAATGTTGCGTTCACGGTCCCTTAATAAGGCGAGCACGGCGACAGCGTTGAGAGAGAGAGAGAGAGAGAGAGAGAGAGAGAGAGAGAGAGAGAGAGAAGAAATAAGAGAGAGGCGAGAACTAAAGTTAAGTGAAAACAAAGAATAAAGGAGGAACGGAACGAAGTTGCTGCGCAATCTCCCTTAAGCATAGAAGAAAACGGCTCCGCAGTGTCGGATTTCGTCGCTTTCTGGAACGCGATTATAATTTTCTCCCTCTATAACTTCGTAGCTTTTTTCCTTTATTACAGCTTATGTCTTCGTCTACTTGCTTCCATGAGCTGAGAAACTGTTGACAGACTATTCTTTGCGTTGACACCCGTCAAGCAGATGCGTCAACATTTCGGTATCGCCGCAAGTGACGTCGTTACAGAAAATGGCGTAATCTCCGAATGTGACGTCATCAGTGATGCAGGCAGCGACGGCATTACTGTTGGGCGAATTACTTTTAGTTAAGCCTTTTACACAACAGTCCTACGTACGCGCAGATAATGATAAGCGTTAATCACTGGCAATTAATACTCGAATGCCTATTTGAACACGGATGACGGCGGAAGTAACGATGGCATAATCTTCAATGAATTGCAATGTTGCGCCTCCTGGCTATACCAGTCCTGGACAGTCCGCGAGCAGTCCGAGGACTGCTCTCGGATTGGAAGTCCCGTAGGACTACATGGGAAAATGCAGCACCGGATCGCATCCAGGGCAGTCCGAGGACGATTCGGGAATGGTAACCGATGAGCACCATTATATTACGGAAGCACAGGCAATGATGTTGTCCCGTAAACAAAGTCATCCCCAGAAGTGACGTCACTAGTGACCAAGCCAGCGACCAAAACATTTTCGGCGATCACCTTTCGAAGTTCCTTCAAAGCTACGTTGTATAAGGTGGGCACAGACCTAATGCGTATAAATTAGCGTAGGTCAGTTCTAACTAAAAAGAGCGGTAATTAGTACAAGCATGCTACCTTGAATCCCGTTTCCTCACCACCCCTCAACCCAAAGCGCTGCCACGTAACTTATATACACTTAACAAAAAACAAAGAACGACGTGCCATCCTTTGCACAGAGCAGCCGCTGACGATAGTGGCCGGGCAACGCCGCCTCTATAAACATTGCCTAACGCGTCGCCCGCTTTCCAATGGCAGTGGTAGGGCGTGGCCTACGCGATCGGCTACCGGCGGCGCGCCGTTGCTGCGGCCGTTCCAATCGCCCGGAGAGCGTAATTCCGAAGAGGCTGTTTCGCCGTTTTCCGCCGCACCGCGGCGCGCGTAGCCTAAGGTCGTTTTCCCTGGCGCGGGCGGGTGCAGAGGACGAAAACTTGGCCTTTGCAGCCTGTGTGTGACGTTTAATAAAAAAGTTACCCCACACCAATGCAGGTGAAAGGTAGAAGTAGTTACTGGTGCTTTGAATTTTTGACGTAGACTATGCCCGGGGTGATGCATAAGTGAATTCATTGCACAGCAGTATTCTTTTTTGTAGTCACGCATGGTTCCAAAACACAACACGTTTTCCGGTTTTGTTTCTGAAAATCTCGTACATGTTGTTTGGAACGCACGGAACGCATATTCCGTGCGTTCCAAGCAAGAACCAAATTATGGGAATTCAACCGACCGAAATCCAACCATTAGTAAACACGAAAATACCCACTATGTCGTTTCCTTTTTTCTCCTTTAAACGTGCGGTCTTTGACAGATAAAGTAGATGACATGGCAACACTACTTGAAACATTTGGCGTAACTTTTACCGCGATACTATTAACAGAGACGTCGTATACTTCAGCATCTGAAGTGTATACTGTCCAAATGGCTATCGGTATATCTTCCGCAATAGGCAGGGTAAACGTGCTGGTGCCGTTTATTGGCATGCATGCTTGCATATACAAACGTACCGAGAGACTTCCAGTTTACCATAAATGTACTATTATGAGCAATATGAAAGGGAACACAGGAACCCGTAAAAAACACTCTCAGACCCAGCTATCAGTGATACGCAGCGGCCGCCGTCGGAAACAAAGTGGAAAGGGGGACGCTGTTCTAACAGCTGTTCCCCCATCCCGCCGTGCGTGTTATCGGCTGTTGGACGATACCATTTTATCGGCGAAATGACGTAAACTGCTGCTTTGTAGAAATGCCAGCGTGGTGGGAGTGCCAACAGTTAGTGGAAGAGCGCCCTCCTTTCCCCCTTTGTTTTGCACAGCGCCATCCGCGTATCACTCCGAGTGTGTTTCGAGGCTGTTTGCCACGCGTTCCTGTGTTCCCTTTCATATTGCTCATAATAGTACGTGGTCTAAGTAATGTAATAAAAATCTTTACCCGAGTTACGATTGTTATAGTTCTCCTCTTGATGTGTTTATTTACTAATATCCCGAACAACTTACTTACAGCCGATGTTGTGCATACAGATATTAGTGATCAGCTGAACTGCTCACCGAAAAAGATAATGCCCTTACTATGTCATGACAACAAATTAGCAAATCTATAAATTCAGAAACAGTCTTTCGAAAAAATACATATGTAGAGTCGATAGCGATATGAAAAACATCGCGGAATATCACGACTTTTTCACTTACGGCACATAATTTGGTAGCGTGATGGCAGTAGCTGCTTGAAACCCCTAAGCATATTAAATAAAACGCAAAAATATATGATTGATTCGTACCCGTGGAAGCCTAACAGATTATTTGACTATCGTAGTCGCCTGCCTATAAACATACACGAGAGCTTATCGGTATTACGCTTTTTTCGCGCACGCACGCACGCACACACATGCGCACACACACACGCGCACACACACACACGTACACGCACGCACACACACACACACACAACGGATACCCAGAACGTTCGAAACAACTTAAGAGGCAAAAAAGCATATTTTCGCGCAGCGGTATCGCGCGAAAATGATGTAACAGCGAAAACAGAATTCAGCACGCTGACTTTTGGCGACTGCAAAAATGCGGTCGCAATTGTCTGGCCGCATTCCAGCTAAAGTAGGCAATCGCTTGATGGCAATTACTTTTGCCTAACGTCACAATCGCACAGATATAGCTCTAACCAGTGTTTCAGTTTCATCAGCGTGAGAAAATTCTGTCTAATTTTTAGCTCTAATTATTGAGAAAATGGGATCAGTGTCTAACTTCATTATAACGAAGTAGAATTTGGACAGTAAATTAGTTCGTTATAACCGACATTCGTTGTAACAGTATGAGTAAAAATCGGCTTCAACAAGTGGGCAATCTGGCTAGTGCAAAAAATCTTTGATACAAAACACTATATGCTATGCTTCGACTTCAAACTAAATGGACCAGAACATGAGAAAGTGAAACTGCAACACAACAAAGTGTGTTCGACAAAACAGGACTTAATTATTTGCAGCAGGATGTGATCTTCGTCAGGTGGCTTTTTACTGTGAGCAGGATGAAGTATTCCACATTTTCCAGGTACGAAAAGCGCCTTTTCTAATTTCGCACGGGAGTTTTTCTAAGCAGTCTATCAGCCTTCCTCAAATATTTCTTCGTTGTAGCCGGTATCGCGCGCGGCTCTGGAGGTTTCTGGTTTATTAAAAACAGACTGTCGCTTAAACAAAGCGTGGCCAACCGAAGTTCGTATTAAGTTCGCTATAGGCGATAAATCGCTATATCAGTGTTCGTTATAACGAGGTTAAACTGTACCTGACACGAGGGCCCTTCGATTACCAGTCTCGAACTCACCGCGGGCTCCCCGTGAAGCATTACGGAATTCGTTTTTCACATATGTATTCCTACGGCACGGGGAATCCTCGGACTATCGACGGAGTATCCGCGGTGAGACCGAGACTGCACCGTATTTGCACGATTCTAACACGCACTTTTTTTTTTTTTGCTAGAACTAGCCTTCACATTTGTGTGCGCGTTACGATCGGGCTCGAAACCGAAACCTGCTCCAAAACCGCCAGCATCTTTACCATGGACACAAAGTGCTCCCAAATTCAAATTGCAGATTTCCATGGTAAAATCAGGGTGAAGTATTTTTTCCGAATTTTCCGAACATACCTGCGCGTTACAATCGGCGGTGCGTTAGAATCGTGCAAATACGGTAATTCGAAAAGCCCCACTGACTACACATTGACGGCCATAAAGATTATTTACAACATATAGCTGTCTAATTAAAGATTACTTATAGCTGATGCAAAGGTTTCTGACTTTCCAATAACGATTCGTCCCATTTGTCTTCGAGAATTCAGTTCTGGACAAAAAAATGAACGTTCCGGTTTCGTTGCACGCAGCAGCTTTGGAGCACATTAGGAGATGCTACCTGCAAGTGTATCACTTCCCGCGATGACCAAAAAATCCCAGGCCATCTCCACTAACGTGAAACCTAGGGAGGGGCGAAAGCATGCAGTGTATAAGTGTATTCTTGGCGCCTTGGCGTTTTCGCCAACGGAGATGAAACCGTTGGGGGTAGAGGCATACAGCTTTGCTGTAAAAGTCTCGAGCCTTTGAAGAATGAAGCTCTCTAGGGCGCGGCATAAACGAGTGTTGCAGTGTTTTTTTAGTACACGCTACGTTCTAGCGCGAGGCGTAAACAAGTTTCCCGGTGTTTTAGTACCGTGACTCCACGAGACGACGATTACGATGACGACAGGAGGCGCCAAACAGAGTCCAGCCACTAAGGGGCTTCACCCCTAAAAGCTATTTTCATATTTGGCGCCGACGAATTCCGGAGGCCGGGCGATCGACCAACAATTTTTGTTTTAGTGGGCAGCACTTAAGCGCCCGCTCCTGTGGTTTCAGGGGCGCCGTCGTCCCTCGTTGTAACCGAGGGAACGATGGGGACACAGAAGAACAGCGAGATAGAACGAGCAGGAAAGCAGAGGAGGAATGAATGGCGAAAGTGTGAGGGGGAGGGCAGTATGCCGAGACGGCGCGAGACATTCTCCCCGGCGGCGACGCGCTGCGAGATAACCTAGAGACCGAACAGGCCACCGAAGATAGAGCGATTAGGAAAGCGGAGGATGAAAGTACGGCGAATGGCGCGAGAGATGGTCCCCCGCGGCGACGCGCTACGAGACAACGCCAGAGTACAACGGCGACAACGCTTACATTTTAAAGACGATAGTCTTTCTTGGGCTACTTAAACCCAGAAATTTTGGTCTGTCTGTATGTCTGTCTGTCCGTCTGTCTGTCTGTGACTCGATTCAGCCACGTACCCGGCCAAAGTAAAACAATGCGTGCGCCTTATTTACAATGCGTCTTATATAGTCACAGCTAAATCTACCCATCTAAGCCCGGTGTAATGTTCATACTTGTCAACATTGTTGAAGAAGAACAAGACATTACGCCAATATAAGACAACAGATTAATACAGAAGTGATATTTGCACTAATCCTTTATAAAAAATCGTACATGCTTGATTTTCGCGAAATTAAATACTTCATCAACTGCAGAAAAAAAATTCACTCCGCCGTCGCCTGCTGTCGACCGCGCCACTATAGCTACTGGTGCCATTTTAAGAAACCAACCGGCAACAGTTACGAAAGGTTCCACTAGATAGGTTCCGTGTTCTGCTTGCAACGCACGTGGAATAGGGAAACGCGGTTCTATAAACGTTGAAGTAGGCCGCCTCGATTCACGCGCGTCTTCGCCGTACGGCAGCGTTGGCATCGAGACACCCGGTTTGGAGCAGTGGAACGCGGGAAATTTAAAATGATTTAAGCAAACCTGTGGCGTCTTTAACTTGGGAGGAGCGCGACGCAAGAGGAACAACATGAGAGGTGAGCGGGAAAGCGAAGGGGGGCATTTACTTGGCAAAAGTCGATAAAGACTATCGTCTTTTGACGACATTTGCAGCGAAAGGAGCAGATACGCGGCCAATTTTTCTCACATAACATAAGGATGTCTCCAGGACCCGTTCCCACCAATCACCTCTGAGGAGCACAGGGAGGCCGCGCTCCGTTCTCCATCCGGATAATCAACAGGGCTGAGGAAGGCGCTGGTGAGTGGATGCAGGTACCGGCCTGCTTTTCTGCACGTGTATTCTGCTTTATTACTGTCCTACAAGTGCTGCCTGAATATTATTAATCAAAACAAAGTTTTTTCCTGTCTGTCTGTCTGTCTGTCTGTTATGCGCCTTCGTGCGTTCGTTGATGCGGCGATCACTTCGTGAGATGCAACAAGTATGCGCAGTCACCCACGGGACTGCAGTTCGCCCTGTGCACAAATTTCGCATTAGGGAGTATACGTAATCGTCAGCCAAATATTTAACCACGAATCTGTTTTAAGCTCTCAGTTCCGCCGCGGAGCGCTACCAGAAAGCTCAGCCCTGCAGAGCGCACGTGGTCGTGTGCCTCGTGAGGACGCCCAGCGTCGTCCAGGCTTGGACGTGGGCTTGCGCCACGTGAGGAGCTCGCAAAAAAGTGCCAAGAAAGAATACTGAGTACACGCTAGCGTGTGCATCGCGCGGAGCGCCCGCCGTAGGCCGGGTCGACCATCGAGAATACTCTGCCCAGCGTTCGTGGCGAGACCTCTCGCGTGCTGTTATCCTCGCCAGTTCACGTGCGTTCGCGCTTGAAGTGGGGAGCACAGACGCCGAGTTCGCGAAGCCGGTTACCGCCGGCTCTATAACGCGTGCTTACGCGGTCCACTTTGGGAGAGATGAGGACGGCTGCGGACAAAACAATCCGGGCCTGCTGGTCATGGGAAACTTTCAGCACAAGTTGGGAAATCCATGTGAAGGTGCAACATCCCGGTCTCCGACGAAGGGAGAGGGGCCGCCACCTCTGCTGTTTCCACAGCCTTGCTCCACTAGGCCAGACTGCGCCAATTTTTCATGAGCGCAGTTAATTCTCCTCACCCCCAAGGCGTTACCGCTAAAAAACACGGAGTGGGCATGCGTGGTGACGAGTGTTCCAGACAACGAAATAGGAGTATTCTAAATGTCACTTTAGTCGGAGCGTTTCATGCATCTCCACTGCAGTGCAAAGAAAAAAAAAAAAACTATCTCCGCTTTTAACGAAATATCGCGCTTATAAAAAAAGCCAGATTCCTGCCCCGAGGTGTTAGTTATAACCAGGGTATACAGTATAACCACAGAGCACGTGCACACCCGCCAGCGCGCCGTCACGCACGCACGTGTAGGCAGTCATGGACAAATAAAGGGGAAACAAAAAAATTACGAACCTCGAGGCACCAACGGGGAAAGTTTGATGTGGTTATGATTATCGCCTGGCTTAGTTGCCCAAACAAAGCCCGGTTATGGTAACTCGTCAAAGGCGCCACAATTCCTGCAAATATTTAACCTTCCCGAAGCAATATTCTTTGAATGTCGCTTATTGAGACCAGTTCCCGTTTACGCACTTCATTTGTTTCTCATTGTATACGTGCTGTCGAGAGTAAAAGTCCGCATTCCATGCGAGCAGCGGCCGAAAGGCTTTGCACGCCACCACGCGAAAGAGTGTCTGCTGCCTAGACACTACGGCTGTGCGGCCACTTTTAATTGCGCGCGTGTTCGTTTCCTCTTTCTGGACACACACACACACACACACACACACACACACACACACACACACACACACACACACACACACACACACACACACACACACACACACACACACAAAGACTGACAAGTAACGCTGCCGCGGTGCCTATCGGCCTCTCGGCTTCACAACGCGAGGGAGCAAGGTTCGATTCCCGTCATCGGAAGCGTTTTAGGGGCGAAGCACCTTTTAAGGCCGAGGCTTATCCGTCCGGCGTCCGTGCTCACGGCACAGCACCGTGTAAATCGAAACATCTGTGAACAAGAGGTTCACAAAAGGTGAACAAGAGCAAAATAAAAGGAGAGAGAGAAGAGGAGATGAGAGAGAGAGAGACGAGAGAGAGAGAGAGAGAGATCGAGGACCCGAGAGTTGAGACGGAGAGAGAGAAAGACGAGAGAGAGAGAGAGAGGGCAGGGAGAGAAGAGAGAGGAGAGAGATGGGCGAGAGGAGAAAGGGAGCGAGAGAGAGAGAGAGAAGAGATGAGGAGGAGAGAGAGAGAGAGAGAGAGAGAGAGAGAGAGAGAGAGAGAGAGAGAGACGCACAGCACCGTGTAAATCAAAACATCTGTGAACAAATGGTTCACAAAAGGTTAACAAGAACAAAATAGACCTTTCACAAAAGGTTAGAGAGAGAGAGAGAGAGAGAGAGTGCGCCTGGAGAGCCGTGCTGCGCATGCGCGAGGACCATTGGTTTGGATTGGATTGGATTTGATTGAAATGAATTGTCTTAGATTGGATTGGAAATCGTTTCAACAGCAGTAAGCACTCTCACGGGTTATTTACGGTAAGAACGATCTCCAGTGCTTCGCCCACTTGTCATGATACACTTCGTGGAAATGCGTGAATTTTTTTTCCTTCTTTCACATCACCGTTTTCGCGTTACAGACGCCGTCAGTGAGAACACTAAAGCTTCGATTTAGAAGCGCAAACTTCATTTTGGCATATAACACCTGGAACTAAATTGCCATGGTTGAACGCGGTTAAACGAAGATTTTCGAGCGACAGCTCGGTCTTCGCGCCCAGAGCGTGTGAACGCGAACACAACGGCCCCGCGAGGCGAAACACGGGACGCTACACGACGCAGTCGGCGGTCTAGCGCCCTTTGATGCCCAACGTTGCTTAAGAGCAACAACTGAAATTATATTTTTGTAGCGTGAGCTACACTGGCCGAGGTTGAGCAGTTTCGCGTGGCTCCTGGAGAGCAGTGCTGCGCATGCGCGAGGAGCAGTGACGTCTCACGGCACACAGCTGGCGCGCCGGAGCCGCCACCACCGCGACTGGATTGTATTGAATTGGATTACTTTGAATTAAATTGATTTAATTGGATTACATTGGATTACATTGGACTGCATTGGACTGTATTGGATTGGAAATCGTTTTAGCAGCAATAAGCATGGATAATCAGGTAATCCTAGACAACCAGAAAACCTAGGAATAACCAGCTGAATCTTAGCTCATGCTACGTATATCCTGGCACAGCCGAGCTAAGCCACTGGTAATTTTTTTCTCTGGCCCTATGAGGTTTTTTTTTCGACATTTAACACCATCTGCTGACAGACAAAGGTTCCCGGACCTTCAAAAATTAAAAAAAAAAAGAGAGGGCAGCACTAGTTCCGTGTGATAAAGAAGTCTCGTTTTTAAATGCGTGTCAAGCCCGGCCGGCGCTCAAAGGGCTAGTGACAGGGAAGCGAAATTGTTGAATTTCGTTGTTATTACAAATGATAGCAATACAAACTTTACGAATCCACTTGAACTATAAACCATGCTGATCAAGGTAGCTTTCTTGTTCAACTTATATCTGGGCAACAAGTGACCAGTGTTTCCCAGTGTTCAATGGGTCATTGTGTCCGTCGTAATTAACTAAATGTTTTTCTGACTTCATATTTGTGATGTCGGAAGTCCTTTTGGGCCATAAAAATGTTTTCACAATCATAAAAAAATGAAAGTTATGGGCACCAAAGAGCTAGGCGCGAACGGGCAGAGAACATGGACGCAGCCAGCGTCTCCTTGAAGGATTTTCTGGCGGAACTCGCCTTTACTCTTTGCTCCCACTTCCCTCTCCGTATCCCCCCTAGAACGAACGAGCGATTAGACGCTTTCACTCCGCAAACGCACGAGGCGCTGGCTTGACCTTGGCTGACGTTGAAGGTCAGATTGCCGGAACAAAGCATTCTCTACGATTGTACTTGACGTAATAGAGTTTTCACTCTAAAATCAAGAACGTGTGCATTTGTGAAGTCGCGAAGAAGGTAGGGACCTAACAGCGTTAGGCTGAACAAACATTTTTTTTATGGGACAGTGGGACATGTATGTCCCACTTTTTAGTCTATAAAAGTGAGTTGTAACGCGCGTTTGTAATGTCCGTGCTTACCGAAATCCCCAGGAGGTCCTTCAGAGAACCACGATCGGCAACGTAGCAGCGACGTCGGTTGCGTAGACCTGAGGGGAGAAAATACAAATAAATAGTTTTCACAGTACATGTAATGACCTGCTCACACCACTGGTTTCCCCCGTCTTTTTTTACTACACTGCGCTGTAGTCAGCGCAGAATGATTCACACGCACGGCAATATTTCTTGAACGTATAGTTCATAAAGGGGCATGCATGAAGAACAAAACACGTTTGGTTCATCAAAAACACTGCTTTGTTCCGATGACATTAAAGCCAATTTTAACGCAAACCTAGAAACAATAATCGAGATACTAAAGGAAACATATCAGGCAGTGGCGATTCCCTAACCACTTTCCGGCGGCGCTAGTGAAGCCAGTGAAGACCATTAGCTCCGCGGTTTCCTCAGTGTTCGCCTCTAAAATGCAAAGGTCGCCATTTTTTTCAGTTTAGAAACGTCTTTTGCGGCTGAAAAGGAGCTGAGTGAGTTACCAAAGGGCGGGTATTTCAAAGTGAGCCAGGTTCTATTCTGTCTTCATGACCCCTTTACCAACGTTTCTGGAAATTGCGAGTGATGATGATGATGGTTATGACGATTGTTAATGGTATCCCCTTTGTAACGGGCTGACGACGTGTAATCGTACCAAGGAACCTGATATATCTACGATGTATTCTTGGTTTAATTCCAGCGGAACTCTAACCGCAGGCTCAAAATAAATTTTGTCTGTTACAGGTCCTATACTATACAGGTCCTATACTGGCCGTCCTATACTATTCCCCACTCTGCACTTCTTCGATCGTCGAACCCTCGAAGACCCACATCGCAAATGAAGAACGAACCCATGCGAGTAAACGCATCGACGAAAGATGTAAATGCACATCGATACGTGGGTGGAGGCGAAAAGCGAAAACGCCCGTGTGTGCGAGATTTCGGCGAAAGATCAGCGCAGGTGGTCAAAATTAATCCGGAGCCCTCCACTGCGGCACGCCTGATAGCCTGTGAAGTGTCGGCGCGTTAAACCCCCATAATCAATCAGCATACCGACACGTGGTTAATGACAAAGGTATACTGTAGTACTGCTCCTCACGATCGATATGTGCATTGTCATATCTAGCCTCCACGGTCCCGGGGTACCCAAATGGGTACCACAACCATAAAGGCAACAGCTTTCCCCCATTCGAAATTAGCGCGTCAAAAGTTGTCTCCCCGCAAAAAGCAGGCCTTGTCCAGGCCTTGGGGGGACCTCCTGTGTCCAGACATTTAGGAGGTCCCCCCAACAGTTTTACTTTGGGACCTCCTTCTGTACTAATAACTACGTGCGATGTGTATGTACCGAAAAATGTTTAATAAAATACTTGAAATCCTTAAAATCTCTTAAGAGCGAGGCGGCAAAAATGGCTTTCACCGCTGAGAGCGCTCGAATGCGTCCACAGGGTATGAAGAACCAGAGTACCCAAATGGGTACCATCAAATTTCATAACTTTCGTTTGCTTTTTTGCTATTGTATTTTTTTTACTTATTTCTTGGTTAATGAACCAAATAAAAGTGTGTTGTAGCATTTTTGAAGCATTTTATACTTTTTGAAAATATTGGTCCTTGCATTGCACACGCACTGAAACCCAGAGTGCCCAAATGGGTACCATCAAATTCTATTACTTTCGTTTGCTTTTTTGCTATAGTAATTTTTTTGCGTTTATTTCTATGGATAATGAATCGAATAAAAGTGTGTTACAAAATATTTTTGTATTTGCGCATTCTAGGGACTGGAGGAAGGAAGGAAGGGTGTAGAAGGAAGGCAGGAAAATTAACCTGGCTGGAGCCTAGTTTTCTATCCTGCACGTGGGAAAGGGAGGCTAGAACGATCCTTTACCGCGATTTTCAACTAACCGTTTTGAAACGATGGAAGCCCGGTTTCACGCACGCTACGTGTGTCCACGTAATCTTATCAGAGCTTTTCGGTCGACCACCCTCTCTATAGGGAAATGCATTAGTTCTTCGACAGGACGCCATCGGCGACCCTAAGAAAGCTTTCGCTTTAAAAAAAGAAGTAATGTCGGGAGAATGCTGGCGGGTATACACCTCTGCACAGGTGAGAGCTCACGAGGAAAACAAAAAGTGAACATCCAGCACAAAGGCGGAAGATATATATATATATATATATATATATGGTCTGGAAGTATAAAAGCTTCCACACAGCGCGAGAAAATAACGTCAGTAGAGACCGCGACACACGAGAAAAATAAAAATAATAGTTTACTGCCGTTTCAGGAAGAGGACTTTCTTTCTTCAGAGTGTATATATATATATATATATATATATATATATATATATCATATATATATATATATATATATATATATATATATATATATATATATATATATATATATATATATATATATATATATAGAGAGAGAGAGAGAGAGAGAGAGAGAGAGAAAGATAAGAGAAAGAGACAGAGAGTCTGGTGAACGGGTGGCTCCACACACGATGCCCAAGGATCGCTCCACTGAAGTAAAGGTTGCGCGCGTGCGGTCGACAGCGGGTACCACCGCACACGACGCGTTCAACGCTGTTCTTCCCTTCCAAGGCCCCCTCAGCTAAGCTGCAGACGCGTGATTAATCGGATTACTCCTGCGGCGTACGCGCACAATCTACCTCATATAGACGCATGCATATGCAACGAGCCTGCGGTCGAGCCAGACCGTCGATCGACCAAGGCGTGCAGTGTCGCCAGCGTAGTAGTGGTATAGTGTTAGAGGACATGTCGCGATTGCTCTCGACTAACCGCTTGCATTTTTGAAGCGAAGCTTTCTACTTCTCTCTGATGGCGACGTGGCCCCAAAACGCACTGCAGGAAAGCCAACGTTCTGACGACGGCGATGATGGTAGGTGGAGTGAGAGGTGGTTGAAACGCGAAGTTTTCTCTGGTCGAAAGCCAATGTCTTCAAAGTCCGAAGTCACAGTCCCAAATACCAATCATTACGCCCAAAACGCACTGCAGGAAAGCTAACTTACACAATGGGAATCCACAAAGGCACATGAAGAGCCTCCAGAAAAAAAACAAAAAAAAAACGCCTCCCGTGGTCTGAATCGAACAGCTGGGCCCCTCGCGTTATGAAGCCGACGTCTATCCGATTGCGTCATTCCGACACGGTCGAGGCAGTTTCGGTTTCGGACTTTTACTTCGACATTGGCTGAATGGGAGAAAAATACCCCTGCTACACTAGCGTCCGAATGTCATTTGAACCAAATGTCATTTGGCTCAAATGCCAAGTTGTGCTGCTACACTCGGTTTTTAAATGCCATTCGGCTCAAATGACATTCCAGCCAAATGAGCACCGAGGGAGACGTTTGGGCTCTCAAATGCCATTTCCAGCACTCTCGCGCACAGCGTTCCAAGTCAGCATAAACAGATACATTAATGGCGTACTACTTAAAACAAACAAAATATTCTTAATTGTGGGACTTTGTTTACTTCTCGTTCCCTTAAATCGTGACATCAAGATGTAATAATTCCGTACTCTCAGCACCAGTGCGAGCAAGCGACGAACCAGTGTGGCCAGACAGCACAAAAAACCTGGATTGGGATTCAGAATTAAACAAAACCGTGTCAAAGTTTACGTTAATGGTAATTTCATATCATTTTAACACGAAAGACTGCCGCTAAATTTGATTGTTGCATTATTGTGTGAAAACAGAACTCGACAGCAGCAGCGCCATGCAGCACGGTGAAATGCCATTGAAATTGTAGTGTAGCACGGCGGATTCTGAATGGCATTCGAAGCAGCCCATTTGAGTGAAATGACATTAGGTTCAAATGACATTCGGACCCTAGTGTAGCTGGGGTAAAAGCTTCCTGTTTTAGCCATCTTTCTCTTAAGGAATTCGCTTTTCCACCTAAAACACAGAGGCTCCATCTCCGTTGTCTTGTTTGCTCCGCACGGGTCATACCGATGCAGTGCTGACACAGTCATCATTTGCAGTAAAGGCCGGTATACTCCAAGCATCATAATGGAACAGCGCTCATTCTGTGCATTGCATTCCTTGTACTCTTGTCGTTACCGCGCTGTTTTCATATTTTTCACTGCTCCGGCAATCGACTGGTCCATTTAATACATTGATAAATGTCATTTCAATTCCGTGTTGAAAATGTTGTGTTATCGTACGTCGCAAGATGTTCATTTGTTTCGCAAGCTTCTGGCACCAATGTTGACAAATTTGTTTCGTATATTTACATTTGCACACTTATGTGAAATGGGGTAGCAAACTACCATAACGGTCGTTTTCGCTTCGCTAAGCATATTTCTTCGATCGACCCCCACCCTAATAGGCCTACCTCTACATTGTAAGCTTCTCAGAAATTGACGCAATAATGCTCGAGCCACGGCTTTCCAAAATCCGCCTGTTTTGTTAGCCGCCGTAAACAAACATGCACACAGATCCATTTATTTCCCTTTCTGTTTACTTCCACGCCCACCTGGACGCACGGAGTACCACCTTCGATAGCGACTATATAGAAACTGAGTCACTGAACTGTTTTTGTGTGCAGCACTCTGGCGCCCGCTATTGTAGTTTGACGGCGGTGTTGTGTTTCGTTACCAAGCGAACGAAGGAGGAACCGAAGACGGAACGAAAATGAGGAATAAAGTGTGGCGAAAGTGCGACGGGGAGGCCTGTATGCCGAGCCGGTGCGAGACGCAACTCGGCGGCGACGTATGGCGAAAGTGTGAGGGGGAGGCAGTGAGACATGCTGGGCGGTGGCGACACGCTGCGAGATGACGCCGTGGCAGCGCGTGCCGTCGTGCGCTCGACGATGACGCGTTCGCTTCCTCAGACGCAGTTCGCGGTCCCTTCCCAAGGCGAAGACTGCGATCACTCCCTGAGAAGCAGTTCGCGCCGGCGTATACGCTCACCATCGCTGACGTTTGCGCGGGAGGTTCAAACACGATTTACAACAACATGCTCGGCGGCGGCGACGCGGTGCGAAATAACGGCACAGTAGCGCGAGCCGCCGTGCGTTCGCTCATCACGTGATCACTCGCTGAGCAGCTATGCGCCTTGACCGAAAGACTGCCGTTCGTTCTGCGCACAAATTTTCCGTTAGAGAGTATAGTACTCGTCACCATCTTTTTTCTCACGGCGTATGCCGTTGGTGTAACGCAGTTTCATAACTTGCGCCGCCCTCAAGGCGGAAGTATCGACCGGCCCAAAATTCAACGCTTGCCTGAAGCGACAAACTTCATAGAAGCAGGAAAGCTTTAACAATTCACGTCCCCTACGGCTGAACGTACGGTCTGAGTGCGATCTGACCTAACGCAAGAGCAAAGAGTGCAAAAAGAAATCGAACTTCAAAATTTGTTAGCCCTGTCAACCAGTGATTCCGGTCGGGCTCAGCCGGAAATGGAAAAGCGGCGAACAAGTCCGAACGCAGTTGCTCTCATTGACGGGCGGTGACTAAACTCAGAAGCCCTGACTATTTAATCACCTCTAATGCACGTAAGCCCTCACAAAGCCTGCTAGGTTAAGCCGTCGAACGGAAGCCGGTACTGTAACGCATGCAGCCACCGCCCCCACGCACTTCAAATATTTATCCCCAGCCACGGGACAGCGGCCGTAACTACGGCTAAACATCTGTCTGCCCATCCGACTTCTCTCGTTTCGGCTTCGCTGGCTGTCTCATCTTCCGATTCATGTTTACTCCAATGAGTGTGCAAGCCTTACGCGGCTATGTGGCTGCTGTGTCCTTTGCGCAGTGCTTTATGCACAGAGGCTGTCTATTGCGCTTGTTAAAGGGGACACGAAGAAAAAATACAACTTTGTCCAATTTGAAAGAGCTAGACTTTCGATACCCACTCAGGCCTATTTGCCGGCCATGAGAGACGTTGCCTAAAAAAACAGAACAAAATTTTGATAAGCTTTCGAATGTCACGCTACAGTGATGAAATGTCGGCACCAGCGGCGCAATAGGGGCCAGAACAAAAAAAAAATCACGCATCTCCACGAAGTGAATTATGACGAGTGGTCGAAGCACTGGTGATCGTACTTACCATAAATCACCCGTGGCATTGCCCCCTCGCGCATGCAAATGAGTGACAACGCGTGTGTACAGTATATAAAATTCCAGTCCAACCCAATCCGATACAATTAAATATAATCCAATCCAATCCAATTCCAAATCCAATCCAATCCAATGCTCCTCGCGCATGCACAACATTGTGTACACGGACGCCAAGGGACAAGCCACGGACAAAGCGAGCTCCTAAGGTGTTTCGCCCCTAAAATCATGCACCCCTCAGTCAAACGACGACGACGGTTGAACGCGAAGCTTTCTCGCAACGGATTTATTTGGTTGCCATCTAAGCTTCCCAAACCGACGGCTTATTTCAGCTGCAGTACGTGCATCTTCTTGGATGACTGGTAGCTGTAATAATTGCAGTTTTCCATGCAGTAAACAAAAAAAAAACGTCGAAATGAATCAATCGGACAGATGCCGGATTCATAGCGCGAGGGAACCAGGTTCGATTCAGGCCACCGGAAGCGTTTTTTCCCCTTCCCCCTTTGGCGTTTTCGCGTTACAGACGCCACCAGTGAGAACACTAATGCTTCCGTTTAACACATCATTATCAGTACCTCAACTGCAGGTCAGAATACAAGTGATACGATCAAAGGGAAGAGGCGACTTCAGTATAAAATGTTTCTTGGTGGTGGCTTACATATATATATATATATATAATGTGTGTAAGCCACCACCAAGAAACATTTTATACTGAAGTCGCCTCTTCCCTTTGATCGTATCACTTGTATTCTGACCTGCAGTTGAGGTACTGATAATGACTGACAATATATATATATATATATATATATATATATATATATATATATATATATATATATTTTGTAGAACAGAGACGTACGGGACGAGGGATTCCGTAAGGACACATATCAAAGTTGCAGTCCTTATTGCCAGTGCTGTTTGGCGTTTTAACAGTGTTTTATAGCGCCGTATGATTGCCTTTTTTTTTTATGCAGGAATAAATTATCGAAAATTCAAGTCGAGAAAAAATGCGCCGTTTTTTCCGGAAGCGGGAAAAAACGGCGCTTCCGGAAAAAACGGCGCATTTTTTCTCGACTTGAATTTTCGATAATTTATTCCTGCATAAAAAAAAAAGGCAATCATACGGCGCCATAAAACACTGTTAAAACGCCAAACAGCACTGGCAATAAGGACTGCAACTTTGATATATATATATATATATATATATATATATATATATATATATATATATATATATATATATATATATATGTGTGTGTGTGCAATAGAAGAAACTTTTAGAAGAGCCAGAAGAAATATTTTGAGAAAATGGTTGATGCACGATTAAAAACAAAAACAGTGGTTTACTGACGTTTCAACTGGAGGACCAGTTTTCAGCTGTCCTCCAGTCGAAACGTCAGTGAGGCACTGTTTTTGTTGAACCACAGCGCGAACGACGAGACAAAGGACGATAGCAAGAGGACACACGTCCTTTGTCTCATCGTTCGCGCTGTGGTTCAACATGCATCACCAACCACCAACTCACCCAAGTGTTCACGTCACTGTTTTTGTTTTTTAATCGTGAGTCAACCATTCTCTTAAATATATATATATATATATATATATATATATATATATATATATATATATATATATATATATATATATATATATATATATATATATAGAAAGTGGCTGTGGAGTTGCCCCTCCTACTTCATCTGTATTCCTTCATTCTTTCATATCTCTACTATTTGTTCGAACATTGCGACAAAATTGACATCATCTTTATCAAACTCGTGCTTGTCCTCATGGCACCTTCAACCATGCAAAAAGCAATCACGATTACTACACTCCCTACTGCGAAATTTGTGCGCAGCGCGCACTGCTGTCTTTTTGATCACGGCGCATATCTGCTGCGTCTTAGGAAGTGATCGCGTGATCAGCGAATGCACGGCGGCGCACGCTACACTGCCATTATCCCGCAGCGCGTCGCCGACGCCGAGCATGTTGTTGTAAATTGGGTTTGAACCTCCCGCGCACATGTCACGTGGTTTGGATGAGCCGCGAACGGTGGAGGAGCGTGTGGTGAAAGTGTGAGGGAAAGGACGCTCCTCGGCGCCGACGCATGGCGAAAGTGTGAGGAGAGGAAGCGAGAGAGATGACGCCATAGCAGCGCGTGCCGCCCTCCCTCTCGCACTTTCACCAGAAGCTCCTCTCAGTTTTCTTTCTGCTTTCGGTGCTCGGTTTATTCACTCGGTTACGCGTATATCGACGCCACCGCCGCCGCCAATACCAGGTACCGGGCGCCAAAGTGCTCCGCACTAAAATTTCTAGAAACTCCCAACTTCTTACTCAGTGGCATAGGATAATTGGCGACAGAAATAAGGAGCTATGGCTTCATGAAACGTGATATGCGGGAAATGACGCATGCAGAGGGCAGGCCGAAAAGCGCTTTTGTCCGTCCGTTCAGTGTCCTCAGGGCACAGCATAGAAATATCTCTCGCAACTGCCGCAATCATGCAGCCGCGGCGCGCCCATAGAGCTGACAGCAAGCAGCTTTCCCTTTGTCTTTGTGAAATGCTTCGGAAGTATTGCAGTCGTGAGAGATGTTTAGTTACTGCTGGAAGGCTCTCATTCTTTGTATACAGCGTTACAAGAACCAGGGCGTCGTTCCTGTCGAGACATTACATACACCCATACATATAGCAAATCAGAATTGGAAATGAGGGGCTCGTTTAATACACACAGAAAGGAAGGCTGGTTGTCCAGAACACCAAGGAATGCAAAGTGAAAAAAGTGGTTCGTCATTTATTTTTCCTGAAACAGATGTAGTTTTTTCAAATGTTTGAAAGAAACTGGACAAAGAAGTCCAGAGGGAAAGGCTGGCTGTCTGCAACGCCAAGGGAGGCATAGGGGAGAGAGAGAAAGAGAGAAAACTCTTCATTAGAGAGGAAAGCCAAGAGGTTTGCCGGAATCGTAACACCGACATGCTACTCGGCGGGGGAATGGGTAGGGGAGAGTAGAAAAAGCCCTATAGATAACAGGAGAGAAGAAAGAGAAGAGAAGAAGTAAAAAAAAGCAGGCATCACGGAGTTTGTGTGTACAGTTCGACAAACCTCATGTTCTCAGTAGTTTAAATCAGTTCAGTGACGCCGATCTCATCCAGATATTCGAAAAACGCCATTAGTGCTTTGCGTTGTGCTGAAGAGGTCTGCCAGGGGCCAAGGAGCACTTTTAAGCTGATTGGTCTTGGGAGTAGGTTCTCGATCTCCGGCACCAAACAGCACCTTGCGAGCATGTAAGCGGGGCACTCTAACAGTACGTGTTCCACGTGATCCGGCAATCCGCAGTTATCACAGTAACGATTTGAGGCGGTGCCAAGCCGAAACAGGTAAGTTTTTGTAAGCGCTGCATTGAGGCGTAATCGGTGATACAAAGTTTCTAGCCGGCGCGGGAGTCGCTCTGTCAGCTTAATCCTGAGCTCGGGGTCTATGTAGTGCAAGAACGGATAATGGTGCTCTGGAAGAGACCAGAGACGGTTCCGCTCCATAGGTGAGGCATCGTGCTTGGTGAAGAAGACCTTCCTCATATTATGCATTTGAAGGCCCCTGCGAGCTGCTTTATCTGCATTTTCATTACCTGGAACACCACAGTGGCCTGGAAGCCACTGAAATGTCGCTTGGTGCCCAGTGTTTTGGCCTGGTTGTGCAAGTAAGTTATTTCACGAGAGGCGTGTTCGTGAATGCTGAAGCAGTCGTTGCGCAGTAGACTTTGGAGGGCTGCCTTGGAATCTGTGAAGATGGTCCATTGCCCCGGCGGTTGGCGGAGAATGTACCGGATGGCTTCCTTGATGGCGTGAATCTCGGCTGACATAGATGACGCTGCTCGCTCGAGACGATGAGAGAACTGAGACGATAGAGAACTGAGATAAGAGAACTGAGACTGAAGAGGCGATAAGGGAACTGAAAAGCCTGACTACTCGTCCAGTGGACGATTAGTCAGGCTTCTTTTGCTACGATTAGTGAAGTTATCTTAAATTACCATAGGAAAGAAAGGGAAGAAAAACGCCTCCACAGTGCGGACCCAACACACGTCTTCCAATTAGATCACGGATGCCTTACCAATGCCGCAGAGGTAAGGCATCTAACGAAGATGGTTCCCAACTGGTTTCAGGGACTTGCGACGACCCTAGTCACGACCACTGGCCAATCCCCCTGAATGGGATTGTGCCGATTATGAAGTGAGGTAAAGGTGCATCCATGATGCCTTCATCGTCATTGGTGAATCCTCCCCCGAGTCGACATCTTTTTTTTTCTTGCTGACTAATGAAACGAGAGAGGGAGAGAGAGAACTCTATAATGTGGGCTAGAGAGGTAAGCTCTGCTAGCGGCAGTGCCTGCTACGCCAGATGGGGGTTATTACAATGCAGGGAAGTGAAATGAATGTGAGAGATCGGGAAAGCAACAATAGAGAGAAAAAAAGAAGTTACATAACAAATGGCACGCAATGAAATTTAAAAAAGAACTCCAAATAAAGTTAAGTAAAAGGAAAAAAATAGAGCGAATGGAGCCCAGGAAGCGCAGAGCGCCTAGCAAGAAAAAGGAGTCAAAGCGTACATGACGACGCAAACCCGTACAGGCGTATCCATGCACACAATGGAAGAATTACAACGGATTTCAACGAGGGTACCACGAAATGTCAACTGGTAAATGCCAAATGGTAGCGCCTATACTCGGTTACAACTCAAGAACGGCACCACCTCATGTAGTGTATCACTCCGCCAAAGCGCCGGACCCGTGACGTCAGTGCGCGCGCGTTTTGAAAGGGGTTTGCTATGAATGCGTGATATCGTCTGCCTTGTCTCACGCAGTTTGTTTGCCTTCACTGGAGTCGTTTATAAGCATATTAAGTCCAAAAAATTACGGGAACGGCTCACGCCATGTTCAAAATATTCCCAGTAACGCTTTACTTGCGCCACGCGGAGAAACATCCGGCTACGGTGATAAGGCACAGCGGTAACTTCCGGTGCCGTTCTTAAGTTGTCACCGAGCATAGATGCCCAAGATGACTCCAGCGACCGATCTGGCTAAAATCATTGCGCCACTGAATCTCAAACGTGTTCCAAACTCAATGCCAATAAGCGATTTTACATATCACCAACGCAAGACGCGCAATCCCGTGCGCAGCAACAAAACGTTTCACTGCTGCATCATTCTGGTAGACGCCATCATTCCTTAAAACTTTGGTAAAAATCCGACCCTGTGCTCGATCGTTGCGCATGCGCAGTTACGTGACCCTGTCGAGTTCGCCAAATATAGCCCCGCAAGCAAAGGTGTATGATAAATTTGAGGCTCCCTGGTCTAAGAAGTTTCAAAGGACAATACGGTTTCATTCAATTACTTATGCACCGTTTGTGCGCAGCCGCTTATTCTGGAGGTCTATTTTCCTCCGCTGCCACGCATCCTAACAAGATTAGGCACAGGAAAAAAGTTGACACCGTCAGCTACTCGCCATAAGCTGGAAGCATGCTCGCATGGCCATTATGCAATACATGTACACGGACCATGCAAAATGTCAAAAGAAAATAAAAATCTCCTCGAAGTTTCATGCCAGACACTCGCATATAAAACAGATACAGCCATGATGTAACGACATACCCAAATTTAGCTTCTCGAATGCACTTCTGAAAAAAAAATAGAAAAAAAGGGCAACAAAAATGTAAAAAACGTTACCCCATGATCCCTCACCAAGAAGGCGATTCGTCGGTTTCCCAACAATGGCAAACACTCGAACGGAACACCCTATTGCAACCTTGGATAGCTTTCAGGGATGCGTAAGTGCGCGACAGCCGCTGCTATATTTAGCCTGCGCCGTTCCCCATTGTTGACATATCCCTGAAAGAGACCTCGTGAAAGCCGTGGGGGAGGCAAGAGGAACAAGGGGGGCGGGGAAGTGCGGAGGCACCATACAAAGCCGTTCTCTCGTGTGGCCACTGACCTTTGTAAATGTGATCTCGCCAGCGTGAGATCTGAGCGCCCGCTATTTGAGGCCAAGTATGCTTTTTCGCTCTCTGCTGCAGGATAGAACGAACCATGATCAACACACACGCACGCACGCACGCACGCACGCACGCACGCACGCACGCAAGCCCAGACAGACAGACAGACAGACAGACAGACAGACAGACAGACAGACAGACAGACAGACAGACAGACAGACAGACAGACAGACAGATAGATAGATAGATAGATAGATAGATAGATAGATAGATAGATAGATAGATAGATAGATAGATAGATAGATAGATAGATAGATAGATAGATAGATAGATAGATAGATAGATAGATAGATAGATAGATAGATAGATAGATAGATAGATAGATAGATAGATAGATAGATAGATAGATAGATAGATAGATAGATAGATAGATAGATAGATAGATAGATAGATAGATAGATAGATAGATAGATAGATAGATAGATAGATAGATAGATAGATAGATAGATAGATAGACGTGATATGCCAACTGACGCCTCCAAGAGTAGAAAAGTACGGAATAAGAAACATACGAAGTATATTTTGACGTTCGGGAAGGGAACCGTCCTTCCAGGATATATATATATATATATATATATATATATATACACACACACACACACACACACACACCGCGAACACGCTAAACTGTCTTTCGTTGACGGAGAATCCACGATGACTTCCGGAATATTGTCCCATGCGCTGAAGAGGCGCGCTATACGGTCCTTGCAATAGGTGTCCGTTACGCTGGTTTTGCCTCTATTGTAGATGTGGTCGTTATTTTCCTTGCTGAGCGACTCTGCATTTTCATCTGCACGGAACAGTTTTTCGTCACTGGCAAGAATCAAATATTATACGGCGTGATGTCTATGTCCTTTTTCAGAGTCCGCTGCAGAACATACCCCCCACCCACCGCGGTGGCTCAGTGGCTAAGGCGTTGCGCTGCTGAGCACGAGGTCGCGGGTTCGATTCCCGGCCGCGGCGGCCGCTTTTCTGATGGAGGCGAAAAGCAAAAACGCCCGTGTGTTCGAGATTTCGGCGCACGTTAAAGATCCCCAGGTTGTCAAAATTAATCCGGAGCCCTCCACTACGGCGCGCCTCGTCTGCTGCGTTGCGTCGGTGCGTTAAACCCTACAATCAATCAGAACATACCCCCCAAAAACCACACTATCCCGACACGAAACAAAGGAGTGTTCAATTGCTTCGCTGACTCTAGCTGACAGAAGGTAGACTTAACGAATGAGTTCTGACCTTCGACTTGAAAAAGTGGGCTGGAGACATGAACTGAGGCGGCCCACATGGATAATTGGAGTGTATTAATTGCAAGAGTACGAACTAAGCGAGTAGCAAAGCACGCTGCTTCTAAATAATTCCTTTGCTTAAAGATTAAAACACAGGCATGTGCCGAGTGGCAGTGACCGAAAATAAAAAAAAAGGAGGCAAACGGAAAAGGGATACCACACATTCGACAAATGAAACTAACGTATTCAAAATCGCGCCATTATAAGGAGGGCTTGGCGTCCATGTGAATATTAAAGCGAAGCCTTTTGTTTCGCCTCATTGATGACGACCGTGCACGAAAACTCGCCGCAGGGAAGCCAGCTTTACACAATAGGAGGGCGCATGGCGACGATCGGTTTCCACAAAGGCCCCTCAGACCATAGAGTTTCATACTAACACTTACTAGAGAGAAATGCGGCGCAGCAGTAGCGGGCCGCCGTGGGAGGCGCCATTGCCGCTAGCGACGTTCCTCACCTACTTGGCTTAGCTAGCCGCATGGCTTCTTTTTGTCTCGAAGCCACAAGAAAAAAAAAGAGGGTAACATTTTTTTCTTGCTCATCGTGCGTGAAGCTTCTACGTAATCACTGACAAATGATTCTTTTTGGAGGTTCAATTTCAGAATAACAAAACAAATTTGATGTGCCTTCTAGAGTAATATTGTTGCTTTTTTGCAGCAAGAGCCAACTTTTCACCCTGTTTATAAGCCATGCCAAGGACAACTGGAAAGTGCCTGCCCGGTACATGACGGAATGCTCGCCGAAGCGCGGCTTCCCTAGACAGTTGCGCCAGATTTCCCTCTATCTGTTAGTATGGAACTCTATGCCTCAGACGTATCAATACAAAACAAAAAAAAGCTTCTGGTGGTCGGATTCGAATCTAGGTACCTGCGTTATTAAGCCGACGTCTATACAATTGCGCCAGTCTGACATGGGAGCTTGTCGGCGGATCCTCTGAACAGTCCCAGCAACTCGAGGAGAGCTTTTCGCCGACATAAGCAGCCGATGAAGAAGACCGACCGACTGTCACCCGACGTGATGCTAGCCGTGACATAAATACCCAAGAAAGTGGAGGGAAAATAGCCCCGCCGGTAGCGTAGTGGTCATCGCACCAGACGCGTATTCTGGAGGTCTTGGGTTCGGATCCCACCCGGCGGGCATTTTTTCTCCACTTTCTTTGTCTTTCCGAGGTTTCCTTGACTGATATACACACACACACCACACACCACACACACACACACACATATATATATATATATATATATAATGAGGGGCTCGTTAGTTAGGAAATACAGAAAGAAATGCGGGCAGTCTACAACGCCAAAGAAGGCATAGGGGAATGGTTGGACTATATTTTTTTTACCGTTAGTGAAATATATTTCTTTTTCATATTAATTGAAGCGAGAATAATTCTCGCTTCAATTAATATGAAAAAGAATATAATTTCACTAACGGTAAAAAAAATATAGTCCAAACCATTCCCCTATGCCTTCTTTGGCGTTGTAGACTGCCCGCATTCTTTCTGTATATATATATATATATATATATATATATATATATATATATATATATATATATATATATATATATATATATATATATGTCGAGGTAGTTTGGATTTCGGACTCAAGCTGCACGGGAGAAAGCTTCGTGTTTGAGCCCCTCTTCTCTTAGGCAAATGGCCTTGATTTTTTTCAAGCCAAGGTCAGTCCCTTTTAACGTAGCTGCTCTGACACGCTTCGCCCCAATGGAGACATTGTTTTAAATGCAGAGGCATTCAGTAACTCACGATGTCACCCGCGTTGGCGTCCGTAGTCCGCACGCTCACTGCGCATGCGCGTCGAGTCGAGGCGAAAGCGAACACATCTCTCGCGAGGGGCATTGGATTGGATTCGAACACTCTCTCGCGAGGGGCATTGGATTGGATTCGATTGGATCGGCTTGGATTGGATTGGCTTCGCTTGGCTTGGCTTGGATTGGATTGGATTTGGATTGGATTAAAGTGGATTGTGTTGGATTGTGTTGCGTCATAGCCGCGGCACGTTGCGTCATAGCCGCGGCACGTTGCGTCATAGCCGCGGCAGACGCGCTTGGGCCGGCGCATGTGCAGTACTCTATCTTCCGCGGTTTCCTCTCCTTCGGGCGCGCTGCGCATATAACCGGTGTGCCGTTCTCCGGTCAAGCAACATCCGCGGTTGGCTCAAACACCTAGAGTCCACGCCGCTTTACAAGTACGCCAACGTCGTCGACTGGGACCGGCTTACGCAGTCCCCTCAACGTATATAAGCGGCGGAGCGCGCGTTCGGAATTCAGTCAACGGCGTCTTTGCATGGCTTACGCTTGACGTGACGCTTTGCTTGACTCGAGTAGATGCGACGCATTTACTCGAGTTCCCCCCGTGGGAAGATGCGGGCGGCTTTTTTATTATTGGCTACGAGTACTGGTGGGGACCTTCTCACTGGAATTCTTTTTCAGCTGGTCGGTTACAGTCTTCTCAAATGTTGCCCAAAGAACCAAAACGACACCCATTCAATTCACACTTGAGCCGAGGGGGGCGGGGGGGGTCATAATAGATCGCAGCGATGGAGATCAGAGTGCACAGGGGCCTCGGAGAACTACAATAATACATTTTCGTGTCAAAAAATTTCTTCGTGGATAGTGACGTGTGACATGAAGCGTTGGCATCTTGCGATGCCTGGTCGCTCACATACGACCCGCCTCTGGAGACTCCTCCTCTCCCGGATCTTCCATCAAAAACTTTACTGGCAGTTTTTTTTTCTTCGCGAGCACGTATTTCTTATCGCTGTAAAAAAAAACAGCATTGAGTGGTTTTCAGTGGGCTCATGTTCACTTTTTTGATAAATGCAGTGTTCGGAGTATAAGAATTCACGCTCCCTCGCTTGAAAAGACGCGGGCTACCCTTTGACCTTTCCCCGTGGCAGAGTTCTTTGGTGCAATCGTGGCGCGACCTTTCTTCGCGCCAAAAATGGGCGCTTAAACCTGGAGGACGGTAAACGCGCGTTTAAATTCAGCTCACTACTGATCATCGGAACGTCAATCGACTGTCTGGCATCACAAGCGTCTCGATCACTCTTTTTCACGCGGCCGCCTTTTTTAAGTTCAAGACCCTCCCGAACGATGCTCATAAAAATGCCTTGAGCCGCGTCTGAGTCCCTCGGCCCTGCGTAGGAACTGTTGTTCGCAAGGACTTGGTAACTTTCCGAGGACAATACAAACGGATGTGCGAACCTTCGGCGCAAAATTCGGAAGGCAATAACACATTGCTCGAAACTTTGCGCGTCCATTTTTCGCTATGCAGCAAACACAAACTCGACTGCAGATGCTTTCCGCAATCTAGAAGCAATTGTGGAAAGCTTAAACTTGCACTGGGTCAGTTCCAGTGCTGCAACTAACCACCTTGTAAAGCGGGAGACAGCTGAATCATTAGTTCGTGCGCACTGTTGCCAGTCCAAAGTTTTTGCCACACCTAGTACCGTGAACCCTGCAGGTTATGATGAAATCGTTTTATTCAAATCTTTCTCTTTATTCGAAGTTTTCCTGTCACAATTGCGGTGCAGACAAAACAAAGCATCACCGCCTTTGACGAAGTACCTTTTGTAACGTCGTCAATTTCAAGTATCCCGAAGACTTCCTTTTACGGGCCCGGTTTTCGAAGAGGCCACGGGATGGACAGCCGGTGGCGCGTGAACGAAGATGATGCTGATGATGGCAGCGTGTCTGGATGCTATGAATGGCGAGAATGACCACTGTAGCGATCAGTATGAAAACATCGGTAGTGGTTCGGATTCCACACGGCGGGCATTTTTTCTGCACTTCCTTTGTCTTCCCAAACTCTTTATCTGTTTCAATGACCTACCACATTCTCCCGTTTGCTTCCGAGGTATTCTTGACTGCCAAGCCTTTTTTTGTCTTCATTCAACAAGCCCCTCATTTCCCATTCTGATTCGCTACATGCACAGCGAGGGCCTCTGTTCTGGCAGTCTCGGTGCCATAGGGAGCTTAGGAGGGTTCAACGCTGGTCGACCACTCTCGACATGTCGTAGACACTCGAGTCACGGCCCGGGGGTGAAAAAGAAGGTCCCCTTCACCCGAGCAGTCGGAGTGGCGCTGGGCTACAACCCCCAATCACAGTAAAAATTACCTTGACATAAATACCAAGAAGTGGAGGGGAAAATAGCCCCGCCGGTAGCGTAGTGGTCATCACACCAGACGCGTATTCTGGAGGTGCATGGGTTCGGATCTCACCCGGCGGGCATTTTTTCTCCACTTTCTGTCTTTCCGAATTCTTTATCTGTTTCAATTACCTACAACATGCTCCCCTTATCTGTTTCAATTACCTACAACATGCTCCCCTTTGCTTTGCGAAGTTTTCTTGACTGCCAAGCCTTATTTCTCTCTCTCTCTGTGTATATATATATATATATATATATATATATATATATATATATATATATATATATATATATATATATATATATATAGATATATATATATATATATATATATATTATATAATATATATATATATATATATCGTGAACTAGAGTCCTCAGTTGCTGCAGGAATACGCACAAAGTAGAAGTACGCTCTTCGGAGACTTTATTTCCAACGTTTCGACCTGAGACAGGTCTTCATCACGAATGAAAGCTTTGGGTAAAATCGTACGGACTCAGAGTGGGGGCGGCGCCCCGAAACACAAGCCACATGGGAAACAAACACACAAACGACCACACACAGCCATACAGAGCTTATTCTGCCAAAGGCAGGCGAAAAAGAGCCAAAAAAAAAAGACACGAAAGGAAGAGGGAGGAACAAGGTGGCAAGGAGGAGGCAAGAAAGAGGCAAGGAGGAACACACTGCATGAACGCGAGTGGTGGGGATAACAGGAAATGCGACGAGTTCACGGTGGCGAAAGGCCCAAAAACATCCGTGTCTCCGAGCGGGAAAAACTACAGAAGCACCACGCCGCCCACGAGCAGTGAGTTTACATGCGCGTCACCGGTAACAAGGATTAACTACCGACTGTCTTCAGCGGCATGGTCAAGAATGCAAGCGGGGGCCCATTACTGTATCTGAAGCGCAGGCAGCCTCCGCGACTTTGCGGGGCTCCCACAAAAGCCAATGGGGGAGCCCATTTGAGGCGTCCCCTTCCCCGCCTACGCCTCCCTTTGTACACGGCGTCGCGTCGTGTCGCGCCAGGTCAATGCACGGCCTGTTAACTGTTAGCACTCGGTCTGTCGCCGGCACGCGTGGACCCCTGATGTTCTGTACGTGGGTCATTTGATTGTGACTCGTCCAATTTGGTTTACCTATTGGAGTGTGGCGGATGTAATATGCAGTACATAGGACAAACGGATGGACCTTTTCGAATGCGGATTAGCAATCACCGCTATCACACCAAGGCACTCCCAAACCTTCCCTGTCCAGACACCTAGCGATGCAAAATCACTCTTCGATGACATTAAAGTCACGCTTCTACAGAAGCAGTTTTTCTAGCTGTAGGGAGCGAGAACAATGTGAGTGAAAACAAGAAGAAACAAGAAGAAAACAAGAAGAAAACAAGAAACAAACATGAAAACAAGAAGAGAGAGGCGACCGCCGGTATGTGCCGTGCCTCCGGGACAACCAAAAAAATTGAAAAAAGGAAAAAGTGGGAAACGATGAAAAAGAGAAGCAAAGCAAAACATGAGCGAAAAGACAGGAAGGACGCGCGCACTCCGTGAACACCAGCATTGGGGATCACAATGTGATTACAAGACACCCGAGGATAAGCCACAACAGACACCCAAAAGTAAAATACTTCCTTACACGCTCGGTGGAATTAAAAGCTTCAAACATTCCATTCCACATTCTCAAGGATAAATGGGTTATGACATATGGTGACATAAACAGGCAATGGGTACCATCTGGTTATTAATGAGGCGTGTTTGCTTGCTGAGCGTGAGACAAGGAATGAGAGAGAAAAAATAAAAATAAAAAAATAGCGGGGCGGGAAGGGAAGTGTTGGTAGGGGTCGGGAGCGGAACGAGATAATTATAGTGACCGCGGAACATAAACGGTAGGTTGTTGGTGTTACAATGTACACCCTCACACCCTGGAGCAACAGGCTGCCTGTAAACCTCAGACCGTGCAATGCCCTGCGCGGGAAAGGCGATGCACACGAAGGCTTAATGTGAGCATAGCAAAAGGACAACAAAACTACAAGGTCTCGTATGTCCCGGGGTCACAATGCTTCAATGGTCATGCAGCGTTACGAATTACAGTCATAGTTCCAGGACTCTCATTAAGACCCCCCTTCAGGGTATTAAATTGTAGATTAAGTAAGACTCACATTGTTCTCGCTCCCTACAGCTAGAAAAACTGCTCTGTAGAAGCGTGACTTTAACTGTCATCGAAAGAGTGATTTTGCATCGCTAGGTGTCTGGACACGGGAAGGTTTGGGAGTGCCTTGGTGTGATAGCGGTGATTGTTAAACCGCATTCGAAAAGGTCCATCCGTTTGTCCTATGTACTGCATATTACATCCGCCACACTCCAATAGGTAAACCAAATTGGACGAGTCACAATCAAATGACCCACGTACAGAACATCAGGGGTCCACGCGTGCCGGCGACAGACCGAGTGCTAACAGTTAACAGGCCGTGCATTGACCTGGCGCGACACGACGCGACGCCGTGTACAAAGGGAGGCGTAGGCGGGGAAGGGGACGCCTCAAATGGGCTCCCCCATTGGCTTTTGTGGGACCCCCCAAAGTCGCGGAGGCTGCCTGCGCTTCAGATACAGTAATGGGCCCCGCTTGCATTCTTGACCATGCCGCTGAAGACGGTCGGTAGTTAATCCTTGTTACAGGTGACGCGCATGTAAACTCACTGCTCGTGGCGGCGTGTGCTCTGTAGTTTTTCCCTCTCGGAGACACCGGATGTTTTTGGGCCTTTCGCCACCCGTGAACTCGTCGCATTTTCTGTTATCCCCACCACTCGCGTTCATGCAGTGTTCCTCCTTGCCTCTTTCTTGCCTCCTCCTTGCCACCTTGTTCCTCCCTCTTCCTTTCGTCTCTTTTTTTTAGGCTCTTTTTCGCCTGCCTTTGGCAGAGTGGTCGTTTGTGTGTTTATTTCCCATGTGGCTTGTGTTTCGGGGCGCCGCCCCCACTCTGAGTCCCTACGATTTTACGGTCCCAAAGCTTTCATTCCTGATGAAGACCTGTCTCAGGTCGAAACGTTGGAAATAAAGTCTCCGAAAAGCGTAAAGCGTACTTCTACTTGTGCTATATATATATATAATATATATTATATATATATATATTATATATATATATCTATATATATATATATATATATATCTATATATCTATGTATATATATATATATATATATAATATATATATATATCACAGAATATATACATATATATATACATACATATATACTTAGTTTCGATTATAAGGAGGGGTATGACTTGGAGACTACGAATTTTCGATGATGATGATGATGAATAAACTTTATTGGAGACCAGGTGCTGATGTTAGATCACCACATCCTCCCCCATGTGCTGTCCGAGGCTTCCTAGTCGACGGGCCAAACCCTCTATTGGCTATGATTTTTCAACGAGCCCTCTACCATTTCCGATTCTGATTCGCTAGAGCTGGTCAGCAGATATATATTTATCTATATATATATATATCTATATATACTAGTTTCCACTGCTCATAAGGAGGGTATTGACACCACTGGGAGTACGACTCATAAAAAAAAAAACTCGCCTTATATTCGAATAAATACGGTAGAAGAGGCGCATCCCAGCCACGGGGAGCACCGCTGATTCTAAGGACGCTATCGAGCGAAACAGTGTAGCCAGCCTGCTCGCCGAAGCAATTCGCGCCAAAAAAAAACGAAGAAGCGAAAGCGAAGAAGGAGACGCAAACACGATGTAACAGTATATTCTTTGACCAGTAGCGCCTGGGCGAAGCCTTCATAGCACTTGAGCAAATTTACGCACCCCGACAAACTTTTGATGGTATCGATCCACTTCGAGATACGTCGGCAGTTTCTGATGTGGCTCGCCTGAAGTCTTTTTTTGTTTGTTTCGAAAGAAGGCTGCGCCGAAAGTCCACCTAAAGGGACCCTGCAACAATTTTTTTAAATTTTTTTCGAAATCTTAAATGCTCGCAGAACATAGTCGAACCAACACATACAGTACTTCAACTATACGGGATCGCAAAGTACCTCAGCCAAAAATTACTGCTCCATGCCCATCAGACAACTTAGGAGCTTGCTCAAAAGATTTTTCTCTCTTTCCCGGTCTTGGCGTTCTTCGAGCGCTCGAATGACGTCATTCAGGCGTAACCGACAGGTTGCCAGCCTTCGGTTTCCTTCGGTTGCAGCACTGAAGCGCATTTCGACTAACCACTTTAAAAAGAAAGCCACAAAAGCAAAGCAGAAACGGAAGGGCGTATGTGCTGCGACGAGCAAATCACGAAGTGCCGCATGGTGCTGGCGATAACTGTAGTAGCTTAAGGAGTGCTTTCATACGCGAAGGAAAAAGCGAAAGCGTTTATCAGAAGTGTTGCAGAGTCCCCTTTAAGTTGACGCCGCACTTCGCTACCAACACGCGGCTAACAGTTTCCGTTGGGCAGGGCACCGCACGCGGACAAAGAAGTTTGCGCCCCGACCCTAACTGAGCGCTTTCCTTTCGTAAAAAGGGCTTAACAATGCGTGTTAAAGTAGAACAAAAAATTAAAGCCGTTCCACTCTATGTAAAAGCTGTCAGAAGTGCAGAGCAGTGATTCGCCATAATGGGCTGCAGCGCCATTATCCGCTCACTGCTACCACCCAATGCAATTCAAATTTCCCGCCTTCGCAGTGCTTCCGCGCTCCCTGCCTGAAACTTCGCCAGCGGGAGTTCAGTTCTTTTTGTGCTTGCTTTTCCTCCCGCACGTGCCGGAGTTGCCGCTGCTACTTTTTTTCGCTTACTATCGTAAAAACCAACCCAACGAGCGTTCCTAACTAAATGAACGCGGCGCTGGCGGTTAATTACGTATATTTTGCCTCAAATGTACCTGCAGTTTTCTTTGCGTTAGAAAACGAGATGTATGACAAGCGCCAGCGGTTCACGAGTTTCGAACGCTTATGTATACACCGCTTGGCTTTCGAAGCACCTGGGTTACGCCGCAACGACGGAACGCCGTGTGGCTCTACTTGGGTCCAGCGAGCGAGCTACGACCGACAAGGCGAGCCCCTAAAGTGCTCTGCACTTAAAACAAATGTGGGTGCCGAAGGAACACAAAGCCGCTCTAAGAGTTTTTGATCGAACCATAGACGCCGGAAAGACCCACGGGTCGGCGCGAAGAAGGGAGGATCGGTCGAAATGCGTATGTTCACGGGGAGCGGTGGAGAGTCGAACGTATACTGCATAAAATAACAAACTGGATCGACAACGAAGCTCGCTTCGGCCTACTGATGTCAGCAAACCTTAGGTGGAGACGCAGTGCTAAGTTTGTGATATTCTTTCACTACTCAAACAACCAGCCCACACAGTGAGTGCGTATAGGCAGCAGGAAACGTCTCATTAAAAACACATCATTTAGTTAAAAGTCCAACGGGCATATATATCTTGAGAGGCTCCGGCGAGAAGGCTTTGTTGAAGGCGAGAAGGCCCTTTATTCGGCAAGCAGCAGCCCGAACCCGAGAAGGGACTTCGAACCACGATGATGATGATCGAGCGTTCCGCGCCCAGGCGATGATGTGCCGATGATGAACGGGCCAGGTAAGAAGACGAAGACGATGCCTTGATGGTAAAATGAAATGGAGGGAAAACGATGAAGGAAGCTCGGCGCTCAGAGTTAGTCACTTGCGCTTACAATATATATATATATATATATATATATATATATATATATATATATATATATATATATAGAGAGAGAGAGAGAGAGAGAGAGAGAGAGAGAAATTACAGGCAGTCAAGAAAGCGAAGGAAAGAAAAGGGGAAGATAAGATGCAGTAGGTCATTTTCTCATCACTGAAACAGATACAGTTTTTTGAAAGAAAGCGAAGAAAAACATGCTTACCGGGTGGGATATATACATACATTAGTTACGAGTGCGCTTCGGCGAAAGGGTCCCAACTTCTGAAAACGGCAACAAGGCACCCGCAGAAGGAAACCCAGGATAAAATAACCCTTTAACCGAGCAGGGGTTTAAACCCGGAGTCAGAAACGGGGGTTTGACGTCAGCGCTGCTGGGACGTCAGGCCGGAGTTTCCGAATCGCTCTATTATAAGGGACGGGGCCCATACATATAGCGATACCAACGGTGAATCACGGCGTCCGGATTCGAAACAAAGGCCCGTCTATTTCCGGGATCGCCCCCGCGCTCTCTCTCGCTCCGCCTGCAAAAGGGAGCCGCTTCCCGTCGAAAGATATATAGCCTCGTCTGTAAAACACGCACCGAAGGTGTGTGCTGTGTGTATATATATATATATATATATAATATATATATATATAATATATATATGGGGGGGTCGGCCGAGAACTCGTTCGTGAGATGAGCTACGAAAATTCGCGGGAAAACATGGCCTCAGCTGGCACTCGATAGGCGTGGCTGGAAATCTTTGGGAGGGGCTTTCGTCCTGCAGTGGACACAAACAGGCTCGTGGTGATTATATATATATATATATATATATATATATATATATATATATATATATATATAGACAAAGAAAGACCTCACAAAGCGCGCATAAATTGTATAAGTAAAGAGTCGGATACACAGCAAGAAAACTAACAAGGAAGGTTTACTCACGTAGCGGCAATGGGGGCTTGCCTTCATCAGAGTACAGTTACATGATGTTGGTGGCACAAAAATTTGGAACGACTCTGTAATATAGCTTTGCGGAAAACTGTGAGAAGGAGAGGGAGATGTTTCGGAGAGGGAGAGTATGCAAACAGTCGGCTTACCCGTGGTACAAGAACACCCAAAAAAGTGAAAGGGGTTGATTTAACACGGCCGAAATGTGTTCCAAATGTTTCTGGCAGCGACATCACGTAACTGTACACTGATAAAGGCAAATCCCATTGCCGCTACGCGAGTAAACCTGCTTTGTTATTGTTCTTGCTGTGTCGGACTCTTATATATATATATATATATATATATATATATATATATATATTTATATATATATTATAATATATATATATATATTATATATATCGACCAGATTTAAGGGAAATCAAGGTGGAGTAAGTTTCTTTTTCTGTGAAGGAAAGTTTGACATCCACCTAAATGCAGCGCCATACGGCTACAAAGGAGAGCTATACAGCTTTGTCAGAAACTTCGCAGTTGAAAAAAAATTCGTCATGGTCCAGGGTTCGAACCCGGGACCACTGCTTAACCGGAGCAGTCGCTCTACCAACTGAGCTAACCAGGAGGCTAGTCGTTAGTAGCGCGAAAGCGAATTGATCAACAACTCGAAGTGAAGGACATGTGTTAATCGACCAGATTTAAGGGAAATCGCCAAGGTGGAGTAAGTTTCTGTGAGGAAAGTTTGACATCCACCTAAATGCAGCCATACGGCTACACACGGCTATATATATATATATATATATATATATATATATTATATATTATATCAAGTTGCAGTCCTTATTGCCAGTGCTGTTTGGCGTTTTAACAGGGTTTTATAGTGCCGAATGAGGTATGATTGCCTTTTTGTATGCAGGAATAAATAATAGAAAATTCAAGTCGAGAAAAAATGCGCCGTTTTTTCCGGAAGCGGGAAAAAACGGCGCATTGACTTGAATTTTCTATTATTTATTCCTGCATAAAAAAAAGGCAATCATACCTCATTCGGCACTATAAAACCCTGTTAAAACGCCAAACAGCACTGGCAATAAGGACTGCACTTTGATATGTGTCCTTACGAAATCCCTCGTCCCGTACGTCTCTGTTCTACAATTATATATATATATATATATATATATATATATATAATATATATATATATATATATATATATAGATATATATATATATATATATGTTGTGAGCGTTTATTCATACACTCGTGGACTATTATTCACCGCCGTCCGTAGGCGCGATAAAATCTCTCACCTGTACATACCAATTACAGTCATCGTTTGGGCAAAATCACTATCGTAGGTTGCTTGACGCACAGACACACACACACACACATATATATATATTCAAACAAAGGCCAGCAGTCAAGAACTCCAAGGGCGGCGAAAGGGAGAAAATTCTTCCATTTTTTTCTTGTTTTGTTTTGAAAGAAAGTGGAGAAAAACATGTTTTCCCGGCGGGACCCAAACCCGCGACCTTCCCACTACCGGCACTACCGGTCTGGTGCCATACCAACTAGGCTACCGGAGAGGCTGCGCTTCCCCTCGCTTTCTCAAGAATTTATGCTGAGGAAATTGTTCTCTAGACTTGGGGTTGGTAGTCAGCACCACTCCGACAACTCGGGGTGAACGGGGACCTATACATCCATATATATTCAAATGTAACGCAAGGCTGTACTGCTAAAGTGCCGGAATCGAAGCAGCGGCTTTTGCCGAAGGGCACTTACGAATACACTTACTACGAGCCGTTATACACTCACTTTACACAATTTGCAACGCAAGATGAACGCCTTCCGTTCGCCGATTCCTGCCCGATCCTCTTCGCGGAAACGTTGTGATCAACGTAATTCAGTTGGCAGTGCGAAAGTTTCCTCGCGGCAACATTTTGCTAGAAAAATAAAAAAGAACGTAATTTTTGTTGTTTTCCCAGATGGGAACGCATTTTTTTTTTCTTCTCGATCCTTTCTCAAACCAACACTGACAATCGCTTCTCCCTTTGGCCGATTGCCAAGACTCGGCCCAAAAGGGCCTGCGTCGATAAATAGAGCAGTCGGTCTTTCAGTGAATAATAGCGTGTTTTCACTGAGTCACCGCCGAGGGAGCTGTTTTCGGTCCTGTTCTCATTTCACCAATAGCGTCGACCTTTCGCTGCCGAATGCGCGTTATATTATAACTTCCGTCCGACACCGTAATACATACCGTAATGGTAATACACACCGTAATGGTAATACATACTGACGCCGGAGGTCGTAAGCACTCTGCTAGCGTCGTGTTTGGCTCAAGGCGCGAGAGTAGGGTTCCAATTTTATAAATGGAAAAAAAAATTATGTCAGTTAATGAATTCGAGCCTCGTCAAGCTTTCTACGTGGGACGTGTGCATCGGGCCCCGGAACGACGACAAACGCCGCTTTTTTAACACGAAAGTATTTTACGCCAGCGTACACCAAGATTTGACCGGCGTCATATCCATGACGGAAAATGACATCACCAGAAAAACTTCAATTGAGGCGGCGGCGGCAGGATTCGAGCCACGAACTCTTTCACTGCAACTGGAGGTAGGAAACGCGCTCCCGACTGCGTTATGAACAGACGCGTGAATAGGACGAACAACGCGCCTTATTGGCGGTGAGATGTTTTAGTGGCGCCCCCTGGCTCTGACGTCGGCTTAGGGACTCGCGCCGCTGTCGTCTGCTACACTCCGCTTGTGACAGGCAGAAGCGTCTGTGCTAGAAATCGCCCGCTTTGTTGCTTTAGCACATTAAAATCATAGTTCTAGTAATTCAGTTATTTTACCAGCTTTTGACAAATCTAAATAATTTCAAGCTGTATCTCCCACAAGTTTGAAACACACGAAGAGATAGAGAACAACTTTCTTCAGAGCATCGGTCAGAAGATCGTGTGTAGCTCGTCCTTTCTAGCTTATTGGCGAGAATCAGCGCTCAGAGCTCCTCGATAAGTCTTCAAAATGCGTAGGCTTCCCTGCAGTATTTTTGAGATGCTCTTATGAAGACTCAACAGTCTAATGCTACGTACCAAGCAACGGGCCCCTACACGCGCATCGCACAGCAGGAAATAAAACTGCTGTCTTCTATTTTTTTCCTTGTTGTTGACTTGTATCAGATGAATGTTTTTTTTTTTTTTTCTGTGCTCAATGCAATTATTTTTCTGCACCGTCACAAACGTCTTATTAGGAGGTTTGGGGATGTTTGGAGGCTCACAAAGATAGTGTGGATATTTTCTTCAGGTTGTATGGCATACATTCCCTTCTTCACAAATTGGCTTTCGTTACGGCTGCGTGCAAGAAGGTTCATATCCTCAGCGTACGTTGTTTATTCACATGCAAATAGAACATTTGTGCGACGTCACCGCGATCGCGCCCCAGACAACGTTGTCCAGAGTACTCGAAGGCGGCTTTTGTGCTCCGAATTTCTGTCGTAACCATTGTTATCATAACGACCTGACTCTCAACCCGAAGAATGATAACATGATTACGGTGTTGAAGGCATGATATACTCGCTAACTAACGCAATAAATAGTATACGTGCACATATTACAAGAATCGAAACTGATGAATATTTCCAAGCAGCTCTTTATTGGCTTCCAACCTTTCGAGGCGCAAAGAACAAATCCTATTCTACTCAGGATGGCGTTCTATGAATTAAAGAAAATTACTCCTACTCTCTTGTCCTGGACTGAGGACCCGGCCCACTAACCAGCTCGATTTCATTGTTAGTGTTTTCTCCTCCTCCTCCCAGTCCTCCTCCTCTTTTGTGCTGTTTTCCTATAACGCATATCCGAATATTAAGAAGATATAGCTGTGGGAAATGTACCGAAACGTCCCTCCAGGTCTGAACAAACATATTGTTACTTTATATTTACCGTAGACGTGACTCGTTTTGCTCAATAAACATCCATACTGGTTAGAAGCACGTTGTAAAAGCAGCCTGTACACAGTGGATTATTTGGAACTCAGCCTACAGTTTTTGCAGCCCATAGTGCATGTCGGCATACTATCATGCCATGGCAACGTAAAGTGATGTGATACAATACTTTCGAGCGTTCGGCAAGGTTGCAAAAACTGTTTTACCTTGCATATGATTACCGGGAATCGTAATGCCGCCTGTCAAAGCCGACAGCCCTGAAGGCTTACAATTTGTTTTGGTCTTGTATTTTCGCTCTTGTCGCGTACTAGCAGGTAGTTATTCCCCTTGTTCGAAAGATTGCTTAATACAGAAGCTGACGCCTAGCTTCGAATCTTCGCGCTCCGCACACGACCGGCTTCGCAGGGAATGGGGCGACGCCGGCAATGTTTTTGAGTTAGTGTATGCGATTTTAAGCCTCATGGTGCGGACAAGCATCAAACGTCGACCGAGCGCCAAGAAACAGCAGGGAGAGCGAGCCTGAGTGAAGCAGACGACAAATGCGAGAATCCCTAAGCGGACGTCACGGAGGCGCGCTTCGCAGCGCCGCCCGTGTTCGCGCTCACCGCCAATAGCCTTCCTTTCAGCTGGTGCTGCCATCTACGAGAGGCGAAGCAAGTAGTGCATCATGACGCTAATGAACGGTAACAGTTGGCGCCTCGATGCCAGCACCTACGATGCCAGCACATGGTGTCCCGGACACGAAGGACTGGACGGCAATGAAGCAGCGGACAAGGCAGTGCGTGAACTCACACACCGCACACCTGACGATCCCGCTTATCACACCCCCTCCCCGAAAAATATGGAGAAAGACTCTTGCTTATTAGGCAGAAGAGAAGTACCTTTCCTACTCCACACAAAGAATTAAATGCTATAGAAGCTCAAATCCTGAGGCAAATACAAACAAACAAGTACCCACATAAATAACGACTGGCAAAAATGTTCCCCAATTCCTTCCAAGAAACGTGGACAAAATGCGGAGAGATAGCCACACTATTTCACGCAACCTGGGCGTGCCCGCGCATCTGGCCCCAGGAAAACAATAGTATACAGATTAATCCTATCGAGACATGGGAGGCAGCCCTTACCAGCTCATCTCTCGAAGATCAGCTACGTCTGATCCAGAGAGCCAAGGTGGGAGCCGTTGCATCTGGAGCCCTGGACGTCGGGCCCCACCCATAAACTCCCTCTCAACTTTTCACCCCCGTCCCCTTCCCCTTTCCTCTCACAATAAAAGTTCTACTACTACTATTACAACCTAATTGTACGGGGGACGCGCAGCGTGGGCTGCGGAGAAGCCGACTTGCGGATATCACGCTCGTGACACGGTGCGCTGCTACTTTCGCTGCAGCGGACCGTGTGTTCACCAAACGATTCGCTGACAACCCGTTTCATTTCGATCACACGGACGGTTTGCCAGAGCCTGTGGTTTCAGATGGATTTACGCAATGCTCCTACACGAGTAATTCAGTGTCTAACATTGATGTGTCTAACGGTGCCATACCGACGAAATATAAATAGCGACGTGCAAGTTCACATCTATGCACAATAAACATTCAACTGCTCCTGTAATGGCACATTTCACTTTCGTGTTTTACCGGTTCCTATGGAAGAAGGATCAACCACATTTTTTTAACGGTCTCCCCACTTAAGTTTTCAGCTTTACAGAGACAGCCCTCACAAAGCACTGTGCAGCCCCAATAGAGAGAAGGGATAACAAAGTCAGAATTAAAATCCATTGCTCCGGGGACGAAAAATAGTACGCAAATATCAATAAAGGTCTAGCCTGGCGTCACTAAATAAAGGCTTTTAGAGTATCGGCACTCTTTTCTGTCATTGTTATGTGCCGCCAGGATTTTCATTGGTCGGTTGGCAGCACGTGGTATTACATATGGGCGCAGCCATTTTGTTTCTGGGCGTATCCCCTCTCTCTCTCTCTCTCTCTCTCTCTCTCTCTCTCTCTCTCTCTCTCTCTCTCTCTCTCTCTCTCTCTCTCTCTCTCTCTCTCTCTCTCTCTCTCTCTCTCTCTCTCTCTCTCTCTCTCTCTCTCTCTCTCTCTGGTGCGCGGACGCTAGAGCGGCCGGTCGCACTCTGCCCGTCACAACCGGCGGCGGTTTCGTTAGGAAAGATGGCAACACTGCAAGCCAGAAACAAAATGGCACCCAGACGCTTCCGGGTGCACGAAGTGGCGGTACTCTTAAGCGTAGCTTATTTAGTGACGCTAGTCTAGCCTGTCAACGAAGGACACCTGAGAAGCTTTCTTCCCAAACCCCCCAACCTTATAATCTGCTACCAAAACATCACTCATATCCCGTTTTTACTTTTTAGTACTAGTATTTCTAAGGTTGTAATGGCTTTCACTCATTAAAAAAAAGGTCGTGGCACTTACTAACAGAAAGCTAACCAGTTACTTGCCACAGAATCCATTAGGTACTTAGTGCTTTTACTAACTGACCACGCATAACCCAGTAAAAAGGTACGCGTGACAATGTGGATCGGCCGAACGCACAGTATGACGTACAGACACATTCAATACGCAGGAGTCACACTTGGACCACAAATCAACTCAGCAAGAAAACCAACGCGATGCATGTGGACAGCGAGCACATACTCGTAGTACATCTGCTCTTGCTTTTATAGCCAGCAGACGAAAGCCCTCCGATAGAGTCGGTGGGCTTGTTGTAAAAATCAGATATTTTAGCGCTAATTTTGTACTTATGCATTTTCATGCGAGTACGTACAAATCAGCATGCGGATTTGCAGAAACTTTTTAATCGTGAGATAGTTAGTATGTTCAATAAATAAGAGAATTTTAACAAATATCAAACACCTATTCCACACCCTTCAAGAAGGGGGTTTATTATTTCAGCACCTATTTTTCCCACAAGGGTGTAAAACTACCAATTAGGGTGTTGGAAAGTAAGAAAAAGGGTGTGAAGAAAAAAGGGTGTAAGACACCTCCAACTTTAGAGGTTTTTTATACCCGTTTACACGGGTGGACTGAACATTTTCCACAAGCGGGGGATGTCGTGTGCCTAACGATGCTTAACACAACATTAATTGGCATAATTTATTACCAGTGAAGCTGTTTAAGCTTGAGCTGGGTTGGATGGCTGCGTCGCCTGTAAAGGGTGCACCACCGCAGATAGGGTATTAAAACAGTGAAGCCGGCTTTCGAAACCGTTTGAGACTGCGGAAAGACTGCGGAAAGGGAAATAAGTTTGAGCAACCTTGATTGGAAAAAAGCAGAGCAAAAGGTTTCCCCCCAGACAGCAGTGGGCCCGGACGGAATACCAATGCAACTGATAAACCTACTTGGACCTAAAAGTAAGGAATCGTTTATGAGGCAATAGATAAGGTGATAGAAACCAAACAATACCACAGGACTGGTTAGAAGTAGGCTGAATTTAACATATAAAGGCAGAGGAGACAAAGCCAGTATTGATTCATACAGACCACTCACAGTAACGTCAGTGGTGTATAGATTCGTAATGCAGGCGATAAAATCAGAAATTCAAGCATGGATGGAAGAAAATTAAATACTTGGGGAACTGCAGAATGGATTTAGACAAGACAGGCGACTGGATGACAATCTGTTCGTGATAACGCAATGCATTGAAATTGCGAAAGCAGAGAACAGACCACTATGGATTACGTTCTTGGACATTAAAGGGGCATATGACAACGTAAACAGAGAACGGCTGTGGAGAATGCTGAAACTCCAGGGATTAGATGACGAGTTAGTACAGTTCCTTATAGCAATCTATAAAGACAATAGAGTGCACCTTACTTGGGAAGGACAGAAATGCGCCCAGCAGGTCAACATCCATCGGGGACTGAAACAGGGATGCCCTTTGAGCCCAATACTGTTCATGCTTTACATGGCAGGGTTAGAAATGAAACTGGAAGAAAGTCAAGTAGGGTTTAGCCTAACCCATATGCTGCAAGGCGAAGTGGTACAACAGCATATTCCGGGAATGTTATACGCAGACGACATTGTTCTTTTAGCTGATAACCAAACCGATATGCAGCGGATAATAAATATTTGCGGCCAGGAAGCCAGTGACCTCGGAATAAATTTCAGTGCAGAAAAATCAGGAATAATGGTTTTCAATGACGCTACCACCGACGTAGTGTCTATCCAGCAAGGCGAATTACCTAGAGTGAAGGAATATAAATATTTGGGAGTGTGGATAAACGAAGGGGATAACTACTTAAAGGCCAACTTCAACGAAAATTTACCTACCCTAAATTCTGCTTCAATGTGTGGTATGCACCTCTAAAGTCCCCTGTGACCTAATTTTAAACTCCACAAATGCGCAGTTTTTTTATTAAAACCGTTCGAAAACACGCCACTTCAGCCGACGCAGCACCTAGCGGAGTGTCGCCGCAACTTGCCGCCACTGCGGCGGACTTCCGGATGTGACGTGCCAGTCAGGACTACCGTGCGGCCGTCGCCTCTCCTCAGTAGCCCTTTTACGTGCGACCTCACGCGAGTGAGCAGTGTAATTCGTGCCTCTTGCAAGAATAATTGCTGTCACGCTTTTCCGTAATGCGAGAAGCTGAAGAAACTCTGGGTCGCTGATACTAAAGAGCAAATTCGAAAAGTGCCGGGGCCGGTCTAGAGCGAATACGGCAGTAGCACAACGGCCGATTTGGTGGTCGCGACGGCGGTAGCAGGCTCTCGGTCGACTCGACGAGCACGCGAAACGCGTGTACGGCCTACGTGAGGCGGTACGCTGTTGGCGCGGCCGCTCGGTGCGTCGGCGCGCGAACGACTACGGCGGCTGTGCGGCGCACTGCAAGCTCGCGGCCGCGCGTCTCACGAGTGCGCAACACATACAACGGCCGACGCGAGACGACACGCTGTTGTCGCGGCCGCTCGGTGCGTCGGCCCTCGAACAACTGCGGCGGCTGTGCGGCGCGCTTCAAGCTCGCGGCCGGGCGTCTCTACGAGCAGAACGGCCGGCGCGAGACGATACGCTGTTGTCGCAGCCGGTCGCGGGGCGTGATCGAGTACAGCAGCTAGCTGTGCGGCCCACTGCACGATCGGCCGGTCGACTTTTCGAGAGCGCGAGTACGCCGACGCCATCGAAGAGCTCTGCGCCGACGCGAGGTTATACGCTGTTGTCACTGCTATTGATGTTATCGCGCCGGTCGGGGCGCGGACGAGTACAACACGCGGCGCACTACACGAATCGATTTAGATCAAACAACTTCGTCAAAAAACAACTAAATACTAGCCGTTTTTGCAACATTTCTCTCGCCAGTTCGAAAAACAAAACAAAAAACGAGACCACATTTCGCAGCACTGAGCCTCGGGGAAGGTCACTGCTTCACGAGTGAAGACACTGCAGTGCTTTCGTCGCTGCGTGGTATCATTATCTAATGATTTGGCGCCGGCATCCTGCTAACACGAACAAAAATGCCCCTGTAAACAAAAATAACGAAATTCCGGATTTGAACTTTCACAACATGCGCTGAAACCGAATTCTTACACTCTAGCCGGCATGTTTCGACACTTTCCTCCCACGATAGCTTTCTTTTTTTCTTTTCTCTCACAAACAGAGGATGGTTCGTTCGGCACAGGGCATATTAGCTGTGCCGGCGCCCATCTACCGCTCAACACTGCCTCTTGTGCACCCAGCTTCGCCGCGACATCTCGCGATGCCTGTGTTTTCGCTTTACCGGACGTCGTCTCAGCAGCTCACAACGAAGTAATAATGGTTGCACGAACTTCCCAACCCATTTTCCCGCATGTTTCAAATGTATGAAGGAACAGCCGACCAGAAACACATCGAATGCGCGCCGTTTTCTCGCGGGCAGCTGTGGGAAAATCCGCCGGCTGCGCCCACTCGATTCCTGAGTGTAACGTCACTTCCGGCCGTCCGTAATGGCCGCCCTTTTTTTTTTTTTTTTTGCAGTTTCGGTTTGAAAGGAGCGTTTTTGATCTTCGTTTACGATGCAGCGAAGCACATTTGGGCCTCCAAATTTTACAAGTAGCAATTTTTAAGGTTATACTACCGGAAAATAGTGCATTTAAGGAGCCGAAAATTTCGTTGCAGTTGGCATTTAATTACCACGAGGAGCAACTTAAGGTTAAGGGAAAGCGAAACGCAGCTATAATGAGGCATAGAGCTCTGTGGGGGTATAACAAATATGAAGTAGTAAGAGGAATGTGGAAAGGAGTAATGGTACCGGGTCTCACGTTTGCGAATGCTGTACTCTGCTTAAAATCAGACGTTCTATCAGGCCTTGAAGTAAACCAGAGAACGGTAGGACGTTTGGCCTTAGGCGCGCATGGAAAAACAACTAACGAAGCAGTTCAGGGAGATATGGGCTGGGCGTCGTTTGAAGTTAGAGAAGCTCAGAGTAAAATATGCTTTGAGATGAGGTTGAGGGCAATGGATCAACGAAGGTGGGCAGCTAAGGTTTTTAGGTACCTATACTTGAAAAGCGTGGACACGCAGTGGTTAAGAAAAACTAGAAGGCTAACGATGAAATACGGAAAGAACAGTGGGGAATCCAAAACAGCCAAAGTAACCAAAAAAGAGGCAAGGCAGATTGAAACGAATAAATGGAGGGAAAAAATGGAAGCTAAAACGTCGTTAGAGATGTACAGGGCTGAGAAGATGAACATCAGAAAGGAAAATTTCTACGATAATTCCCAGGGCAGTGCTTTGCTTTTTGAGGCTAGAGCAGGTTGCCTGCGAACTAAGAGTTTTGTGGGGAAGTATTCACAAAATGATGGGGTATGCGTGGTCTGCGGAAAAGAAACAGAAACTATGCGGCACATCGTGTTAGAATGTGAGGGTATCCATCCAAATCTACATGAAGGGAATATTGGGCTTTCAGAAGCCCTAGGATTTAAGGGTATCACAGAGGAAGTTAACTTCAAGGCTGTCGAGGGGACGAAAAGAAGATTAGAATGCTGGTGGACGAAAAGCAGAGAGGGGAATATTGCCTAGGACAGTTACCACCTGTAACAGAAAAAAAAAATTATTTTGTGCCTAATAAGCTTTTTGTGCCTGCCCTAAGCAGCGCTAGTATTGAACCAAAAGTGTAAAACATAGGTATGTTAGTCCGTTTTGGTAAGATGACATGTCATCACCCCGATACAAAGGGGAAACCAATAGAAATCATCATCATCATCATGAGTGTGAGCACAAGGGACATATGGGTATGCGCACACCTTACTATGCCATTTGAAATGTAATAGTTTTTCTTGGGCTACTAAAACGAAAAAAAAAAAATTGGCACAGCTTGCACTAGTGGTGCAAGGATGGAGAAACAGCGGAACTGGGGGTCGACCTAGCTTCGCACGCATGCGCAGTTCGTTTGCAACGAGGCTATGTGATGCGCGTGCGACGATACCCGGAACGCCGACAGGCGGCTCTCGCGCACGGAATGACACGCGCTCCCGGGTTAACCCTAACTGTGATCAAGATAGTACCATGGTCGCGATAGAACCTGTGCCCATGGGAAGCTCCACTCCAAGGAGACAGACGCCAAGTTCCCGAGACCCACGCCGTCTTCGCGAGCCGTCGCGCTCAACTCCGCCAAGACCCCAGGACGCGGCTCTTGGTCCAACACGCCTCGTCGCTTCCCGTCGCAATAATTTCGCCCGCTATCCAGCGCGCCTAGCCGGCACCCCGCGACGCTAAAACAACGACCACAGCCAGAGAACAAGAGTCGCGAGGATAAAACAAAAAAGGAAGTTCAGTACAAAAGCCAGATACCCCCGTATCCTCCCTCGCAGGCGCGGAACCCGCTAAGCCCCGTAATCTGTCTGGCTTGGCCATTCCGTCCGCTACGTCGCCGCCGTCCGAGGGACTAAGGGAAAAGGTCAGCGGGCCAAGCCACGCGTCCGCATGCATCTGTGGGCTCAAAGCTAACAAAGGCCGGACGTGGGATTGTTTTTTTTTTGGTCACGCAGCCGGTGCCAAAGACAAGCTGCAGGTACTGTTCTCCTTACCAACGCTCTCCGCGCGGAGTACGCACAATGGGGCACTGTATTCCATGGATGCAAAAAAGGACTGGCCAAGTATACGCTTTATCATAATCATCATCATTGTCATCATCGCCACCACCGCTACCATCACCACCCCTTAGCACGAGCACCATTAAACCTTACTTGTGTCCTTACTGGACGAAGGCCACTCTCGTGCTCCAACGGCCGTTCCTTTCTTGCGATGCGCCAGCATATTAATGCGAAGCTTTCTACGCCTCGCTGATGGCGACGTTGCACCGAAACGCACTGCGGGAAAGCCAACTTTCTCTGACGACGATGATGATGATCACGGGGGTGAAGTGGAAAAGGGTTGAAACGCAAAACATTCTCTGGTCGATTGCCAATGTCGTCAAAGTCCACGCACTTCAGGAAAGCCTACTTAAACAGTGGGTTCCCACAATGGCACATCAAGCGCCTCAAAAAAAAAAAAAAAAAGACGCTTCCCGTGGTTGGAATCGAACCTGGGTCCCTAGCTCGCGCTATGAAGCCGACGTTTAAATTCGATCGCGCCACTCCGACACGGCCGAAGCAGTTCGGGGTTCAGACTCAGGTTGCACGGGGGAAAGCTTCGCGTTTTTAACCATCTTTTAGATGCGACTGCATCTCATTCACTCGCCTTGTCCCTCCATACGGCGGTGGTGTTGTCCGTCCACACCCCTCCCCCATTCTCCTCACCGCGCGAGCTGCGCTCTCCGCCGCTCACCCCCTCTCCTCTCCGATAGCGAACACTCTCTCGCGAGGGGCATTGGCTTGGATTGGATTGGATTTGGATTGGATTAAAGTGGATTGTATTGGATTGTGTTGCGTCATAGCCGCGCCACGTTGCGTCATAGCCGCGGTCGTTCCAGCACCGGCCAAAGAAATAAAGAATACATCATACGCGTTCCTCACACGTTTCACGCAATTACAGAATCAACCCAACGGAAACACGAAGTGAACCCCCAAGATGCGTCGCATCTCCACAGGGTTCCCATCGCGGGAAGGTAGGGTAATTTTTCTAATGAAAGGGGCTTTGATTTTTTTATTCGTCTCCGAATTTTCCGATTTCATCCCACCATAGAATCTGCCTTTAATCCTAAGCCCCTCTCCTAGTAGCCACTCTCTTACCCTGATGCTCTCCACCAGCTTGTCAGTTCCCCGCAATATGCACGCTCGCTTCACTGCAAGTGACGTCGGAAAACGAGAGCGTTCGAGCCACGACTGGCCTTGTAGCACCATTATTCCCAAACTGGGTTGTCGATCTCGCGCTCCAGCGGCACGGTATTTAAAGGAGCCATGAAGACAAAATACAAGTTGGGTTTATTAGAAAGACTGCTTAGTCCCGATAACAATGATACCAATATCCATTCGCAATCTTCGAACAAATAACGGAGATATTGAAGAAAAACGTGTGGAAGCAGTCGCGACCCCCCTCTAGCAATTTCCCGCAACTTTTCTATGACGTCACGGAACCTTGTTTGTGCAATTGGCGGCCGCCTAACCCACATGTGACTACGACACATGACTGGACGTCTGTAATGGGGCCTCTTAGTTCCATTTGACCGCATCACTTGAATGCTAGCGTGCAGTTAACGCACTGAAAATTGTTTTATTGTTGGCCCGTATGACGTCATTCTTGCTTTTTTTTCGTTAAAAAACGTCTTTTGTGGCTGTAATGGAGCTGAGTGAGATACTGAATCCTAGTTCTTTCAAATTAAAAAGTCGTATTTTCTCTTCACGGCTCCTTTAAAGGGACAGACAACCGTTTTTTGTGGAGTTCACGGTCTCTATCCCAAGTGAAAGGGCATCATCACTTGAAACATCTTGAACCGAAACGGTTTTCCTGAAAGGGCTGTAGAAGGTTTAAAAGCGGAATTTTCAGATCTGACAGCGTTGCATATGCTGCCAAAGCGACTGCTGACAAGCATGAGAACGAGCCATGCGGAAACATTTTTTTAACTGGGAAACATTCTTTTAACTGCACGTGAGATGAAAAGAGGTAGTTGAAAAATCCCTGGCCATCTTAACTAACGTGAAACCTCGGGAGGGGGCGAAGCATGCAGTGTGCGCCGGTGTTTACCACAGGAAAATCACTACTATTGGGCAATTCCACGCCCATTAAGCGCCGGTGGGAGGAGCAATCGCGCACTTGTTGAGGCGGTGGCGCCCTCTTTTGCGCTGAATCGGATTTAAGCAATTAAATAAGAGACAGACTGGCCGTAAGCAGTCTTTGCGTCACACGCCGCAGCATGCTAAGAAGTATGCCTTACAGGAGAAAACGTGGCGTTTGGAACCAATTTCGAGACGGAATTTTAAGAAAATTATGCCATAATTGCAATGAAATCCTGATTAATCCTGTATATTAAATTAGGTTATATCGTTTTGTTATCTTTAACCGGTTTTATTTATTATACACTTGTTTTTGACCATCGTTTGACAACTTGATTTGACCATCGTTTGACAACTTGATGAGACAACGACAGGAGATGCCGACAGCCCGAGCCCCTTAAGTGCTTCGCCCCTAAAACTTGCCCTCCGGCTAAAACAATACTAAAGTGCACTCTTTTCTGTTCCATTATGTGTTTTTTTAATCACGCGTTGCAATCGACGCACTTGCTTGGATATGTACGGTAGTGTCACGTTTGCACGCTACATGGCGCCACCTTTAAAGGGGTCCTGAAATACCTTCCGCCGATGCATGGATGTACACGTAACCAAATAAGACAATGTATTAGCAATCTCCTCCCGCAAGAATTTTGTTAAAGCGATGAGTATTAGCTGAGAAATCGTAAATCAAAAACCGCGCATTATCGTCGCGCCGCGTTTCCTCCTCTTTCCAACTGTTGACGGCGCGCGAGCACTCCCTCCCATGATGCTGCGCTAGTCAGCGGTGACGTACTTCCGCATTACGCTCCTCCGACTGCCGTCTGCTACGGGCAAGTTTTGTTGACACCATGAATTCCGCACTCCGCTCAAGGATGGATAAGCGAACGAAAAATCTGGCCGCATGTGTGCGGTGACCTGGCCTTGCCCTTTCGCGGTGTGCGTTGCTGCAGTGCAGCACGTGACTTTTAATCGGCGGCGAACTCGCAGCCGCTGGGGAGGATCTTGCGCTCGGTCCCTTTCATGCACCGCGCGCTGTTTATCCAAAAAGCGCCGTATCAGATGTGGCCCCGCTGGTGCCGGGTCTTATTTTGCGGTGGTGGTAGTTCCTGCCGGCGCCATGTGAAAAAGACATTTTTAACCGATACAGAACCCGTGCACAAAACGCTTCAATCATGTGACCAGTTCAGCTTGGGGCGACGCGTGGTGGAGAGCGGCAACGTTGGCAAAACATGCTCCGGCGCGGCTCTGAGCTTTCTAGCGCTGGAGCGAGCGCCTTTCTTTGACGATCTCAAACATCGGTTGCCTTGGCAACAAGGCACAAACCGCCCCAGAGGTCAGTTACGCTTGCGTGATCCCGGTTCAGCTCGGGGCCCCACCTCGCGACATGTGGGCACTGCAGTCGTACCACTCACTCTCATTAGGAAGTGTGAGATGCGTTTGGCATTACAGGAGGCGATGGTGTGTGTGTTGTGGACGCCTTTGTTTCGCGATGAAATGCGACGTTGGCCTTCTGCGGGTGGATAGTGCTTCCCATGGTCTGGATTATCTTTCTCGAGCGACGTACGACTCAACCTCGCATGGGGTATGTGCAGTGTGCGTGGCTAAAAGCCATCTCGGCTTGCGCACCAGAGTTAAGTGACTTGCTGTTCGTCCCCGCAAACCGCGCGCGAGGTGAGTGCCGAATTTACGACGGGCAGGAGGAGGCAACCCATCGTCTGTCAATCGCGGTTCAGACTTGCAACGCATGTTGTGACGTTGTGTTCGTTCGAAACGCATCTCTGGATTGTTTTGAAGTGGAAAAAATGTATCCGTCAAACCCGGGCATTCGGCTCAGGGCGTTCTCTGCGATTACACGAAAGAAGTGCCACGGGGCTTCAACGCTTTCTTTATGGGACGTACTCAGGTAAGAGAATATTCATGTCGTGTTATGGCCGTGTTGCATTAAATACAAACGCTTAAGCGTTTGTTTACACTTGTTTCGTTTGTCGTAAAATGTCCAAGCACTCCGGCACTACGCTGGCAGATCAGCCGGCGAGTCGACGCTGAGCAGACGACTCATCTGTTTGCCGGAAGTGCGTGAAAAAGCCGTCCAATAGCAGGATGTCTAGCTCATGACGAACATCGGGGAATCGATGATGTAGACATGTGAAGATGGCGGCGTCCAAAAACACGAAGGAAAGGGCGAGAAAAAAGCGACAAACTTTGCAACAAAAGTGTGAGCTTTCCGCTGCACGTAAAAGAGTAATACTTGGCCCAGATGACCTTGACGACCCGTCTAACGATTGCGCTACTTCATTTAGTGTGCTCAAAATGCCTTTCAGGGCCCCTTTAAGACTACCGAAAGTTTAGTGCCAAATAAAAATTATCTCCGCCAATGCATTAAGAATTTCAAGCGCCAAATGTTTAGACAGGGGACGTAAAGGACAGAGACATGCGGTATCACGGATTACCAACTAGCTGGAATCCGAACGTTGGTAAGTTTATTAAGAGGTTTCTTGTGGTTACCCCCCTGTCCCATGTATATAAACAGCTGGCTTCCATACGAGCTAGATGAGATGGACTCCGCAAAAGTTGGTCGTCTGACCCTTTAAGAACTCCGATTGTGTTTCTATTTGATGGCCTAATCGACAACGGTTGAGCGGTACTGCAACTGCTGCAGCGAAGTTGGAGGGGTGTGGGTGCCGCAAGTTGGCTGGCGGGGCCTTTGCTTCTGTACGGCGTTCACCAGAGGACCCACTCATGATGAACCAGTGCTTCGGTCTTCCATCGTTTGGTTATTACTGGTGACCACCAAGTGATGTCCCGGCGGGTGAACCACTGGGTCACTAGCGGGTGGCAATCCAGTGGGCACCCAGTGAGTCAATAGTGGATAGTGACCCACTGGGCGCGGTGGTTTCCCAGTGGGTCACTTGCAATGTGAGGGTGAATAGGTTTCTAGCGGGTCTGTTTGAATATCACTGGTCACCCACGAGTTATGACTGAATGTTGGTCAACGCTGGTGCCCTAAAGAACACAGCACGCGTCATATAGGACTACTAGAGAACCCCACGTTGTCAGTGGACCACCAGCGAGCAGGCCTGCCAGTATCCCGCCAGTAACGGTTGAATTTTTTCTGGCTGATTCGGGGTTGACGGCCGGACGGACAGAAACCACATTTTTCTTGCGTCTACCTTGTCCAAGAAAAACCGTCGTCTTTAAAGCTTTACTTTTGAGGCTACATGCCTTATAAACGAAAACCGTTTCCCAATCATTCGCCCTCTTTTCGTGTCGCTAAGCAACCAAATGCCGTGTGGAAGACATACTAGCTTTAAAGAGACCATTAATCCAAAATGCAAATATACAATCATGCTATTTTGAGCGTAAGCTTTAAACATTAATAGCAACAGCGCAAACAACACGCGATGAAAAGACGGCAAAAGCATAGCGCTGACTAACAACCGATTTTTATTGCTTATGCCAGCGTGTAACGCGTAAGCACCCCTTCTATTGCCCTCTCAGACATGAGTGTCGATTCTTGGCGCAGAAAACCCCACCCTGTTAATCAATGTTTGGTTTCCAAACAGCTCATGCGGTTTTTATAAGGGATTGTGTGTTGTGTCGATTGTACGTCTTGCCCCGTAAGTAGATTAACGCGCAAATAAAATGTCAAGACATTAACACGCGACGCTCACACCCTCTCAAGTGTCCACGTGCTAGATTAGTGTTTCGTTCATTTTCGTTATAAAACCACTGGAATAAGCAATAAAAATAAGTTGTTACCCAGCGGCGCGTTTGCGCCTTTTTTTTTTTTTTTTTGTCTCGGGTTGTTCGCGCTGTTACTATGAATATGTACCAACTCTCCCAATCGCCCGTTTAAACTTCGAACAGTTAAGACAGACGGTAAAAAAAGCAGACGACAGAATGGCGCCTGACCAGGCATTTTCTCGCAAGCCTCCTACGACGTCAGTGGGACTCATTTGCGTAACTTACGACAAAAGCTATCTCCAATAAACATGATAGGATCAATTGTAGCGGCGCCTCTGGTTTGTCTATCCGCCGGCTCAACGCTAGCGTGGGTCAAAACAGTGCCTCTTCGATTTAGTCTCCGACTCACCGCGGATTCCCCGAGAAGCAGTCCGGCATTCGACTTTCCCGTGTATCCCTATGGCTTCGGGGAATCCTCGGACTACCCGCGGGCTACCCGCGGGCTACCCACGGTGAGTCCGGGACTGTAAATCGAAGCGCCGCAGTGATTACGCTGTTTTTGGAACATTCCCGGGGACAGAACTGCGGACGTTGCGCGGCGGGAAATCTGAAAGTTTGTTGATATGAATGATTTTGTCGGGAAAGCAATGTTCTCGGCCGAAACGGAGCTAGCGAGTCATCACAGGCTACTCCTTCCAAGCGAAACAAGAATGTGTTTTGTCTTCATGGCTCTTAAGGGCCAACTGCACTCAAATTTTCGACAACGTAATAAAATTAATATCGTCTAATAGTACGCACAAAAAGAGTACGAAATCGAAAATACTGCGTTTCAAACATGAATGCGCGCGACGCAAACGGCTTGTGATGTTTGGCGTTTTCGGAACCGAAACTGAAAAGAGGAGGCGGCCATTAAGGGCGGCCGGACGTGACGTAGGTGATAGAACAAAAGTAGGCACGCGCGTACCGGCGGCAGCTCGGAGCAGCCTACAAGTGCGCGTGGTATGGTCGCGTTTCGATTTGTTATTCCCATTGAAGAACTTGCACTAACGTTTGCCCAGGCTAATAGAGTTGGGCGCAATTCCGACATCGCATTGCTATCAATCGATATGAAGTAGACCGCCCGGCAGTTATTTTTGTGTCGGAATAACTGCCGGAGTAGCAATCCCTCGCATTGCGAGTAAAAAAATAGGGTACATATTTACAAAGCTATACTTGCTCGTACCATATCGAAAAGCAGCGTTCGTTAGAGGGCGCCTCGGCTGACATATCGCTCTCTTTGAAGGAAACAAACCGCGCACGGGCGGAGATCAATTACGAGCTATTTTTACGATATCATTACGTGCAAACAGCTTCGGGAATTTCAACCCAGTATTTTTCACCTGACTGCATATCGAGGCTACAATTGTAAAATTGGTCTGAAACCATATGTCACCTTCGACAGCTAGATGATGGACTAAAACACGAAAAAAAAAAATCCCGGGCCATTTCCACTAACGTGAAACCTGGGGAGGGGCAAAGCATGCAGTGTATATAAGTGTATTCTTGGCGCTTTGGCGTTTTTGCCAACGGAGATGAAACCGTTGAGGGGTAGAGGTATACAGCTTTGCTGTAAAAGTCTCTTGTCTTTGAAGCACGAAGCACGAAGCTCTCTAGCGTGAGGAATAACCCAGTGTTTTAGTACGCCTTACGAAGCGCTCCAGCGCGAGGGGTAAACGAGTGTCCCGGTGTTTTTTAGTACGTGTTACGTTCTAGCGCGAGGCGTAAACGAGTTCCCAGGTGTTTTAGTACCGTGACTACATGAGACGAGTACGAACGACGACGACAGGAGACGCCAACATACCCAGCCCATAAGGGGCTTCACCCATAAAAGTTATCTATTGTTACGATTCAGAGCGCCGCTACCCTGCGCGGGCGTGCTGAAAGTTTGGTGTAGTGCGGGGAAGCGTCGTGTGCTGCACGAAAGCCCGCCCTTCTCAGTTAAATTACGACAAGCGGGGTCGTGTTGAGACTCAACTCTACGAACAGACTCCGCGCGCCGAGATCTCTTCTCTACTTTTTTAAATGCAGAGCATTTCTTTAACTCACGATGTCACCCGTTCTAGGCGTCCGTAGTAGTCCGCATCGCTCGCAGGTGCGCCCTCTCGGCGCGATCGTGGCGTGATAAAGGCGGGTGTCGGCGAGGCTGGGACGCACTCATCGCCGCGTTCTCTCGCCAGCCCCGCTCCTCCTCGCCTACTCTCCGCTCGCATCGCGCGCTCTCTCCGCGGTCGGTTCGCGCCCAACAGGTGGGGGCGCGCGCGTCGCGGGATCAACAACATATCTGTGGCGCGATCGTGACGTCAGCATCACGCGCACGTGGCGCGATCGTGGCGTGATAAAGGCGGGTGTCGGCGAGGCTGGAACGTACTCATCGCCGCGCTCTCTCGTCAGCAGTTGCCACAAGTGCAACAACATTAACGTAACGCAAACTACTTAACGTCGTGCGCCCCCGGAAATGCTCTGCATTTGATCGTGTCCTTCGCGAGGGGGATGTTTCTTCCATCAGGAAAACGGCTACCGCTGGCGGGAATCGAACCCGCGTCCTCGGGCACAGCATTTCTTCCACCCGTCGTCTTGTCATCATTCACTCAGTTAGGACGGTGACGCTGCTGAGCCCAGAAACGGCCGCCAAAGGGCTGCGCCCTAAAATAACAGCGTCAAAATTTTTAGACTCAACCTGCGCCGGCTATCACGAGATCGGGAAAGGCTGTTCTTGTGTGTCTGTACTTTGTTCGTGACGTGTGCAAGCGTTGGAAGGCGGCGGAACAGTTGACGCTTCTGTGCACAAATTCCTACCTTTCGGTGGCTCGTATCAGTAGACACTTGGGGCTGAACTAAGAGCGCGCTCTGCCCCGCGACTCCATGCTGTTTCTGTATCGCCGCTGTTCGTCTTGCCATGCAGTAAATCTTCTAAGTTTTGCTCCCGGCTCTTATTCGTCAACACCAAGGCAGCTCTTCTGCTCGTCACTCGTCCACTACGCTACCACTACATGACGGAGGCGACGGAGCTCTGTACGGGGACTCCCTCGCCAATGTAACACTATCTACCGCTGTTTTCCACTTTCACAAGAAAAGTGTGCTGTTGATAACATTTTACTTTCATGTAAAATGAATCAAACGCTCTAGAAAAGTAAGTACTTCATTCCGCGGGATTGCAAGAAATGTAGTTTATCGCTAGGGAGAGGAGCAGGTTTGTTAGCTTTTGCACTTCGCGAAGACGGCGGCCGGTCTTTGTGGGGGTGTATTTATTAGCACGAAAAAGGCGGATTTTGGTTCGCTTAGCGAGTGAGGCAAGAGTGGCACAAATAGTTACTACGCCCGCGCGTAGAACAACCCCTAGCTAGGTCGCCAAATTTGGAGAGGTGGAGTTGGGCCAACTCAAATACAGCAAATATTGGGCGCGGAAGTGCAAGTCGATAAAAACATATAAAAGAGCATTTTCTTTTCTGTGAAAGATGCCGAAGGGATGACAAATGTACAGCCAAGTGCTAGCGCTATTCTTTTGGAGTAAAAATATTGTTTTATTTAGTAAAAAAAGTTTTGCTAACTTCAGAACTATTGCAACGGTTCTGAACTATTAGCAACGGTTCTATTGCAACGGTATACGGTTTGTAGGCTTCTAATCTCTTTTATTACCTTAAAAAATGCAGGACATTGGTATACCTATTGCTACCTCAGTTTCAAACACTCGATGCCGATGGCGGTAGAGCGCGGTGGTGTAGCAGAGAAACCTCCGACGCATTCTGTGACCGGCAGAGCACTGCGCACGTCACTGGAAAAGCACAAGCTCCCACGCGACGGGTTCGCTTCTGCGTCACAAGCCGATCGGAACTTGTTTCAGCATCTCTCCGCCAGGTGCAAATGTCGTCTCCTTGGAGCTTCTTAGAACGACGATACCTATATTTCGCTCTGTGCGTACAAGTCTTAGGATTTCCACGGTGATTTTAAGAACATAAGCTTCTTATTTGGATCAAATTTTGGGCAAAGAAATTGAGTGGAGATGGCTTTTAAAGAGGGAGCAAAGTGGCGCTGGGACGGCATGTATTGCGGCGTGGCGCTATCGTCAAAAGGCGGCCCGCCCAAGTAAGATAATGGGTGCCAAGGAACTGGATATCAAATGTTCACACCAATAAAAGGAACAATAAAACAAGACAGTTACGGGGACCCCGTGTCTTGTTTATTGTACACCTATATGTACAGCAGCACTCGTGTGGATATTTCGCAATGCAGGAACTAGCCAGATTCTGGATTTATTGAAGGGATGATAAAAGCCAAAACTCGCCTTTAGCCCTGTCGATAACTGAATGGAATTCTTTGGCAGATATATAATGCCGCTATAACAGACTGTTCATATTTTCTTAAAGCATTAAAAGTGTTCTTAGAAATTCAAATTGATTACTGCAGTTATGCGGTGATGTTACTGATGTTATTTATTTGGTTGTTTTGTGTGTGTGTGTCGTTTGCGCCTACACTTTTTTACCTGGGGCATATTGTATTGTTGTCAACGTACCTGCTCTTGTGCACATAGTTTATATGAATGCCTTTTTTTTCTTATTCCTGCTGTTGTGTGTACTTTTCCTCCACTTTAAAATTTTAGCTTTATATAATGATGTCTGGCAACATTTAGTGTATTGTGCGCGCGTAATGCATTGGTTGAATATCCTCCTGATCCCCCCCTATGTAACGACCTCCCGCATCCTTGGTGTACTAAAATAAATAAATAAATAAATAAATAAATAAATAAATAAATAAATAAACCGGGTGGAGAGATTAGACGGGAAAATAAATTATTCGTGTGGCGCAAACTAGGGGAGGCTGGAAGCTAATCCGAGAAGCCTTATAGTCCTGCAGATAATACCAGGAGAACGACAACGACGACGACGATGATGATAGTGAACGCATCAATCGCGTCTGCTCACCAATTGCTTCGGAAAGAAGCACTGAACCTGATTTGTTTTTCCCCGTTTCGCCTCGGCGAGAAACAACGCCGTCGCGGCTGACAAAACAAACCTGCGACGACGTCGACCCTCATCGTCTTAACGCACCAAGCCACTAGGCCATTTCGGCTCGTCGAGCATTACGCTCCGCGACCGATCGCAAGAAAGGTCATCGCGACCCAGCGCGACGGATGTGCGGTAGCAAACACAGGGCACTCGAGCGCATCGCGAGTGTTCCCCGCGGCGTTCGATCACGGAAGGAAGAACCGGGCTTCCGAAGCCCGTTGTTATTTCGCTGATGGCCGTATACGAGACGCCCACGACTGGGGGAACGAAAATTGAAGCCGAAGTCAAAGCAAGCCACGCGCTCAGCGAAGTACTATATTTAGCCACGTTTGGTGCCCTCGCCTGTTCACGCATGCGCTCTTCCTTTAACGGGGCTGCGTAACGCGTGCTTTCGCGAAGCAGAAACGAGGTCTGCGGCCGGTACGACGCGAAAGGTCAAGCACATGCTTGTTGACATCGATGGTGAATAATTAAACAAGTTAATGAATTAATGCAGGAATTTTCGTATGGTCTTTCAAGGGAATGCATGCATCACATTTTTCAACTCTTTTGCGAAATGCTAAATGCTCTCAGGATGTAGTCAACAAACACCTCAAGAAGTAGAATGGGGGTGACTAAGTGGCGGAGGCAAGAATTACTGCTCTGTGACCATCCAGATAACTTGAAAACATGCCCAAAACATGTTTCTCTCTTTCCCCAGTCTTGGCGTTCTTTGAGCGCTCTAATTCCTGGTCACTTCCTTTCTGTTGCAGCAATAAACGCATTCCATAGGCACTTCAAAAAAAAAGCCACAAAGCAAAGCAGAAACGGAAAGGCGGATAGTTCTGTATGCAACGCGCAAATCACGCAGTGCCGCTCCGTGCTGTCCGTAACTATAGCTTTGACAATGCTTCCAGACGCGAAGGAAAAAAAATTACACACCATCTTCCCGTAGGGGAACCCTGAGTAGTATGCGAAGCAGCCATGGGGTGGACTGAAGTTTCCATTAGTTTTCAGTTCGTCGTTTCCGTTGACGTTCAGCTTCGCGTGCCTTCGTCGTATCAGTAGCTTCTTGTACGTAGTTTGAAGGAGTGAAGGACATAAGGCGCGTTCGTAGCACATGCTCCCGTCTCGGTTTGTAGCGCAGTGGGAAGGGCGCCACGTACCTCCCGTTGCGGCCAGAGAGTCGTGGGATCGAAACCGGGCGCCGCCTAACTATTTCTTTTTATAGTGGACTGCACTGACGTCAGCCCGGCTGGCCAAACGCTGACGTGGCTGAAGAGACGCGCATGCGCAGTAGAGTGCGGACGACGACAACGAGGGAGGGAGGGAGGGAGAGAGGGACACAGCCCCGAGCACGAGATACTTCGCATCTAAAAGTGAAAGCGTTATTTGGAAGGGTTGCAGAGTCCCTTCAAGAATTCGTGGTCCTTTGCACCATTTGCTGACATAAATTCGAAAAATTTTCCTCCATGCCGTGATAAATGGTCATGTTGTTTTATTTCAGTTGGCTGCTAAGTCACTGTGGCATAACCGGCAATGTTCTGGCTGATGCAGCTGCCCGGACAGGCCACGACAGTGAAAGGACCATCTTTCTTTCGCTTTTGAAGACTGATGCCGCTAGGGTGCTTCGGCAGTTCGCGCTCAGGACCGCCATTAATCAATGGAATACACCGGACTTTGTGCATCCACGCCTCCACAACCAAAGCCCTCTACTCCAGCGCCGTCTTCCGTGTGGGCTGTCTCGATCACAGTCGACTTTACTGCGTAGGCTGTGGTTGGCAGTGGCCTTCACGAAAGCCTACTCCTTCCTCATCGGGATGGCCAGTAGCGCCCACTGCGACGCCTGCGAGGTTGAAGAGACAATCGAGCATGTGCTTTGTTGTTGCCCCCAGTTTTCATCGGAAAGACGCGTTTTGGCCGCCGAGCTCAGCCGATTGGCCAATCAACCGTTCAAAGTAGAGACTATTCTAGGACATCCACCCCTACAATCAACTTCGCAGAAGGCAACGAAAGCACTTCTGCGTTTCATGAAAGACACACGCTTGGATGAAAGAATATAGTGCCCACAGAGGGACTAAAGTGTGTGCGCGGCCCCGTTCCTATCCCCTTTTTTGCCTGCCCTATTACCCCTTTCCCAGTGATGAGTAGCAATCCAGGCAGCCTAAATAACCTCTAAGCCTTTACATTCGCTTTTCTCCTCCTCCTCATCCCTTTCCCTCGCGAACTCAGCCTCATGCGCAAGTTTTGTTCCAGCTCTAGAAGCCCGCAACAGGGTGTTCAACGCACGCTCCACGCACACCGCAACAACCGTGCTTTGCCTTCTCACCGCTTCAGTGGTCACGTTTGCTTGCTTTACAAGCGGCGCTGGTTGAGTGGCGCTATTTTTGTTGTCCATCAGTTTCGCCATTTCGTCACTGTCACTCTCACTCAGCGTTTTCTTTCCGCCTACGCGGTTCTGAACTAGCAGCCGATTCTATTTACAACCCGCACAAGTGGTGACGCAACGAGTAGGGAAGCCTGACGACGGGGCGTCGAGCGGAGGAAGGGCGAAGTTCCAGCGGTGCGAACGTCGCGCCACCGCAGCCAATGCGGCCGCCGGATATGCTGGGCTCTGACTGACGTCACCCCTCTCCTGCGCGCGCTCTGTCGTTCCCTGTTCGTCTGTAAATCTCCGTCCACGAACCGACAGTGCAAAATTTTACCGTCGTGCACCATTTATAGCTCGCGCAAGGATAAATAAATATGCCCGACCACACTGTGGCTACGTCCTGTTGGTGTCGTGCGTAGAAATATACACGCGTTGCTTACAGGACAAAATGCGCCACGTCGGCGGGCATATGCGCATAAAATCCAACTTGTATTTTTTTTAATGTTTCGCTAGTAATGTTCGGGAGGGTGAAAAGTTTGAGGCTTTGTTTGAACCGAGCAGGAAGGGATGCTGTATCACACTATACCGGACGTTGCGGGTAGTGGTGTTACGGATAATGAGGCGAGGAATAAAAAAATTCTGGCCAGCCTTTGTTAACCGCTGTATAACTAGTTCGAACAGAAATTAAAACGTTAGTTTTTGCAGCTACGCCGACAAATACAAGCAGCGGACTCTATGAACGTCCGACTTCGCTAACCCGGCGAGCAGCCAAAGCTTAAAAACAAACCAACTAACGACTGTATACTGACATTGGCCAGCCCCGCAGCAATGTCGGCACAGGCCTATAGTCACGCTAGCAGCCAGGAAATGAATCTTCCCAGCCGTAGCCAAAAAGGTCGACTGCCCGAGCGAGCACTCCTTCAAATGAGCGGCATTGAAAAGAACGCCAGCGTCGAAAGACGGGGATTAGGGCTCGAGAGAGCAGCTCCGTGGTTGATTATCGAGAAAGCATTGCTTTAGCCGGCATGTAACCGCGGTCGCCTGTCCGCAACACAAAAGGACCCTCCGATACCAAATGGAGCCCTTAAGAGCGCTTGGGCAAGTCATCAGAGGACGGTGTACGCTAATTAAGATCCTATGAGTGGAGTCGCTAGCCACACTGCTTTCCTGTGGTAAGTGATGCATCTGCTTCAACGAGCGAGCCCCCCTTGCCATACATTTGCCTTGTTAAAAGGACTGTTCATCCGTGCAGACCCGTAACATTTAGGGGCGAAGCCCCATAGGGGCTGGGGCCATTGGCGTCTCCTGTCGTCATCGTAATCATGGTCTCATGTAGTCACAGTACTAAAACACCGGGGTATTCTCGTTTGCGCCTCGCCCTAGGACGTAACGCGCACTAAAAAAAACACCGGGACACGCGTTTACGCCTCACGCAAGAGAGCTTCGTGCTTCGAAGACAAGAGACTCTTACAGCGAAGCTGTATACCTCTACCCCACAACGGTTTCATCTCCGTTGGCAAAAACGACAAGGCGCCAAGAATACACTTACACACTGCATGCTTCGCCCCTCTCCAGGTTACACGTTAGTGGAGATGGCCCGGGATTGTTTTTTAACAGCAGAGAGAGAGAGAGAGAGAGAGAGAGAGAGAGAGAGAGAGAGAGAGAGAGAGAGAGAGAGAGAGAGAGAGAGAGAGAGAGAGAGAGAAACTTTATGAGCAAAAATAAATTGTGGGGTGGCTTGCTCAGTCCTGGCTCTGTCCGCTCGGTCAACCAAGATCATCTGGTCGTCGAGGCTCGAGCTGGGCTCTCCCACTGCTCACGGGAAGGGTTGGAAAAGGGGGGAATTAAGGTCGGGGTTTCGGTCGCACTCCCAGACGATGTGGTATAGTGTGCCTGAATTGCCGCAAAACGCACACTCCGGGGGTATTGTGTGGGGAATAGATGATGGGAACGTAATTGTTTGAATTCGTCTTAATGTAAGAGCTGTTTTTTAAGCTGGTGATGCCGTGGAGCGTTACCAGAAAACTCAGCCCAGCCGAGCGCACGTGAGCGTTCGCTTTGTGAGGAGCGCCCGGCGTCGTCCCGGACCTGCGCGTGTACTTTCGTCAGCATGAGCAGCTCGCAAAAAATTACCAAGAAAAAAATGGCTGACGATTACTACACTCCTTATGCGAAATTTGTGCGCAGCGCAAACTGCAGTCTTCTCGGTCACGGCGCATAGCGGCTGCGTCTCAGGAAGTGATCGCGTGATCAGCAAACGCACGGCGGCGCCGCTACCACGCCGTTATCTCGCACCGCGTCGTCGCCGCCGCCGAGCATGTCGTTGTAATCGTGTTTGAACCTCCCGCGCAAATGTCACGTGGTTCGGATGAGCCACGCAACGAGGAGGACGCGAAACACATCCACCGGTTGCCTTACTCGTTGTTCAGCACTCACTCCTGAGCGCTGCAGTGCGCAGCACTCACTCGTAACTTCTCTCGACAGCAGCGACGGTAAGCCTCTGCGTCGGCGGCGCGAACTGCGTCTCAGGAAGTTAAACGCACATCATTGCCAAGCGCACGCCGGCACGCGCTGCTATGGCGTCAACTCGCAGCGCGTCGCCACCGCCCGGCATGTCTCACTGCCTCCCCCTCACACTTTCGCCAAGCGTCGTCGCCGAAAAGCGCCTTGTACGGGCTTACATACTGCCCTCACACTTTCGCCACACTTTCCTCCGCCGTTTTTTTTTTTTCTGTCTTCGCTCGGTTACGACGCCGGCGCCGATGTCAAACCACAGTACCAGCCGCCAAAGTGCTGTGCACTAAAAATACCGAGCGCTCGTGAGCGTGCGCCTCGTGGGGAGCTCGAAAAGAAGTACCAGGAAAAAATACCGAGTGCACGCGAGCGTGTGCCTCGTGAGGACCGCCCGGTGTCGGCCAGCTCGACCTTTGAGAACACTCTGACCAGCGTCCGTGGCGCGATCTCTGGCGCGCTGTTCTCCTCGCCAGTTCACGTGCGTTCGCACCTGAAGTGGCCGCGCTACAGACGCCGAGTTCGCGAAGGCGGTTGCCGCAGCTTCTAGCGCATGCTAATGCGGTCAATTTTGGGAGAGAGGTGTTAGCCTACGGACGAAACTATCCGGCCCTGCCAGTGACGGAGAACTTTCAACGGCAAGTTTGGAAATCCATGTGAGGTGGCAACATCCGGGTCTCCGACGAAGGGAGAGGGGCCACCAGCTCTGCTGTTTCTCCAGCCTTACACCACTAGCGCAAGGTGCGCCAATTTTTTTTTTTTTACTTGCGATGGTATACCTTATGACATAAGACCCGTAACTAAATCCAGTTGCACACCACAAAAAGTAATTGGTTGAACGATATCGGGAAACATTAACGCCCTGCGGACACCGCCTCATCACGACGAACATTTCGTGGGGGTGTTTCTTAGTGTTTTCTTCAGGTTCTGTATTCTTTAGGGCCATGGGCAGTTGGCGTGAGTTTCAGTTATAATTGTCTGCATGTTGTGTTTGTCCGAGAATATATGCTTTGTCATGTACCAAAAGCCTGACCAGGGCCTGTTGGTTGAACATACTGAATAACTCGAGGCGCTAAACAACGGGGACCAGAAGCAACACGTAGACACAGACGAGGCGCAGACCGCCTTGTCTGTGTCTACGTGTTGATTCTGGTCCCCGTGTTTAGCGCCTCGAGTTATTCAGTATGTTTTGTTTTCTGTTCTTTGCAAACGCCCTCGCCTGCTTATAAGCACATGTGGAAAGTCCCAGTCGCCATCGATATATATATATATATATATATCGCGACGATCGAATCGAATTGCACAAATAAACAGACCAGCAGCATGGTAATGATTACACCACAGGGCCTTGATCCTTCCGGCAACCGTCTACGGGGCGTTGAGAACAGCCCCACGCTTTCTTTTTCTCTCGCGGAAGAAGCCGAACAGCCGGCGGCAAGCAGGCCGAGCGCGATACCGTAAACGCGGCAGCCTCCGCCGCATCCAGCGGAAGGACATAAAACAGGGCCACGGCCGCCGCCACGACGAATCGAGTTATCTGTCACGGTCCGCGCGACGCCGCCGCGGCCAACGAAGAGACGGCGGAACGCGTAATCTCGTCGACACACCGCGATCTCTTTATTTATGCCCTTCGCCCGGTGCTCTGCTACAACGACACACGCGGCTTCTGCCATAAGACCATTGCCGCTGCACTCTCTGTCTAGCCATTCCTTTTTCCTCTTCCTGTAGCCGTTCCTTCGGCTCCTGAGCCTCCTCCATCTGTATGGGTTCCGGCGGTACGTATACAAAGTCAGAATAGCGAACGCCACATTTCATTAGGGGACAGGAGGGGGTTATCGAGTTGAGACGCTGCTCGCTCGAGTTGTTGTTTTCGTCACTCGCCCAGCAACCCTTTTAAAGACAATAGTCTTTCTTAGGCTACTGGAATGGGAAAATTTTGGTCCGTCCGTCCGTCCGTCTGTCTGTCTGTCTGTGTCTGTCTGTCTGTCTGTCTGTCTGTCACTCCATTCAGCCAGCCGGCCAAAGTGAAACAGATGCTGCGCGATAGTCTTATATACCCACAGCCAAATCTAAACGTTGAAGTTCGGTGACAATGTATATACTTGTCAATATTGTTGAACAAGAACAATAAATTACGCAAATATGAGGCAGAAAATCAATACACAAGGGATATTTGCAGTGTTCCTTTATGGATGCTCGATTTTTTGCGATAACAAATGGAATACTATGTCAACTACAGAAAAAAAATCACCCCGTCGCCTGCTGTCGCCCGCGCCACTACAACTTATGGCGGCATTTTAAGAAATCAAACGGCAACAGTTACGAAAGGTTCCACTAGATAGGTTCCATGTTCCGCTTGGAACGCACCTGAAGTAAGGAAATATCGAGGCACCCGGCCTGGAGCAGTAGAACGCGGTAAATTTAAATTGACTTGAGCAAACCTCCAGCGTGTTTATCCGGGAGGAGTGCGACAGTAGAGGAACAGCATAAGAGGTGAGCGGGAAAGCGAAGGGAGGCATTTACTTGGCAAATTTCGACGAAAGACGGTAGCTTTCGTCGACATTTGCAACGAAAGGAGCAGATACGCGGCCAAATTTTTCTCCGCATTTCACGGCAACAGACAGACAGGAGCGCCTTTTAGTTACACCCGCACGTACGCGTTTGTGCATCGCAATGGGAACGCGCGGTTTATAGTAGGAACGTCCAAATTACTTGAAACACTCGGGAAATCATGACCTCACTAGTGTAGAATGGCAGTGTGTAAATGCCAGCGCATGAATGTAAATAGCTTGATTTGTGTTAAGCGTTTACTTTTTTCGCCCGAACCATCACACCCCATCAACTCTAGGGGAAAAAAAAATGAAGCGAAAACGCCAAGGACTAGTCAGAAAACCGACGTCAACACGTATTACCGTCAATGCCTGGGTAATCCATTAATTACTCTAGACGGTACCGATAACGTACGCCGAACGTACGCCGGCTGTCCGCCGTCGTGATCTCGGCTGCCGATCAGCGCATTGGCCGAATGAATGGATGGATGAATGAATGAATGAATGAATGAATGAATGAATGAATGAATGAATGAATGAATGCGACCATTTCTATCTACAAGGTGCATCTAATCTTACACAAACACATAATCTTACACGTAAACACACTGCCATAAAAGCGGAGACCGTTTGCTCTCAACGCACGGCAGCGGTACCACGAAACACTTCGAATATAGCGAGATTTCAAATAAAGCGACTTCGCTGCAACGATCCCATTTTTCTCTTTCATGTCCTAATGGCCACAGTAGATAGATTTGTTGTTCCCGCAGCGAAAGCTGTTTCCTTTTTTTTTTTTTTTTTACCGGCCACCTTTACAAGCGTTAAGCTTTCCACGGTGGCAACTACTACGAGTCTTAAATCTAAGTCCAACGCTTTTCGCTAAATGCCGTCGGAACCATACGCGATACGTGTTTCGCCACTCTTCGTAATTCCTTAGCGCTAACAACGCGCAAGGACTTTCAAGCAGGAAAAACTAAGCCTTGCCAATCAATTAGATCGCAGCAACAAACGGCTCCACAAACAAGTCGTCCGCATTGACCGGCCCCTACCCGGTTGACCTTTACGAAAGGACAGCCTGCGCCTGTAAGTCATTTAGGCGGCCCGCTGGAAATGGACAAAAAAAATGGAAGGATAAGAAACACAGGCGGGAGGGGGATAGAAAAGACACGGAGATCGAATCAATGTAGCAAGCCGATCGGATCGAATCCGTGTACGTATATGGACGACCGGCGATGGCCGGTCCCAGATGTTTTTTGCCGCAAAGGAGGAATTCGATTCGACCTCCCCAGTTCCTCATCTCGAAGCGCGGCGTTGCTATTTCGGCGCTACGTGGAGCACGGAAGAGTCACCGGCGATTAGGCGTCGCCTCATTAGACGGAGTCTTGCAACAGCGACGGTTGGAACTTCGGGCAAAGATAGCAGACGTGGAATCAGACGACTTACGTAGCAGACGAGTGAAATTTGCGCTGCGGACGACGACCGACGATGATAGATGTTTACACCGCTGCGCTGCTATCCCGCGGATGGTGCCGAAACGAATCCCGTTACAACTTTACTCAACCGAGAAGAAACAACCGTGTGTGTGAATTCAAGTGACGTAGCATGGGTAATCGTTGTGGGTGTCGTTTCCAGCTCCGATTTCCAACCACCTTCCCAGGGTGGATTGACGCGCATTTTTTAAATGCAGAGCATTTCAGTAACTCACGATGTCACCCGCGTTGACGTCCGTAGTCGTAGTCCGCACCGTCGTCGTCCGCACCCCTCCCCCTACACTATATAAAAAAAAAATACTATCCGGCGCCTGGTTTCGATCCCTCGACCCTGCGGGCGGAACGCAATGTACATGGTGCTCTACCCACTGCGCCACAAAGCCGACACAGAATGGGAGACTACGAACGCGCTTTATATCCTTGACTCATTCAAACTACGCCAAGAAGCTGCTGATACAACGCATTCACTACCACCAACTCCCCAACACTAAACGTTAACGCAATACACCCACCCCCTATGCGACGCATTTACTCGAGTCCCCCTCGCGGGGAGATGGGACCGCCAAAAACAACGCGTTGTGGACGGGAGGCTCTGACCGGCCATCAACAGATCGAGGTCGTGACGTCACAGCCAAAAGTCACGTGATAAAAACATTTTCGTCACTTCCTGAGCCGTGGGCTTTTTTCGCTTGACTTCGATGTGCTACGACAACATGGTCTGAGAACTCGAGGGCTGAGGCAACCCAGTTTTGCGGGCTTCTGTTTTTCAAAATGACGTATAGCTTAACACGTTTAACGTCAAAATTCAGTTGAGGGTCGGCACCCGCTTTATGCTATTCCTTCGTCCTTTGGTACTGTTTTACCGTAATAAATCTAGCTTTCATCTCGACAATATCATCCGCCTTTTTCACGAGTAAAGGTAGCTCGTGATGAAGAAAGGGGAAAAATAGATAAATCACTGTAATGTCCATAATGTCCTTTGGTAATAGCCGTTAGAGCGTCGCTAAGAAAGAGTAATATCATATCTAGGTTAACAGCCCATGACGGCTACGTTTAACGGCATATCCGCACCTGGTGAGCGCTGTACGCGTAGTTACTTTATTTTATGTTATTTTGTTTTACGTCCGAACACACAAACTCGCTCCACTCCCCTCCACTTCTCAGGAAAATCAATACATTGATTGATTGATTGATTGATTGATTGATTGATTGATTGATTGATTGATTGATTGATTGATTGATTGATTGATTGATTGATTGATTGATTGATCGTAATATTTAACGCACCGACGCTACACCGGCGATGCGGCGCGCCGTAGTGGAGGGCTCCGGATTAATGTTGACTACCTCGGGATAAAATCAATAGAACCCATACGTACGGCAGAGCATACGTTGCCCTTCACGTATACTAGTAGCGCAATTTAACTCGTACAATGCAAACTGTTTGATGCGAGGCGTCCAAGTGTAAATAAGCAACATATCGCGCAAAGGGATGCAAAATATCATCTTTTAAAGCGAAGCTTTCTATGCCCAGCTGATGGCGTCGTTCGTCGCGCGAAACACACTACAGGAAATCCAACATTACACTTCGCTCTAACGGCACATCAAGCGCCTCAACGAAAAATTAGCAGTGGCTTAGCTCGGCTATGCCAGGATATACGTAGCGTGAGCTAAGGTTCAGCACCCGTACTCCAATTGGATTGGATTTCAATCAAACACAATCCAATTTAATCCAAGCCAATCCAAATCAAATGCAATCCAAGTCAATCCAGTCCAATCCGACCCGATCCATACCAAACCAATCCAATGCTTCTCGCGCTTGCGCAGAACGGCCCTTCACGGCCCACGCGAAACCGCTCAACCTCGACCCGTGTAGCTTACGCTACAAAAACGTTTCCCGTGGTCAGAACCAAACTTGGGTCCCTCCTCGCGCTATGAAGCTGACATCTATCGAATTGCGCCATTACGACACGGTCGAAGCAGTTTGAATTTTGGACTTCGCTCAGGTTGCATGGAAGAAAGCCTCGCGTTTTAACCATACTTCTCTTGAAAGGGCCATGCAGACAAAACACAAGTCTGGTTCATTCGAAAGATTGCCTTGTTAGGATCATACTGACACCACTTTTAGCGCAAATTTCGCTCAAATAAGCTATACATAGTTAGGAAAAAAAAGGGAATGGCCATGCGGCCCGCCACCTCATTTCTCGCAACAGAACTTGTGATGTCATATATGGCAGCTTCGCGATTGGCTGAGGCCGGCAAAAGCAAACGCAAATCAGGCAGGACTTTTAAGCTTGCGCTATTTGCCCTCAAATTTAGGGCACATTCTTTTTATAGCAGTAAGAATGGTGGGGTGAATAATTAAAGTTACGAACGAACACGTAAACATAGAAGTAGAAGTGCGTACTGCAGTTGGTACTGCGCGCACTATGCTTGTTACAGCTGAATAGCAGTGCGGTGCTTCGGGGTTGTCTCAGACGACACCGACCGATTGGCGTAAGCGACATTGTCTTACGTGACCCTGTTTGTCGAATATACCCCAGGTTTGACGAAACGATTACTACCTACTGTAACAAAAGCAACCCAGGTGCAAATAAGGTCAAAAACCAATCAAGGGCGCATAGCGGTGCTGCTGCTGATGATGATTGACAGTGGTATCCTTCTTGTAGCGGGGTGATGACGCGTCATCTTACCAAAAAAAAACTAAAAAAAAAATGAATATGTTTTACGCTCTTCGTTTAATACTAACGCTGCTCTTGGGGCAGGCACAAAAACTATAGGCACAAAATACTCATCTTTTCTGTGCGGAGCAGTATTGTGGTGCCATCTAGCAGGACTGCCGGTAAACAATGCTCCGCAGTGTCAACACAGCACGCCTCCACAGTCATTTTAATCATCTCTTCATCGATTTCGTTTTTTCATACATCTGGTGTAGCAAGCTAGGCGCCTTGGCCACGCTAACCTCACCAGTATCATTAAAGACTACTCTCTCTCGCTCTCTCTCTCTCTCTCTCTCTCTCTCTCTCTCTATATATATATATATATATATATATATATATATATATATATATATATATATAGCCGGGCTCTAGCCGGGCCGTGCCGCAGTCCTCTACAGGCTGAACAGCGCACTTGAAGTTCGTTTGAAGACCCTTCCTTGTGACGACATGGCAGACGTCACGAAACACACGATTTGGTGGGAGAATCAAAATTTTAGCTTAAACTGATTAATTTCTTAGTGAATAAAAGTATCCCTTGCTGCCGGAAAAGTACTGCGGGCACTATAAAACACCAAATCTTTTGAATAAAACAAACTCGTATTTTGTCTGCATGGCCCCTTAAAGGAGCCATGAAGACAAAATACAAGTTGGGTTTATTAGAAAGACTGCTTAGTCCCGATAACAATGATACCAATATCATCTCAATCTTGGAACAAATAACGGAGATACTAAAGAAAACGTGTGAAGCACTCGCGACCCCCTAGCCAATTTCCCGCAACTTTTCTATGACGTCACGGAACCTTGTTTGTGCGATTGGCGGCCCCCTAACTGACCTGTCGCGATGACACATGACTGGACGTCTTTAATGGGGCCTCTAGTTCCGGTTGACCGCATTACTTGAATGCTAACGTGCAGTTAACGCACTGAAAATTACGTTTTACTGTTGGCCCGTATGACGTCATTCTTGCCCATAACACGTCACTGTGGCGCAAAATTTGAGTTTTTAAATACTTCTTGCTTTTTTTTTTTTCGTTAAAAACCTCTCTTGTGGCTGTATGGAGCTGAGTGAGATACTGAATCCTAGTTCTTTCAAATTAAACGAAGTTGTATTTTCTCTTCATGGCTCCTTTAAAGAAAAATGTTTCGATTTCTCTTGTCTCCTTTTTTTAAGAAGCCATCGAAGGTCGTAAACGGAGCACCACCTCCAGAATCGCGTGCTTCTCGCGGCCCGCCCTCTGCGTTCCGCTTAAATGATTAAGCGTAAACTAGCCGCCGTGCGGCTCGCCAGCTTCACAGACTTCCCTTTCAACGCGCTCGCTTAATTAGTTTATGCACAAACGAAAGCCGGAACTCAATTAAAGGGTGCTTGCTAAAGGTTGCCAGAGCTTGATATCGCGGTAATTAGGCGCCCCTGGATCGAACCAGCGAGCGTCGGGCCACTCTAAAAACAAGGTAAGAAAAGAAAAAAAAAAAAACAAGGAGCTCCCCCCCACTGAACGTTGTTGATGACGTCAATCGTACAGAAAACAAGAACCCAAAGGGCGGCGAAATGGAAGGCGCTGAAGCGCAATTCAGCGGCAGTTTGGTTGCTTTAATCGAAAACACCAGATGACGTCACTGAAGCAGTTCGACCGCTCTGCGCTCATCAAAGGAAACCGTTGAGATTTAGGAAAGCTTCGATTGGAAGTATAACCTTTGCCGGTTTTCTTTTTTATTAGGGAAAAACTTTCCGACGCTTTCCGTAACATTTCACAAACTATCACGTCAAACACGACAGTAGTTATAAACAAGACGGTGCACCACCATTATTTCAACGCAAAGCGTTTCTATGGGTATCCTTTTAGATTCTTCTGCTGGGTCAAGCAGAACGAATGGCTGGTCAGGAAAAGGACAATGGACATTACGCTCAGAACGCGGATAAAGTCTTCACTAAGGTGCCGGATTTTCCTCATAGAGTGCTTCGTACCGTGCAGCCAATAAACTCGGCGATTTGTACCGTGATGTGTTTTTAAATACACTTATAGCCTCCAGACCGTGCTTATCCAATAAAGGGTTTTTTTCCCTCCAAGCCTAGAATCGCACTGAGAACACCGTGCACAGTCTTTACATAATTCTCGCGCTTTTCTGCTGGTCTGATTCGTTGTGATTCATTTCCCTCTGTCAATAGGTCACCGACACCACGTGGCCTTAAAATGCCATGCAAACAAACCACAAGTTCATTCGAAAAATTAGCTCGCTAGAATCATACTGACGCCACTTTTAACGCAAATTTCGCTCAAATGAGCTATTTAATCAGGAAAAAATTGAATGGCCATGCGACCCCCCTCCCCCTCCCACTCATTTCCCGCTACAGAACCTATGATGTCATATGTGCCAGCTCTCCGATTGGCTGAGGCCGGCAAAAGCAAACGCAAATTCGGCAGGGCTTAAAAGCTTGCAGAACGGATTATTTTCGCTTAAAGAGACAGACAACTGATTTTAGTGGAGGGAAAGAGAACACGTCTTGATAAGGCTATCACGATGACGATAACGATGATGATGACAGTGGTGGTCTACGATCCTATTGCCGTAGCCGTAACACGCGTACCCTCAAGAGATTGGTCCCTCGGGATGGCCCAACAAGCTATAAACCCTTATCCTAACCGTTATCCTATAAATTTTTATCCTACATGTTTCCTTGCCATCCCACGTGTCGCCTCCAAGCTCTATGTGGCCGTACGCCCTTTAGAAATAACACACCCAGTGCGGCCGGCTTCGTCGGCAACATCAAGTTGGTTCTCGTTTTTTTTTCCAAGGTTAATTAATTTTGCTCCAAGCAATTTACTCAGTACGCACGCGAATGAAGACCCACGCTTAACCTTTAAACCCCGTCTAAGCGATTTCGCTGCGGAAACAAGCCGAAATTTGTGGGGCCTCCTTCGATGAAATTTGGGGATTCTTTCTTTTTTCCTTTCCCGCCATGCACCTAGGAGTCTTCCTCGCCGACGCTTCACTCGGAACAGCGGACACCATTTGTTGACATCTATCTAGCTTGTTCAGAAGCGCCGTGAGGAAAAGAAAAGCTTCCCGCAGTACTTATTGAAGCTTGTCAGTTTTTTGCTGTTTACGACATCGTTCGCAGACTGTTGCTCAGAGTTACGATACCGACGGCGATAACTTCGAAGAAATAATTTTCATAAGAATCCGCCCCGCAATATTTACGAATAGCGCCGCTCGACTGAGCTTCCAATAGTTTTTCAAAGGCTTCCCACGCCGCGCAGTACACTCGCTTCCCTGCAGTGCCAGCGGTGCTAGGCCTATTTTGTAACGCAGTGGCAGCTTTGTTGGTGAACCGCCCCCGTCCACCGTCTATGACGTCAATGCTGATGACGTTGATGGTTATGCTGGTTACGTCCGGCGGCGACTTTCCGTTTCGTCAAACGTACAGAAGCAGAACTTCCTGTACGGCGGAATGCATCAATTAAGCAGGGTGACATGCTGCACATTTCGCTCAAAGCAATTTAAAACATAGCGAACTACTGTTATTCCCCAAAAAAGTGGGTACAAGTACTGATTTAGAGCATTTTTAAACAAGTATCGGTCGACTTGAAAAAAATACTATACTCGGTGACAACTTAAGAACGGCACCGGAAGTTGCCGCTGTGCCCTATCACCGTAGCCGGATGTTTCTCCGCGCGGCGCAAGTAGGGCGTTACTGGGAGTATTTTGAACATGGCGTGAGCCGTTCCCGTGATTTTTTGGACTTAATATGCTTATAAAAGACACCAAGTACGACAAAAAAAAAAAAAACCTGCGTGAGACAAGGGCAGACGATATCACGCATTCATAGCAAACCCCTTTCAAAACGCGCGCGCACTGACGTCACGGGTCCGGCGCTTTGGCGGAGTGATACACTACATGAGGTGGTGCCGTTCTTGATTTGTAACCGAGTATAGTAGGATTGCGGGGGTTCGCACCCAGAACGTTACAAGCATAGAGTTTAATACCGATATATACTAGAGAAACATGAGACGCTGCAGTAGCCGGCCGTCATGGGCGCCGCCATTGTAGCTAGCGACGTTCCTCGCCTACTTGGCTTGGCTAGTCACAAGGCTTCTTTGTTGTCTCGAAGCCAAACTCAACAAGAAAGGGTAGCATCTTTTTCTCGTTGGTCTTGCATGAAGCTTCTAAATAATCCCTAACAAATAAATATTTAAGCATTGCTGCAATTTTACAATAACAAAACAAATTTAATTAATCTTTTACAGTAATATTGTTGCTTTCTTGCAGCCAGAGGCAAAATTTCACCTGTTCATGCTTGCCAAGGACACGTGGAACGTGCCTACCCGTACATAACGGAACGCTGGCTGAAGCGGCTGCAGTGGCGCAAGATTTCCCTCTAATACCCCTGCTACACTGGGGTCTAAATGTCATTTGAACCAAATGTCATTTGGCTCAAATGCCAAGTTTGTGCTGCTACACTATTTTTTAAATGCATTTGGCTCAAATGACATTTGGCAAATGATCCCGAGAGAGACATTTAAGATTTTCAAATGCAAAGACTCCACCTCAAAGCCACTAAGTTCGAACAGACGGTCAAGCTCTTTAACAGTTGTTCAAAAGAATGTCGCTAGTGTTGCAAGCGACCCGGTAGATGGCGCTAGGTGCTTTCACTTCTGTATCGCACACGAAACGGAAGGACGCGCACGGTACCACACAACCCCAGTGTCCCGTGGCACTTTGAACGGTCACTCCTGGATGGTCCGCAAAGTGCTCCTTGCTATTTTATTCCCTTCAGGAGCGCCGACCACGCACTACTAAACCCGTGGAGGATCCAACGGGCGATCGAAAGCAGCACTACTAGGCCTACAAGCTCGCCATCTCCGTCTTCCCTATAGGCACAGTATGGATCCGCCTGCGCTTGGAACGTGTATCGATATGGTCTTTCCGAAGGCGCCAACGTGAAGCGCATCGATGTCTTCTTCAGCGACCGCACGGCACATTTGTCAGAAGTGCACCCCAGTCCCGTCACGGTTTGGAGCACCAAAGTAAAAATGTCCAGACGCCACGTTTGAGCATCCGCAACATCCCGTTTTGCTCTTTCTAACTTCACGCGGTATTTGTCTGTTCCTTGATCTTCTTTTGCCGGTGCTGATGGAACTGGCCTCTTGAGGACGTGCGGACACGGTGTAAGCCGTCATCGATTATATATATAAAGACTACACGTGTCACCCCTCCCTTCCTCCACCCACATGGACTTGATCGAACTGATCGCTTCCCACATTGCTCCTCGATCAGCCTCAGCGCTTATCGCCCGCGTGGTGGGAGTTGAACATAAACGTTGGTTTTCCCCCAAGCGAGACTGGCTGCATATTCGCGGGGCGTCCTCTCTCGGGAAATACGCGAGAAAGCGGGACAGTCGGCCTGCCATGATGGCGGCGTCAATAAGACGTAAAAAGGTGCTCCAGAACGCTCAGGCCGTCCGAACTGAATGGTCTATTTTATTTGTCTGTTGTCAAGAACAGTTCGGAGCAGGTCGTGGGCAGTCCGGGACTGTTCTCAGAATAGAAACTCAGCGGGCAAGAACACGCAGAGCTGTTCTGGGGCAGTTCGCAGCTGTCTAAAGTGACAAATCGAAGAGGCCAGAACATATCAACGCCATGGTGACACCCCTACTTCTTTCTGAAGAAAAATTAGGAACGACAAAACAAGATGTGTAAAAATAAGCGAGTAATTTCGATGCATTCCCTTGCGCTTGATTTAGGCACATGCGCAGAGAGAGCTGCCATTTGTTTAAAACAGAGGCTGTGTCATATAAGCCAAATCTCGTACAGCAAAAGATCACAGAGCGTGACGGAAAAGGGACGTACTCCCCTGTTAGGGAAGTGCTACCCACAGACCATTTCACGTTTCAGTTTATGTAAAAAGCGAAAGGACAAGCCTAAAAGTTCCTGGCAAACACTTAATTCTACCGTACGATTCAATCAGACCTTATAGGCGCCTTCCAGACGTCCAGAATAACAAATTCAAGAGGGCTGTGCCAAATTACTATAAAACGGTAAGCGACACCAAGTTTGCACGGGAGCTGTCAGCTTTATAACTATGAGATTACGTGTGTTCATACGGATAATTGGCCAGTAAGGTAGGCATGCTTAATTTGCACCATAAGTGATACGCAGCCCTTCCGAAATTTTCTAGGTCAGGCTTCTGGACCACAAAGAATTCAAAGAGTCACCTTAACCCTAAGCTGTAACCAAATTATTTTACGACAGTGAGAAAGAAAGGTGTTTCTCTACCTTTCCGGCATAAACGCTTCAGCCTCGCTCGAGAAATAAGCTCTGAAACTGAATTTTTTGAAGCCTATGCACTTTCGTCATGGCCTACAAAAGTTTGACAAAGACTGTACGTGTTCTCATGGAAGGAAGGAATTGATTCGTGCGCGTCTACGGATTGTTGCAAGACAGTGTGGCCATCCTTTAGCGGCAAACTGGACCAAAGAAGTGCGCGTCTTGCTACCGCAGCTCTACCAACCACCAGCTCCGCCTGAGCACCCGCCATGGATGTTCCCGACCATAAAAACCACAACTGTTCCCGCGGCATTACGAAAAAGGAGCACGTTCCGGCTCTCGTCCTGAGGCTTTTCGCTCTTGACTATAAAGAACGCACTCATCTGCACACTGATTCGTCGGTGTCATCCACATCATCCGCTACCGAGGTGTGGACACCGTTATCACGCACCACAATCAGTGCCATACTCAGCCATGGAACGTCGACTACGGCTACAGAACTTGCAGCTCTGCGGGTGGCTTTCACTCACATCATCAAGCAGCCCGCACGAGAGTGGGCTGAATAAACTTGAAAATGGTAGCTGTAGCGAAGCGGAAAAGGAAATCCGTACAAAAGATCACTGCACCTCTAAAGAAATATCTTACGCTAGACTCGGCAGCAAGTTAAGAACGGCAATAGCTCATGTACGGTATCACTCCGCCGAAGCCAGGGACCCGGATGTGAACGGGCGCGCGCGCGTTTTAGGAAGCGACCCCAAGCGGCTTACCTTGCACTTTGGGGGCGCAACCGGAAAAATTTAAAAATAGGTACAATCGGAGGAACTAATTTGAAGAATGAGCAGTTTAAAGCTCATCGCTGATGAATGGAAGATGAAATCAATAAATATCCAGACAAAAATTGGGATTACGACGAAATGATTGCGTTCATAAAAAGTAAGATGAATGAAGCAAAGCAACAAAACCGATGAAAGGGAAGAGAAAGCCGAGAAGCTGGTGGAATAAGGAAATAAAAGAGGCTATTGGGCAGAGGAGAAAGGCGTCGCGGGAACACAGAGAAGCAAAAGAACTGGTATGGAACCGGGGGTAGTGAAGAAAAAATGGGATATACACCGGGGAAAAAAACTAGGAAGTGCAGAAAATGGTGCAGCAAAAATCAAGCAGAAAAGCGAACAATGGATGGCAGAAATACGGAAGGACAAAAGCGCATCCAAGAAGTTTTGAAAACCATGTAAAATTACTAAGCTCAAAAAAAAAACGATATCCATCAAAAATTCTTGATTGATGAGGAGGGGAAACAATTAGGAGGAGAGCCCGCATTGGCGCATATTCATCGAGTGATTAGTGAGAAGTTTGGGGCAATAGCGGCAGGAAAGCCTGCACCGATAACATCAGCGCCACAGAAGACTGCGGAAAGGGGAAACAAGTTTGAGCAACCTTGATTGGAAAAAAGCAGAGCCTTGGACCTAAAAGTAAGGAATCGTTATGAGGGCAATAGATGAGGTGAATTAAGAACCAAACCAAATACCAGAGGACTGGTTGGAAAGTAGGAAGAATTTAATATATAAAGGCAGAGGCAACAAAGCCAGTATTGATTCATACACGCCACTCACAGTAACGCCAGTGGTGTATAGATTCGTAATGCAGGCGATAAAATCAGAAATTCCAGCACGGATGGAAGAAAATGGAATCCTTGGGGAACTGCAGAATGGATTTAGACAAGACAGGCGATAGGGTGATAATTTGTTCGTGATAACGCAATGTAATGAAATTGCGAAAGCGCAGAATAGACAATTATGAATTACGTTCTTGGACATTAAAGAGGCATATGACTATGTAAACAGAGAACTGCTGTGGAGAATACCTGAAACTCAAGGGATTAGATGACGATTTAATACAGTTCCTTATAGGAATCTATAAAGACAATAGAGTGCACCTTACTTGGGAAGGACAGAAATGCGCCCAGCAGGTCAACACCCATCGGTGACTGAAACAAGAATGTCCTTTGAGCCCAATACTGTTTATGCTGTACATGGCAGGGTTAGAAAAAAAATTGAAGAAAGTCAACTAGGGTTCAACCTAAGTAACGCATATGTTGCAAGCGAAGTGGTACAACAGCGTATTCCGGGAATGTTATATGCAGACGACATTGTTCTTTTAGCTGATAACCAGACCGATAGGCAACGGCTCATAAAATATTAGCGGTGAGGAAGCCACCGACCTCGGGTTAAATTTTAGCGCAGAAAAATCGGGAATAATGGTTTTCAATGACGCTACCAGTGACGCAGTGTCTACCCAGCAAGGCGAATTACCCAGAGTGAATGAATATAAATATCTGGGAGTGTGGATAAACGAAGGGGATAACTACTCAAGAACTCACGAGGAGCAACTTAAAGGTAAGGGAAAGCGAAAGCACAGCTATAATGAAGCACAGAGCTCTGTGGGGGTATACCAAATATGAAGTAGTGAGAGGAATGTGGAAAGGAGTAATGGTTCCGGATTTCACATTTGCGAATGCTGTACTCTGCTTAAAATCAGACGTTCTATCAGGCCTTGAAGTGAACCAGAGAATGGTAGGCCGTTTGGCCTTAGGCGCGCATGGAAAAACAACTAACGAAGCAGTTCAGGGAGATATGGGCTGGGCGTCGTTTGAAGTTCGAGAAGCGCAGAGTAAAATATGTTTTGAGAGGAGGTTGAGAGCAATGGATCAACGAAGGTGGGCAGCTAAGGTTTTAGGTACCTATACTTGAAAAGCGTGCACACGCAGTGGTTAAGGAAGACTAGAAGGCTAACGATGAAATACGGAAAGAACAGTGGAGAATCCAAAACAGCCAAGGTAACCAAAAAGGGGCATGGCAGATAGAAACGAATAAATGGAGAGAAAAAATGGAAGCTAAAACGTCGTTAGAGATGTGCAGGGCTGAGAAATTGGACATCAGAAAGGAAAATTTCTACGATAATTCCCAGGGCAGTGCTTTGCTTTTTTGAGGCTAGAGCAGGTTGCTTGCTAACTATAAGAGCTTTGTGGGGGAAGTATTCACAAAATGATGGGGTATGCGTGGTCTGCGGAAAAGAAACCGAAACTATGAGGCACGTAGTGTTTAGAATGCGAGGGTATCCATCCAAATCTACATGAGGGAAATATTCGACTTCGAGAAGCCCTAGGATTTAAGGGTAGCACCGAGGAAGTTAACTACAAGGCTGTCGAGGCGACGAAAAGAAGATTAGAATGCTGGTGGACGAAAAGCAGAGAGAGGAATATTGCCTAGGACAATTACCACCTGTAACCGGGAAAAAAAAAAAGTATTTTGTGCCTAATAAGTTTTTGTGCCTGCCCTAGTATTAAACCAATAGTATAAAACATAGGTATATTCGTCCTTTTTGTCAGATGACACGTCATCACCTCGCTACAAAGGGGAAACCAAAAGCAATCATCATCATCATCATCGCTGACGCTGTAAGTTATACCCGAGTACCAACGCCGCCTGTATAAACATTTGCCTAACGCGTGAGCGAAAAATGGCCAAACAGCCACTCTCCTGTTGCTCTATCCTACCCTTCCCCGCTCCGTAGCCTTCCAGCGTGCTTTCGTGTCCGCCAGCCAGCGCCGCTTCTCGGAAACTATGCAAAACAGTCGAAAGTTTGTTTAGCGTTCCCGAGGCGGCGCTCCTACGCCTTCTTGTTTTTCACCATGCCTGTCTGTTTTGGTCTGGTCACTGATAAAACTTCCTTTGTCCCGACGCAAAATTCCTTGCGCTGCCGCAGGCTGATGCCGGCTTTGTGCGCCTATCTACTCGGATCTCAGGCCCTGAAATTTCTGAGTGGGTCATCCTTCCTCTATCCCCCTCCGCATTTAGGTATTGTTTTGACCCCGCGCGCTGTTCGCACTCCGCATCGGTACGCACTTCTAAAATTGAGGACTGTACTGTAGAAGCGCCCCGGACAGCGTGGCGGGATCCCAGCTGCTTATCGTTTGTTTCCTATAATTTTTCTGAAGTTTACAAGCACGTGATATTATTGGAAAGTAATCGTAGAAGTGAGCGCCTGAACAAAAAACGTGCACGCAATGTTTTCTTCTCTAAATACTCCAGAAAAGAAAAATAACAGTAAAATATGGCTGCCCCATCCGAAAATATCAATTTTTTTAGCTATATGTCTACCCAACAATCAGTATATTCTTACACTATTTCAGTCCGCCTCCGTCTTTATCTTTGGAAAAATGCAGCAAGTATGAAGCGAGCGACAACGTTGAACGAGATCCCCCAGTGCGCCACAGAACTAGCGCCCCGTCGGCATCGTCCCACTACGGCGGACAGTCGCATTACGGCTAAGAGTGCATTACGGCTGAACGTCGCAACACGGCGGAGAGTCTCACTACGGCTGAAAGTGCATTACGGCTGAACGTCGCAACACGGCGGAGAGTCTCACTACGGCTAAATGTGCGTTACGGCTGAACGTCGCAACACGGCGGAGAGTCTCACTACGGCTAAATGTGCGTTACGGCTGAACGTCGCAACACGGCGGAAAGGGGACCCTTTCAGCCGATCAGCCGTTCAAATGATCTGCTGCTAGTTGCGTTCAGCATTGTCGCAGCTGGGCGTTACGGGCAAGAGCCTGCATATATATTTCGGCGTGTCTTTCCCGCATTTTCATTGTTTTCTGGGACTTGTTTTATTTTTTGTTTGTTAATTAATAGCATCTCCAACGTATATCTTCCACGTTTTTGCATTAAAAACAGTAGCCACTATGCCATCAACCCTAACCCCGCGCGCAATATCCCTTAGTTGTGTTCTTCAGTGTATTTAGATTGCTATTGTAAAATATACACATTGTGGCAGAAGCTGCCAACGCCAGAAGCCGCCAACGCAAAAAAAAGCAGTCGTTGCACAAGACAGAATCATGCGCATTTTCCTGAATCGCCGACAAATGCCGGTCAAAGATTTCGTAAGAGCGATAAGATTGCCTGTAAGATTGTCTGTTTGAAAAATTGATTGATTGATGGTTTTACGCGCCGACGCAACACAGGCGATGAAGCTCAAAATATCCCCAGTGAATTTCCTTTCCTTTTCCCGTCGCAAACCACAACCCCCAAGGCGCGCCATAGTGGAGGGCTCCGGATTAATTTTGACCACCTGGGGATCTTTAACGTTCGCCGAAATCTCGAACACACGGGCGTTTTTGCTTTTTGCCTCTATCAGAAAAGCGGCCGCTGCGGCCGGGAATCGAACCCGCGACCTCGTGCTCAGTAGTGCAATGCCTTAGCCACTGAGCCACTGCGGCGGGTTGTTTGAAAGATTGACTGAAAGATTGAATGCTGTAGTGTTTTCTCTGTCCACTTTTCGCCCATCCTGCGCCATTTGTTAACCACTCATTTTGTTTTATTAAACCCAATTGATCTCATGCTCCGGTGTCATCTCCATAAGCTGCTTCGCATCTAAAAGCAAGTTTTAGGTACGTTAAGATAATTTCTTAAGAGGACGCAATAGTTGGAAGGAAAACAGGTCAGCCTTTAGCACTTGGATCAAGGCACAGCTATTTTGATGGCAGTTAAAGACGGTGGTGCCATCTATATGCAGTATGCATTGAGGAATTAAAACAGAGAGGAAGATCATTTGTTAAATTAAAAGGAGCAATGGGCCCAAGATCGAGCCTTGTGGAACTCCTCTAGTAACTGTGACAGGGTATGATATTCCTGCAGAAATTAATGTCTGTTGCATGATTAGTAGACGGCTTCGTATCAAGTTATGGCAGGACCTGTTACCCCATAACGCTCAAGCAAAATGAAAAGAACGTCATGGTCCCTTGTGTCGAATGCTGCCGAGAACTCTAAGAAAACCCAGCAGCAGCGTCACAGCGGTCAATGAACGATTTAATTTTGTCTGTTAGGCACACAGTCATAATGTTAGTCCATAGGACAGCACGAAAACCTAACTGAGAAAGGGGGAGCAAGCGGATGTTTTTAAAATGGCGAAAAAGGCTGGTTTCAATTAGTTTTTTTTTAAACCTTATCTGAGAAGAAAAGGATAGATTTGGGGCGATAATTATGCATAAACCCCGCGAGACCTTTTTTGAGTAAAGGAATATTGTTCGATACTTCAAATTCTTCTATAAATAATACGTATTTAAAAATTAAACGCGTATTTAGCCGTACCACTACTTCAGCCGTAAAAAATAAACACGCGAAATACGCAAGAAATAAAACAAGTGCCGGAAAACAATGAAAATGCGGGAAAGACACGCCGAAATATATATCCAGGCTCTTGCCCGTAACGCCCAGCTGCGACAATGCTGAACGCAACTAGCTGCAGATCATTTGAACGGCTGATCGGCTGAAAGGGTCCCCCTTCCGCCGTGTTGCGACGTTCAGCCGTAACGCACATTTAGCCGTAGTGAGACTCTCCGCCGTGTTGCGACGTTCAGCCGTAACGCACTTTTAGCCGTAGTGAGACTCTCCGCCGTGTTGCGACGTTCAGCCGTAACGCACTTTCAGCCGTAGTGAGACTCTCCGCCGTGTTGCGACGTTCAGCCGTAATGCACTTTCAGCCGTAGTGAGACTCTCCGCCGTGTTGCGACGTTCAGCCGTAATGCACTCTTAGCCGTAATGCGACTGTCCGCCGTAGTGAGATAGAACCGCCCCGTCGCGGCTAAGATGTAAGCGAAACGGCCCTTGAAGCCCAACAGGCACGCTGACAGACACACGTCGTAGAAGTGGGTGCAGCGTTCGCGACTCGCGAGCAGTGACGTAAGGCGAGATGTCCGCCGGCACGCGCCACATAGCGGATCAGTGCCTGAACTAAGCGTCCCTACCCTTCCCATTGAAAAGCGCGCGACGCGTCAGGCAATGTTTAATACAGGCGGCGTCGCCGAGTACAATGGGGAAGCAGAAAAAAGGAGCAGGGGACCGAGCCCCCCGACGCACACAAATTCAAATGTTGATCCGTCCAGCCCTCGGAGACTGCACCAAGGTCGTTACACCCGACGTATACTTGCGCCTGTTACGGACTCCGCTGGTGGATTTGCGCTTGCAACGATTAGCCCAGCCCCATTCCAAGAGAGGGAAGGGGGGGGGAGCGAGAGAACTGAAGGGCACCCACTGCTTCTAGCATCGAAACGAAACATCACCCCACGAGAGATCTCAGCTAATCCACTTGGAACCCAGCGATTCCCCGCGGAACTACAAAGCCGATGGCAACAGCCTCCTAGAAGTAAGTCGATAACGTCGTCGGCACTGCCGCGCACTTCGTCGGGGGACAGAATGAAGAGGGTAAACAGGTTGGAAACTGGAAGGAGGGAGACGTTGGCGCGCCGAGTCCCTGCTGGTGATCTCGTTAAACCTGAAAGCGTTATACAGAGATAGACAACCGCTTCTTTTTGACGAGTATATTTTCTTTATCCGGAATGAAAGTGCGTCAGTTGAAACACCTTAATCCGAAACAGTTTTGCTGATAGCGCCGTTGAACTTCTGAAATCTGAATTTTGAAATCTGCCAGCCGTACGTGTCCCGCCAGAAGGAATGCTGGCAACCATGACAGTTGGCCGTGTTGCAACACACTTTTAACTGCAGGTGAGATTAAAAGAGGTATTTGAAAACTTGTCCCCGGCTAAAACAACCATAATGTGCATGTGCAACTTTCCTATCCTTCATGCGGTTTTTTAATCACGCGTTGAAAAAGACGAAGTTGTTTGGACACGTACGGTAGTGTCACGTTTAGACACCGCGCGTCGCCACCTTTCAGTCTTCCGACATTTTAGTGGAATATTAAAATGATTTCCGCCTGTTTATTTAGAAATTCCTTGCGGTTAGCCCAGTATATAAAACGCTGGCTTTCATATGAGCTAGACGACATGCACTCCACAAAAATCGGTTGTCTGTCCCTTTAAGTCAAAGCGTTAAAGGAGCCCTGAGGACAAAATACAAGTTTTGTAGCGTGAGCTACACCGGCCGAGGTTGAGCAGTTTCGCGTGGCTCCTGGAGAGCCGTGCTGCGCATGCGCGAGGAGCAGTGACGTCTCACGGCGCACAGCTAGCGCGCCGGAGCCGCCGCCGCCACTGCGACTGGATTGGATTGCATGGATTTGAAATCGTTTTAGCATCAGTAAGCACGATAATCAGCTAATCCTAGACAACCAGGAAACCTAAAAATAACCAGCTGAACCTTAGCTCACGCTACGTATACCTTGGCATAGCCGAGGTGGGTCACTGCTAATTTTTGTTAATTGCAAAGACTGGTGTGTCCTAGTAACGACGACGTCAATTTCATCGCCAACTTCAAAAGAATAATCGAGATATTAGGGAAAATATAGAAGCAGAGGTCCTCGACTCCCCAACCACTGTCCGGCAATTTTCAATGACGTCACAGAAACTTGTTTGTGCGATTTGCGGTCCCCGACAGCAGCCGGTGCCAAGCAACATGACGGGGTAGATCTCGAAATTCCCCTTTCAAACGTTCCAGGCCCCATCAGGGACACCACTTCGCTTCAAGGTGCTTCAGGCGATGCCCTTTCATTCGGGATAGAGCGCATACTCCACAAAAATCAATTGTCTGTCCCTTTAAAGTTTACACGACTATTTCCCAACGTGACAATCATTTGAATGAACCAAAACAGCAATGCCTCTCATCATTCCAATCACCACATGTCAGCGTGGAGTGGGTTACAGTGAAAACTACGCGGCGTGGGGTACAGTCTTTGTCAAAATTTTCTAGGCCAAGACTAAAGTGCACAGGGCGCAAAAAATTCAAAGTATACAACCTTACGTCTCGAGCTAGGCCAAAACGTTTTATGCCGCAAAGCTAGAGAAAACACCTTTCTTTCTTGCTGTCATAAAATCATTGTGTCGAAGTTAAAGGTTAAGCGTATACCATTCGTGGTCCGGAAGGCTTAGGTTTAGCCTAGCAAATTTTGACAAAGACTGCACGCGCAGGATGAAACGACAGGACGCCGCGACCGTGGCGACGCCATGCGGGCAGCACGGTCGACGACGCGCCGAACTCGGAAGAAACGCGCCCTCCATAAAAGCCGGCACTCCAGCTGCATTAACGTAAATGCGATTGGGCGCTGGGAGTGTCCTTGATTGGGCTCTCAGAAGCCCCCGTTCCCGGGAGAGGACACCACGACCGCGAGTAGCCACCACAGCCCAAACAAGACGGCTTCGCGACGGCAAAAAGGGGAAGTACTTTATATGGCCCGAGAAAGACTATCGGAAGCTAAGGACCGGACATTGCCTGCGTACTAAGGACCTCTTACTACGGACACTCTCAACTTGTTCGTTCTGGCAGCGGCCTTGAGTGTGCTGGCGGCGCGAGAATTGGCGCAGCTGACAGGACCATCTTTTTTGAGCATGCGCAACAAGGTCCACCGCATATCCGGATCTTATTACAGTTTAAAGGAACAGACAACCAATTTATCGCGAGTAAATTTTCTTTTTTCAAAAAAACACCTCAACCCGAAACAGTTGACCTGGTAGCGCGCAAAAACTTTTGAAATAGGAATTTTTCACTCTACCAGCATTACGTATCGCTACAAAAGAAATGCTGGCAACCATTACAGTAAGCCGTGTGGCAACATAATTTTAACTAACTCCACGTGAGATTAAAAGAGGTATTTACAAACTTGTCCCCGGCTAGAACAACAATAGTGTGCAACCTTTCGTATTCCTTCACGCGGTTTCTGAATCACGCGTTGAAACCGACGGAATTGTTTGAACGCGTAACGTAGTGTCCCGTTTACACGCCACATGACGCCACCTTTCAGACTTCAAAAATTTTAATGCAAATCTAAAATTTATTTTCGCCTGTTTATTTAAAAATTCTCGCGGTTATGCCTTCCACCCCACGTCGTGCACCACACCAACCCCATTCTTTCAAAACGCACGTCGAAGAATGCTTGTATAAATGCAAACCCCTCTTGTAACACCCCGCACTGGGCTTTTTGAGGTTTAATAAATAACGAAAGAAAGAAAGAAAGAAAGAAAGAAAGAAGGAAAGGAAGAAAGAAAAATATAAAACACTGGCTTTCATGTAAGCTAGACGACATGCACTCCACAAAAATCGGTTGTCGGTACCTTTAAAGGGGCCATAACTCAGCTCCACTCTAGCCATGAAAGACGTTTTTAATATGAAAAAAAAACGCAACTATTCAAAAACGTTCAAATTTCGCGCCAAAGTGACGTGTTACGGACAGGAGTGGCATCATATGTGCCAGCACTATAAACGTAATTCTCAGTGTTAGCTCCACGTTAGCATTCAAGTGATGCGATCACAGGAAGCTAAACGCCCCATTACAATCGTCCAGTCATATATCGTAGCGGTGGTTAGTTCGGCGGCCGCCAATCGCGCAAACAAGATTCTGTGACGTCATAAAAAGTTGCCGGAAACCGGCTAGCGGACAAAGCAATCTTTCTAATGAACCAAACTTGTATTTTGTGTTCACGGCCCCTTTAAGGAATAAAAAAAATTGTGGTTGATCCCTCTTTCATAGGAATCGATAAACACGAATGTGAAAGGTGCCTTCACAGGAGCAGATGAATGTTGAAGGACCTCCATGTGCGAAGGGTTCTCGAGCCTGACCCCGCCAGACGAAGTGACGCCGACACGCAAGAAAAAAAAAAAACAGGTTTAATCCCGGACAACAAAATCAAAATGACATGCACAGCAACAGCAGCTTGAAACACAAAACGATCATGGGAAGAACGCGACAGCGGAGGGTGCCTCAATTCACGCGCGTCCCCCGTACACGAAGGCGCTGGCATCGAGGCGCCAACTGTCGGCGCTCATATGCGTCATGATGCGCTACTTCGCCTCTCCTAGACGGCAGCACTCTCTGAATGAGTCACAGGGAAGGACATAAGGCGCGTTCGTAGAGCTGTTGACGTCTGAGTTCATAGCGCAGATGGCAGAGCGCCTTGTACCTCCCGTTGCGGCGAGAAAGTTCGTGGGCTCGTTTCCGGGCGCCGCCGCGTCAATGGCACTTTTTCTGGCGACGTCATTTACGTGACGGATATGACGTCAGTGAGATCTTGGTGTACCCCAGCATAAAACACTGTCGTGTTAAATTATTCGAAGATACGCTGGTATCTTTAACAGTGCGTGAGCATCTCGTCCCTCTCTGGACCCTCTCCCTCTTGAACTTGAGGCTCGGCGATTTAGCTTGATTTAGCTTCTGCCCGTCACAACTGTTGTTGTCCACCAGTATCGGCATTTCTTCGCCGTAATGCCCATTCCTCCTTCAGTTTCCACCCGCACTGGGTGCAGACTCTAGAACGCGTACAAGAGGTGGCGGGAGTCGCAAGACCCGTCGAGGCCGAGCTGCAGCTCGCGAGCCGCGCTTCGACTTGCCGTCTCCATGACAACGAGGCCAGCGTTGCGAAGACGCCTCTCTCCCCTCTCGAAAGCAGCTCTCTTCGCGCGCCCCCGCCCTTCCTCCTCTTCGTCGTTCTCTGCTCTTCTACCGCTCGCTGCTGACAGATCGACGCGAAAATTAACAGAGCGACGCGAATTTTTTTTCCGACATGTGCCACGTATTGCTCACGCAATAAAAAAGCCTAAATATTTCGCCTCCTGTACGACGCTGTTCTGATTCATATAGGAATGTCAGAAATTGAGGTCTCCCAAAGCAACGTGCACAACTGCAGTCCTTGTGCTGTAATTTCAACCCATGGGTTGCATGAATGCGCAGCTGAACGCCTAGGAAAGGCTTCAAACCAAGAAGATTCAGGAAATGCTGGGGCATTTTGTTGAGGGGATGCGTCCACTGCCTTCCATCGTGCGAACAAACACAATCCGCTAAGATTGAAGCGCGGGTTTTGGAAGTTCTGGAGCCCCTGTTATTCGGTGGGATTTGCCATTGAAAAAATGGTTTCTAGCAGATAAAGGGCGCCAATCTGCGATGCCGCAGTGCGGCGCTAGAGGTGCACTAACAACTGCATCCTCGAGTTACGGTAGCATGCAAACTCCGCCGTCCTCTAACACTTGTCGGGTGTTCCTGTAGCACAGTGGAATGGAACGGTGGACGCTCTCTACATTCATCCTGCTCTCCGCGCCATAAACACTTCCCACATCTTCCCGCCTTTGGTCCCACTCTCTCCCTCACAAATGTGGAATAGCTGGCCAGAAAACTTTCTCAAGACGACCTCCCCCTTTCATTAAAGAGATCCTGCAGCGCTGCCGATAGGCACTTTCCCTCTTTGCTTCGTAACTGGAAGCACTTCGAAAGCTCCTCGATCGAAAGCACTTCGAAAGCCAGCACACAGCGCCACTACGTGGTTTGCTAGCCGTCAAAGATACGTTTTTCCAAGTTTCGGCCTTGCTTTTTTTCTCGAATTTCTTTGGAGTGGCTATCCGATGCGTTTATTGCTGCAACTGCAACTAAGGTGCCCAACAGCCGCAACATCGCTCGAGTGACGTCATTAAGGCACGCAAAAAAGAACAGCCCAGGCCGTGAAAACAGAAAAATTGTTACGCGGCGGCAAGACAAACGAGAGAGAGATAGCTTTTATTTTGTCAGGAAGGCTCTATAGGTCGCGTGGGGGAAGTTGTAGTCGAAGGAGGGGAGTTTGTGGCCTGGGACATCCTGAAGTAGGATGTCAGTTCTAGCGGAAACAGTGGGCCCCTCGAGAATACGGGAGAGGCCGCGTTGGCTGAAGAGAGCAGACTCACGGCTCTAAACTACTCGCGATAGACCGCTTTCGATAGAGTAGGGTACAATTAAAGTCATGTTGAAGCGGTGTGTTTACATGATGTTGGCCATGGCCATGACAGCATCGACGCCAGCTATACGTGCGACGCACTGATTCTTCGTCGTCAGAGATGGATCCATTTGGCGATACGTGCCACTGTCAACTTCTTTTCTCGCAGAAATACCGTATTTTCGCGCGTATAACCCACACCAAAAATGCGAAAATGTCATTGGCAAAGTAGGGGTGAGGATAATACGCGGGGTTTTTCCGTAAGTGCAGTTTCACGGCAATGCGCGTTGTGCCGTGAAGATGGCCTTCTGTACAACAGTGAGGACTGCGGCTCAAGTGACAGCTCTAGCGAGAGCAGTGACACTGAGTGAATTGTGACTTTCGCCTTGCAGTCAGTGCATTCTACTTGCCAAATGTACGCTTTTTTTCTGTCTACATAGTGTGTGATGTGCTGCTTGAGCAGTACCTTTGGTGCAGCCTTTTATGTACAAATGTGCGGGCAATATGCGATGATGATGATGAACAAACGTTTATTATTGAGCAAAGGGTTGGGGGAAGGGGGTGTGGTCAGCCTCCTATGTCCAGGAGGCCGCTAGAGGACGCCGCCGTCACCGCCCGGTCGACCAGCATAGCTTGATCTTCACGGTCGGAGCTGGTCAGCAACCTCTCCCACTGCTCACGGGAAGGGGTGGGGGTCAGGCGGGGAGGGAGGGGTGGAGAGTGCGGGCATTCAATGACAAGATGGAAAGTGTCTAGTGGGGTATTACATGGTGACAGGTTTCGGGTAGAGCGTAGGAGCAAATGTGGTGAAGTCGTGTACAGTTGTAATATGCGAGGATTATTTTTTTCTTTTCCGGCGGGCTAAAGTGGGGGTGCGGATTATATGCAGGGGCAGGTTATACGCGCGAAAATACGGTATTTCGGGCAAATTTCTTTATCTGACGAGTGTAGAGCAGCATTACTCAACTGGGGTATTTTGTCGCCGCCATGATGTAAATACTGGATGCGCTTGCTGAATTTGTTCTGAAAGCTTTCTGAAAGCTGAAAGGTTTCGAAAAAAGGTTTATGAAATTGCTCTTGCACGATCCTTTTTACTTTGCTTAAAGGGATCGGGCAACAAATTTTTCAACTTATAAACTGCGATATCTGGCAGGCTATCTAGCCTCTTACGCCGAGCTTCTACCACCCGCTTGCCTGTAAAGTGTGCATCCCAGCACAAGGGGTATTACTAATGGCGGTGAAGCAAATGTTAGTATCACTGAGAAGCATGCTTCCAGTACCCGCACTACAGGATTCCTTTAAAGTTTTTAGGGCTGGCCCATATGACGTCCCTCCTGCTCATAACACGTCACTGTAGCGCGAAATTTAAAAGTTTCCCTATACTTCTTTGGTTTTTTCGATTAAAAAACCTCTTTCGTGGCTGGAATGGAGTTGAGTGAGGTACTGAAGCGGAGTTGTTTCATATTAAACCAAGTTGTACCGTATTTGTTCGATTATAAGGCGGTCACGATTATACAAGGGTGCAGTTAGGAGAGTAAAAAAAATAGCCATATAAATATACTGAGCTTCGAATAAAAGGCGGGGTATGACTTTGAGACTAGGGTTTTTGGAAGAAAAGCCTGGCCTTATATTCAAATAAATACGGTATTTTCTCTTCGGGGCCCCTTTAAAAGTGCATAGCTCAGGGTAGGATAGCGCAGAAGAGAGAAACAGACATGAGCGGCACGAAGAGACAACATTTCGGCCCCTGCACCACACAGAACTCTGGCAATCGGTAGCTTGGCCTAATCCGCCTCTTTCACAACCCCACTGCGCATGCGCAATCCCCTAGCGGCCAAGTCCCTAAGCAGTCCAGTAGGGGCAGCAGACGACATTCCCCACAGCTCCCGCACAAGCGGGAAGGGGTCGTGGTTGTATTTACATCGTTTGATTTTTTGTGTGTGCTCGTTGTGCGCGGAACAATGCCCACAACTTGTGCTGCGTTCCGCTGTAACTCGGAGTGCTGAAAAGGGAACGGTGTCGGCTTATATCGCTTCCCGTCGGCCGCACGCGATCGGCTACGGCGGCTTGCGTCGCTCGCGTCGGCTCGGGCGATGGGAACATTAGGCTTAGCATCCTGGCGGATATTTGATCGCTGCTATCTGTGCAACTGCGAATAACATCCGCAACACAACTTTTTCACTACACTATCATCCCCTTCCTCGCATGTGGAACTCTATTTAAGTTATAACTGCCGTTTGAGCGATTGGTGACCAAGACATCTGCGTAGCCTGTTTCGATGCTCCCGCGCAGGTATCGCCATCTCTCGGCCGCTCGGCGCAACGCGCGCCGCGGCGACCGGTCAGCGTATACGCTTGCATCGCGGCAGATATATCTGATCGCCGCTTTTAAAATAAGCCCTGACAACAATCCCTAGCACACTTTTTCACCACACTAACACCTACTTTCTCGCATGAGGAACTTTTAGCGATCAGATTGATTCAGAAGAGCAGCGACAAGCGCGGTTGCTACCGTGGTCTGCGCCGGTTCGAGCCGCTGAGTGTGCCGAGCTGGCAGGCGCGGCCGGCGTGTGCGCGGACTGTTTCCGAAGGCAGAAACGCCTCACAATTGCTTGCTTTATATCCATTTCTTGCGAACAAAAGCGCAGAATCTACAAATTCAGCTCAGCGATCATCGCAGTTGACCGTGGAGCAAAAACAGTGGGCGGAGCGACGCCGACGACGCATCTCATGCGCGCATCGGGCCGTCTCAAATTCACGCGTACGACTAGTCGTGGCGACAGTCGTAACGATCAGTCGCATGCGAATCGCGTGTACCAATCGTACATGTGTCCAGCGCTTAAAGGCATTTTGCGAACTGCCGGCCTTTGTTGAGCTGGCGATCGCACTTCATGCCAGACGACTCCAAGTACTGCTCGCTCTGCTACTCGGACGGCACACGGATCTGTCCGAGATTTCTCTGCCAGCCCTCATTCAGTGATAAGAAGCCGCCTGGTATTATGTGATGACCAGGGGCTGTCATCTTAAGTCGTTATACAACACCAACACAGAAGAAAAACTTCGGCTGCTCCTCGCCGTAATGTGGGATTGCCGTGCATACAACGAGAACGCAGCCGGAGGAAACGCCGGCAAACCCTACAGCTTCAACTTCCGCTAGGCACGCTAGGTGGCAGCACACCGCAATGAAAGAGGCGGATTGCTCCAGACCAACACGTTCCCTAACCCCGTAGCCCACAGCCGCTGTTACCCGGGGCTGCACCCACGCTGGATGCAAAATTTGTAGAGGCAGAGCGGACCTCCAGCACATGGTTTGGTCGTGCCCCCCTCAAAAGTAAACAGGTCCAGCAGAAAGGATGGCTTTCTTAGACGTTATAACCGTGGAGCAGTGGGAGACTGCACTGCCCAGCTCCGATCCCGAAGTGCAAGTCCAACTAGTTCGGATGGCTGAAGACGCCGCCCGGGTCCAACGACTCCTGGCTGCCGCCTAAAAGGGAGAAGTGGACTGAGGAGGATCCTCAACTTCTCTCTCTCTCTCTCTCTCTCTCTCTCTCTCTCTCTCTCTCTCTCTCGGCAGCGGGTGGGACGGCGCAGCGGTCTAGCCTCCTCGACGCACCGCCAACCCGCGTTTTGGCGGCCCCGTCAAGCTACGGGCTAGTGCCTTCGTGCAGCGACAGCGCAGCGTCGACAGGCGCCTCGACGGCCCCCACCTTGCATGCCGACGCTTTCGGAACCGGGTGGTGCCTCCACAAGTTAACGGCTACCAAGGGATCAGCCATCCAAGCGCCGACTTCTGAGAGAACGGTTACTGCGCCGGTCGTATCTACATCGCGACCACAGCACGCGAGCACTACCTGTGCTGGGGAAGCAAAAGCGCGGGCTGGCGGTGCGTCGAGGAGGCGACACCTGCGCCGTCGGCCCACTCCCGCCAAGGCTTGAGATGTCTCGGCAGCATCGCCCCTGGCTTGGTTCTCTGAAACCTTGTCGCATTCCGCGGCTCCTTACTTGTCATCTCCTCTGTGTCCTCCTAACTTGAGCCCCGCGAATAAATCCTTTCTTTCGTCTTATCCCGGCATTTCTTCATCATGACCCTCCCATAGGTGCTTCTCCTGCGTCTCTTGCGGAACGTTGCCCGACTGGTCATGCCACTGGCCCCACATTTGAATTTTCCATCTTCGTCGTTCGTTTATAGCTCTTAGAGTCAACTGGTCTTGATGCCATCTACCAGGTTACTACCTGCTATGTTACTACAGTCAAACCCCATTATAACAAACCCGGATAGAGCGAATTATGCTATATATCGAAAAACGCAAATCCGTCACGAAAATGCATGCGGAAGATATTTATTACAACGAAGTTCACATCGGATATATCGAACTCGATGCGCCTACAATTGCCACCGAAATGCATGGTCTCGGAGCGGCGATTCAGATGCTGATTGGCCATGATTGAGATGTTGAGCCTCGCATGGAGCGACGTAACGCCTGACACCTTCCGTAGCTGTTCCCGGCGCACGGGATTTCCGACGGAGCACATCCAGTCTGCGAGTATCGACCAAGACGGCATCATCGGAGAACTGCGCGAGGAGCTCGCCAACGTTCCAGATGCTGTGCCGAAAGGAGTGTCCTTTGGGAGTTTCCTGAGTGTCAATGACGGCTTTGCCGTCACTGTGAGCCCCTCAGGCACAGACAGCGTCACTGATGTCACGGCAGCTGCTGCTGCTGCTGAAAATATCGAAAAGACGGAAAATGTCAAAAAGGACATCCTCAGTTCCTTCGGTGTTTTAATGAAGGTTAATGAAGCGCTATCGCCAGTCGATGTGCTCTTCCAATATTACTTTAATATTTAAGGACACGGCCTTGAACTGGCGAAAACGACGTCTCCGCCAAAACGAAAGAAAAAACAAAAATCACCGATCTTTTGTGAAATAGGCAGTTAAGGCGGAAAGTAGCTTTGGTGCATGCAATAAATGGATCGTTTTGTGTACGGTAATGGCATAATTTATGCGTTTGTTTCTCTACGACGTGGGAATGGCAGGGGGGGGGGGGGGGTTGACTCGCGTATTGCGAACTCGTAACAAAAAAATTGTTATAGACGGGTTCCGCTATATTGAACTATTAGATATATCGAACTAATCGCGGTGAATATTACAGTTCGCTATAACCGGGTTTGACTGCATACGCTTGATCCCCGATATATCGAATTCCAAAAGGGTACGAAAAAAGTTCAACTTAAAGTAAATTCTACCTGCAAAATAGTGCTAATATAAGACCTAAAAGCAACACCTATTCCACATCATTTTTTTTATATTGCGACAAGATCTAAAGAAACTCAGAGAACAGCTAAGCAAGAAATTATTTTGGCGAAGAAAAAAATCCGGCCACGATTAATCCGTTCATACATTGCCGCAAATGTATATCCACGCGCAGTTTCGTAAGTTTGATGGAACGAGGACAGAAAATATGTATTTAGTCCTCACTGTACAAGGCAGTGTATCCATGCTTAGTTGCATAGGTTTGATGGAACGAGGACAGGAAAAACGTATTTAGTCTTTACTGGACAAGGCAGTCTATCCATGCGCAGTTGCGTACGTTTGATGGAACGAGGACAGGAAAAATATGTTTAGTCCTCACTGGACAAAGCAGTCTTTCAGCGGTTAAAAGGGCAGATTATCAAAACGAACCAAAATTCAGAACGGCACCAGCAGGAGCACTTTGTACACAAATCAATAGACATAAAAGCCTTTAGCACGCTGGATGACGGAAAAGGCAGTAATCAAAGATCTACGCCGGTACAGAATTAAAACTATAGTTTGGCAAAACCGTAGAAACATGCAGTAATGTGGACAACAAGACACGACCTGTCCTTTCACCCGTTTATACCATGGTCCACTTCATCTGACTGCTGTCAAACGGTCCCAACAGTCCAGCTTGCACAAAACCGCAACGCCGGGGTCATATGTATACGTAGAGTTGTAAGCGATATCGGGTAAAACCCGAACTTACCGGGATTTTTACACCCCGACAATGTTTCAGGAGAATCGGATCAAATCCGATTTATCCCCGGATGGACCTTTTCAAAGTAGCGATTGGCTCAATCATGCGCTCACGGTCCACCATTCTCTACCAGTACTTGCTGAAAGCAAGCCCCACAGACACAGCTTTCGAACTCATCGAGTATTGGCATGACTCTGCCGCTGGTGAAGCCGAAGCCGAGCCCGAGCGCACGCAACCTCTTGACACCTACCAGGAAATCACGCCCGTAAAACCTACTCTTCAGAACCCCACAAATCGCTACCGAGGGATCAGGAAAGATTATTGCGTGCCCTGCAGGTCAACACCTTCCCACATCCCACCAGATTTCACCTCTTTGACCGGACACACTTTTATCCACTTTGCCGCTTCTGTGGAGAGCCTGGGACTCTCAGACACATAGTGGGCGGCTGCGATAAGTCTATACCCTAGACCCCCCTAACATCCACCTTTCCACGGAGCTTTGGGAGAGAGCCTTGGTCAGCTCCCGCCTCGAAGATCAGCTGCGCCTGATCGAAAGGGCTGTCGACGCGGCCCGAGCTCAAGGCATCCTGGAATGAGGACGCCTCTCTGAAGCATTTTCTGGATTTAATTAAAGTTTATTCTCTCTCTCTCTCTCTCTGACGCTCGCTACCCCAGGCTGCAAGTGCTGTACTGACATTGTTGTGCCTAGTTATCGGTTGCTGTGTTGTAGAGAGCTTTCTCCCAGCTGAGACCGACATGTTGGAGAACGACATGCTTGCGCATGCACATGATAATGCATGTAAACAAGGGATGTGCAAAAAAAGCGATCACCAGTTTTTTGTGAATAAAATGTTTCATTTCCATAAGTTACCAATGCTCCTTACTGATCTGGCTATTTTCAAAGAAACACATTTTCGAGTATTTGCTAGAAAACCCCGATTTCTAGCTTGAAAGCAACACCAATTTGAACGCGCCCAAATTAGGAGGCTCGCAATACCTTCTGATAATTGTACATCTGCAGATTTAAGCCGAAAAAACCCGGATTTAGGAATGGTTTTACGAAAAAAAAAAAAAAAAAACGATTTCTCCCCGATTGTCAGTTTGGAAAATAGCACCCGACTCTCACCCCCCGTTTTTTTTTTTTTTTTTAATATATAAAACCCGGAAACGACCACCCAGATTCCCAGCTTAAAGGTTGTCTTCAAAGCTATAAATACCCTTATCCGGACACAATCTCCTCGGAGCTAAGTATAGATATTCCATATATCGGTTGCTGGTGTTGACACAAGTCCGCTTTTCAAGGGAATTTCGGGACTACTTGATGTAGACATAATTCGAAATATCCGGGTTCGATATAAGCGGTTGTCAAATTGCTCTAGCAATCAACCATCAGCGCGTTATCCAACCCAATGCAAAGTCAAAGTTCGTCCTATGCGCGGTACTGCACACAGCTGTAGTCATTCCGCAACATTCATCCCGCTTGATTTAAACCGATCCGCATCAATCGAAGCGCGACTAGATTAATTGCGCTTTGTCGCTCAAACAACGTGATCAGAACACCTGTCCCTAAACGCGCGCTATTTATCAATTTAACGGCTCGCGTGACGAAGCGGAAACGAGCTCGCTCGCCTCGCACTTTTTTCCGCTACATTATGCGTCCCGCGTGGGGTGCTCTTGCGGCAGAAAGGAATGACAGTCGAAGAAGTAAACGAACACTGCAAACGGGCCGAGCTCGCGTGCATTTGCGTAATTGATCACACGCGCTTTTAGAACGAGGTGACAGCAGTGTACTTTCCGGAGCCGTAACGCCACTGCAACATGCATCCGGTCGATGTCGGACGGCGTGACTATGCAATTGGTGCAAACCCGAATCGCCGAAACTCTACCCCGTCGGCTGCCCGGGTTTAGTTTTGTCTGGTGAGCCTGTCGAAAATCGATCTATCGATAATGCACGAGGACACGCGGTTGGAATCGTAACGCAAAACGAAGCTGCCAACCACAAAGTATGCGCCGCGGCACTCTGACTTACCGTTTCTGCGCGCTCTCTTTTCTAGAAGCTCTGGAGGATCACTTGCACAGCTGCTGTCGCTTGGTGATGGAATATGCACCTCAGCTGCGCCGACAGGCCGGCTTGTCGGCCGTAGTGCGCGCTTTCCTGCCGAATCGACTCAGTGCACACGGATGCGGCGCTCTGTAGCCGGGTCTCTCGAAACCCACGGTCACCAAAGCTTGCGTCATTTTGCCGGGGCCGAGAACCCGGGGTGCAGAGCGAGGTCGGATGAGCACACCATGTCACAAGCGGCACCCTGCAGAGTGCTCACTGCACTGCCTGGCCGATCGGATGGACGGAAACGCTTTTTTGGGAACCCGGAACGGTAGCGCCATCTACGGAGCCGAGGCACACCGAGCAAAGAGTTTAACTAAACGCTGGTAGATGGCGCCACAAACCAAGGTACATTACTGTTATCATTATTATTGTAATTAAAAGATATTTCTTATCCGTTTATTAATGTTTCATAAAACCGTCTTTACGAGAAATAAATATGATGTTTCCAGAATTAAGTGCCCATTTTTTTTTTTGTAAGTACTATTAGATGTGCTCGATTACTACGCCCAAACGAGACTTTCTGTAGGCTGCCGGGGACGTAAACGACACCCTTTTCTTCAGGTCTTACTGCAGCTTGGTTTTTCTTTCTTTCGTGGTCGTCGTATCCATGGTCGTATCGGACAGCCGACAGGAGTGGAAATCCTGCAAAGCCTCGCTTAGCAGCTAGGCCTTGCAGTGATGCTGCACCTAAAGTCCCTCGACGGCGTTCGATCGAGCTAAAGTCCCTCGATCGAGCTGATCGAGGGACTTCAGCTGCACCCACCACCTTTTTACAATGTCCTTGCATTACAACGTGCAGTTTTGAATGGGTACTACCTTGGAAGTGGGGAGAGAGGCACCCCCGCTTCCTCTACCACCCGCGTAGCGGGCGTGGACAAATTAAAAATTCTGGGGTAGATTAGGTGATTGGAAGCAAGCAATAACTTCTACAATAAAAAGAATTATCTGCAGTTACTCTGCCAAGAAATTTTGGAAAAAAAAAAAAGCAGGAGTTGGGAAAACTTACCTTTCTACACATTCTTTCAAGCTGTATTTTACTATGCTTAGGCATGCAAACAGGCATTAATTTCAGATTGACGAGCATTTTACTTGAATTACCACAGACTCTCTCCTACAATGCTCATGACTGCAAAGGCACATTTTTAGATTTATTTGCATTTTTCATCAATAACGCACTGCTAACGAAAACTATATGCGGCTTCATTCATAATCATTAGATCTGCCATAGGGACCGGGCGGCCGTTGTATGGCACCACCGTCGCTTCAGCGAACAGCGCCGCCCGTGGCGAACCGCTCGTCAGTGGAATGCCGGTGGCGGTCAGCGCAGCGTAACTGTGCATGGCTTTCTGTCGTTTTTCTGCAGTGCGGCTTGCAAAGCCTACGTAACCCCACGTGCATTTTTCAGATCAATAAATCTTGAGCGTGGATGTGACGTTTACGAGGCATGCCATGCCTGTGATTTACGCCCACACTCAGTATTTACAAATAGCAGACGACGCTCAATGCGCCAAGCTGGAAGTCAAGCTGGAACGGAAAGTTCGCTGCTTCATGCAATTTTTTGATGCCTGCGTGCAGTTTCGCGTATCGAGGAGTATACTGCAGCTAAATGCTCCCACAAAGCCTGTGTGTGCAACCGATCTAGGAATGCTGCGGCGTTGGCCTTGGGCAGTTGATGACGAAACGGCGTCGATGTCGTTCACAAGCGAAAGACAAAGTTGGGGGGCGTCTTCTAATATTTACCTCAAAACAGAAATTGTGATGGATGACACTTTCGCAACTTCATTACCTACGGCTGAAACGTGTTTAATTTCACAGAAATGCTCTTACTACAGTAATCGGGAATCGCTGATAGAATAAATACCACATGAAAGTAGAACGTTATTGCTTGTCGTGGAGAAGCATTGCTTTACAAGAATTGCAATGTTTGCTGGCTAGTTGGTAAATGGTTTTTCAAAAACCAATTCCTGCGTGGCTGAAGGACGCAAGACAGGAGGGTGCCCGAAACCTGTACTCAGCTTCACAATTGAATGCTGCGGTCGGTTTAAAAGCTGCCACCTACGCTTGAAAAATCATGCACACCTTCGTCGGACGACGATGAGGGTTTATCGCAAAGCTCTATCGTATGGGTTTCCTTGGTTGCCTTCTGGATTTAAACTTTGTCTAGTTGAGCGTCGGATTTGATCAGTACCCAATTTGGTCTTTTGATAGCAGGGTCTTTGACTTGGACCATTTCCCATTCGATTTCGCAGGAAGAAAGCTTTGCGTTCAACCATCATAATCATTAGACGGAGGGCTAGATGATTTTGCTGCATAATTTTGAACTTCCATGCCCCCCTCTCGAAATCTAAACTTTGTCCAGCGTGTCGGAAATGTGTCTGGGCTGGAGGACTCAGGCTGATGCACTCATATTTGAGGCACTGACTAATCGCGCGTTTTTGGTGTCTTCACCAGGCGTTACACGATTTTTTAGGTACTCTGTAAAAAATACTTAAGCATTAAAAAACACCGGCTGACGTTAACGCTGCCACTTTTTTTAACTATCGGTGCCAGCCTTTATTCTACGCAGGTTGTAAAACGGGAAGGGGAGGAGGGATGGTGGATGGTTTGTAGCTTGGGCTGTTTAGTTGGTCAATAACTTTGGCTCCTGATAAAATGACCACCACAAATGTGGGATTTCCATTTCGGCTTTCAGGCTCCCATGCCGTCACAGTGTCGCTCACCAAAACCGAAGGCACAAAGCTCACGGTTACAGAAAGTGTAAACTACTGCAACATTTCTACGGCTACACGGTAATCCATCTCGTATGCAGGTGCCTTTCTATTTAAAGCACACGTATCGAGGTATCCCAGCGCTAAGGCTGGCGTGGAAACCGTAGTCATTGAATCCAGTGAAGATAATTTAAAGTGGTAGAAATGAATAATAATTTAGTCAATACTTTTATTCCTACTCAGATCGCGCGGAGCCAGGCGCAGAGCGCTGCAAAAAGCGCTCGTGTCAATGTAGCCCATTCCCAACCTTACAAGCATCCAATAAGTTTGCGTAGCCGTTACTGAATTTAAGAAGAAAATAATACTACTAATAGTGGTTTTATTCGTATTTAGAACGGGTGTAGCCAAGCGCAGATCGCTGCAAAAAGCGCTGATGCCATTGCAGCCAATACCCAACTTTAAAAGCGTCCGACAAGTTTATGTAGTCATTACTGCATCTAAGAGCCCAACACATCTGTCTAGACTTTGTTTCACCGCACATATACGTTCTCAACACCACCAAAACATTCAAAGTACCGAAGCAAACACGACAAAAACAACGGGAGGCTGTCTACTCCAATGCACCGGCTCATTCCACTGACTAGGGGAGCGCCGAGTGGTGGCGCCACCCATCCAGCTGCCCGGTCCCTATACCGCGAAAGCTTCGTGAAAGCACAGGCGACTGACTCTCTGCAGGCAAACCTTAGCAGCAAGGTGCCATGGTTTACCACGCAGGGCGAAAAGAAGACACAAAAGATGTACAAACATTTTTTTTAATTGGCACAAAAGAGTAGACAAAAAAATGAATACAAAGGTACTCTTGGGAGGACCCAAATGGCCCCCTGCCTTTTTTTTTTCATAGAAAAATCAATGGGGAAAAAAAGACAACATCCAAAGTGCTAATTTGGCAGCTATCACTTTAAAGTGTGTTTGCATGGCACTTAGCTTCAAAGGAAAAAAAAACTTTTTGGAACAGCTTAAACTAAAAAAAAAAAAAAGGAAAATTACACAATACCGGCATTGAGACAAATGGAAATGACCAAGAGCCATTAAACAAAATTTACTGGACTAGTTAACCCTTAAAAATCTATCGAAGCGCAATCGCTACCGCTTCGAAGTGAGACTTGCACGCTTTATTTACACTTCCGTCAACCCATTCACTCTCATTTGTCGAAAAATGGAAAGCTGGGTGGCAGCAAATCTGGCAAGGGAAGAGTCGATTGTCACACTTATATATAACTGCCATGCAATCACACGCACAATCTCGCAGATGAGCCTGACGCGCAGCATGAAAATGGTTGGTGCCGTCCGGAGAGGTCCGCTTGGCGCAGTGAGTCCAGTATTTGTATATATATATACACGGCGTATATGTATATATCACAGATGCACTTCGTTGAAGGCTTCGCCGCAGGTCCAGACGTTGATCGCCGACAGCCGGTGGCATCGTCCGCTTTGCGTCCGCGCTGCATTTTTTTTTCCTCTCCGTCTGAGCCGCCGCTAGGGTCCGAATCGCCCCCACTGTTCGCGCGCTCTTGTCCCCACATTTTCTTCTTTTTATTCACAATTTAATCGTCCACCGATGTTTTTTTTTTGTTTTTTTTTCCTCCACGATGCAGCTCTGCCTTCATCCTCCTCCTCCTCCACACTTTCGCACGACAAAACGCGCGCATCAAAGATGGAAGAACGCAAAGAAAGCGGAAAACGACAGATCCGATGCACTTCCCAGATCGACAAAAACATCGCGAGAATTACTCTTTCGAAGGACACGACAAGCGCGTATAAAAGAGGAGAGGAAATCGGAAAGGAAAGGTGGTAGCATCAAGGCATGCTGGGATGTGTGCACTACATTGGGCATAAACTTAAAGTAGAAAATTAAGAAAAAAAATGCACATAAGTAGACAAGAAAAAAGAAGTCAAGGGAACTGCAAACCGCCACCGCCGCTGATAGCCAGAACGACAGATTGGACAGGGATCCCGGATGCCGACAGTGATAAAAACGCGACCCAGCGCAGAATCCATTACCAAGGGAGCATGAGCTTCAACTACAGGGAGAGGGGTGTGTGGGTGGAAAGGGGTGAGGGAGAGAGGGTGAGGGAAAGGGGGCAGTCTCTGTGCGGCTAATCTCGTCACAACGGGGGGGTAAACGTACTTACGATAGGCCGTCTCTGAGGGTGTCATGACATTGCCCCCAGCAGACGACCGATCTGCGGCCACCCCCGCAGAGGGAAAGCTCTCTTGTGGCGCGGCCACCGCCGCGGGCCCTTCACGGCGGCAGTAGGAAAACACCGAGGCGGTTCAGGGCTTCCTCTTCTGTCAGTTCTGAAATCGGCAAGACGGTCACCCCGGCCTCAACAGGGAGGCTCGTTCCGAGCGTCCACGACAAATAAGCGCTTTTTTAAAAGCATCCCCACAGCTGCGCACACTTCTCAACCCAACCCGTATGTTCCACACAGACCACACAGACAGCGTGGTTGGCCCTACTCTATGTGGAAACTTTCAATCAACCAATAGATCAAACTAAGTAAAACGAGTTTTAATCCTCCCCAATTTCCACAAGACTGCGGGCTACGAGCAAACTTTCAATCAGGCAATGATTCAAACTAAATTAAACAAGTCCTAACCACCATGGTTATACGGCACCCTGTTACTATCATTAGGTTCTTTCTAATCATTGTCTTTTGCACAAGCTGGCAGGCAGTTAATTCGCTGGTTAACGTGAAAGTTTCGCACCTCACATGTCAGACCTTAAAACGTGATGTTAAGCCTAACTATTGTTCAGTGGAGTCAATTGGCAGCGAGCCAAGCCATTAATGAAGTCGTGACGCATCGGTTGCTGTCCTGCTTCCACAAGCAAGTGTGACCCAGCAGACAACGACGAACCTTTAGCGAGGAAGCTGTCCAGTATTTCCTGGGTGCCCGGCACTTGGTACTTGGAGGCCGATTCGACGACCTTGCGAGCGTGCTCCTCGTGACCCTGAGTCAGCTCGTAGATCAGAAACTGAAAGGGCGGCAGGGAAGTGAAGGCCCGGGATTCCCAGGGGCGCACACAGGACATGCCCGGTACCCACACAACTCCCTCAAGCCCGTTTGCGCTATTCCGTTTCATAAGCAGTACAGAAGCGAAAGCACCTACCGCCATCTACTGAATTGCTTTTAATGCTAGTGACATTCTTTTAACAAAACTCCGAAAAGGATCCGTTGTTCGAACCGTGTGGCTATGACGTCGAGTCTTTGGTTTGTACTGAAAAGGTCAGGGTTAGAACCCCTACCGTCGTGCATGTTTTTTTCTACTTTTTTCAGCCGAGTGATTTCCATGAAAAAAATTTTCTGCAGCAATAATTGCCCCATTTTTTTAGCAATTAAAAGTGGTGTGGTGTGTATTCGATTGCCTTAGGTGCAGTCAGCAGCCTAAGAGATTCAGTAGAGGGCGCTAAGTGCTATCACTTCTTTACCGTATACGATACAGGAATAACGCAATCCGGTCAACATCACTGCTCGCTGAGAGGCTGGATAGCAGGATGGTGCCGTAGGAGGGCTTTCCAGAGGGGACAGTTGAAAGTTGACAGACACTCACGTCATGGTTAACAACGTTATCAACACTGTCAATAAGTGCACTGGGCTCTGATGGGAGAAAAAGACAGCAGGGATGGAAGGAAGGGAGAGAGGAAAGAAATACATCCGGGAAAGAAACAAGGCAAAGGAACAAGACACAAAGGAAAGAAAAACGAAACGAGTGAGGCGAGGCAGTAGAAATGAAAAAAAAGCAACGAAAGAAGGCAGAAAAAATGAGCAAGAAGAAAGGAGTAAAGAAAGGACTAATGGAAGAAACGAACAAGCAGAACAAACACGTAGAAAGTAACAAAAAACCACGGAAGGCAGAAGAAATGAAAAAAAAAAAGGAATAAAAAGGAACAGGAGGAAATGACAGAAGCAAAAAGGAATTAAGAAAGGGACTAAACGGAGAAACCAAAGGCAGAACAAAGGAACGAAGACAGGAGGTAAAAAGCAAGGAAGAGACCACGGACATCCATGGACCTCCGGAGCGGACGTCCATGGGACATCTGGGACGGACGTATGTCGGACATCCAAAAGATGTCCCGTAGTCGCTTGGAAAGGAAAATGAGAAAAAGGAGGAAAGAGCAAAAGGAGGAATTGAGAAAGGATGGCAGCCGTCGGGCTACTTACGTGGCACCACAGGTCAGCATGGTAAGGCATGCTGAGCACAGCAGCCTCAAAGAGCCGATGCACCTGTAAAGATAAAGGTCGCGACCCATGCCCCCTCCTTGCAGCAGAGCCCTCCTGCATGACAGTCAATGCGCACAAGGGTCAAAGGGTAGACCAACCTCGTAGCTGTCCCCATCAGTGACGGCCAGCTGGATGCCACTGTGTGTTCCGCGGTGGTGAGAGACCACGATTGGTGGAAAGGGAAGAAAAGAGCGGGAGCAACGGAAATTTTAAAAACAACACAAGCATCACTGCCAATCACAGGTTGCCAGGAAAGGGACAACCTTGCCATAGAAGAAAACAAAACAAAACAAAAAACAACAGATAGCCTGTTAATTCAACAGGTTAGGGGAAACCACGCAGTTTCTGCAAAGGGAAAACTTAACATACACCTTATTACGCAGCCGAATGGCTGCAAAGGAAAGCTTTACAGCTTTCTCAGAAACTTTGCAGACGAAGAAAAATTTGTCTTGGTTCAGGATTCAAATCCAAGACCACCGTCTGGTGGTCCCGGGAAGATTGAGCGTTGGGTAGACCTAATCTTTGAGCAAAGTAAATGAGGCCTAATGAAACCTTAAGCCTAGTAATAAGGCACATTAGGTCCACTGAAACAAAACAGCAATGTCATTTCATTTCCTTTTGCCAGACAGAGGGAAAACAAAAAATTTGTGTTTTGATACAGGTTGGTCAGAAAAAAACAAATCAGCAACGAGTTAAATCAAATAAAAAGGTAACGCTCCCTGACGTAAAGCTCGACAGTAAAAAAAAAAATAACAGCAAGGAGACCAATGTAATGAGCCGATAATGCCAGAGCACTTCAGTGTTGTGACTTGAGAAAAAAAAAAAAAAACCTCCGCAAAATTTGGTTGAAACAAATGAGTTGCAACAAAGTTAAACCTTTGAGGTTTAACTTCAGTTTAGCTTCCACAGGAGCTTCAACTCTGCCTTTTTTAGTAATTTCTTAAAGATCCGGGCACGATTCCTTTACACCTGAAGGAAAAGCGTTTAAGGAAATGACAGCACACCAAAACAAACATTTGATTTTGTTAAAGAGACATCTCTGTTTTCTTAATCCTCTTTTTTCTTACCCGCACCTTTCCTAAATTAGGAGCAATGGTATTTCACGCGAGCTCTCGGAGAAGAGCTTTGCGCCAATGAGCCATCCGATGACAGCGCAATCGAAGACGACAACTGCCGAAGCGCAGTGCGATGCAAGTAGATGTGTTCGTGGACTTTGCATCTTCGCATTTTACGTAGGCGAAATGTTTTCTTCTGCTTCTCGCTATCCCCTAATCTCACCTCGTAATATTTGCGGGTCCGCATTTTAAAAGGATTTTTTACTGACTGCTCACAGAAAATGCATCGTACAAAAGTTCAACATTCATGTTTGAAACACTGGGAGTATGTAAATGAAATGCTTCCCGGATAAATGAACCAAGCAGGCAATGCACGGGAATTTAAGGTCTTACAGAACAGTTATCAACCAACAATAAAAAGGCTATAAAGCATTTTTAAAGCATTGATAAAAGCCTTACTAAATGATTTTTATCCTTTTGCTGCAGTGCTGTCATAGCCGCAGTTTAGAACCTCACGTCGCCAACCCTTGGCTGCTTGAAATCCCGAAAAATATTTCAGCTAAAATTTACTCCCGAGGTAAGAACTACGACAACATACCACGATGCTAGGAACAGCATCATCTCACGTCGCTGCTCAACATAGAAGCAAGATTCTCCAAGCTAAAGAATAAATTGGCGTACCTTACAGCGGAAAGAAAACAGATAACACACCAGACAAAAGGTACAAGTGCTAAGTTCTGAAGTTTAAGGGGGGACACTGCTCTTAAAACTTGCCAGTCTGCTGCTTTTTCCCCACTGATTTCAAATATGCCATTTTTTTGAGCCAGTCACTTATTACCAAGGGAGATAATTAGCCACTTTTAGAAAAACAATAGACAAAACAGTGTTAGCCATTGAACTGCAATCTCTATATTTTTCAGCACTATGATTCCTGGTGAGTGCAATAAGAGAACCTGTTTTTTGATGCAGCGCATGGAACTAATTTTACAGCTCATAAAACTTTGGTGGCACCAGTGGCAAGGAACCATTTTGAATGCCCTTTTCAAGCACCAAAGTTTAATGAGCTGTAAAAACTGCTTCTTTGATTGCATTCACCAGGGTTCATAGTATTGGAAAATATAAAGATTACAGTTTTATGACTAACAATGTTTTGTCTATTGTTTCTCCAAAAGTGGCCAATTATCTATTCTTGGTAACTAAGTGACTGACTCAAAAATAAAATGGCATATTTGAAATCGGTGGGGAAAAAAGCAGCAAGACTGGCAAGTTTCACAGTTTACTTCAACATTAAAAGAAGGTGTTTTAAGAGCAGTGTCACAGTAATGTACCAAAATTTTGTGCGGGTAGAATTGCTAAATTTTTATGCATTACTGCGCGAGTCACATAAAAAGTTTAGAGTTTTCAGCACTCATCTAGTGGCTTCTATCTGGTGTGCCATCTATTTTTTTGCGCCACATGTGACATCTAGTCTAGCCGGGAGCGGCTTCCATCTGGTGTGTCATCTTTTTTTTTGCGCCACGTGACATCTAGTCTAGCCAGAAGCCAACTTGCTTGACAACATTATCTCCTGCTACAGCTGAAGTTTGACGAAAGACTTGCATGAAGGAAATAAAAACTAGCGCAATGTCTTCACTATAAAATGCTGCAATAAAATGCTATAAAATGCTGCTAACGAGCAACCTAGAACCATAGCGAGAAGTGCCACAGAAATAGCACCAGAAGTACGGTGAACTTGTACACCCTTCGCAAGATAGACGGCTGCGAAAAAGAAAGGCAGACATTGTAGAGTGATCGTCTTGTCTCAATTGCTGTCTGAATGGCTAACCTAGGTAGTAAACAAGGAATGGCCCGACATTCCAAACAGGCTGACCGCCGAGACCATTACAAGAATTTTCTTTTTATGAATAAAGCAGCAGCATGACTGCAGTTGGCACAAATGAAAGTGATCGGTACGAATAAGGCAAAAGAGAGGCAGATCAACAGCGAACCAGAATATGGGCAGGCTCACATGGGTCAACTGCCAAAGGGGGGAATGGCAAGTAAAACTATTTTGGTATTTATGGACCAAGTTTAGCCAAATTAGGAGAAGTTATGCAGTTCACTAACCTAATAACAAAACTTGAATCAGATTAAAATATCTCTATACTTTTTGAGTTACGAGACTAATTACGTTCACAAAGTCGGCTCAAGCTAATTAGCTAACTAACAAAATGAACTAATTAGGCAGGAACTAACAAGATTTTTATGTCAGCATGATTAGGAAGATCTATTCAGTGCTAGGAAGCTATTATATTGTTGCTTTATTTACTTTAGGTATCCAAAAAGAAAGACAGAAGTTTCACTTTCTTTTTGACATAAAACTATTTCTGATTTCAAAAAGAAGGTGAAACGTTTCTTGTTCGTTCTTTATGCCTAAAGGACATAACCCAATAACCTAGTAGCTTCCTTGCACAGATTAGACATTTCTGATCCCACTGATGGCCCCGCGAGTGGCCATCTTGTTGACTTCTTGCCTAACTAGTTAATTATGCTGAACGCAAGTTTCAGGCAAATTAGTCTCCTAACTTAAAAAGTATAGAAGGTATCCTACAGCCAATTGTTGTTAGAATGGTTAGTTAGCTCCCAATTTGATTTAATTTGGTCCACAAGTAAAAATGGTGTTTGGCTTGGCACGTCCTTCCTTAATTAAGCAAACAAATTAGTCAAAGGCCAACTCCAGCCTCCAGCGTGGCGAAAAAAGTATTACGCTGAACAGGCTACTTGAACACACCCCCTTCAAAATAAAGGGGGTGCCCACTCGCGTGGCCAAAGCGCTTTTACGTTAACCGAACCAATCGAACACACTGCCCGCGCTATCTGGGTCACTCGAATGCAGAGGAGAGGGTGGGGAGGCCTCACAGTTGCCAGAGCCGCTGTGACTGGAGGCCCGGGACCAAGGCTGCCGCAGCACCGTTTCCGCCGTGTCCCGGTCGTCGGCCTCAAGGTACAGCTCCACCACCCTGTAGGGGACGCAAGAAGAAACAAAAACAAGAGCGGGCAAAGCATTCCCCCACGAACGTAGCAGCTCCCCGTCGAAGACGCACAGGACGCAGAGGGCACACGGAGACTCGCTTAACGCAAACAGTGGCGCACCCATTCATGAGTACCGTATTTACTTGATTCTAAGCCGATACTTTTTCTGAAAGCTGGATATAAAAGTTACTTAGGTTCAAGGATTTATACTAAAACAGCCCAACTACTCATCCAAATCCGGAAAGTAGTGTGGAGTTAGCAATGCCTGTAGGCTCTGCTAAAGAAGGCATTGTAGCCAATAGCATTCTCAGCTGTAGCCTACTAAAGGGGGGGACACTGATCTTAAAACAGCTTCCTTTAGCCGTTAAGTAAACTTTGTGAAACTTGTCAGTCTTGCTGATTTTTTCCACTGATTTTAAATATGCCATTTTTTTTAGTAAATCAATTAGTTACCAAGATAATTAGAGATAATAAGCCAATTTTGGAGGGACAATAGACAAGACAGTGTTGGCCATAAAACTGTAATCTTTATGTTTTCCAATACTATGAACCCTGGTGAGTGCAATAAGAGAATCGTTTTTTGATGCGCACCGCGTGGAACTAGTTTTACAGCTCATTAAACTTTGGTGTTTGAAATGGGTCACTCGAAGTGGTTCCTTGCCACTGGTGCCACCAAGGTTCGAACTCGTCGAATCCCCAGACAAGCGGCAAATGCGGCATATTCGAGGAATTCTATTTTCTTGGTTTTTGAATTTCAGGGATTGGCACAGAATCGGGGCCGGCTTGGATTCGAGTAAATACGGCAACACAAAACAGCCCACTTTTTACACAAGTGCCCTCATTTTATGTTTGACCACCAGCAATCCGTGTGTTTTCTGCGAGAGTGCAGCTTCGAGCAGTGGGAGCAAGACCGACCGGCCTTGAGCCATCAAGCCCTGCCGAGAAGAGGGCTGCACTTCAAGAACAGGGCTTGCGAGGAAGTCTCGACCAGCCAGTGAAGCCTGCGAGTGTGGCGGCTTATACGAAAACACATCCCAGAGGGTGCGCGGGAATACGCTTCTGCAAAGACGAACGTTACCCTCATTCGTTTGAACAGAACCGCTTGCACCTTCAAATTAACTGGCAAATGTCGAAAAAGCTGACTGCATCGGACAACCACAAGTGCATAAAATAAACGACATAAAAGACGAAAAAAGAAAAAAATCCCAGGCTATTTCCACTAACATGAAACCTCGGGAGAGTCAAAGCATGGGTGTACAAGAGTATTCAAAGATTGTAAGTCTCTCTCTTCCCACACGGCAAGCGCTGACTGCGTGCCGGAGAAACGCCGGTAAAACCTCATTACAGTGTAGACCGCTTATAACGTATGTCGCGGGAGCCGCAAAAATCCGCACTATAAGCGGTACCGCACTATAACCAAAACGTGAGCGAATTCAACAAAATCACCACCTACCTCTCAAGTCATCTTAAATTTTTTATCACCCAAACGCACAGCGCCTAAAAACGAAGGAAGGGTCTTTATTTCGTATTATTTTTAACATCAGCCGCTGCTGCCGGGTCTCACACATTGCAAAAGCGCGGTCTTAGAAACGGCGAGTGCGGCTTTAACTTCCGTTGTGTTTGTGTTTTGAAAGACCATGGCTGCGTTTTTTGCGTCTATGAAGATGCCGCAGGACATGATAAGAAAGGCCAGCGGGATTTTTTTTTTTTTTACCCCACCTTGCGTTCACGATGCCGAAGGCGGCTGCTTATCAGCGCAACGTACTGGTGGTGGAAATCTTCGCGCGGCTCGCGTGTTCGGGAAGAGCGGTGGCTTATCTGCACAACATTCTAAAGCGTGAACCACATGGAGCGATTTCTCGCGAAAACGTGCAGCGCACGCCGCAGGCGCGCCGATGTCGGCGCGGATACAACTGACGTAATGTGTGCGGCGCGGTAAGAGGTGGCAACATGGCGTCGGCACTGGCCGTGAAGTGGTGCAGGCAGCTCCAGCGACCACTTCTAACCGCTCGCTGAAATGCCGCACGAGGCGCAAGCGAAGATGCTCATGCAAGAAAAGAGCTGATAATGTGACCGCAAAGTGGAATATAAACTGCCATCCACGCTCCTTGTGAAAGCGTCCATCAAAAAATACCGCGGTGGTAAGCCTAAACTAAAGTCCCTTCATCTGATTGAGGGACTTTAGCCTAAACACCTCTGGCGCGGCTAGCCGGCTTGGAGCGCTTCGAATCTCTCGCCATTAGGTGCGCGTCTTTCCATTGGTGCAAGTCGTCAGGCTCTTCCCACTGCCACGCGAAGAAGCCACCGCAACGCGGAATCGTAGACGCGAGCACGAAAAAAACGCACGCGCAGCGCCGATGTGCACAATTCGTGTGCGAAAACGGCCATGCGGTTCACGATTAATAGAAACAACTTGCCACGCGCGGACGGGGAGCCAGTCGCTATCTTCCGAGGTGCATCAAGCAAGGACAGCTGTGGTTATCACGTACGCGCGAACTGAAGGGTGCCTATTTTTTGCTTCTGTGTCGAAGTTAGAGGAGAGCAAGGGGTGCGCGCTGCGTCAGATGGCCGATTTCATCATTTCTTTTTTTCTTTTGCTACCCTAAAACAATGCCCCAGCTGCGCCGCTCGATGAGCAGAACCGCCGAAAAACCGCACTATAAACGGTATTGTGCTTCGGCCAACCGCATCTTAAGCGGTATGCTTATGCATTGAGTTCTATGGGAGGCAAACCGGTGGTCACAAAAACCCGTGTTATATCCGGTCCCGCACTATAAGCGGTTACGTTATAAATGGTCTACACTGTATAAGAGACATTCAAGAGACCCGGAAAACAGGTCTCTAGTAACCAAGGTCCCTTGTATACGATACTGCTCGCACGACGAGCATAGAAAAACCAACCAAACTTTTTAATTTAAATGTCTCTTATAACCAAGTGTCTCTTGTAACGGGGTTTTACTGTATACAAAAAACTTTCCAATGCATTAAATCTGGACTCGCGCTTCACACTTGCCAACATGTTCAGCAAAAAAGAAAACATTAGGCATTTTTGAGGCAAAACCTCAATGCACAACTGGTACATGCAGTGTTCTTCTAATTCAAAACAGACATGCGGTTTACATTTGCAAGAGCAAAAGAATAAATAAACGTTAAAAGCAATATTTTGACCCCAAAATACAAATAGAGCTCATGCAAGGGCCTTTCCACGTCCAACAACAAAAGTTTACGATAGATGGCATGCGAGTAGTCGAAAGCGGGAAATTTGAATTATCTAGAACAAACCACCTCCACTGTGTTTATCCTGAGAGGAGCGAGACAGAGAGGGGAAGAGCATGAAAGGTGATCAGGAAAGAGAAGGGCGGCATTTACGTGGCAGCGGCGACATCTGCAGCGAAGTGAGCATAGTTGCATCCAATTTTATACACACACGCACACGCAGAGACGCACACGGCTGTCATATATGCGGTACACACGTACACACCTCTGGACCAGGGCAGAGTTGGGCTTGGCCCGGTCGCCGCCCAGGTAGGAGCGCAGGAGGTCGGCGGCGTCCCGCGGCGAGGTCATGTGCGCCGCCAGCAGGTCGAGCACGTGGTTGGCGAAGCCGTGGTCGTCCCACGTCTTGCGTGGCTCTGTAGGCAGTGGCCTCCGTGAGGGCGTGCTCTCTAGGCAGCGCTCCACCAGCGCACTCAGGGCAGCCGCCGCCCCGCTCTCACGCCGAATGGCACCGTCGAGGCGGTAATTCAGGTACCTGGGGGAAATTCGAAGTTTGTGCCTCACACTAAGCTCTTTTAAGTAAAGCTTGTTACTCCAGGTACAGACACAGGAAACGATTGGCAGTGTCCCTCTAACACTCAGCTTAGACAAGGTCAAGCAAGCATTTTGTGTGATTTCGCAGTGCTGACTGAAGTGCCACTGACAACGCATCGACTAAACCAATTCCTAAACGCAACCAATCGGCCACCAACTACACCGATTGACGGTGCCGACGGAAGTGCCACCAGTTACGCTTCGGTTGACAACCGAACCAATTCGCGGCGCCGATGGAAGTGCCACCAACCACGTTTCGGTCGCTGCCTCAACGAATTCGCGGCACCAATGGGAGCATTACGGACTACACTTCAACCACTGACTAAAACCAATTTACGGTGATGACAGAAGCGCCACTAATGATCGCTTTTGCAACCAACTAAACAGATTTAAGATGTTGACGAAAGCACCACCGACTACACTTCTATCACCGGCGAAACCAATTAGCGGCACTGATGGAAGCGCCATGGCCCCCGCTTCCAATAGATGGAGCAATTAGCAGTGCCGATGGCTCTGATGGAAGCACCAGCCAACATGCGTTAACCACTGACCCCGCGCTTCTGTCACCGGCCGGACCAATTCACGGTGTCGACGGAAGCGCCACTGGCTGCCCTTCTGTTGCCAGCACAGATAAACACCTCGAAAAGCGCCGTGTGTTCGATGAAGTCAAACAGCACGCAATTGAAGCTTCACTTCGCATCAACCTTCCACCCTTTCGTGGGATTAATGCCCGGAGCTGTCCCCTCTGCAGTTCAGTTTCAAGCAGCCTCACTACTTCACTATTCAGGAACCTATCCAGCTTCACGTAACCTCTCCTAACCCCCTCATATATGAAGCAATCTTCAGGCAACCAGAGTAGAGTTAACAAATTCCCATGCCATACATTACAAAAATGTTCATCCAGTCCCTCTGTAGGCCAATTGTCTAGCACAGAACTTGCTCAGCTCTTTAACTGCAAAGGAGCTTTCCGACTCCCAACTAGCTTGCGCAGACCACGGAGAATGTCTTGCTCAAACACTCTACTTCATTTCCCATTCACTGAACTTCAAATGCGCATCAACAGTAGAAAATTTGTCACGGTGCCCTTAGTTCCCTACAGAGGACCCCAAACTCACCACCACCATGCCAGTTGCACGTCGAACGTCGTGGTCGCAGCTGTGACAAGAGTTTCGTACAGCTCGGAAACATCGCTAGAAGACGCTCCGGACAACTTCACCAGTTCGCTGCAGAAAAAGAGAACAAAGCACTCGCCCTGAGCACAACTCAATGCACACAAAAAAGTACTATACTCGCACGTAAATAACGCGACCTCGAATATAACACGATGCAAGCACCTTTGGTCTCTATGAAAAAGAAGAAATATATACAGTGGAATTTCAAATGATACGATTCTGAGTGATACGAATTTTGGGATGATACGAATTTCTTAGAAGTCCCAGCGAAATTGCATTGTCTGCAATGCGTGAAATTTCGGCTGTTACGAACGGACCTGCGCGGCCCGGCAATCATGTGAACGTGCAGTAAAGGCTCCTGACCGCCGAGCGAGCAAGCAGCGGCGACTTAAGGGCTCTTTCCCCCCTCTTTGTCATTCTTTCTCCGGAAATGGCCGGGCTGCTGTTTTCTGCTCGCGAAAACGCGCCGCGCATGCCACAGGCGTGCTGACGCCGCCGCGGAACGACTCGCACTCTGCGCGCCGCGGCCAACGGCGGCAACATAGCAGCGTCACTGGCCATGAAGTGGTGCGGGTCGCTCCAGCGACTGCTTCTAACCACCCTTTAAGATTCCACTCGAGGCACACATGAAGTTGCTAGTCTGGTAAAGGAGCTGATAACGTGGGTGAAAACGGTACTATACACCATCATCCGCGTCGATAGTGAAAGTGCCCGTGAAATATCTGCCAGGGTGGTAAGCCTAAACATCTCCAGCAGAGCCAGCAGGCTGTCTCGAGCGATTTGAAACTGCTGCCATGAGGCGCACGCCTCCCCATTAGTGCAAGTCGTCAGGGTTCTCCCTGCCACGCGCGTCACGCATAATTTTATGATCGAGGCATATGCTGCCACAGGCATGGAATCATCAATGCGGGTGCGAAAAAAATCGTGTGCAAAAACGCACCCTGCGGTTCACGCTTTGACTGTTGCGGCGTGTAGTGAGCTTGGGCACCGCGAGTAATGAGATGAGTGTGTAGTTTTACACGCTCCAGAAAGGACTGCTCGGCAACATGGAGGTTAAAGAAAAGTGGAAAAACGTCAGGGATTTCCTCACGCCCAAGCAAGAAAAGAAATAAATGAAAACTTTTTTTTAGTGCACAATTTTTCGGTCTGTGCTGGTTCATACGAATTTCGGATGATATGAAAATTTTTCGCGGTCCCACAAGATTCGTATCATCGAGATTCTACTCTACAAAAAGCTATACGAACGCATAGCAATGCTTGCAACGGCCTAGTTTGCTTATTGGGAGATAAATCACCTCTGTACTGAAATAAAAAAATAAAACTCTTGCTTGCTTGATAGCTAGCGCCATCTAGTGAAAAGCGCATAAACTAAAATGAGTTTGTTTATTTTTCATCACGGCAAAGAAGTGATACATTAACATGTAAGTGTTTTATTCCTGGACACACGAAGGTTTCGCTGACGTCATATCCGTCACGGAAGTGACGCCAGTACAACGAAGCAAGCGGCCTGTAAAGGGTGCACCCCTGCACACCGGGTCTTCTTGCGGGGAAGCAACCTTTAGAACTAAATACCGTATTTATTCGAATCTAAGCCGATAGTTTTTTTGAAATACTGATATATCAAACTCCAGGGTAGGCTTGGATTCGAAGATTTTGAAATACGCGCCATTTTCCAAGTGAAGTGGCGCGCAGCTAGCGCCAAGGAAGCTAGGGAAGTGGCGCGCAGCTAGCGCCACCCAGAAAAGAAAGTATTGTAGCCATTACTAGACGAGCCAGTAGCCACTTAAGCGCCATAGGCCGCCATTTTGAATTGTGCGGACAGTGGCCTGCGTGCGGTGTGGCGTTTGGTTTTGACAGCGCAAAAAGAAGCGGTGCCATTATAGTGCCGCTTTTAAAAGAAAAGTTGTTTTAGCTGCGGAGTTTTCGTCGAACGTTCAAGCCGGGCGGGACTTCGGCGTGGATGAAAAAAATGCCCGTCGTTAAAGGACGCAACGGGAGAGGATATTTGCGTGCGCCGCAACGAGGTTGGCAATCACCGGACCACGAGAATGCCGTCACCATGAAATGGAGATGGCATTGGCTGACTTCGTTTAGACGCAGCGAGCAGCTGCCCTTCCAGTAACGACGGAAGTGCTCCAGGCAAAAGCAAGGGAGCTTTTAAGGGAACGAGGCTTATCGCGGGCACACTTCAAAGCCAGTCGGGGCTGGCTACAGAAATTCATGAAGCACTTCGGCTTTAGCCTCCGTCGTCGAACCTCAATCGTCCAGAAGTTGCCCGGTGATTTAAGAGAAACTGATTGAGTTCCAGCACCGCATCTTCATGTTCAATAAACGTGTTTTTGTGAACGCTGACCTTGCCTTTTTGTTCGGCCTACATTCGAGGTAAGTTTTTTTTTTTTTCGCGCCTTCGGACTTTCGGGGGTCGGCTTAGAATCGGGGCCGGCCTAGATTCGAATAAATACGGTAGTACGTTACACTTCGGGTTGTTCGCTTTGGGATTTTATATTTTAACACGAACGTGTTTTATGCCGTGATACACCAAGATTTCACTGACATCATATCTGTCACGGAAATGACACCAGTACACCTTTGTTGAAGTGACCCACCAGCAGGACGTCCCTCGCCAAACACACCCACAAGACAGCTGCTGACCCGCAAATCATGCTCAGCTGCAGATTCGGTGCACATTTCACTTTCGTGCTTTAGGATTGCTATGACAGAGGCATCAACCACAGTTTTTTCTAAAAGAAGCAAACTAGCCCATTAGGAAGATTCCTATAAATTTGTAAAAGCTTTCGCATCATTACACCAATGCTTTTTAAGCCAGAGGTCATGAATTGAGCAAGCCCCATTAGAATGTAATCCGGCAAGTCCCGCCTAATTTCTTGAAGTTCCGTTAAAAACCGGCACGGCTGCCTGTTATTCTGACGTGGCAGTCCTTGAAATGAGCAAAACCTCGTATTCAGTCTACATGTCTCTACACAGTGCCTCCACTAACGCAACGTCACACACACACATCATCAGATAGCAGTTGACAGCACTCACACAAAGTTGAGCCGCGCGTAGGTGGCATGGCTGTCGTTTTCGTTGACAAGCTTCGGGAAAGAGACGACACTGCTTCTGAAAGGAAACAGGCAACCCAGTCACAAACCCACCACACGCAAAACAGTTTAGGTCAAGTTTTCTACTAGGCACGTTCCCCCTTGCCAAAAAACAAGTGTTTACCCTAAAGAAAAAGAACAGAAAATAAGAACAAGAAAAGTGGAGATAAGTCAAGACGCTAAGGAAGTTACCAAAACTATTCACGACTTTGTTTTTCTGAAATTAAATAGTTGAAGGGCTGCGCTACACTGCATCAGACAGTTTCCCAGCTGTGCCCCAAAAGCCCTGCGCAACTAAACTAATGTTGAATTCCAATGGCAGATCGGAGCGGTCACCGCGCTCCTCCACTGAGCGTGCCGACTCATCGAAGAGCAGATGCTCCAAAGCTGCCTTTGGAACACAGCCGCTCCCGCCGCAGCAAAATGCTGAACCGTGACCAGAACAGCAAATCCCCAGTATCCTTTGCACCACGCATTCCCGCAATCGTCTGGTTCCCGCGGGCGCGCTTATTTTTTCCGATCGCCGTGGATCTTCCGTCGGATGGAAAATATGGACCTTACGCGTGTTGTCAGTCGCATCATTGCGTCAACGCTGCAGCAAGCGGCGCAAGCTCCCTAAGGTCAGTCCGCGACTAGAGTGTACTAGTACACTCTACCGCGACGGAGTGGGCGCTGTGGCTGAAGAAGGCGGAGAAGGCACGCACTGGCCAGAAGCAGACGATGCCGACGTAGGCGACATCGCGCGACAGAAGTAAGCGCCCTAGTGAGTTCCGGCCTTCTCCGCCGATTTCGGCGGAGCAACTTTTCTTGCTCCAAGGAGCGATCTCAGCTGCGGCAGCGCTCCCGATCTGCCATTGAAACAACAGGATTAGGTTGCTCCTAATCTGCCATTGGAACGCGTCTGCTCCAGACAGAGCAAAAAAGTTGCTCCGAAAGTGCTCCGGATCTGCCATTGGAATTCAACATAAACAGCCGACTGGTTCATTTACGGCCGGACAGACAGAAAAAGAAAGAGGAGGAGAAGAAGAAGAACAGAAGAGAGATGGAAGAAGAGAATAGATAGGAGCAAGGAAGAGAGAGAGAGAGAGAGAGAGGAGAGAGAGAGAGAGAGAGAGAGATGGGTATGATTCAAAAGAAGAGCGCCACGCACTCTTTGGCCCCGTCTCGCTCCCCTCTGAGCGGATTGTCCTCGTCGACGTGGAAGTGGTGGACCACAAAGTTGTCCAGCAGCTGTCGGAGGACGATGTCTGACATGCCAAACTTCCCCGAGGCTGCCTTGAACACGAGCCGGGCATCCGTCGGGAGCTGGGACAGGCCTCTCTGCAGGGCCTGCAATGATGACGACGATGACGATAAGGTAAATGAGAATTGTTGCAGAGGATGATGATTATGGGGAAAAGGGTGATGATTATGATGAGGAAGAGGAGGATGGCAGGACGAAAATGAGGATAGTTATGAGGAAAAGGAGTACGATGATCAGGAAGTTGATGATGGTGATGATGAGGTACCATAATTACCCAATTCTAACGCGCCCCAGATTCCAACGCACACCCGATTTTCCTGGCAAAAAAAAACAAAAAACTTGCACCTCCGATTGTAACGCGCACGGAACTTTGTGAGCAAGAAAAACGAATGCGAGAGAAACGGGCGATTTATTTCCCGAAGTAATCTCACTCATCTCACTCCTCGTCGCTCTCCACTGCCCACAACATCTCGTCCTTGGTGCCGTCAAGCATGTTCGTGATGCCACACTTCTGAACGAACGTTCAACCGTGGTCAATGGAACCGTGGCCTACGCCTTGCACGCCCATCCTGCGAGCTTAACAACGTGCGCAAAGGCAATAAAACTGCCTAAAATCATAAAGTAGCTTTGCAACCCAGGCACTGCTTGACATTTTCAGCTGATTTCTGGGATTATTACTGTCAGAGTACGAACTTGACGATTGAAAATCGCTTGCTGGTTCACCATTCACGCCCTGATAGCAAAAAACAAACGCTAGTGCAGAGTAATTACGAGTGGCACGCATTCTTCACTGGTAGCAGTGACGCGCGATGACCACGTCCCTTTTCCACACCCAGGTGATTCAAACGCGTGTCAAAAATCATGTTTTTGTTGCAAAAATGAAAAGAAAACCGATTTTGAAAGGCCATTTTCTGATCTAACTCCAAACAGCTTTACTTGTTCGAGCAACTCCTGGAACGCTATGAAAACGCGCTCCCAAAAGTATCGATAAAATTGATCGATTTTGATAGGTGCGGTAGCGAAAGAGTTAAGGGGGGACGCGGCTTTCAACTTCGGAAAAATGACCAAAACATCGTTTTTTTGAAACCCGCATATTCGGCTTCAATGTTTCTTATTCTATGCGTCTGCAAAGTTTTTTCGCTGAAAAGCGTCGCAAAGTGGCATAAAAAAATACTTTTGTCAGGCGCGGTGACAAACTATCAGCGCAAAAGGGCGAAAAAACGGCAATTTTCGGAGCGCTCTATCTCCGCAACGGTGCCACTGGGCGCGGCCATTTTGATATGGTTAGATCGGCCGAGCGATCGTCTTTCCGGTTCCGTTCGTCTCTTTTATCTTCGTTCATTCACAAGCGCACGAACGGCAGAAAAGAAACGACGCGCAAACGAAGCTAGAAATAGATGCTGAAGCGCTATTCGTCCTCCGCTAGGGCCGCGCCAAGACGACCCTCCTGATTGGGTGTCGCGGCGCAATGCAAGATGGCAACCGCCTGAACTGCGTAGCGTGGGCGGGTTGAGTTCATTTTCGCTGCTTCGCTCGGCCAAGTTTCTGCTCAGTCTGTGGTATTGAACACGGACGTTATCGCGATGGGAAGGCCTGAGATCACGAGCCAGATTACGGAAAGTTGTGTGGCTCGAAAGACGGAGGTCATCGAACGCTTCGTGGTGCGCGTGACTCTACCGTCGCCAGACCCCGGAGAGTGACGCGGTGTGCGCGCTTGCGGTAGCGGTTCGTGAAGTGAACTTTTAGTCAGATTTGCGATGGTTACACGCTTAGTTATTGCTGTGTTTTGATTGTGGGCTCACTAGCCTTGGGAAAGAAAAGAAACGGTCGACGCGTCAAACGCTGCGGCGCGCACGGCATAGCCGACGCGCATTGGAGCATCACATGACTGCGCAACCGGTTACGATTGAACGCCAGTTGTTGTAATTAATGCCTGCGACGTTAGATTTAATCTTAAAAGCGACCTGACCAGCCATATCGGGGATAATCAAAGTACGATATGTCGCAGTAAGCGTGCGCTGCGATGCGCGCGAGCCATATCGCCTTTCTTGCGCAACGTTTCCTGTGCACTTGTAATAATCATGCAAACAGGTTTGAGTTAGTAATATAGGAATAAAAATATGTTCTCTGCGTTAAAAACTCACCCTACTGTTGCAGCATTTAACAGTGAATTTTTTAGGGAAAAAATTGATACCGATGCATATATCTATGGCTTAGGGCATACTGGCTGTGCTGCGAGAAATATTGGATGCCTTGAATGTCAAAAGTAGTAAAAAAATGCCCTTGCACTGAAGTTTGAGTTATGCAGAATATTATACCAAGCTTCAAAGTAGCTCATTTGCATCCTTGTGGCATGCAAACTTTTCTCAATGAACACCTGCACGTACGAGTACGAAGTTGCTGTGCCAGGCAAGATGATAAAACATAAAAAGGCCAAAAATGTTCAAATTTAAGCAAAAGAAAATGTTCAACTTTTTGCCATGGTGACAACACTACAAAAGGAGGTTGTCCGGTGCGATCCAGCCAACCAGCTAACCTACTTTGCATTAAGAGCCCATTGAAACCCATCTCCCCCTCCGTTTGGTCTGCAAACTGGGGTATGTACTCTTCACGGAGGAGCTGAAAATGATGTTTTGTGGAAAGAGAAAGGCTGTAAAAGGCACTCTAATTTCAAGGAATGGCCTTCCAGAAGCCCCATGTTCAAAAGGACACGAAAGGCTACAACCCTGACGACTTTTGATAAGTGAAACCTATGTTGCAACTTCGGAAGCCGTTTTCTCAAAACAGTTTTTTTTGCCACCTGTGTCGCTTGTACCAGGGATTTCTTCGTGACCGCTGTGTCTGTTTTGATTCCGTTTCTTGCATTACATTCTTTGATGAACAGTTCAGGTCGTGACACTCTTGGTTTTCCAGATTTGTTTTTTGTGACTTTTTTATTCAAATAGTCGTTCACAGTCGACATGCCTGTTGCACATTAACCTCTAAAAAAATGAAAACTAAAAAAATATTGTTTTGTAAAAAAAAAAATTCTAAAACTGTCACGACCTCGTCCATTCCTTTGGGAATGCAAAGCACTTCGAACAAGTTTTCTATCGTGTTTGATAAGCCACTCAGGCTCGGTACAAGCGGAACAGAAAGAAAATTTAATAAATAAAAAAGTTATCAAAATATTACCTTGAAATTTTTATGGTGTTATCACAGAAGCATTTCCAGTTGCTGTACCAATTTTCATCAAAATCCACAAAGAAATAAAAAAGTTGATTCTGAAAGCCACGTCCCCCCTTAAGGGCAGGATCTGCCTAGATGCCCATCAATGTCCTCTTCCAATGTCATATATTCTTCCACGGTCCTCCTTACCACCCCCTTTTCCTTAGAATAGAAAAATAGAAATGCAATAGAATAGAGCGGCTAAGAGTGAGAGCGACCGCTCACATTGCAGGCTTCCTCAAAGTCCCCGGACTTTAGGTGTAGAGCCACCAACTGAAGCCAGCCGTCGGACCATGATGGATTCTCTTCCAGGGCAGTGTTGCACAAGAGCACTGCGTCCGCAACCCTAGGGAAGAAAGGAAAGAGACCCAAGCTAGTGGCAACGTTTTGTGGGCTAAAGTGTCTCCAGAAGCACTCACAGGAAGAGTTTGAGGTCTCCGTCTGTTCACATATCCCTCCCAAAAACACTCGCTTTCCTTATCCCCCTCTCCAAGTAATTAGTGAGAAGCGTTCTAGGTAAATCATTAAGTGATACATAGCTTATGTCAAAGGTATGAGAAGATTTTATCTCTCTTGAGCGCTGACAAGTCATCCCTAAGAAAGACGCATACACACACGCACAACTTTTATTGACTCTACTGATCTTACAAATAATACCCACTGATAACCAATCTATTCAAAATGTATAAGATGAGATGTATAAGCTTGTGGTCTAAGTCTTGTTTTGGTTTTGAAAACAATGCCTGTTTTTAACTTATCTACTCAAGATGCCTATCCAACGGGCGTAGACTGTATAAGCTTGAAGTTCAAATTGTTCTGAATGGTGTGCTACTTTGGCGGGGACTGCAGACCAGTAGTGCACACATTTGGACGGTTGTTTTACATCGCCTCGCACTATAGGATGGCATGCACTTCAAAGACATGTAGAGCCTTGGGAGTTTTATGACGAATATGTGGAACCCACGCCATACAAGCTTCGCTTTAAACATAAACTCCCAAAGAGCTCATAAAAATTCCCAGATATTCAACGGTGTATCAACTTGCTTGTCACAACTGCAGAACACTTACTCTGCATGGCTGGCAAGGAGATGGAGGTGGCTAGCGAAGAGTGGAACACACTTCTCGGGTCCACCCAGCTCGTCCATGCCCTCGTGGAAGGCACAAACCAGGGTGTCCAATGACTGTGTCAGAGTTTGACGGTCACCCCAGGGAATCTCAAAGCAGTCCTGCACAAAGGAACCAACCTTTCAGCCGATTGGCAGGAACAAAGTGCACTCCCCTTGGGTTAACTGCCAACCATACAAGTGTAGTGATCATAAATAATACACTAACAAGTAGTAGAAAGTAGAAAGAACATTGTGTAACAAGCAAAGAGTAAAGAGAAAAAGAGTAAAATAAAGAGTAAAACTACAGCTCCCGAATGACAAGACGTAAAGAGTGAAGCACAACGCTTGGAAGAGCGGTGTAAAATGATGGTATTGGGTGTAAGGAATGGCTTCTCCCAACACACGACAGACGCGTTTGGAGGCAAGTTGGAAAGGCCTCCATTCTGCAGTCGGTGTTCAAAGGACAATGACGACGACGATGATGATGAAGACATGGACAAGATAAACACCAACAAAAGCCCTCCCTTTTCCAAAAAGCAGAGCGCCACGTCCCCACCACCCTCTAGCTCTTGAAAGACAGAAACCCCAATAAACGAAAAGCGAACCAAAGGTCCGACGGACATACCGTAGAGCAAAGCCGGCCGACGGATCCGCGCTCGACACAGAACAACCCCATGGGCAGACTCCGGAACTCAGCAAAGTGCAGGTAGCAGAGCCAGAGGAAGCAGAGGTCGTCTGGCGAGAGCAGCATGTTGGCACACTGGAGGATGTCGCGCGTGGTGGTGTCCAGGAGCTCTTCGGCTTCCCGGGCGTCCACAAAGTACTCGAACTCAATCGCCGACTTGCACGAAGTCTGCACACACCGCCCCAACAATGAGAGTAGGAAATTACGGAGGACAAACAAACGGGGCAGCAACACATAGAAGCACTTTCCACATTGCGACATTTTGTTTCGCGGTGGGTACAATGGTCTGCTTTGAACGCTCCTTCTATGCTTTTAAAGAACAACTGGAAGAACTCAACTGTTCAGCCTCGATAGCCTAGGGGCAGAATCTCGGGTTTCGGAGTGAATGGCCAAAGTTCGGGCCCCAACAATGTTAACAATTTCCTTAGGACCTGTGTATTTATTTTACGAGACAGCACTCTGAGTTCAATTCCACGCATTGAGTTCATAAATAAAAGTGGTTTGGTATTTTTCAGGTCAGCTTAGAGGTGGGGCGTGGCATATCAACACGTTAAACATTTTGCATCGCACCGCAAGTATCGGGCTTGTACCACCTTGGAATAGAACATTGCACGAGGCGATGCTGCAACTTCTTTCAGCACTGCTGGCACACTGTGTGCTTTGTGTTGCTCGCTCAAAACTGCACGCCTGAAGGCAAGGTTTCTGTGCTTGGGGAGATCCCGATATGTGTGGCATCTTCCTCTTGCTTCAATCATCCCCGTGTCGTGTTCAAAGCGATCTTTGAAAAAGCACGGCGCATATCTATTTCAGCATTTTTTTGTCCCTTCCCAACCTTTCTTTGGTCACTACCCTTCACCCCTCCCTTACGCCTGTTGTCATACCTGCTTTGGGCCACAATGAAAAGCGATATTGCCACCTCGTCCCCGTGTGATTCCTCCCAAATAGTGAACACCATCGGCATTGTACCAGAATGGGCTAGCGACACAAATGATGAACTAAAATCTGCATTCCAAATATTTCGTATAATCTTTTTCTACGTTTAAAACGACAAACAAGCTTGCATGCTGATCTGCTGATTCCGTAGGAAACAGAAGGACCAGACACTGACAATACATTTACACAGAACTTGGGTTGCTGGTTTCCTCGAGGGAACACACAGGGTTCTGAGCTCTGGTTGTGCAATTCCGGCCCAATAGAAACCTCCATTTCAAGTTCGCCGTCCCAAAACAAGAAATCCAGGGCTACAGGTTTCATACCGGGTTAAACGGCGATTGCTCTATTTCCGGTTCCCGTTGCACCGAATCTAAAATAGACAAGTGTTCGTCTTCATCTGCTCCCCAAGTACGTCATTAGAGCAGCTCTCAGTATGTCATAAGACTTTTTTTAAGGCGCGGATAATCCGAAATGCAAACTCAACTGAAACGGAAGCTCTGGTTTCTGCCAAACAAGGTCGTAGCACAGCAAGACCTGCACCCCCCTTTTGAATGGAGAAGTCTGCACAGTCCATTCAAAGCCACTGGGTGAGCTTTCATCATCACAATCATCATCACCAGCCTGTCTACGCTCACTGCAGGGCAAAAGCCTCTCTTATGTATCTCCAGTTATCCCAGTCCTATGCTAACAGTGACTAATTTATCCCCACAAACTTCTTGATCTCGTCAGCCCATCTAACTTCCTGCCACTCCCTGCCATGCTGGCCTTCCCTAGGGATCCACTCTGTTGCCTTTAATGACCAATGGGTATCTTGCCTTTACTGTGAGCTTTACCGTGCACCAAAACCACTTTAAGGAGGAGGAGGAGGAGGAGGAAGAGGAGGAGGAAGAGGCGGGGGAGGACGCGTACCTTGAGGATGAGGAATGCAAGCGGCATGTTGCCGGCAGTGGCACAGATGCGGGCCCAGTAGAGGATCACTTCGAGGATGCAGTGCGAGTCCGGCTGCTTGCCCCCCGACACGCCCTGAGTCAGGTTGTACAGCTGTTGCTGGCACAGCTGGCACTTGGACGACAGGGAGTCCACCAGCACTGCACACTGTGCACCAACAGGGGAAGGGGGGGTAAACGGCAACCAATAGGAGCAACGACACTACCAGCGAGACGTCAATAAATTTAAAGTGGCAACCACATAGAGCGTTTTGCTCACGTCTAGCGGCCAAATGTTGGAGAACACAATTTACCCCATCAACAACTGCCAGATTGGTTTGTTAGCTAAAATTCGTCTAATTGGTCAAAATGGCTCTTTCTTTTTTTGAATTTCGCCCCCTTCAATGTCCATTTCACGTCGCCACTAGGAGACTCACACAGCCACCAGACGCAAGCAAAACGCTCCAAGTGGTTGCCACTAACTTCACCGCCGCCTGTGGGGCAAGACACAAGTAAGTTCCCTTATGTTAACTACCAGGACAGCCGATGCAACCCTGCCCTCAGCTGACACCAAGCTTTTAGTCTTCCGGCAAGCCCCCTACTTCTGGTCGTCCACCAATCCATTTTTGTTCCAGAAGTCGATCAAACGCGTGCCCTTCAAGTTCCCCGCAAGTTCCCAGCAAGTCACCTGTGCACCAGATTTGGAGTAAGAGTAGACGGAGCCGAAAAGTTAATTGCCCAGGCATCCCAACCATATGCCTGCAGCCATGCATACTTCCTCGCTCTAATCTGTCCCACCCCTGTCTACACTGTCCATAAAGTCCAAAAGAGGTGAGCAATGCAGTCATACTACATCAGCAAGAAAAAGGGTCGCACAGTCACGGGGCAGGAAATTTCCTAGCGGAGTGCCCCAAGGCCCAGTGCTGTGTCCCCCACTGTTCACCTTCCACCAGACGGCATTGTGGTTGCAGTAGTCCAGGGCCTTGCGGCACAGGTAGTCGAGGTCCTGGCACTGCGGGTGGGCGGCGTACCAGCCCAGGTAGTGGCGCCACACCTCGGGGCTGCTCCGGTTGTTCTCCAGCGCCTGTGAGAACACGTTGAGCGCCTGGTCCAGGCGGGCCTCCGGGTCGTCTCTGTGACCACCTTCTTTCTCCTCCTCCTTCTCCTCCTCGTCGTCGTCCTCGTCGTCCCTGCAGTTGGCACAAGTCGTCGTCAGTGTTGACCGCATCACGAACCAAGAACCGCATCAAACGCGTAATCTGGAGCTAGGTCAGCCTCCAAAATTGAAGCGAAAAAGCTGACAAAACTGCAAACCATCTGCAAACTTCCGCTTGAACAACAACAAAAAAAAAAAAAAAAAAAAACAGGATGTTTGAAAGAAACACGGACACAAAGCATTGTGTCTGTGTTTCCTTCTAACATCCTGCTCATTCGTTCAAGCCAAAGTTCGCAGTTGGTATGAACCAACTCGCCCAATCCCAAGAATTTTCTACAAAACAATGCTTTGTCCAAGGCTTATCAGTAACCGTTGTTTCATTTATTTCCAGTCCTTGCTCAGCACCGGCATTTTCGTCTGCTTGAATCCCTTAACAGGGACGGCCACCAGGGGGCCAGACGAGTCTAGCGGACCTCGCATGGGCTCTCCAACAAACCCGCCGTGTCTGCGCGACAAGCCAAGTCTATCGTCCCAGTTTGGTATCACCGTGATCGGCAAGTCAAGCGGCATCGACTGATACCATTTTCATCGCCTTTGGGTCACCCGAACTCTCAAAATCAGCGATAGAAGATCTCCGCAGGTGGTTCGCCTGGCTAAGCCTAACGCGTCTCGCCTCGCCATCGGCCCAACCCGGCGTAGCGACGGACGCCGCCGCAGCCGCCACAGACGCGCAGCGGCGGACGCCGCCGCCGCGATGCTCGCCGACCCGACCACTGACGCCACGCAGAATGCTGCAGGTTCTACGATTCCAGCGATGTCTACCCAACAAACTACGAGTGACACTGCCTTAACCATGCCGAACGCCCCGACGTCAAATACCATACCGGAGCCCTCCATGGACGAAATGCACGTCGCCGTCGATGAAGACGAAGATGTTCCACTGAGTCACCCCCTAACTCCAACCGCTGGATCGTAGTGCGCCGTAGACACCGCGCCTTCGCGTCTGCGGTACCACCGAATCACAGCCCCGCAACCGGCAATATCCGAAAAGCCCGAGCCCACCAGGCCGACAGTTCGTTCCCCCCCCAATCGCCCCTCCCGCCCTCGGACATCAAGATAGTCCTGAGGCCACGAGGCGGCCTGAATCTCTCCCGCATTTCTCCCCTGGAACTCGCAGCTCTCCTGCAGCTACAAGCGCAGCTACCACCCAACCGTGAAGACCAACTTCGCTTGCATTACAGTCTAATTTTCATCGTAGTGAGTACTCCTCATGAGGACCGCGCCCTGCGATACGCTTCACTCACTACGCTCAGCATCGAAGGGAAGACCTATGCCCTGGCCACACATGTGCCAGCACCGACGAACACCTGCGTCGGAGTCATCTCAGGGCTGCCACTAGACCCTTCCACCAGAAGACATCATCAACACGCTCATTGAGCACAACCCGCATTTACAGATCATCGACGGAAGAAGAATGGGATCTACTCCTCTATTCCAAATTACATTTAACGGAACAAGAGTGCCCTACTGGATCCGTTATCAGATGGTTACATTTCGCTGTCGCCCCGCCAAGCGCAAGACTGAGGCATGTCATCTCTGCTGGGCCACCGGGCACAGACCGGATGTCTGCCCCAACCCCAATGCTCCTCCACGCTGCCCAACATGTGGCCTCAGCTCCCCACAAGATCAGCATATTTGTCACCCCCTCTGCATCATCTGCTCCGGCCCACACCCACAGGATCCCCTGCCTGTCCCCAACGCTACCGACCCAGACCGCCCCCAAGAAAGGACACCCGAGCTTTTGGGGAAGACGTTCCAGAACTTCAACCAACTCCAATCAGTCTCACGTAACACCACCGCCCCCAACAACGCATCCCAGGACTTTCCTCCCCTCGCGACTGAACAGCATCATCCTGTGAACCACCCCAAGCAACACCACCACCAGTCTCTACAAAACGGATGTGGTGGAAGCGACGCCAACAGGCCGCACGCAGGACCTCCCAAGGGGCCAAAAGCAACCTACGCCCAGGTGAGCTCCCATCACCTACCAGCCCACTCCTCCCTCCCACAAACCTTCCTTCCCTGCCAACCCTCCCGATCCCATCCTCCACGGTTACAACTACTGAGACAAGAAGTTGCCCGCCTGAAGAGCCGAAAATGCACAACTGCGAGCTCACCCTGTGCAACATACACAACCACTACAACTCTCTCAAAGTCCGCTCAACCAGAACAAAAAGCGAGCTTCCGAATCCCCCGACCCATCCCCCCGAGACCGTGTTACCCATCTGGAAGAACAACTCAAAGAACAAACTTCGAATATAAGTGTCCTCCTCGACACAGTCCGCGCCCTCACGAGCAAACATCCCGCATGCAATCCCACCTTGAAGCACTAACCCGTCTCCTCCTTGCCTCCACCTCCCATCAACCTATTCCAAATGGCCCACCCAACCACCTGCTCTAATACTCTGCGCGTATGGCAATGGAATTGTCGAGGATTCCGCCGTAAACGCGCAGCGCTGCAAGCCTTATCGATGGCACACCCGAACCCCCCGACGTTATATCCCTCCAAGAACCAGGGCCAGAATGCAAATGCATTCACTTCCGCACAATTCAAAAGGACTCTTACACCGCCATACTAGTCAGTAAAAGCTCACAGCACAATACCTAGAACTGCCACCCGACCTCCCCCCTCACACATTCATACGCCTCATGCCCAAGACCCACACCACTCAGCCCACCTACATACGGAACTGTGTACAGCTCTCCTCGACTGCAACACACCTTCCACGAACTGTTCAAACTAGCTATAGACAGGCGAACAAAGCCCCCTTAATAATTACCGGAGATTTCAATGCCCCTCACCCAGCTTGGGGTTATTCAACTCAGAACAAAAAGGCAGACTCTTATGGGAAACTATACAGCATCACCGCCTCACCATTGAAAACGAAACATACATTCCCACCCGGGACGGCACCAGCACACAGCGAGACACATCTCCAGACCTCTCCATTACCAACATACCCACCGTACCACGTGGCAACGTTTAGACCATACCCTCGGCAGTGACCATTACATTCTTAACATCACCACTACTACAGCACCCTTACAGCGAAAAAAACCCGACCGCACACCAATATCAATTGGCACCAATTCCGAACTACCCGCATGCAAGCACTTCCAATCAACCAACACCTCAATCATTTAACCTAACGGAGTGGATACGCGGAATACACACCGATGTGCAGAAACATAGCTCTACGATTACAGCCTCAACGCCCTCCGTAACTCTAGACCCCTGACTCGCACACCTCCTTCAGGCGCACCAGGGCCTCAAAAAGAGGTGGAAAACGCAACGCCACAATAGGAAGCTACGCCGCAGAATTGCCCTCCTAGAACGCGAAATCGAGCATCATAGCATGCAACTGCAAACCACCGCTTGGGGACGCATGTGCGACAGCCTCTCTAAAGGCCTCAGCATGAAAAGAACATGGCGTATACTCAGGCACCTACTCGACCCCTCTACATCCAAAACAGAATCCCAAGCACGCCTCAACCTATTAGCCCACAATATCACGGGAGACGACCATACGTGGCCGCAAATTCTTACCGACACTTACATTTCGCCGCCGGAACCACAAGCACCTTCTGTAACATACTCTGGCACACCAAACCCCCAACTAGACACCGCATTCACATTCGCCGAGCTGCAATCTGCCCTACATACCTCACCCGCACCACGACACCTGGACCAGACGGCATAACATACACTACCCTCCGAAACCTAGAACCTCACTCACACCAACAACTCCTCGACTACTACAACCACCACTGCTGGGAAACCGGGCACCTACCAACAGAATTTAAACATGCCACCATAACACTGATCCCCAAGCCTCACAAACCTCTCTCAGCGCTCAATTTACGTCCCATTTCACTCACTTCATGCATCTGCAAACTCTTTGAACAGATGATAGTATCACGCCTTAATCAGCACCTCGATCAACAGCGTCTTCCCCCGATAACATGTTCGGATTTCGCGCACATCTCGCAACGAACGACATTCACCTTCAAATTTATCATCAACTACTCAAAGCACTCCCGGATCAAGACACGTCGGCAATCCTTACCATAGATCTAACGAAAGCTTTTGATCGGATCTCCCACTCAGCTATTTTGTCCTCATTAAATAACTTGAATGTAGGCGCAAATCTCTTCAATCTTGTTAAATCCTTTTTGTCTGACCGTACAGCCACCCTTAAACTCGGCAATAGACAATCCCCAACCCTGCACCTCCCCAACCGTGGCACCCCCCAAGGTTCAATCTTATCTCCCACACTGTTTAAAGGGACACTGAAGTGATATGTAAACATTGCGGGATTACTAGCGCAAATTGTAGTCCGGAGTCCCCAGGCCATGTTTCGACCACTCTAGGCGCGTTTACGCGATTTTATTTAGTAGAAAAACTAATTCGAAAACGCTGTCCTCCTCTCTTTACGCTCGCCCATTTTCTGTGGCGTTTTCGTGTGACGTCAGGAGGGGATGAGCTGGCCATTGGCTGCGCCACGGCTGCGCTACTGCACGGCTCCCCGGCCGACAGAGTCAGTCGGCCCAGCGTTTCGTCCGCCGGCCGCCGGCGGGTCGTCGCAATCAAGGAGGTTAAAAAAAAATTGCTTGGTCGCAATTCGTTCGCTTAGTTGAAACGAAGCCAGGACACGTTTGTGAATGGAAGAATGTGCCTTTCTTACTTGGTTTGTTTGTACACTGTATCTAGCTCCAAGTCAAGGTCGCTTCACACAAGCGCTGCACATGCGACGCTTCGCTGACTGGTACGCCAGTAGGAAAATATAAGGCCTCTTGAAGGCGGGAGGAAGAGTCAGCGAAGTCAATATAGGTGCTAAGCAAATAAAATCAACTGATATTTTTACCGTACAGCGTAAAACTAGGGCGCGGGAAGCACTTTTTTGCGCTGGGCGAACAAGCACAGCGGTCAGCAGCACGACTACGCATCTGCGAATGCTTTTCCGTCTACGAAATGCAATTGCTAGACGGGAGCTACTGTGGAAACTCGGGCGACGCTTACTGCACGATCGCAGTACAACAAATAGTCACCTAAGCGGCTTGAAATGCCAAAACTAAATAAAAGTGTAACCGGTTGTACAATATATACCCTATATTAGCAAGGAATTCGCGTCCCGCTCGTGCCCTAGCAGTCTGGGGCGCTAGGAATTCACCCCAAATGTTTTGCGAGTCACGAGTTCGAATCCCCGCGGGTACGTGCTTTTTTTTTTGTAAGTTAACTTTTTTCTTTTCCGCCGATGTTTTTCTATATTGAGTTCACCTTTTTTGGGGCCGCAACGTTCATGGCTACACGAACTAGTTTACACAAACGCGCGCAGGCTGGCACTGGCTCGCTAGCGAGTTCTCGTTGGCGTGCTGTTTGCCATAAGCACCGACTGCTTGCAGGCAGTGGGCACAGGCCAGAAATGAACAGACCCTTGGCCTGGTGCGAACACGCTTTTTACGATACAGGCATGAGGGAGGCAAAGCTCCAAGTATGGGGGAAAAGCGCATGACATTTGGGCGTCTGCGGGTACGCGGAGGGCGTTCATGCACTGCGTAGGTCTCGGCTAGTGAATGCTACGACTACAAGCCGTCCTGGGAGGCTTATCTTGTGCATTTTACAGCCGACAACATGGCAGAAGCGCGGTACGATGATTACTGAGATATTGAGAATGCCCATACAACAAAGCCATTGGTTATGTTTTACAGAACCGAAACCGAAACCGAAACTTGTGTGATTGCTAACCTTGGGCATCGTCCAATCACGGCGCCCCTCCTCTCAACGTCACAGCCTTAGTTGGTGCGGCCGCCGCAAACCGCGCATGGTAGTTTTTCTTCTTTCGCGCTTTGTAAAATAATTACCGATTGTCAACCGGATAAACGATGAAAAGTGTGCTAATTTGAGCCAGTCTACGCAGTGCAAGCAAAAACGGGAGCTTGACAAATTCACTTCAGTGTCCCTTTAACATAGGTCTCATCCCTCTCGCTACCGCGCTCATCAATATTCCCTCACTCCACAGCAGTCTATACGCCGACGATATAACAGTGTGGGTAACTCACGGCAGTGACGCCCACATTGAATCCACCCTTCAAATCGCAACGGACACCATAAACAAGTTCGCCCACTCAGCAGGCCTATCATGCGCCCCTGAAAGTCCCACATGCTCATCCTAACTCCGCGCCGCCGGCCCACCCCTTGGCCTCCCCCCATACAAATCCACATAAATGGCCAACCAATAACACCTACGCCATCCCTCACCATACTTGGACTGACCCTACAGCAAAATCGAGGCAACTCTTCCACAATACAAACACTCAGCCGGACACGCGACACAAATAGTAGGACTTATCCGTCGAATCACCGCCCGCGGCCATGGTCCTTCCGAAAAAGAGAGATTACAACTCGTTACAGCTCTCTTCACCTCACGACTCACATACTCCCTTCCTACTTATCGCTTACAAAAGCGGAACTCGACAAATTGGAAGCCTTGCAGCGCAGGGTATACAGAGCAGCACTTCTCCTTCCACCCAACACCTCTACCTTCCGCCTCCTTTCAACTGGGACATTTACACAATCCCCAAGCTCCTCGAAGCCCACCGCCTTAGCCAACTTGCATCATCTATCCACAACTCCACAGGTTTGATCGTCCTGCAACAACTCAACTCACTGCTCCAGGCCCCCCCGCCCACCTTCACCCCCTACCCCCTATCTCACCGCGAAAACCTCGAAATCCTCCCCTTCCCCGTCACATGCATCCTAACCACCACGCAGCCGCAGAGGGCCGCGCCTTGGCACACTTACGCTATTCCCCCCATCTCCTGACTCCATTTACGTAGACGCCGCGGACTATAGACACCGGCCTGCTTTTGCGGCTGCTATTATCACAGAAGACAGACAGATCCCAGCAGACGGCAGCCCCATCCGCACAGCCCACCCCACGAGGCCGAGGAAGCGGCAATAGCTTGGCCATAACACACAAACCACCCCCCACTCTAATATTCTCCGATTCTAAGACGGCCGTAACGAAATTTCGCGCGGGGACCATCTCCTTCCATGCTCGCCAAATTCTGCTATCCCGCCCCTCCTCCCAACAAAATCATAATCCTGCATGGACCCCCCGGCCACGTGGGCTTTGGCGGTGCGGAAACGGCCCACCTGGCCGCTCGAGGACTCATTTACGAGCACCAGACAGTGGACGTCTCACAGCACGGCGCACGAAACGCTCGCGAACCCCTGCTTACTTTTAGCGGACATTACCACACATTACCGCCTAGAGCGGCTAGAACTACGCCCCCCTCACAGTCTCTTCCTTCACCCTTGGACAGATTATGGCGACAATTACAGACCCATTCCCTCCCCACCAGACACGTCCTCCACACATCTATCCCACATTATATCCCGCCCCAAATGCCGGCATGTGGCGCTCGAGATACCACGCCACACGCCATTTGGGAATGCCCCTCTTTACCCCCGCTCCGTTTACCCAACCCTCCCACTACCTGGCTGGAGGTGACCGGGAGCTCCTCGCCCGAGCTACAGCTCCTGACCGCCACTAGGGCTCAGGATTACCTGGCGCGCCTCCCTCACCTGAGGGACACTCGCTAGGACTGAGCCTCGTCAGAAATAAAGTTATTCTCTCTCTCTCTCTCTCTCCCTTAACAGTGCTACCGAAACTTTCCTTAACAGAGCAAAACCCTTAAAATTCATCCAGCAGCCCACCAAAGACCTAGAACCTGGAAGTTCACTTCACCATTCGTGATCGCCGATGGCCTCCAATGTGAGCAGCAGCGATCGTGCAAAAGCTGAGAACGACATTTCCGCCCCATTCTTTATTCCTGGGTGCCCCTCGCGACATCCGCGAAGGTATTTCTTTCAAGAGCAGCACTACAGTGACTTTATATATAGCCCCACCAGCATCGAACACCTTTACCAAAAGCAAAAACACAACTCCTTAATTAACATGGTAAACAACACCGCCGCTGAAATGGGGAGTCTTCCTACGACACCAAGCGAGCGAAGGCGCCAAGAGCACGGCCCTTCCCCCTCCGCAACTTACTTTTTCCGGCCGTGGAGGTGCCGGTAGGCAAGCCGTAGCCAGAGCCCCACGTTGTGCGGCTGCTCCGACACAAGGGCCTCCAGGGCAGTCGTGCCCAGGTGCGCAGAGTCGAAGTACCGGACCTCCGGGTCCAAGTCTATGAGCTCGGGGTCGTCTGTATCAACCCGCTGCTGCTGGAGCAGTGACTGCCAGTCTGCGTCCAAAAGAGAAATTTTCAGGACTCCACATGCAGCGCAATTGTTTATACCGCCTCTATGCACTTTTTTCCTCGCGTTAAATTTGGGTCACCTGTACTAAATGTTTAACTGCACACTCTAATTTCATGCACAGCTACCACGAAACATAATTGACTTTAGGCCACGCACTAATTACAACTAGTCGTTCTTAGCTTTTCTTGCATCCATTCTCCAATACTGAAGTGGATTCACAGTGGCCGAGAAATCTGTCCGCCTAGCAACAAACTGTTCAAAAGCCAATGCATGGCTTGAAGGCCTTCTAAAAACTGTAAATCACCTCCTAGGGGAGCTGCTACAAAAACAATTAAGACCTAGAGGCGACCCCTCCGCATGGATAATCTGTGGCTACGGAGAAGGCCATTTGTTGCCACGCCTGACCTCTTGGAAAAGAACATGGCCGGCTCCTCCAGTCGGTTCTTCAAGAACTGCAAAGTGATAGTTCTGGGGACCCGTGTTTCCATACGCCTCGCCTGCACATGTTTTCGCGAGCTGGTAGCCACCATTTTGGGTAGCCGGCGTGTCCCGTAGGTCACGACCTCTTCATGACCCCGCGGGTCACGCCGAACCGGCTCGCCGCGAGCGTGCGTGGAAGGCGGGGGGGGGAAGGAGGATCGGTTCGTCGCCTTCTCCCTCGCCGCCCTTTCCCCGAGCTCCGGGGGAGACCTCCTCTCGCCCCCGAGCCGACCAGCGGGATGTCTGAATGTTCCACGGGGACTCTGCTGAAAGATTCTGCCCTGATCAGTCGCACAGGATGCCTCCCCTGCTCCCGTGGCCTTGATGACGGATATCGAGGTCTGAGTCCAGCGGCTTCAGCGAGCGACAGGAGCCACTGTCTCCCCACAAGCGATGGTCGTGTTGTCTGGTATATGTCCTGTATCTGCCAGGCAATAAAGCCTCACTTTGGATTGCCGGAGCCTGTGTACCGCATGCGAGTACCCAAACCCGTGAATGAGTCTTCGGGTTCCGAGGGGCTAGTGTACAGCGCATAGCGTTCTCTAGCAAAGCTAGCCGGGGTCCTCTGCTATCCCATACGTTAGCCCACACAGTCCAAAGCAATCACGCCCTTTTGCTAACCCTGAAGAGTCCCCCCCACCAAGGAACGGTGAATCCGGAAGTTTGACCTCAGTAACACCTCAAATACGTCAACATTCCAAGTCATACTGCAACCAGTGGAAGCAAAATATGAGCTAGAATTGTAATGTTCTTAAGGGTTTACATTGGGAACACACTCTTCTGACCACAAACTAGATCTGGGATTTCTGCTAAGCAGGCTATCTTTGTTTTGTTATAGCTGGCCCCGGTTTCCCAAAATGAAAATGTTCTTTAATTAAATAGGCAATTAAAAGAATAACTAACGAAAAGTCGTTAATTATGACTACTGTAATTACCGCTTCATGTTCTGGTGGCCACCGAAACATGTAAACCCTCGCACAAAGTGAGACGTTCTGCCCCACGAAACATCCGTGGTAATGTTAGCAGGCAGAAAACAGCAACTAATGCATTCTATGTTATCTTCGGTACATTTCAGTCTGAAGCAAGAATTGAAATGTTAATAAAAGTGTTAGCACTGGCTGTTTTCTCACAACGGATTTTTTTCACAGGTGAGTTTTAAAGAAGATGCTATCTCAGAATCTGCTAGCTAGATTTACACATTTCTTTCACTCTGTTCCCAAACAACACTGCTGCGGCAAGGAAACTTTTTTGTCTTTCCCTCATATAAACAGTGTCCTTCGACTGGCAAGCATAAAAAAAGTTTTGAACAAATTAAATGAAAGCTCGTTTTCCCCCTCTGGCCTTCCTATAGGAATTAACTAATTTCAGCTCCTACTACATTTTGGAACTTCTCCACAACTTCTTTGAAAAAAACATGCATGATCTTTGGTTAACAAAGAAACTGATGTGCCCAACACCTCTTTGAAACTACTCAGCCAACCTGATGTTAGCGCTCTGAGAACCCACCATGAACCTTTCATTCAGATATACAGTCAAGTCCGCTTATAACGATACCGTTTATTACAATATATGGATATAGCGATGAACAGCGATATAGCGATGAAGCGATGATATAGCGATGAACAGCTATGGCACCATCCGGAACTATATAGCACCGTCCGGAGGGTATAGCGATGAACAGCTATGGCACCGTCAACTTCTGTATTCTTTCAATGGTGAAATAAACCGCTTATTACAATGCTCCAGTGCCACGATACCGGATATAACGATTGAATCCGGTGATATTGTGCACCAAAAGTGCCACAGTGACGACTAATGACGCTGTTGCGCAGCCTACTCATGTAGTGACTTCGTAGGAGGCCCAATGCGTGACACAGTCCCTCAGGGACTTTGTTTCCGCGAAGGACATTTACCGTATTTTCCGGTGTATAAGTCGCGGTTTTTTTCTGAAATTTTCGGTGGTGCGTTTTATCCACCGGTGCTACTCATGTTTGGAATAAATCCGACCCACGGCGGCCGCGCGTGGCCAGGGCACGTTAAGAGACACAGCTCTATGGTCTAAATGAATCCGAAGCCCATCGCTACGGTGTTCCTCATAGCCCATATGTGCTTTCGGGACGTTTAACCAAGAATTTGCAGCTTTTCTCGTCCAAAACAATGATAATGGCCTGCGACAACACTGCGCGCCACTTTTCTGCATGCGCAGTGACTACAGTTCAGAATAAATTCACAGTAATATCAGACTGGGTTGCAAAAATAAAATGCAGCTTATAAATTATTACAGAGTTACTCTGAAGGAGGTGAACGTGCTGCTAATTTTTAAAATGACAGCTTGCTGATCAGTTTCGATTTTCGGGCCGCTTCCGGTCGCGTCACTTCCGTCCACCATGACACCTTTATTGCGCTGATTTACGACTGCACGCAAGAGACGCGCGACATTTGGAGAGGGGGCAAATGGGTCTCCACACTCGTGGGACTCCATTTCTGCAAAAACTGTTGTAGCCGGGTTCATAAAGGCCGGAATGATCCATTCCGTGAGTGGTGACGATGTTGACGAAGAAGACATCAGTGAGTCGGAGGACGACAGCAATGTTCCGGCGGAACTCCCACTTGAAGTTGCTGAATTGTTTGTTAACGAGTCGGAGGAAGAAGACTTCAATGGTTTTGCCTAAACGCCGTCTGTAAGTACATGCTATCTGTGTGTATCAATAAACCATTTTTGAGAAGTTAATTCTGTCTAGACTTTGGACGGTATATGCACGTGTCTAGCCCTCCTTACCGGGCGATGCAATGATAGGCGGTGGCCGCCGCAACCATGTACATTCGCCGCTCTTTCTAACGATCTGGTTCACTATGAGTTTACCAAATTAACAAGTGCGTCTTGTACACCGGTGCGACTTATATACGTTTTTTTCGAAAAACTGTCATTTTGAGGGGGGTGCGACTTATACAAAGGTGCGACTTATAGACCGGAAAATATGGTACCTCAGCTAGGTGAAGCACCTATATATGCTCTTGGAACAGATTTTCGCTAGCTTCACACGTGGCAAACAAAGGTGACCGACTGCGGCTTCTTTTCCGCAAATTAGTAGTAGTACCACGACCTTGCTGGCATGTGAATAAAATGTTTTGAGCTCTGTTCCATCTTTTTATTTCTCAACTCGCTTATAACAATTATCGGTTACAACGATGGGATTTCCTTGGCACTTGGATATTGTTACAAGTGGACTAGACTGTACACTCAATGTGCAAGAAGTCAGGTTTCAAGGGCAACCTCCCCCCTTGTGCAAGGCCCACCCACCTTTCTCGGTGGTCAGTGCGGCCGGCTTCTCCAGTGCCTCAAGCGCCTTCAGCGCGCGAGACGAGTTCTGTGACTGTTGCGGAAACCATCCGCGCCGTTGCACGGCTGTGTAGTATGGGGCAGCTGAAAAAAAAAAAGACCGATACATGCATCCTCTTTAAAATATGGCCGTGTATTGGCTTGCTTCGGTGCAAATGTCGTCGAAAGACAACAGCCCTCTGCCAACTCTGCAACGTAAATGCCTCTCCTGTCTCATCTGCCCACCTCTCACACGATGTTCCTTTTCTGTTTTGGTCCACCCATTAGAGGTTTGCGAAATTCAATTTTCCCTTCGCGCTGCTAGTGCACCATTCGTTTGGACTGTTGGGACTTGATTGACTGTAGGGTTTTAACGCGCCGACGCAACGCAGGCAATGAGGCGCGCCGCAGTGGACGGCTCCAGATTAATCTTGACCACCTGGAGATCTCTAATGTGCGCCGAAATCTCGCGCACACAGGCGTTTTTGCTTTTCCCCTCCATCAGAAAAGCGGCCGCCACAAGGACTATTGGGACTTGGCACTCAAGCCATGGATGGGCACAAGTTTCGGGTGCAAACCTTTTTCGTAGTTTGTGGTTAGAACATTCCTTTCGATGCATTTTCTTTTTAAAATTTGAAAATCTAGCACACACCTATTTTTTAATAAAATAATACTGCAGGTACAGGTTATGTATTGATGATGTGCCTAATGTGCGTGGGCATTTTTTTTTTTTTTTTTTTTTTGACATGTTGACGAATATGGAGAATGTTTTCCAGATTTAGTGGATTGAAAATGTTTTGCCTGCATAAAATTCTTGCTTCAGAATTTTATAACCTTCGGCCCGGCAGCTGAATCAAGGGCTAGACAGACAGACCAAAATTTTCAAGATTTCACAGTAGCCCAAGAAAGACTATCGTCTGTAAAAAAAAAAAAAAAAAAAAATGCCAGTAACAGTGATAGAAAAGGACTGTGTCTTTCCGAAGACCTTACAATTCTTGCCGCAAAACTAATGTGCACAAGGACGGGGGTAAAACTGTCACCATAGGAAACAGAATGGCACAGGTGCCGCACTTTCAAAACAGACAGCTGGCAAATTCCCATCATTACACAATTCTAATGAGCCTTTCACTGTATTGTGCACCTACGTTCAACGCACAAATATCCGGAATATTGCTTGATGCTGGTTCTACCAAGCACGCAAGAAAAAGTGAGCACGTGCCTACGTCACACACAACCAGTAGGCCACCAGCCACCCATACGTGCTGTAAAAAACACGTCTCATCGACCTAATTACACCCATAATCGGCAGCATGCACTACAAGTATCAGAAACCACGTGTTCCTGCGTTGCTAACAGTTGCATGGCTCGAACACACAATTGAGACATATGCTTTGCTAACAGAGCCGCCAGTTTGATATATACTCAAAGCATAATTTACTACGGATACGTTACTCCCAGAGAAAAACACCGTAGCTCAAGCGTCAAATTAAGAGAGTCGTCTCTTTCGAGAACATCAAACCAGAGACAAAGAGACGAGCGAACCTTTGTTGAGGCTTCGGTTGACGTCGGTGACAATCAATCGGCACAAGGCTTCGGTGTCCAATCCCTGGTGTTTCCGCTTCATGTTTGCCACGTAGATCTCTGCACAAACGTCAGAAGATGCAACCTGTACACACCTGCAGGTTGCATAAATCGCATTCAGGACTGCAACAGCACAATGGACTACTTCTCGCCTCATAGTCGCAACGCTAGAACAACCAGCTCAAAGATCAGCTATCGACAGAAGGGATTTGTGGCGTTTCCTAATTGACAAGGCTTTGATTCCAGTTGACAATACATGATGCTCGTTAACAAATAGTAATAAGCCACCTACCGGCCTTCTGTTTCCACTGCTGAGGCGAGTCCGAGGGAGAGATCTTCAAGAGCGTCGGCGAGTACAAGGCCAAGTCCATCAGGACTTCGTCTGGGGTGCACTTGTAGTCCTTCTCATGCTGCCTGCAAGACCAAATCGCCCACAGATCAGGCAACACTTCGGAAACATTTTTTAAGGAAAGAAAGCAAAGCCACTCAATCCTTAACTCTTTCAGGACCGCTCCATAGGCCATCGATCACATATGATCGATGGTTTCGCGAGCCTGCAGAATACAAATTTTCGCTCGATGGAACACCTAGCGACATCTAGGAGATAGTTTGAAAACTTGAGTTTTCTTTTTTGTGAAGTTTCTTTTTTTATCGCCAGACGGCCACGCATCAGATATTTTATTCTGACGGGCAGTGGTTTCAAATGTAAACAAACATGGCGTCATACTCGTGCGAGTGCGATAAGAAATCCGCCTCGCCTCGCCTCGCATATCTTCGCCTTCTACTGTGGATTTTAACGATGAGAGGGGCAGTGAAGAGTTGGAATGCGGCCTTAGAGATCGGATTTCAGCTAGAGTGAGGATTCGGGTGTCGATCAGCCTGGAACATCAAATCGCGCTCAAAGGTGGGTGTTGGTTTCGGTTTCAATTGGCTCTGGAGTAGGTATGTGCGCTCGAAATATGTTCTGGCTGGTTTATATTTGTTCGCTAGGGTGTTAACTGCCTATGGTAGTGATCTCCTGCCACCAGCGCAGAAACGGATCATGTTTTCGCCGAGATGACAGCCCGGCGTGTACCTGGGCGACGACATAGCCATGGCCCTAGTACCAAAGAGATCACGCACAAAACAAAAAACCAGTTACACCTAGCCGCATCAAACTTTCACGATGAAAAAACAAAGCATTGCGTTAGATTTTGTATATCCTGAAATAATTTTATTCTTTTTAATATTTTTATATTTACGCTTTTTTCAATCTTTTTCTGTAGTTTTTTTACGAAGTTCTTACTTTCAGATTTTTTCATGGTTCTATCGTCAGTGTTGAAGTATAACTTGGTATTGTATGTCAAAGAACATATAATTAGCTGCATTTTGGTATGTGCTAAGGCAGGATGGTGCCGTTGCTTTATGTAATAAAAAAATTTGTACCGAGACCTCCCTTTTTGATCACTTTTTCCGGCGGTCCCGAAAGAGTTAAAGGCCCTAACAGATTCTGCGCAACACTGTCGTAAAGAATACAACTCTTGTGCTTAGGGATGGGCGAATATTCGATATTGTCGAATATTCGATCGAATAGCTCTCTATTCGTTATTCGCTTCGATCTGAATGCAGGTATTCAATATTTTCGAATTATTCGATGCTCCCGAATAGGCAGCTAAAAGCCAAGCTTTTCGGTCAAGCTTTCCGAGAGTTACCCCAGGCTTGGCTCAAGACCCACCGACGCGGACATTTCTATTATCAGTGCCGGCACTGCCGAGTTGCTGCCTTGCCTAGAGGTTCGACGAAGCTCTCGGCCGCCAGCACACTTAAGTTAAAAAAAAGGCGGCACTGAAACGACACCGCTCCGAACATAGCGGCACCAAGCCAGCAGACTTGTACAGGCCGCCATTTTGAATAGGCATGCCGCCATTTTGAATAGGCTCGCACAGCGCGGAAGTACGCCGCACTAAGCGAGCCTATTCAAAATGGCGGCCAGCCACTTGCGCTTTGCTTGGCTACGGCCGAGGATACTAGTGGCTACAATACTTCTTTTTTTAGCGGAGCTTCTAGGCGGCGCTTAACTCTGCGAGTTTCTAGGCGGCGCTTAAAGGGACAGACAACCCATTTTTGTCGAGTATATATTCTCTATCCCAAATGAAAGGGCATCACTTAAAGCACCTTCACGAGAAACGGTTTTGCTGATAACGCCCTAGAACTTTTTAAATCGAATTTTTTTAATCTACGAGCCGTATGTGTCCCTCCCAAAACTAATGCTGGCAACCATGACATAGAGTAGCTCGGCAACATACTTTTGTCTGTATGCGAAATAAAAAACGATATTTAAAAACTTGTTCCCAGCTAAAAAAAGTTTGAATCACAGGCTTTCCTGTTTCTTTATGTGTGTTTTTAATGCAAGGGTCTATTTTGCACGAATGCGCCATCTGTTGTGATAGACGATAGGTAGAATCTGGCTTCACGTTGTGGAGGCAGGAAGTTCGATTCTCCCCGGGCGCGACGTTTTTTCTTTTTTTTTTTTAAGCTGCCGTTGGCGTATTTGGAAACTGAAATCAAATATTTTAGCAGAACAAATGCCTCCGCCTCAGGCAGAATCGTCAAAGCTCCTTCACTAGGTCTGTTTACTGAACGCTGCCGTTGATTCTGGGCATGGCGGCTCAGTTAGCCCACACTGATAGCAACCCAGCGGCGGCGGGGCGGCGTCTCAAAAAATTCAAATAATGCTAAAAATACATATACAATTTAAGGTTGTACAAATACATGTGTTAAAAGGTTTGCAATACGTAAATAAACATTTAGGCAGTTACAGTAGCTGCTAGGTTTGCAGGTCACGTGATAGGGACATATTGTAGTGCCAAGTTTCGACACTACGAACCGCCACCCCTTCCGTTTTCAGGAAGTTTGCTGCCAAATTAAAATTATTTCCGCCAGTTTGTTTAGAAATGCTTGTGGTTACCGGGCTATATAAAACGCTGGCTTTCATACGAGCTAGAGAACATATACGCGACAAAAATCGGTTGTCTGTCCCTTTAAACTTGTGAATGAGCAGCCGGCGGAAACTGCTGCACCTAGAGCATGTGGCGCAACAGGCTGTAAGGTTTTGCTGTGTGTAAGATTTGCTGTGTGTAAGGAAAGCTGTGTGTAAGATTTTGCAATAAATGTTCAACTGGTAATAGTTTTACACAATGCTGTGCCTACGTGAGTTCTAATTATTAGAAAAAAATGTGTACATTAGTCAGGTCACAAGTTGCTCATTTGTCTTTGTGATTTGCAATGTGCACTATTCGAGCTATTCGATTCGAAATTATTCGACCAAATCACTATTCGCTTCGAATTCGCTTCGAACCTCAAAATCCATATTCGCCCATCCCTACTTGTGCTACATTATTATAAAATGCAAATCGCCAAGAATAGAAATCAGCAAGCCACATGACCACCCGACCATATCCACCCAGTGCTGGAAATGACCTCATCGTGACCAAGCCTTCCAAGGTCAAGCACGATGGTGACATCTGTTTTCCACCCCCGTCGTCGTGCTTGATGCAGCACTTGTGGGAGCATGTCATGACCAGGCTTGACAAGAATGAGGAGACTGGTAAAGACCTCCTCCCAAAGGCTGGTTTCCCAGTGTAGAGCCAGAGTCCTTCAATGCCTTTCTGATCATGAAACTTCGCCGTCACGCTATGGGAGATCTTCGTACGCTGCCGCGCCGCGGCGCTGGTGTTGATCGGAGGGCAGCTGGGGGCATGGTCAGAGCGCGTTTGGCAGGGAACGGACCACGGAGTAAGATAATACAGACGCTCGCCGCGTTATCAGCAGTGCGCTTTCGCTTTACGTGTCGTGGGCCGCTCAAATGGACGTATCATTTTGCGAGTGGCGAAAAAATTTGGTCCAATTGGGCATGCTGCTACTGCGTTCGTGCCTGCCGGTCTGGCTACAGAGCAGCGGCGGCCGCCCGATGCCCTCCGATCGGCAGTGGCGCCCCTCGCGGTAGCCTTTGTCCCCGTACGAAACTTGGCCGGGAGTTTCATGACCAGAGACGCATTGAAGGACTCTGGTAGCGCTCATCGCAGCCAGGTCTGTCACGCTCGTAACGCAATCACCAAGCCACGTGACCCCACTGCCTCCACCCTGTGCCTGAACTAGCCCGTCCTGACCAAAATGGCAACCCTGGTGTGCCACCCGTTCCAACTTTCTTTCTCCCTTTTCCCTCCCTCTCTTCCTCCCTTTCAATCGCCACCCAATGCAGTGCTCGCCATAACAGACCCTGTCGTGACCGTATTGCAGACCACCAACCAACACGACCCCATCGTATCTGCCCAGTGCCAGAACGACGTTGACCCAACAACCGTGACATGACCCTTGCCAACCCCCCCACTCTATCTCCTTCAAGCAAGATTTCATTCCCTTGTAGGTACAAGCCCAGCACTTCCAGTACGCACGCAGCACCATCTACTAGTCTGCTTCAAACACTCCTACTGTTTTGAGCAACTTCTACAAGAGCACGCTACTTGGCCTCAGTAGCCTTGGAGGCAGAATTACAGGTTTAGGCCTGAAGAACTCCGATTCGAGCCCAAGGCGTGCCAAAAATTTTAACAGGACAGGCGATTTTTCTTTACTGTAAAATGTTCATTTGGCCCAGTTCTGCGCATTATTTCTGTAAGTAAGGGTGGTTTGGTACCTTCAAGATTGGTTAAGGTGCGGAGCGCAGCATACCAACACATTTGACTTTCTGCATTGCACCCGGAAGTGCCTGGCTTGTACCTATTGTGAAATGGAATATCGCCTCCCTCGACACCCACCTGGTGCAGCGGGCATCACAGCAAACCCCTTCGAAGTCCTGCAGCTCGCCCCCTCCCCCTCTCTTCTTTCCTTCCCCCTCTCCTTCACTCTCATTGTCCCCTTCTTCCTCTCTTGTTCCCACTCTTTTCCCTCTTCTCCATATCTCCTTCTCGCTCCGCTTTCAACCCCCATTCCAACCTGGTGCAGCAGGCATCATAGCAGACCTCGTCAAAGTCACGCAGCTCTCCCTCTCTTCATCCCACTCTGTCTTATTTCCTTCCCCCTCTCCTTCACTCTCTTTGTCTCCCTCTCCCTCTCTTGTCCCCACTCTTTCTTACACATCTCCTCTCTCTCTCCTCCATCTCTCTCCTCCCCTCCCCTTTCCAACCCTCGTCCCCTACCTGTTGCAGCGGGCGTCGTAGCATGACCCGCCCAGCTCGTAGCGGCAGAGGTGGATGCGGCTATGCATGCGGTGCGAGTAGGAGGTGCTGTCCAGCGACTGCCCCTCCTGCTTGAGGAAGTTGGGGTGCAGGCGGTAACCCCGCAGGTGGAGCAGGGGACTGACGTACGGCACAGACACATCCACACACCGCTGGGGGGGACCCCGCAGGGCCACGCCGTCGTCCCTACGATGCCGCAGGAGGCACAGCTCCAGCCTCTGAAAGATGCGGGGGGAAGGGAGAGGCAATTACACCAATACTCCTTTTTCCAGTATTTTCCAAAAGTTTATAGGCCATGTAAGAAATTTCTGACTCGCAGTGAATTCAATGCTAAATGTTCAAGTGTGGCTGATGGGGTTGGAGAAACAATTACTGGAGAATTCCTTTTTTCCCACTAGGATACAGTCTTTTGCCAAAAATTTATAGACCACGTAAGAAACTTCTGAGTCAGAGAATTCAATGCTTAATGTTCAAGCATTCAAGGTTCAAGGCCCACTCCCCTTTCCAAACACCCACAACATCGGTTTACAAATGCTCAATACATCGCTCTCGAAGGATTATAATCACAATAAAAAAAAATTTTGGTTGATGCCTCTGTCATAGCAATCGGTAAAGCACAAATGTGAAATGTGCTCCGAAATCTGCACTTGAGCATGATTTGCGGGTCGGCGGCTGTCTTGTGGGTGTGCTTGGCGGGCGACGTCCTCCTGGTGGGTCGCTTCGGCAAAGGTGTACAGGTGTCATTTCCGTGCCAGATATCATGTCAGTGAAATCTTGCGGTGTATCCCGGCATAAAACACTTTCGTGTTAATATATAAAACCCGAAAATGAACAAGCCTAAGAATAATGTACTCTTTAGTACTAAAGGTTGCTTCCCCGCAAGAAGACCCTATGTGCAGGGGTGCACCCTTTACAGGCTGCTTGTTTCGTTGTACTGGCGTCACTTCCGTGACGGATATGACGTCACTCAAATACTTGTATACCCTGGAATCAAACACTTTCGTGTTAAAAAAAACACCTAAGTGCCTCAAGCAAAGCCTCGCGAGTACATAGATATCTGAAGCTAACGTGGCCACAACATTCCCTAAACATCAGGAAAAAGCACTCGGATCAGGCGGGCAATTCCGTTGTCGACCAATGGGAGGAAATTGTCAAAAAAGCATGCTAACGGCAGAAATGTGGCCCGCTCACCGTCATTTCATCTTTCTGAGGCAGCACAAACTCCGACGACGGCAACAGTGCCACCTCGCTGCACCGAGCCCGCAGCTGCTTGGTGCAGTGGTCCAGGAACATCGCTTCCATGGCCGCCCGATGGTGACTACCCAGAGTGGGCTCCTCCGACGCTTCAGTTGGAGGCGGCTGCTCCGACGGAGGTTCTTCTGTCGCCTGCACCTGAGAGAAAACATTCCTGCATGCTTCAGGCAAAGATTTACCGTCACTTCTTGAAGAAAGTTGCGGGAAGTACAAAAGCTAAAAGTGCGTCCAATCAATCGTCAAACCATCAAAGACCCAAATCGCAAACAAAGAACAGACCCGCGCACCAAGTAAACGCATCCACAAATGATCTAAATGTACACCGATACGTGGTTTATGAGATAAAAGGTATAGTACTACTTCTTCATGATTGATGCGTGTACCGTCTCATCTACAACCGTTCCTTTTTCGCGTTTTTCCAGTCACCGATTTGGCACAATGGAAGCCCGGTTTGATGCATGCGCTGTGTGTCCAGTGATCTAATCGGAGCTCTTCAGTCGACCAGCCGATATGCGAAGAAATGAATTACCGTATTTACTCGCGTAATGATCCCACTTTTTTTTTTTTTTTCATAAATATGATGCAAAGTTGGGAGTGCGATCATCACGCGAAGTAAATTTTCTGGGGAAAAGAGTTTCAGCACAGAAAATGCAAGTTTCAGGTCAGAATGTTTATTATAAGTGTCATGAACCTAATAAATATAACAAATAAAACCGTAATAAAATCTCCACTGACCACCGATGACCACCGAGTGATGCAAAATGCAGTGTTTTCATTACGGAACGCGCCAGAACGAGTTTGCTGCGAGGTGAGAACAGGAAGACCAATAGGTGGCTGCTGCTGTCACCGTGTGGGGCATCAAGACACGGCCACCGACACAGCAAGCCGAGCGCGTTTTTTTTATATGTTTTGTGAGTACCTTATGTGCGTTTAGTGAGAGTTTCTTCCGCACCAATAATGAACTCACGCTTGCCGATATCGCTAATATCATCAAGTCCGCGGCAATAACATAGCCATGTCCGCTTTGAAAGAGGAGGAAACTAACGCAAGCACGACCATCGTCGTCTAGATTTGGCACACATACGACGTATGGCTGCGGCAAGTTCAGGGTGCGATCATGGCACGGGAATTAAAAAAAAGTCATATTTTGACGACGAACTTCAGGGGTGCGATCATTATGCGAGTAAATATGCTAGCTTTTTGACAGGACACTTCGCTACAACTAAAAGCCTTCGCTTCAAAAAAAAAAAAAAAAAGAAACGGCACCTAATTATGTACGATGCTACCTCGAAGCTTTCAAACTGTTGCACATGTGAAGAAAACGGGCACCCAGTCACAGCTGCAGCACCGGCGTGGCATGCAGCGGGTAAAATGGATAAGTCGGAAAGATGCCAGCAAGCTGAGCCAAATTCAAGACGTGATCATTGAGGATTTTCTCGCGCTTGTGGCACCAAAATTTAATCAGAAATGATTCTTTGGAAATATGTCGAGAACCGCCTGCCTCCCCATCAAAATCATGAAGATCACGGAAGCGTAGCCTACGCCTGTGACTACGGATGTGGTTTCAACTGGCTTACGGCCATTACAGACTATTGCTCCCATCACAATTTGGTCTCTATATATTTTAAATAAAAACCACTCCAGCGATAATGAATCTAGGTTTAACAAGCCATCAATTACAGCAGACAAAATTTCATGCAGGACGTGACCGTTGAAGCCCTCAAAATAACGAGAATGTCTGTTTTTAGGAAACCTTGTTTTTGTGTAAATATTTCATAAACTGCTTTTCGTGTAATTATCAGCGCTTAGTTCACAGGAAAACATAAAAAGAAAAGATTTTTCATGCCTGGGTAACTTCAAAATAATGAGACATGAAAATCAAGCCAAACTTCACACTGTCACCAATACTTCCCCATACAGCTGGTGGCAAACATTGTGGGTGTGGCTTTGAACGTAAACTCTTCTTTTCTCACTTGAGTGCTTTCAAAATGACACCAGCTGCATGGTTTGTGACGTGGCAGCCATTTTCTTGTGATGCAGTGGCATGCTGCAATTGGTCAAGGCACACCCTTTGTGTGTGAACTGCTGGTTACCGTGAGTGATTACTGCTGGGTACTGGTTACTGTGAACTGCTGTGTGCGAACTGGTGGTTACTGCTTGTTTGTGTGTGTGCGCTGGTTACTAGATGCTGGTGTGAAAATGCAAACGTGGAGTGCCTGCCTACAAGTTTCTCTCTGATTGCAATGATAGGCACGGTCTATAAACTTTTAGCAAAGACTGTATCCTACTCAAAAAAGGTACCTTTGCGTAACTGTTTCTTCCTCCTCACCGTCATAAAGTAGTTCGGCTGCACTTGAACATTAGGCATTGAATTCTCTGCGACTCAGAAATTTCTTACATGGTCTGTAAACTTTTGGCAAAGACTGTATCCTACTGGAATATGGAAATGGACCCCTCGCATAATTGTTCAAACCAGAAAAGCGATACCACCACCGTCCGCCTGAAACAGCCTGAAACAGACTTACATCATTGCCGACCGTGATGGTGACTGTCACGGTCGGTGCCGAAGTCACCGTGCCGCTGCCCACATCCACCGCTTTGGCCGCCACTGCCGCGACGTCCTTGCCTCCGGTCGACACCACGACCTTTCGCGACACCGCCTTCGTCGCGGTTGACACCGACCCAGCGGAAGGCGACGCGGGCGCCGTCGTGACAGTCTCCGGAGCGGTCGTGGCGGAAGACTGGAGCGGTGGGGGAGTTGGAGCCGACGGAACGGAGAGTGAGCCCTGCTTGAGTTCCTGCAGGCGAAGGCGCATCTCTGCTTCGAGCTTCTGCAGCCGGATCTTCTCCGCGAGAAAGGCCGCGTCGGTCCGCCTCGTCTGCGCAGTCGCTGCTCCGTCCGTGGAGTCCGGTCCCGTGATACGCGGTCGTTTCTGCACCTGAAAAATTCAGAATTCAGAACGTTGGCGTCTAATGCGCCAAAGATACACCTATACTATGAGGCGCCAGAATTCATTTTAGTCTGGGGCAGCTCAGTGCAACACTTATTTGTTGCAGCCGTAAGGTGATTCTGATTATCCACCGAGTTCAGAAATAGAAAGAAAAAGCAAATGCAAAGTTGGACAGTAATTACGGAATAAGTCAGGCTAAACCTCCAAATGTGCTCACACCGTTCTTCCCCTCATGTAATGCAAACTTGGATCATAAATGATGCTAAAGTGTTTTTTATTTATTCTGCTACAGCCAAAAAAAAAAAAAAAACACCTCGCACTTCGCAACTACAAAGCTTTTGTCGTAGCACTGAGGGTTTCTGGTTTGATGTCCCCGCAGCGACACGAATTACAATTTTCACTCACTCATACCCCAACAGCTTGATAAATGGCAGAGCAGCACTTATGCAGTGACGACGCGGCTCATACCACAGATTGCAGTTTTTCTCAAACACCCTCAAATAAAGGAACACACGCACCTGTTGCAGAGAAGAGATTGATATCTTTCGTTTCGGCGCCCCCGGCGAGGAGCCACTGGCCAAAGCATCGGCAGTCTCCGGAAGCTGGTACTTGGCACCGTACAGAATCTTCCCGTGAATCCGGCACTGGTTCTCCAACTCCGCAATGTGGCCCTTCCGCTTGTCCACAGCTGTCTGCAGAGTCTGAAGCTGAAGGACAAAGACAGCCAGTCAGCCGATAGACCTGGCAACCATCCAACATTTTTCAGCTGCACGGCAGATGAATACTGCTGCGGTCAGGGCCTCACTCCCACTTAGCATCCGTCCTTCTTTGCACGGTACCGTGTTGCCAGACGAGATAACTTCCCAGATTACACCTTCACTACAGGCCAACTGCACACAAATTTCACCTCAACCAAATTTACTACAGTATGCACCACCAAACAACTGAGACACGAGTGTTAGCCCTGCGAAATGCGTGGTTAATAATTAGAAGCGTTCAAAATAGGTCCGTCGCAGGCGCCGGTGCACCTGCCGATGGATCATGCAAACAGCCATGAAGCGGAAGTGACACCGCGGCCGGCCCTGCGCTTTTTCCTACAGCCAGTCAGCAAAACCGGTCGCACTCTACTGGGTGTGCTTCTCCGACTAGGGCTGAGGCGAGGGTGAAGCACGCAAGATAGAAGCAGAGATAGAGATTGAGAGAAAGAAAAAGCTACAAAGAGGTAGCAATACAAAGAGAGAAAGTTCAAGATGGAGAGAGAGAGAGAGATAGAAAAAGCGATAGAAGAAGACAGAGAGAGACAGAGATAGAAAGAGATTAAAGAGATAGAGGGAGACAGAGAGACATAAAGAGAGATGGAAAGAGAGAGAGAGAGAATTTTATAGATATAGAGTAATACCAAGAGAGATTGAGAGGAAGAGATAGAGGGAAGGTAAGAAAAATTGAGAGAAAGATAGATTGAGAATTATATATAGAGAGAGAGAGAGGAAGCATTGCACGCAGGTTTGCCCCGGCCGGCTGGCCGTGTGCGGCTGCTCACTCGCCGGCTAAGCCGGCTGGAACGTCACTTCAGCTCGGCCGTAATGGCTGCACTCTTCTCCATTTCGGTTTCAAAATCTCCAATTTTTGATGGTCGTTTGCGCCGCGGATACGCATATTTCAGCAGTCGTATTTTGTATCTTGTATCTTTAGGCAGGCAACACAAAAATGACGTTTGAAGAGGTTGAAATTTTGAGTTCAGTTGGCCTTTAAACCCAACAAAGCCACCGAGAGACATCGTACAGGCTCATGAAAGCAGGTGAACTGAAATAACAGGTTAAAAAACCTTAACCTGGGCAAATAAACCAATTTCCGCTGCCTGCATTCCTGAAGTCCGTTCGCACAACTGTTCAGTGGTGCATCTTCAGATCTTCAAAGCAGCCCCATCATATCTTCCCAAGAAAACGAAGCCAATTTTCTCCCTACCCCAATCCCTTCACAAACTGTACTACAATCTCCTCCGCACTGCATGCGAGGTCGCTCGTCTCATCAAGCATGGCATACCTGGACGTTGGCCTTGCGTATGCCCGTGGCGTGTCCAGCCACCAGGCGTTCCAGTGTTGCCAGCTGCTCGCGGAGTCGTTGGATGCGGACCTGGGTGCCGCGGACCGCGGACTTCTTGGTCAGCACCTCGGCCCTCAGGGTGTTCATGCGCTTCCCTTCCAGCGACAGAGCCTTCCTGCTCGCGGTCAAAGAAGCAAAAACACCCGTGGTCAGGGACTGTTAACACTAGTAGCTTGTAGAGTAAAGTCTCGATGATACGAATCTCGCGGGACCGCGAAAAATATTCGTATCATTCGAAATCTGTATGAACCAACACAGACCAAAAAATTGAGCACTAAAAGAACTTTGTTTATTTCTTTTCTTACTTTCGCAAGAAGAAATCCATGACGTTTTTCTGCTTTTTTAAACCTCCATATCGCCGAGTGGTCCTTTCTGGACTTTCATCTCCTCACTCGCGGTGCCCAAGTTCACTACAGGAGCATTTTTCTATGCAATTCGTGCACATGAGCGTTGCGCACACGCGATATTTTCACACAGACGTTGGCGACTCCGTGCCTGTGGCCGCCTGACGTGCGACGCGCCAAGGCAGTGGGAGGAGCCTGATGACTTGCGCCAATGGGGAAGCGTATGGCTCATGGCGGCAGTTTCGAAGCGCTCGAGACAGCCGGCTAGCTCTGCCGGAGATGCTTAGGCTTACCACCCCGGCAGATATTTCAGGGGTGCTTTCACTAGCGGTGCGGATAATGTTTTACAGCCCCATTTTCGCCCACATAATTTATTAGCTCATTTAGTGCTCAAGACACTTCGTGTGTGCTTTGAGCGGCATTTTAAAGAGCGGTGCCTTCGCCTATCATTATCATCGTTCTGTGAAACCAATTGTGTAAAGTTGGCTTTCCCGCAGTGCATTCCTGCTTTTGGACACTGTTAGCGAAACATTGAAAGCTTCGCTTCAAAAAAAAAAAAAAAAAAAAAAAAAATCTCCTACAGCTGTCTTTAGACACGAGGCCTTCGCTAGCCTGGGAGAGTTACTGTTACCTCACCGGCATCAACCGATAATGATCCCTGGACGCGAGTGGGAAATAAAATGCAAACGGCACCAAATATGATGAATTTGAGCGTGCTTGTGATACGAGGCCAGAAAGACGGGTCTTCGAAGCCGGGATTAGTGGCAACTGCAAACAAACACTCCCCATTAAAACCTGTCCCCCCACAATCCGCAGCAAAGAAAAAACGAATTCATCGTTCCTCAAACCATTTTCCACGTCAGTGAAAAAGCAAGGGGCACAGCACTGGTCCCTCTCAAAGCCAGAATCGTTCGTGATCGTCATTTATGCAAACAGAAGAAGAATTCACTTGTCCTCGATCCACTTCGACCTGATTCCACTCATCAGTACAGGCACCAAACATCTGCTTTGAATGTCATTACTCTGATGCCAGCTTATCTGGAAACAAACAATAGCGGCAAGTGCCTACTCTGAAAAGTAGCGTAGTGCAAGTACCAAATGGCTGCCTCAAGTTCAATCCCTTCAAAGTGTTGTCTACTAACATTCAAAACTGTCACTGCGAGTACAGTTAGGTACTCTCAAGGGTAAGCCAACACCAAAATGACTGTTGTGAGTGTTGTTGCTCTGACGGAAGCTTATACCAGACACAGGGCAAGTCGAATGTAATTCAAAGCGAACGACATAATCTGTAAATGACATGGTTTGGCCGTGTGGGCCTACACGGCAGAAGAGATGTAAACTGATAATGATAAGAGTGATGGTACGTGAATGTCAAATTACTAGAGAACAATGTAAAAGCGTCCTTACAGTTCTATGCTTTTAATTTTTGCAAAACAGAATATGTAAACTTTTTAAAGTGTTTCAATGTTCTCGGTGACGTAAAGGAACATACAAGCCAAGACAAGTAAGCAACAAATCCGTATGCGGGTAGCTGCAAAGGTCGCAGAGCTTTGTGGAGGCTGTGCTTGCCTTCTTTTCTACATAAAAACATTTGAAAGGTAAAATATTGATTTACCAACTCTTTTTCGACACAGTGGTATCAGGTTTATTATTAAGCTTACTGGTTTAGGGGCGGGCCGCTGCTGCAGAGGCTACTCATTTGGTTCGGAAGCTAATGTGAATACGTTCCCTAAACTCATTCGATCGCCGATTCAAATGCCATTCACGCTTACTATCTGAATATCATCCAATGTTCTTGTGTAGGGCCAAACTGAAGACATTACGGGGCCAAAGAGACAAAATACAAGTTTGGTTCACTAAATGACTGCTTTGTCGCGATAACAATGGTACCAATTTTATCGTACAGTACTCGTGTATGGTCTCACGTCAGCCGTATGGTGTCGCGTCCGCTGTACTCATGTACTTGTATGGTCGTCTGCCTGCACCAACAGAGTATGGTCTCACGTTGGCCATACTCACGCCATGCGTTCTCATACAGTCGACTGCCCAGGCAAGAGTGTAGTCTCAAACTGACGGTACTTGTGTTTCGCGTACTTGTGCAGTCGACTGCCTGCACCAACTGCATATGGTCCTGCATCGGCCGTACTCACGTACTCGTACAGGCAACTGCTTGTGCCAACAAATATTGTCTTGTGTTGACTGTACTTCCGTACTCGTGCAGTTGACTGTGCCCTTGCCAGCAGCGTATGATCTCGTGTCAGCCGTACTCACGCACTCGTACAGTCATCCGCCCTCGCCTTCGCCATACTCTCGTCTCGCGTTCTTGTACAGTCAACCGCCCACACCAACAGCGTACGGTCTCACATCAGCCGTACTCACGTACTGTGTACTCGTACAATCTACTGCCCACACCAACAGATATTGTCTTGCGTCAACCATACTCATGTACTTGTACGATCGCCCGCCCACACCAACAGCATATGGCCTCACGTCGGCCTTACTCACGTCTCACATTATCGTACTGTCGACTGACCGTGTCAACACTGTATTATCTCGCATTGGCCGTACTCCCATCAGCCGTACTCGTGTCTCGCGAACTCCTACACTTGACCGCGCACATGAACACCATTTCGTCTCACGTCAGCTGTACTCGCGTCTCACGTACTCGTACAGTCGACCGCCCACGCCAACTTTCATTAGATTTTTCTGTGTGATAGCGGTATCGCTTAGTGACAACTCGAAAGGCGTACCGTTCCGTGTGCAGAGTGTTCTCGAGCGCCTCCAGTGACCGCTTTGCTGACGCCTGCTGCTTTAGCCGGCGAGCGCGGAGGATTTGTTGCTGTTGCGCCTCGCTGGTCGCCCCAACGATCGAGCGCAGCTCTCGGCGAGCGATCTCGGCCTTGAGGCGCCGGTACTCCAGCTGCTGGGCTTGGGAGAGCTTCATCACCGAGACCGGTGTGGAACCCAGCGGGGCTGGAGCAGCCACAGCCGTCGGTGCTGCCGGAACCTGGAAACAGACATGCGTGCCAGAACAGAAAATTGTGAACCAAAACAGACACATGCTGCCGTTCTTTTCAAAGACAATGGTCTTTCTCAGCTACCTAAATGCGGAAATTTCGGTCCGCCTGTCCCTCAATCCAGCCACTTGGCAAAAGTAAAAAAGTGCTTAAACATGAAGAATACAGTAAACCCTTATTTGACAAAGCCCTTGGCAGGAAACGGACATTGCTACAAACGGTACTTTGTCAAAAGTAGGGGTGATTTGCTCTCCAAGCACTCAGTTGGGAATGTGAAATACGCCGAATAAATGGGGACATTGAACAAGCGTTTTGGTCATTATAATGAGTGTCATTAAAAAATGACTAAAACTGCTGCATGCATTATTCAACACAAAGTACGCCTCAGGCACATTTGAGGTAAAATGCGAGTACATAACTGAAAGTACCAGTTTTAAAAATTACGAAACAACGTCGTACAGTAAAACCTCGTTTAAAGAGACACTCAAGGGACCCAAGAAACTTGTCTCTTGTAGCCAAGGTCTCTTGTACGCAACGTTGCTAACACGGCAAACATAGAAAACCAACCATACCGTCTTCATTCAAATGTCTCTTATAACCAAGTGTCCCTTGTAACGAGGCTTTACTGTATTGTCTTTTACAATAGCACATGAAAAAGAACGTTAAAAATAATGCGGAAGAGAAACAAGGTTGCAGTAAACATGAAAAAATGCTCCCCCAACAGACGGCACAAAAGTAATGCAAATGCGGAACATTTGAATTGAATCACACAAAGCGCCATTGCATTCACTGTGACAGGAGTAAAGAGGGAAAGTAAGAGCAAGAAGGGTGGAAGGAGGAGAGGGAGTTACGCGACATTTACCACAAAGCAAGCAGATATGCAGCGACTTTTTTTATTCCCGCCAATTTTAGTCAACTGCGGACATTTGTGCTATCAGCATTGCAGCATCCCTTATGTCTGCCCCCCCTCCCCCCTGAGCGGAAACTGTACCTGAGATTTCTGCCGTGCCTCCTTGAGCAGCCTGTCAAGCCCAAGGGAGAAGCTGTTCTCCATGGCTGGCTCAGGCTCTTCCTCGTCCTCTTCTTCATCCTCCTCCTCCGAAGTCGTGTCGTCCTCACCGAGGTTGATAACCAGCGGCTCGGTCAGCTGCATTGACCACACGCTCGTAAGCTACACCACCCTTGAAATATCATTAAAACACAGTTTCTCTTGTTACTAGCCATAGAGTTTCCTAATACCGTATTTTCGCGCGTATAACCCGCACCGAAAATGCGGAAATTTCAGTGGCAAAGTAGGGGTGCGGATAATATGCGGGGTTTTTCCTTTAGTGCAGCTTCACGGCCATGAAGCTCCACTTCACGGCCATGAAGCTCCTACGCAGTAACATTGACTAAGCTTTCCGTGGCAGCGATTGCACAAAACATACAAGGTCAAGGAAGAAAAAACAACACTGATAGAACCGAAGATGACCTTTTGTACAACAGTGAGGACTGCAGCTCAAGTGTGATAGCTTTAGCGAGAGCAATGACACTGAGTGAATTGTGACTTTCGCCTAGCAGTTGGTGTATTCTACTTTGCTAAATATATACGCTTTTTCTGTCTACGTAGTATGCGATGGGTTGCTTGAACAGTAGCTTTGATGCAGCCTTTCCTGTATCAAATCAATACGCGGGGATTCTATCCAGGGGCAGGTAATATGCCCGAAAATACGGTATATACCAGAGGGAAACGTGGCGCCAGTGTCTAGGAGAGCCTGCCTAGACACTGCCATCATGTACAGTGGAGAAGCATTCTACCGTTACTTGGCATGGCCCATGAACTAGCTCAGAAGTTGCTTGTTGCTGCAAAAAATGTATTTAAATGGAGCTCCAAAATGGAGCTCTAAAAGTGAGCTACAAATAGAGCCCCATTTGGAGTTCGCTTAAATGGAGCTCCAAAAGCAAGCTACAACGACAAGGCGAGCCCCTAAAGTGCTCTGCACTTAAAACCAATCCAGCCCTCCTAAAGCCTATTTCGAAAACACTCAATTGCTTTCACGATCTCGCAGTGGAACTATTCATGTCACCCACAATAACCCTCTTTGTCAAAACGGTTGTTAGCTATTTTGGTAACAACAAACAGCACCTTTCGGGTATCAATGAACGGAGCTTCCGCCCCCTTTGGCACGTGATGTCTTGTCTTGGGCGTGGTGAAGGCGCCTGGCTGGGCCGCTTTGGGTAACCTGGCACCCGTCGCTTCGAGCAGTTGCTGTACCAAAAACAAAAACAAATAAAATGCATAATTAAAGGTACCTGATCTCCGGCTAATTTTAAACTTCCTTTCGGAAATGAGCCAATTCGTGCAGTTTTTCTACTCGAAGGAATTATGCACAACACAGACATGCTCATGCTCCGAAATCGTACGCCAATAAAAGAAAGGGATAGAAAGACAAGGAATGGACACAAGAAAATGTGCTCCGAAATTTCTGTGAGAAAAAAAAAGTGCTCAGAGTAAGGCTGGTCCGGCAGCAAACGACGCTTTATTTGCCAAAAGAATCAAGCAATTAAAGAAAACTTTCAATTCTCGCACTGTATCACATGTTCATTGCATCAGCAATGATGTATTAGAGGCAAGTACTTCAAAAGGACAATCAGTACGTCGACACTTTGTAGCATCCAATTTAAGAGCTATTTTTTTTATTTACCAACCAATTTTAGCAAAACTACATGGCATTATAGTTTTTTGTGCTGGTTTCAAATCTGCCATTAGATTTTTCGTAAGTTGATAATATTTTTAGTTAATTAATGATTAATTGCCATTATTTTGGGTCACAGTTGCAAAATAACCACTCCATACAGAATGGCAATTAACACGTGGCTAGGCAGACAAATGACTAAAGAATACAACGTAGGAAGAACTTTTTTGATTCAGCTATTTTTGGTCGTTTTACAACACAATCAACTTCGCTTCTCCTGCGCTCTGCCAGAAATGGCTCGCAGGTGGTGCCAATTGAACACAATAATAATTTTCCAAAGCCTCTATTTCAAAAATTTGTTTCCAACATTGTATTCTCTACACATTTCGGTATCAGAAGCAAAAAGAGCTACAGTTGTACCTGCTCTGGGTGCCAAGATATCCGAGGACGCAATGCTAGCTTTGCATTGCAAGAAAAGTGCCGTTTCACCATCGAATTCTGCGCTAACTGAGCTGTACAGTGCACTTTAAAATGCTATTATAATATAATAACAACAAAATATCGTGCCTTTTGATGAGGAAATTTACAGACTGATAGAAAAATTGCCGTGGAGGCCAAAAATGCCATTTTTCAGAAAATGCTTTTTTTGATCGTTTTTCGGCCCCAAAGACCCAACTGCCCCCTTAAAAAAAATCCCGGGCCATCTCCCCCAACGTGAAAAACTAGGGAGGGGCGACACATGTTGCATGTGGTGTACAAGTGTATTCTAGGAGCCTTGGCGTTTTTGCCAACAGAGATGAAACTGCAAAGAGGTGGAGGTATACAGCTTTTCGGTAAAGGTCTCTTGTCTTTGAAGCACGAAGCGCTCTAGCGCGATGCGTAAACGAGTTTCCCGGTGTTTTAGTACCGTGACTACATGAAACGATGATTACGAAGACAACAGGAGAAGACGCCAACAGCCCGAGCCGCTACGGGGCTTCGCCCCTAATACTAACTTCTACTACACCCATCATCACGCCTTCTCCTACTGTGGAAAATGCAGCTTCTAAACAAGAGCTTATGCTTGTATTCGATGATTTTAAAAGTGAACAATCGCAGCCAATAAAGCACGAGCTGTGTAGAGTTTCAAAATATGAAGGTGGATGGGAAAATGGCGAGCCCACAATGACAAACACCAAGGCATTGGTACCGCGTGCGACGTACGAGTCGGCAGCAAGTGGCAATGTAACCAGCGCCATTGTATAGCCTAGTGCAGCCTTCTGAAAAATGTTACGCCCTGTCCGACGAATTCGCCAGCAAAATGACGATTTAACACATCCGATGGGGCCGTGGAAAGGTGCAAATGCATCCCCGAAACACGCCCGTTGGTTACCACTGACCTTGCTACATACCCAGCGATGTCCTCAGCCACCACTCCCGCGCTACGTTTATCGTATTTGTACGATTCTAACGCGCACTTACTTTCGCTAAAAGTAGCCTTCATAATTTGTGTGCTCGTTAGAATCGGCCTCAAAAGCGAAATCGACTGCCAAGCGGCTAGCAGTATCGCCACAGACACCAAACCTTCCTGAAATCCAATCCAATCCGATCCAAAAGCTTCCGCCAACATCACGCGAGTAAATTATGGCCTGCCTTAGTGAGGTGTTGCACAGGCTGCTTTTACTGCTGCTAACAGCATTTCATTTCAGCTGTGGTTTGGAAAAGGTGCCACTATAAAGCACAATTCAAGCCCGAGGTTAATTTACATGCACTGGGGGTCCCAGATACGTGTGTGCAATTGGTGTAAAAAAGGGAGAGTGAAATTCTCATGCAAGGCTTCAAGGAAAGTATTCACCGGTCCAAGCGCACACGTTCTTGAGAACTTGAAGACACCCAGGCGGAATTCGTATAGCAGCAACAAATGAACCAACCACCCGTGACATCCGAAATTCGAAAGTCCAGACGCCTGAAGTAGCAAACGCTTCCAACGTTGCTTTTAGGCCCGCAGGAGCTGGATAAGCAAGTTTATGAAGTGCAGTAGAACGGAAATTTGAGCTAGTTGGATCTGATTCATGTTTGAAGAGCGGAAAGACAAAACACAAGACGATGACAACACGAGCTCGTGTTTTCATCGTCTTGTGTTTTGTGTTGTCATCGTCTTGTGTTTCGTCTGTCCGCGCTTCAAACATGAATTATGAAGTGCGAAGGATTTTCACCACCACAGTTGCGTGCATTAATTAAAATGCCTTCTGCCAGGTACGTGGTGTCACGCCTTTCGCATTTGCGTGGTAAAACCGGCATCAAATTATTTTTTCGAATTTTTACGAGCAAACTTACGTTGCAATCGGGGGTGCGTCAGAAGTTCTCAAATACGGTACATCGGGTCAGACCTGTATGTCCCTCATTTTGTTTCGGTTCAGAGTAATCGTTCGTGAATACTTTACAAACAAGGTCACGCAAGTAGCAGTTGCCGCGTAGGCAAGTTGGCCGGTGTCGCGTCGGCCATGCCGAACCCGTGAACGCTAATCTCCGGACAGAAAATACGACGAATTTCGACGTTAAACCAGTTGCTGCAAGGCGCGGGCTGTTGTTAATGCGTGGGCGTACCAAGCGGGGTCTTGGATGAACCAGGACGGTGTGCGGCACGCTTCGTTGACCCCAAGGACCCGTCGCGTGACCGAAAATCGGCTGCACGACAGCCGAGTGTCGCAGAACCGGCCGGCAGTAGTTCCATACGTGGTGAGGCTGCGGACACGTTAAGTGTTCGTTCCAAACTCCTACAATCTACGCCACTATTCTCACCGCTATAAAAAGAACACGCACTGAACTTCCCAAGCAATTATAGCCGGTTTCGCAAGCTTATAGCCCCTGTCTCATCAGCGTTTCATTTTGTAAGCCTCAGCCAATCGTAACAAGTGTTCCGCAATGCGTCGTAGTTCTAGTACGGGAAAGTAGCTAGTCAATAGAAAGTTTTAGCAGTCCGTCCGTTCCGTCGTGTACATTGTTACCGGGTTGACCGGGACCCGTCTGCGCCTGCGCGCACGGAAGGGCGAGGAGGCGCAGAATGGTGAAGGCAGGCCCGCAGAACTAATTTCCCTACCACGACGAATGCCCAAGTGCCCAGGCGGGTCCCGGTCAACCCAGTAACAACGTACACGACAGAACGGACGGACTGCTAAAACTCTCTAATGGACTGCCTTCTTTGCATTCCTTATTGCAGTGTAGACCACTTATATTGCATGTCGCGGGAGCGGTCGCTGCAAGCGATATCGCACTATAAACAACCCATGTGCGAACCAATCACATCGCTATCTACTAGGGGTGTGCAAATATTCGATTCGAATTTTTTGGTATTCGATTCGATTCGAACGACACTTTTATTGTTCAAAATATTCGAACCACCCAAAACTAAAAAAAAAAAAAAAAATTCAGAGCGTGTCTGTATTGGTGTTTATTTACAGTGGACTCTCGATGATGCGATTCTAGGGGTGCGAATTTCGGGATGATACAAATTTCCGAAAAGTCCCTGCGAAATTGCATCGTTTGCAATGGGAAAAATTTCGGCTGTTACGAACGGACCTGCGCGGCCCGGCGGAAGATACGAACGAGCCGGTGAGGCACCCGATTGCCGAACGAGCAAGTGACGGCTCTCGCTCCCCTGTTTGTCACTCTTTCTTCAGGAACGGCCGGGCTGTTTTCTGCTCGCGAAAACTCTCTGCGCACGCCCAACGCGCTGACACCGCTGCGAAACCACCCCCACGCTGCGCGCGGCGCGGCCGGCGGCGTCAACATGGCGTCGGCTCCAGCCGCGAAGTGGCGCGGGCGCTCGAGCGACCGCTTCTAACCGCTCTTTAAAATGCGGCTCAAGGGAGACACGAAGTTGCTTGTGCGGTAAAGGAGCTGATAATGCATGCGAAAACGGTACTATAAAACATCATCCGCGCCGCTAGTGAAACCGCCCATAAAATATTTGCCGGGGTGCTAAGCCTAACCATCTCCGGCGGAGCCAAGCCGGCTGTCTCGATCTTTTCCCACCGGGCACAAAATAAAGTTGTTCTCTCTCTCTCTCTCTCTCTCGATCTCATCGCAAGTAGTCAGGCTCCTCCATTCTGCCGCGCGTGTCGTGCGTCATTTTCTGACTGAGGTAGGCGCTACCGCGGGCGCGAAATCGTCGATGTGGGCGTGAAAATACAGCGCTCACAGAGCCACGGCGAGCGAATCGCGTGCAAAAACGCACCATGCGGTTCACGCTTGGCTGTTGCGGCGTGTAGCGAGCTTGGGCACAGCGAGTGAGGAGACGAGCGCGAAGCTTTACGTGCTCCAGAAAGGACTGCTTTGCGACACGGGGGTTAAAAAAAAGCAGAAAAAATCACGAATTTCTTCACGCGCAAGTAGGAAAAGAAATAAACGAAAACTTTTTTCAGCGCTAAATTTTTTGGTCTGTGTTGGTTCATACGAATTTCCGATGATACGAATATTTTTCGCAGTCCCGCGAGATTAGTATCATCAAGATTTTACTGTATCAGCGCGCGGCAATGTGCACGGGCTCGGGCATGCCAGCCACTAGTGTCTCAAGTGAGCGGCTGTTTTCGGTATCTGGTAAAGTGGTGACGAGCAGGAGGTTGTCACTGCTCCCCGAACATGTCGAGCAGTTAACCTTTCTCCATGTTAACATTTAAGTGAGTGCAGACCTTAACCTGTTGAGTGCAATGGTATTGTGTAATTCCTAATTTTACTTTGTGTGATTTGTTGTGCAATAAAGTTGCAGTTTTTGTGTCTTAGATGGTGAAAACATTAATTTTACAAAAAGCAATAAGTATTCGTATTCGAAAAATATTCGAAAAATATTCGATTCGATTCGAACTTTGTTTTTATTATTCGAATTCGCTTCGAAATTAAAAAATTGATATTCGCACACCCCTACTATCTACCTTTCAATCATTCTTTGTTTATCATCACCGAAAGGAAGGCCTCTTGTAAAATAAGCCGCGTGGTCTTTATTTTGCCTCTTTTTTTTCCCACACAAGACACTACTACTGCGGGGTTTACAAGCTGTGGCACGGTCTTACAAACAGTAAGCGCAGCTTCAACTTTTTGTGTTTCTGTTTTGAGGGAACACGTCTACGTTTCTTAGCATCCATGAACAGATGCTGCAAGACGTGATAAGAACGCGGGCACAATTTCTTTTTTTTTTTCTTATCTCTCCCCCCTCCCCCCCCCCCCCCCCCCCTCTTACCCCCTGCCTTCTTGCCTTCATCAGAAAAGCATCCTTGACGGCTGGGATCGAACCCACGTCCTTGGGCTTGGCAGCAAAACGCGTAGCCACTGAGCCACTGCTCGTGACATTCTGCGTCACAAGTGCAGCCTGACGTGAACAGTTCATGCTGCCGAGCCGTTGGTGCAACATGCAGATGCTTACGTCGAAAAGGGCTCCCTTCTGAGCTTTCTCGGGCATGTCCCAATTCAAATACGCTATCAGAAAGCAGTTACAGCTCAAACTTCCTGGAAGGCATCTCCACAAACACAGGAAGCTTTTTACGTAGTTATATAGGGTCACAATTTCATGTCAGTACTCATTTAATAATGCGCATCAGACGCTACCCTCGAGCTACCTTGCAGCACGTCCTACTTCGGCACATTCGAACAAGGCCTGCATACAGAAATACCTACTCTAAGAGACCGAAAATAGTCAGCGAAACAATCAGCTCCCACCGAGCGCAGGTAAGGTTTTAGTACAACTACCCTCTAAAGAGATAAAGGCCATCATCATCATCATCATCATCATCATCAGCCTGTCTACGCCCACTGCAGGGCAAAGGCCTCTCGCATAGATCTCCAATTATCCTGGTCCTGTGCTGATTGCGACCGATTCATCCCCGCAAACTTCTTGATCTCATCTGCCCATCTAGCTTTCTGCCGCCCCCTGCCATGCTTGCCTTCTTTAGGGATCCCCTCTGTTGCCTTGACTTATTATCTTGCCCTGCCCACGCCAATTTCTGCTTCCTAATTGCTACTACTATGTCCTTATCACGCGTTTGTTCCTTGCCCCCACTCTTCTCTCTTCTTGTCCCTTAATGGTACACCTACCATCTTCCGTTCCATTTCTCGCTGAGTCGTTCTCAATCTAAGTTGAACCCTCTTTGTGAGCCCCCAAGTTTCTGCCCCGTAGCTGAGTACCGGTAAGATGCAGCTGTTTCACACTTTCCTCTACAGGGACAATGGTAGGCTGCCAGTCATTATCTGAGAATATCTGCCGTATGCACTCCACCCTATTCTTATCCTTCTAATTATCTCTGCCTCACGGTGGGGGGATCCGGGGTCATAACTTGGCCTAAGTAGACATATTCTCTTACCACTTCCACTGCCTCGCCACCTATCTCAAACTGCTGTGCTCTTCCGAGGTTACTGGGCATTACTTTAGGTTTCTGCATATTAATTTTCAGGCCCACAGTTCTACTCTGCTTGTCCAGTGCGGTAATCATGCTCTGCTTTTCCATGCAGTGCCATACCGGGGGGAAAGACTCACCCCGGTGAGCGCAGACGCATTGTCCAATGGTGACAGGGGTGTGCGGTGGTTGGCACGTTGCTGCTGCTGCTGCTGCTGTGCCGATTGCTGCTGATGTTGATGGAGCTGCTGCTGCTGTTGGGATTCCGAAGAGGTCCTGGGCTTGTGCCGCTTCTGAAGCACAGCCTGCAGCAACTGGGCGCGCAGGGCCTCCTCATCTTCGTCATCGCTTGTGCCGGCTACTTCTGCGATGAAGGGAGAAGGGGCCCATTTGTTATTTTTTTTTTTTTAATTTGTGTTGCCCTAACTCATTACGCAACATCTTATTGCACTGTTTAGTCAATGGTGCACAGCCCCAGCTCATTTATAAAGCCGCAAAGAAAAGTCCACTGTAACAAACACAGGCTGCTTTTACGGTGCGGCTTGACGCTGCCGCAGTTTTTCCCTAGATTCACTCATTTTTGTATCTGACGTTTGTTCAGACCCGATTTCTGTCACAAACTTGCTCGCAGTTCATCGGATGTAACCCCATGATTTGGCAGGCGTCACCATAGCCAGATAACAAACAATGAAACTGTTGAAACAACGCCTAATCCCCTTATGAAAGGCTTTGGCAACCTCCCCACAGGGTCAACGCACAGAAGAAATGCAAAAAAGGGAGAAAGACTACACACCTAATGTTGGCGGATGTGTTCCATCATCGCTGTCCACCTCCATCTCCACCGGTTCGTAGTTGTCCTCGCTCTGGAGATTTGGAAGTGGGATGCTCTGCAAGCCAGGAAACACCACACCATGCAACTCGTCAGCGCAAATACCTTATTTGAAGTCCACGGTTAGCACTGTTCCTAAAACTAAAAAGTTGGCAGTGTTAAAGTAAACTTAACACTGCTGCATTGCTTAATAATGCATTCAATGGCCCTTTGTTCTTCACAGACACATTTATGTACCAAATATATTCCCTATAATAACGCTACATTCAAGCTGCAAAAACATGCAATAAATAAATATGCATCAAATGCTCCCAATAATGGCATCTTAACACTAAAACCACTCTAAAAGCTTTGTATGCAACCATTATTTAACATTTTCGACTGTTTGTGCAGATTTTTTACTTTTGTGCACGTTACATTATACAAGGGCCTGTACATAGCTGGCACATTCTTGAAATAAATAAACATATTCGCTCTCCCCGACTCACATCAAGGGGAAGCAGGACGCTGTCGCAGGAAGACTCAACACCGTCCGAGACCACAGCGGCCGGAACCGCGGTGCCTTCAGGGACGGCCACCTCGGCACCATCGACCGCCGGTGCGGCGGCGGCAGCCTCCAGGGCTTCGGCTTGGCTCGTCTCCTGAGCGTAGGCGGTGCGCTTGCGCTTGAGCATGCGCGTGTACTCGCGCTTCAGGGCCTTGAAGGCCTCCCAGTTGTCGTAGCACGGGTGGCGCTTCCACTTGTGGTACGCGCGGTCCTTGCGCCGCATCTGCTGCGTCAGCTCCCGGTCGTAGCAGGGGTGCTTCTGGCCTTTCTTCAGCTGCCGTGGGGAAAGGTCAAGGGGGCAAAGGTCAGGGACAGTGGTGAAAGGTTTCATGAATGAGCGCAATGTCAATGGCTAAACCAGCAAGTAGGGAGGTAAAGGGGTACCAAAGATGTGCCTGGAACTTGTTCAGCTGTAGGGAACAATGAGGGGTTCAAAGGTCAAAGACGTTTAGAACGCTGGTTAAAGGGTTGATGAATGAGCCCATCTGTGGCTAAAGCAACAAGTGGAGAAGCAGAGGAGTACCAGGGGTATCAGAGCAACATGCAGTCATCACATACAGTACAGGGTCAAAGGTCAGAGACAAGAGTAGTGCAATCAAAGTATCCTGTCCAAAGGTTTGGCTGATCCACGCAAGTTCAGAGGGTAAAGCAGCAAGTAGACAGGTAAGAAGTCAAAGGTCAAAAGTGACTTTTGAAGCACTGTGGTCAAAGGTTTGATCAATTAGTGCGACCTCAGTGGCTCATGCATTAAGTATAGAGGTAAAAGAGTACCAGGGGTGTGTCTAGCTCCCGTTTGCCAAACCACTGGACAAGCAGTAACTAAACTGGAAAAGAAAGAAAGGAGTACTGGGTGTGCTTCTGACCTGCATTTAGCCATCAGGGGAGAGGGAGGGAAGCAGAGGTCAAAGGTCAGGGGTGAGCGATGCAACATCAAAGGGTTGGCACCACACAGGCAGGCAGTGTCACTATCACGCATTAAGCACACAAGCATGCAAGCAATGTTCCAGGGGCACTCCCGGTCTGTCGTTCACCTGTGCAAAGATTGGAGGGAGGGTGTGGGGGAAAGGTCAGTGCAAGGTCAAAGGTCAGAGGCACAAAGGGCGTGCAACCAAGCGTTCCATACAAAGGTGAATGCTGAAACGAGAGCGGGTAGAGAGGTTGGAGAGAAAAGTTTGGGACAAAGAGCATGCCCCACAAGGTCAAAACTCATTCTACCGACGCAGTTGACGAGTGGGAACGATGCTAGCCTAAAGAAGCACCTAAAGTAAGGACTACAAGGAGGCAGAGATTGATGAAACAGCGACTGGGCTGTTGAAAATGATTACAAAAGAACAACTCATCCCTACTTGGGGCAAGATTGCTTTGCAAATATTCTGCGGCTACTTAGACAAACAAGCCACTCTTACAGTGATTTTACAATGTAGCTTGATCGTTCCCCAGTCAGCAAGACGATATGCAATAAGAAATGGAGACCCCACCTGTTGCTTCTCTTGGACTTCCTGAATGGGGCGGTCCGCCTCCAACAGATCCGATGGAAGAACCTCGAATGGAAGAACCGATGCGTTCTCCGCATCATCTGCGAATAAAAATGGCACAAGGCAATGAACCTCTGATCCTTCTTAGCCGACTCATTGCAAGCCGCTTACGCCTAACGTCGTAACTAGTCCCCAAAAAAAGCAACCGTAATAACCTCTTGTACAAGAAAGAGAACTGCTTCGCTAAACTGTACCTGGTGAAACTGAAAATGAGTACCGTATTTTCACGCGTATAACCCGCCCCCACATATACCCCGCACCCCCCACTTTCCGTCGAAGCTACTACTCAAGCAACATTACACATTTGTTTATGCAAAAGAAGTTACCTAGCTGACTACTTACCGTATTTACTCACATAATCCTCGCACTTTTTTTTCGGAAAAGTCAATGTGAAGATAGGGGTGCAAGAATTATGCGGGGGAAAAAAATCCGGTGCACAGTGTTGCCGATTTGCCTTCTGCTAGTCCCGCTAAATGTAGCGGTCGCTTTTTGTATATGTAAGCTCAGTGTTGCCAACAGCAGCTATTTCTTTATATTTTATTATTTACAACGTAAACAGTCTCCCGTCGATCAGCGATCATGAAATTGCCGCCTTTGCTTTCTGGCGCGCGCCCTATCTCGTCGTCGTCATGTGCGTGCCCTACTCCAGTAACGCACGTTGAAGTCGGTGACGCCGAAGTGCCTGCCTGCGGCACGGTTGCCGTGTTCGATCACGTACTCTATCGCTTTCAATATGAAAGCGGCAGTGTAGCTGGCGTTCTTCCCCATGGCGAAGCAGCACGAAGCACAAAACAAAGAGATCAAAAAGTTCTCAAAATGGCAGCGAGTTATCCACCACTGACGCGAGTGACTCACTGACTGCTGCTGCTCAGCGACGGGACCGCGACGACGACACGACACGACAGCGGGCTGCGCGAACGCCGTCTAGTTGCGCACACGCGAAACCGGCTCAAGGACAGTGTGAGTAGCGGGTTAGGGCGCCTGTTAGGGAGTAGCCGCTATGCAGGTTGTTAGGGCACCTGAATGGCCTTGGATACGCAGCACTCTCCACCGAACGGAGAGGCGGCGGGGAGGGCGCGCGTTGGAAAGCGCGTGCGCCATGCGGGTTTCGCGAGCAGGCAACTTTCGCCGCTGCGAAGTTGGGGGTGCGAGGATTATGCGAGTTTTGGTGGTTCACATTAGGGGTGCTAGGATTACGCGAGTGCGAGGATTACACGAGTAAATACGGTAACTAGATGGGTTGCCGCGTACATTTTTTTCAAGGTTGGTATATTGTTGAGCTGTGTGTGCGAAATAAGCACTGTCAATGGAATAACAGTGGCTCCGTCACTATTACTGCTGTAGGAGCATCACGGCCCAACGCACATTGCAGTGAAGCTGCACCAAACGAAATACCTTGCATATAATCCGCACCTCTTCTTCGCCCCTGAAATTTTCGCATTTTTGGTGCAGGTTATACGCGCGAAAATACGGTACTACACTAAAAGAGATCGTTAAGCTGGTGTTGCCAATACCGGCTTGGTAATTTGACATTACTTCATCCAACTACAGCTTAATTAGGTGGGTACGCACTAACGAGTTCCCACTGTACTCAATGCCAGCGTCAAGATGACGCATTAGAATAACAGCAACTTACCTTGTTTACTGTGAATGTTATCACTACAAACCTCAAACAATACAATGCAAACAATAACAATTTACAATACAAACTTTATTTTTGCACGAAACCATAGTCTCGTTGAGTTCGTGCCTTCCCACTGACATTGAACTTGGCGACCCGTTTCTCATAGGCTTACGCGAATAGTAGCATTTTAGTTCGAAGCGAATTCGAAGGGAATAGCCCTTCGAGTCGAATACTTTAAAAGCGAATTCGAATAGTTGTCAGGTGTCACTGAGCTTCCTGTCAGTGAGACCCTAAGCTTCCAGGCCTGGCGTGACCTTTGTATTATATCAGGTTAGCACCTGTGGGCGCATTAACGATGTCACTTGACTGATTGAAACCACTGACGTCCACTGAAGTTCAAGCACGGAGAGTGATCAACACATGCTCACTGCACGCGTGCCGCACGGTAACCAAACAAATTGTTTCGTTACCGTTTCATTGTTTCAAACAATGAAACGGGAGCCTTCACTACCCTGACGAACGTGTGTGCGTAAGGTGGCTACAACAACGCTCAGAATAATGAACGAACATCACCCTGTTCGCTCCACATGTAGTCAGGATGTAGGCCTGATGTCAATGGCACTGCAGCTTGCCTAACGAAACCACAACTCCTCACAGTACTTTAACGCAGTTTTGATATTTGTTCACCCCAAATACTTTGAAATACCGGAAATTTTAAATTCGGATCGAAGCGAATTCGAATACTGTCTTATTTGTTTGAATATTCGAAGCGCTCAAACATTCGCACAAGCCTAGTTTTTCACGCCTTATGAAACCGGGAAAGACCCTCCTGCAGCCAAAAGACCGTTGACAATTCCAGCTCAAGCCAACACCACAGGGAGTTCGGACCCGCGGTGAAATTACCTGCTGGCTTCTCTTCTTGAACCACGGGTGGTGCTTTTGTACTCTTGATGGACTCCAGAGCTCTCCGACGTAGCTCGACAAGATCAACGTCCTGCAACATTCAAAAGCAAAAAATAAAAAGTAAGACAGGCAAGAAAAATGTTACTTATTTCTAAAATACTTCAAATAGCAGTTGTTTTTGTTCTTATAAACAGGGCCAAGAGGTTTAACGCAGACGCAATGTAAGACTCAATCCAAAGCACAGTCTCAAACACCTCACATTCCTGATGCCTTTTCTTATCACCAGAACTATCAAGTCTTAAAAGATCAGTTCAAATCCCCCGCAATTGTTTTTTACGGATACAGAAATGTTCCCAGCAAGGATAAATTTGTACTTTTCCCTCCCTACAGAAATCAGGTTTCCTGTACTTCCAGCGGGCATGGCAAGGCATACTGGCATGGCATGGCATGCTATTTAAAGGAGCCATGAAGACAAAATACAAGTTAGGTTTATTAGAAAGACTGCTTAGTCCCGATAACAATGATACCAATATCATCGCAACCTTCGAACAAACACGGAGATATTAAGAAAACGTGTGAAGCCGTCGCGACCCCCTAGCCAATTCCCGCAACTTTCTACGACGTCACGGAACATTGCTTGTGCGATTGGCGGCCGCCTAAGCTGACCTGTCGCGACGACACATGACTGGCCGTCTGTAATTGGGGCCTCTAGGTTCCATTTGACCGCATCACTTCGAATGCTAACGTGCAGTCAACGCACTGAAAATTACGTTTTACTGTTGGCCCGTATGACGTCATTCTTGCTCATAACACGTCACTGTGGCACAAAGTTTGAAAGTTTTAAATACTTCTTGCTTTTTTTTCGTTAAAAAAACATCTTTTGTTTCTCTAATGGAGCTGAGTGAGATACTGAATCCTAGTTCTTTCAAATTACACGAAGCTGTATCTTCTCTTCATGGCTCCTTTAAGGTTAGTGGCAGTGATAGTTCAGTTGGCATCACAGTGGATGACCGAACCCTTCACATGTTTTTGTCACGGAGCAGAGCTGACGCGGGACAAAAAAATGTCACAGCTAAAGTGTCACGTCACAACTAGGGAAGACATTTTTGGGAGAGTTTGTTTCACAGGGCCGAAGGATGAAAGTGCAAATTGAGCTCGGTCCCTAGAAAACCACCGTGACAAGCCAGATGGAGTTCAAACGGGTATGTAGTAACACCTCGTTTCAAGAGACACCCAGGAAACTTGTCTCTTGTAATCAAGGTCTCTTGTATGCGATGTTGCCAACATGGCAAACATAAGCAGATCGACCAAACCGTCCTACTTCAAGTGCCTCTTATAACCAAGTGTCTCTCTTGTAACAGCGGTTGTACTGTATTTGGCTGCTTATAGCAGTTCCACTTATAATCACCTCATCCCCATTATAAAATAATTGCTGCTGACTTGCGCACTGGCAGAGTTAGTGCACTTATTACAGACTCTGCATCTTCACAAGTGAGTGACTATTAGGTTAGTCATAAACACACTGAACTACTTCAAAGCGTGCAACCTACAGGAAGAAGCTCAGGTACTTTGAGGTTTAAAAGAAAAAGCCTTGCCCTTTCCACATTCGTGTACCACTTTCGACTGATCAACTGCCTTGGTAACACCAAGAAATTAATGCACCACACTGCCTTGCTTAGCTCTGTTACCAAACATCACCTTAACTTCCCCTAGTATAGGCTAGGGATCCCTATTCTAGGGGTCCCTATAGGGTCCCTATTCTAGGGAACCCTATTATAGGGATCCCTAGCCTATACTATCTCTAGCTGCAATCTTAGGTCAAGTTTCTCCATCCCTTTGCCCCTCCCTCCAGAGAATGCAGCTCTAGTCTAACAAAATGCCCCAAAAATAAATAAAAGAACTTAAACGGGCATTGTCAGGGGCTAAAAGATTAACAGTCCACACACTACCCGTTGAAACAAACAAGCTAAAGAAAGCACCATTTTAAAAGTATATGCCCCAGGCACTGCACCCCACACACAAAATTGCGGATGCCACTCTAAACAACGAGCACGAATCTCACAAAAGCACTCTCCGTCTACCTTCCCTTGATGTACCTCCTACCGTAAAATCCATCCCACTCAGGAAATTGAGCTCTGTACATTATCTCGCACACAGATAATTAGAAAGAAAAGAATGGGGTGGAGTGCATTTGGCAGGCATTCTCAGATAATGAGTGGCAGCCTGCCATTGTCCCTGAAGAGGAAAGTGTATGAGAGCTGCATGTTACCGGTACTCACCTATGGGGCAGAAACTTGGAGGCTCACTAAGAGGGTTCAACTTAAACTGAGGACGACTCGGCGAGCGATGGAACGGAAGATGATAGGTCTAACATTATGGGACAATAAGAGAGCAGAGTGGGTCAGGAAACAAACGCGTGTTAAGGACATATTAGTAGAAATTAAGAAGAATAAATGGGTGTGGGCAGGGCATGCAATCCGAAGGCAAGATAACCGTTGGTCATTAAGTGTAACAGAGTGGATCCCTAGAGACGGCAAGCGTTGCAGGGGGCGGCAGAAGGTTAGATGGGCAGATGAGATCAAGAAGTTTGCAGGGATGAATTGGTCGCAGTTAGCACAGGACTGGGATAATTGGAGATTAATGGGAGAGGCCTTGGCCCTGCAGTGGGCATACATAGGCAGGTGACGATGATGATGATGACACGATCTCGTCTCAGCATTCTTCTCACAGCCTCTACACTCAGTACACCCGAAACTCACAAGCTGGAGCCTCGCGTCAACACCAGTCGCTACGAAACGCTGAAACCTAAACAGCCAGGAACTCACGTCGTCGTCGTCATCGTTGTCTTCGACAGCGGCATCGCTGGTCTCAGGAAGCACAGGCGGTGGGGAAGCCGAAATCTCTTCCAAAATTAACGGGGAAGGATGACTTTCTACGTTTATGGAGCAGATCACCGGAATGGGAGACGCCTCGAGCGGCGGTGGAACCTGCTCCTTGACTTCTTCGGCGCAGGCTTGTCTCGGCTTGTCTTCGGATTGGCTCTGCTGCATTTGAGACAAAAAGGTGAGAATGACTTCTTGAGGGAGAAAAATAAAGTAGTAAGGTCAACAGCAAGGGTAAAAAATTAAAGCCGTTCCACTCAACGTGAAAGCTGTCAGAAGTGCAGTGCAGTGATTCGTCATAATGGGATGTGGCGCCATTATCTGCTCACTGCTACCACCCAACGCAATTCAAATTTCCCGCCTTCACAGTGCTCGCACGCCCCCTGCCTGAAACTGCGCAGCGGGATTTCTTTTCTTTTTGTGCTTGCTTTAATTTCGTATGCTGGAGCTGTTTTGTGACATTTCGAACTCGCCATTTTTTTCATGCACCGCAGGAGCCTTTCTGCATCATTTCAACTGCGCTAATCATTTCTTGCGCGGCCGTTTTCTTTCGCTTACTATTGTAAAAATCAACCCAACGAGCGTTCCTAACCAAGCGAACGCGGGCGTTGCCGGTTAGTTAAGTAATATTTTGCCTCAAATGTACCTGCAGTTTCCTTTGCACTAAACAATGGGGAGATGTATGACAAGCACCAGCTGTTCACGAGTTTCAAACGCTTATGACTATATAAAGCACTTGGCTTTCGACGCCTATGGGTTACGCAGCTACGACGGAATGCCATGTGGCTCTACTTACGTCCAGCGAGCAAGCTACGACTACAAGGCTCTGCACTTAAGTGCTTAAGTGCTCTGCACTAAAAAAAAACAAAGGCGAATAGTTAACCACCGGCGCGCCTAGGAAACATACGTGGCAGTAACCTCAGGACTTTTTCCAGGAGCGAATAACAAGTAGAGATCGCTGTTCAGCGCACTGTTAGTTGCAAGTCGCACACTGTGTTTTTCTTGATTAAGAACACCCTTACCCCAAGCACCCCTGCCCTGTTTAAAAAAAAAAGATGTCCAAGAAAAAGCTCAACATTTCAAATCAGTTTGTCTCTAAATCGAAGCATGCATCACCATTCGGAATTCACTTGGTGTGAAAAGAGAAAGGAGGTATGCTTAGAATTTACAAAATACAGTGCATTGCCGCAACTTTTCAGGACAGTTCTAACAAAACGTCATGGGTCGGATCATTAATTTTATCAGTCAGATCATTAACTGAAATGAAAATAGCCAGATTTTTATGTTCATTTAGAACAACTTCAAAAGGTTTGCAGGTTAGTGAGGAAGGGAATGCATCAATCCAGCACATAAATGAATGCACGAATTGACACATTTCCAACGACTACATTCACAAAGAAAAAAAAAAACGGATTCAACAGCACCATTTTGGTGGCCTTTCAATAACTACAGCTCCGTTGCATTTTTCGGTGGTCAGATCTCAGCAAGCTACCACGTCTGCTAAGCTAGCTTTGAATCCGAGACTTCGGCACTTCGGTCACCTTTACCAGACACGGTAATGCTGGAACCACTTGACTAGCAGATACTGACTAGCACATGTAGGCTTAACGTTAAAATTTATTTTGTATCGATCTTGGGAAAAAAAAAAAAAGACTCATTATCGCGACGGCTTTTAAATGCTCAAAACCCAACACTGTACCTTTCGAGCTTTCCGGCACTTGGGTTTGTGACTCTTCTTCTTGGCATCGTTTTTCCTTGAGGAAGACTTTTCATGACTCGATGATGGCGTTGACTTGTGCTCTTCGAAGCTCTATAAAAGCAAAAAAAAAAAAAAAAAGAAAACAAAAGTAAGAGCCTCTCTGGAGTAAGGAAACTTTCAATACTGCCTTAACAATGCAGGAGCAGAATCGCACCAGTCATTACACGTGGTTGCAAATTATCCCAATTCATTAATGCAAACATAAGCAGACCAGCTCAACAAAGTTGACCGCGCCACAACTTTATGAGTAAAAGAAACTGTGAGCTCTACAATGACACACAAATACATAATGTGGGAAACTCACACTTGAAAGGAACTGCTTTTTTTAGAAATTCAAAAGATGACTCCACGAAGAGTATCCCCACTTTGGAAGCAGACGTATTACAGCGTCCCTTTCCCTTCAATGGCAAGCTCAACAACTGATTGATTGCAGGGTTTAAAGCGCCGACGCAACGCAGGCAACGAGGCGCGCCGTAGTGGAGGGCTCCGGATTAATTTTGACCACCTGAGGATCTTTAACGTGCGCCAAAATATCGAACACACTGGCGTTTTTGCTTTTCGCCTCCATCAAAAAAATGGCCACTGCGGCCCGCAATCGAAACCACGACCTTGTGCTCAGCAGCACAACGCCTTAGCCACCGAGCCACCGCTGCGGGTTTCGCGAACTTGAGGCTTGGCCCAACACGCAAGCCTTGCTCCTAGCTTTAGAAGGCCACAACACAGCGTTTCTTGCATCCAACATGCACAGCACGCCAACTGTGCTTTGCACTCTACTGTCTTAGTGGTCCCGTTTGCACGCTTCAGCAGCGGCATTCCCTGGCTTGTGCTCACGTCCACCGGTAATCAATATTTCATCATTTTCATTCTCGTTCCTTTGGATCTTTCCCCCTCACCCTTTGACATCACCCTCTCTACACACTCTTTCGTTCTGTTGTCCTGTCACTCTCTGTCCGCAAATCGATGGTGTAAATTTCTTGGCATGTGGCCCATCTATTGCTAATGCAATAGTAAATTATTTCTTAAAAAGGGCGATATCCTCCAGGATTAAGTTGCCATGTCTTCAAAGTGCAGCTGCTTGTTCTTCCTTTGTTATTTCAAGACCCCATTTCCTTCGTGTTCGGTACATCTGAATTACCCTGCAAGTTTAACCTGACATCACGGCTTTCGATGCTTCTTTTGCATAGCACACATGAAAGAGGATGGCAGAGTGGATATTATGAACGCAGACGCCAGCAGACATACACGGTAAAGAGTATTTTGAAGGTTACTTTTGTCATTTTCCCTTCCATCGAGCCCACGAAATTCGGCACGCACGTTTTGGTCCCATTCGCAAAGTAATGAGATCGAGTTAAGCGATCATTTACTGTATGCGCAGCTATAATCGTTGCCAATCAAACACAAGGGAAAAAGGACACCTAAATAGAGAGTTGTGCAACTCAAAATTGTGAATTGCGAGCTGTGCCTGTACTTGCACTCGTGGAATAATACTCAGTTTCACATGTACATAAAAATGACATTATGTGTTTAAGGCTCTAAATACCGAATGACATTATTTGGGTGGGCCGTGCTATACGCGAAAACGTGAAAGCATTAAATGTGATAGGCATGATGGTGATAATGACCCCAAAGAGAAATGCACTTGTATTTTAGAAGCTTATAACATAGACAAAAAAGTCTTACAGGGGTTAGAATTGTTTTTTGTGAAATAAAACGTTATGACAAATAATGTTTTCGAAAAAATAGTGTTTCTAGAAGTGGCTTCGTCAGCTGCCGTCGCCTCCCAGCGGTAGCCGAATCCGAAAAAATCAAAGTGACTGTTTTTCCGCTGTTTTAGTGAACTTCATCTTCTTGAGAACTTTATCACCAAGAGTGTACAAAAAAAAAAACCGCCTTACTTCCAAGTTCAGCTAAGTTTCCACATCAATACTCTGGTGCTGAGAGTTTCGTTGGTTTCATTTGGTGTTCGTCGCGTTCGAGAGTGAGCAGATTTAAGGCATTTGTGACGCCAAATGAGTTGTGCGGAACTCCTTAAAGGAGCCATGAAGAGAAAATACAACTTCGTTTAATTTGAAAGAACTGGGATTCAGTATCTCACTTAGCTCCATTACAGCCACAAAAGATGTTTTTTTTTTTTAAGAAAAAAAAGCAAGAAGTATTTAAAACTTTCAAATTTTGCGCCACAGTGACATGTTATGAGCAAGAATGATGTCATACGAGCCAATAAAACAATTTTCAGTGCGCTAACTGCACGTTAGCATTCAAGTGATGCGGTCAAATGGAACTAGAGGCCCCATTACAGACGTCCAGTCATGTGGCGTCGCGACAGGTCAGTTAGGCGGCCGCCAATCGCACAAACAAGGTTCCGTGACGTCGTAGAAAAGTTGTGGGAAATTGGCTGGGAGGTCACGACTGCTTCACATGTTTTCTTTAATATCTCCATTATATGTTCGAAGATTGTGATGATATTGGTATCATTGTTATCGGGACTAAGCAGTCTTTCTAATAAGCCTAACTTGTATTTTGTCTTCATGGCTCCTTTAAATGAGAAATGACATTAGAGCGAATGGCATTACATTTTTGCGTGTAGCAGCGAATTAATGACATTAAAACGTAAGGCATTAGGCAGTTAATGTCATTTTTCATGCACATGTGGCATGAGATTGCGAATGAGATAAGATTACGAATAAGCGGTCGTTTACGATACATGCAGCTACAAACAATGCCAAACAAGCACAAACTCCCGTCTCGAACACTCACGTGCTTGTTGAGATCTTCCAGCTGATTCTGAATGCTCCTGTACTGAGCAAGCAGGTCTTCATACGACGGTTCATTGCTGACGGAGTTCTGCAGGAACTTTGGTTGGGATTCTGGAGGCACGCGCAAGCGTCAAGGGGTCTTCCAAGGTGCCAGGTGACAAAAATGTAAACAGGTTTGGTGCATTCCGCCTTCCACAGATTACAAGCTCTTCAAGCAGTCCTGTGCTGATCGAGATTGATCTGATCTGATTGTAGGGTTTAACGCGCCGACGCAACGCAGGCGATGAGGCGCGCCGTAGTGGAGGGCTCCGGATTAATTTCGACCACCTGGGGATCTTTAACGTGCGCCGAAATCTCGTACACACGGGCGTTTTTGCTCTGATCGAGATTGGCCGTTTCTTCTGCGTCTATTGAATTTGCAATGGCGGCAGCAGAATTGTCAACCTGACTCACTTCTTTTTTTAACTTCCATTGCATGAGCTCTTAAGAAAACTGACAATAAAAAAAAGCAATTTTTGTTTATTCTCTAACCACTACTGTTCGCTAAAAAGGGTTTCTAAAAGCTTTAAAGGAGTACTGAAACCAAAAATTTATGTTCCTTTTTTATAGATTTTATCAATGCTTAAAGGCCTGGCGAACACAGAACAGCACATTAAATACTTGAGCGCACGTTAATTACATTGAACGGCCTGAAAACTGTCCGTTTTGGTTTCCCGCGCTTCCAACCCGGAGGGCGCGTGTGACAGAATCCCAAAATGACCTCACCTTTGTGCGGACGTCATAACACCGCATAGGCTGGTGGAGGCATTGTTTTGACCGCCCCGCCACCGGAGCTGAACGGATGAGCTGCCTGAAGGCGTTAGGCCTAGCATTCCAGCGCAAATTTCATGACCGCTTTTAATAAAAGACCTGACGGCAGCTTCTGCTGCGATTCTGGGCTTTACTATCGGCCCCTTTCCCACATGTAAAACTTTATTTTTGGTAAGAGTGTCTTTCTGGGCAGCGGTTATGCCTGTAGCTCCAGTTACGCGTATCACATAGTGAATGCGCAAGCGCCCAATCGCAGCTCGCCGGGCCGTGCGCGTGAAGTGGCGTCACGAGTTTCTGAGAAGCGTTGGAGGCAGATGGCCACGTCACTTCTTTTCCCTCTCACGGAGTGATGTCGCGCTGATGTCCACTTGCTGTGCTCCGCTCTGCGTGCTGTTCCGGAGGCGCGATAAATCGGACCAAATTGAAGTATGTTCCACGCCTCGCAGGTGTCTCATATTTCAGCCAGGGTGTTCTGTTGTGCAAAGGAAGCGAACTCTGTAATGTTACCAACACCGAAAATTGGTGTCAGTACTCCTTTAAAGGCAGCATAAGTGGCAGCAATATGGATATGCTCCGTTGAAACTCTAACAGAGACCTCACAACCAAACATGATCTGATGCATAAAATCCAGGGTGGAAAGGGAAACTGAAGTTAAAGCGGTGTTTTCAAAATTTTCCTTTCCTGTGGGGTGACTGAATGGGGGAAGTACCCCAAATTATAAATTAAAATTGTTTCCTATCGTAAACATGAAAGCTAAATTATACTTGAGATGAAAACAAATGTGGCTAAGAAGTCTTATATAAAAATGCTTTATATAACCCGAATGTAGTGGTGTTGCAAATGATAATTCTGGCTAGTTACGCCTAATGGCTGAAGCTTTTTGCTCCAGTGGGTTAGATCGAAAGAGACACAGGACATTGTTTTGTAAGTTACCAGCAAAGCGCTAAGTACACGCAACATTTACCGTATTCATTCGATTATGAGGCGGTCATGATTATAAGACGAGGGTGCAACTTTGGGGTGCCAAGAAAATCGCCATGTGTATGTACTGAGCTTCGAATATAAGGCGGGGTATGGCGTTGAGAATACGGATTTTGGAAAAAAACCTTGCCTTATATCCGGTAAATACGGTAGTTACGAGACAATGGAAAAAAAAAAAACAGTGCTGCTACATGCCATTTTGTGCACGACACAAAACTTGAGAAGAGGAGTTTTTCAATTAAATTTCCCTGTATGACGTGTCGCTCGCACATGTGACGCACAGACTCGTGCGACGAGCGACATGACGTGGCCGTATCTTCTGTCTAGGGGGCCCGTCATAAATCAAAGCAATGCGAAAGGGCACCCAACGTCACGCTCTTCCACTATGGCTGTCAATACAGCAGTAACAAAACAGCGAAACCAGACATACGGCTAGTTTTCGAGAAAAAACGCTGGGCTAACCAATGTACGCATAATAACGCTGGTAGAATTAAGTTTCATGTATCGTGTGGCTTGTAATATTATGTAGCTTAAGCTTATGAAGTTTTTAATAAGTAGTAGCCTCCTTAATGGGCTGTGGCGTTGTTTTAGAGCGACTTGTGCGGCGGCTCGAATAAATCTAACAACTGGCTGAAAAACAAGCACCACCAAATACACAAACCACCCCAGGCCACGTAGAAAAACCAGCAGCTATCGTAGGATACGGTTTTTCCTCGTGCTCGAAGAATGCGGAGTCTTGGGCGAAGAGCTTCGCTCGGGCCGGGACCTCTGTGAAGACGGCAGAGGCGGGGGAAACCGACCATGGGAAGACAATTTTTCGGAGTCCCGGGTCGAACCCCCACCGCCCGACGACGACCTCCGGAACCACGAGTAGTGGTCTAGGTGCGACGTCGTCCGGCGGTTGTTGCGATCGTCGGCGGCGGAAGTCCGGCTATCTCGCACCACGTACGACTGCAGGGAAGAACCGCCGCGAACCGGTGACGGCGGTGGCCCCCGAAACATCACGGCGGAACGTAGGGACGGACGTACGACGCCGTTGGAGGCAGACCAAGGGTGTCCCTGGCCATTTCGGTCGTAGTGACTCCCGTTCGGCCCGTTGAAAGTGACCAGGGGCTTCTTGTAGTAGCGTGAAGGCGGCGGGGCAGAATTCTTGGCGCGATGGCGCGGCTTGTGCGTGTGCTGCGAAGACTCGACGACAATGCCGAAGGGTTTGGCCGGAGGCCTAGGCTCCCGAGCGGTCCGTGCATCGTAATCGCCAAGCTCCTCGGCGTCGTCACTTATTTCACCTTCTTCGAGCTCGCAGGTCATCTCGGAGGAAGCCATGGTGTCGTTTGAGACTTCGTTGTGCCTACGGGCCCGCCAGGAAGAGGTTTTCCGGCAAATGGAAGCGACAAAGATTATCAGGACTGCATCCGCGACGTAATTCGCCCTCAGCGAGGCGCGGCCATTGTTGTTGCAGGGGTCGCATTTACCTGCTGCCAGGCGGCGACACATGTAACAACTTCGTCGCTACCATCATTATCATCATCATCGAGTTCGTGCGGGATGTTTAAATGAGTTATAGTGTACTAGAATAAATGAGTTGTCGATGGAAGGCGCACTGGCGTGCGTGCGCTCTCAGCAAGTAGAGGTACTTGAACAAATGAAGACGGAAATCATCACATGATCCGCGGGCAACATTCCGCCCAAATTTAAATACATGCCGGAAAGTAGGGTGGTTTTGGACTCTTCGTCGAACGCTGTTCCGTAGAAGTCGTTTCATCGAAAACCACTTCATCGAATGTTTACTCCGTCTTGCCAGAGCACAGCCAGAGCACAGTGATAGCGTTTGTGACGTATGGGTGCTTTGGAGATGCCACTGATACAGAGGCGTAGCCAGGGGGCGGAGAAAGGGGCACCCCCCCCCCCCCGCCTCGAAATTTTTCATGCCAGGTTTGCGTGCGGTTGAAATCACCTGAAGTCACCACCTGCCGGCCTCTCGCTCATAACCTCCAGAACTGACGGGTGTAGCCCGAAAGAACCCATTCCCGTTTGACCCCTTCCCGTTTGAACCCAATCCCGAAACGCCCTTCCCGCTTGGCCCGTCCCGTGTGCGCACGTTCCCTGAACGACCTCCCCGTTTGGGCGCTTCCTGTTTCAGCCCGTTCCCAAAACGCCCTTCCCGTTACAACCCGCTCCGAAAGCGCCCTTCTCATTTAAACCCGCATCGTTGCAACCCATTCGAATTTCTGAAAATATGCGTTACCCTCTTCGAAACTGTTCCCCAAAATGAGCTTACAAGCAACGGGTCATGCACTAAAAACTTGTATGCACCAAATTTTCCGGAATCGACCGATATTTCCGGCCGATAAAAGTTTCCGAATGCCTTAGGCCGATACTGCCCTCTTGAGACACAATTTGTAGCGGCGAAAGTGTACTATAACGATACCCACTATCTTGAGTAATGCACGCATTGGATTTTTCAGCAGTTGGTGTTCGTACTTGCGGCTAAAATTTATCAGCCACTCTTATGCTCATTGTTTGGAGCGTAGCTTCGTCTTCGGGTTCCAGAGATCTATAGATCAAAGATGCCCGTAAAAGAGACTTTAAAAAGGCAAAAACATGTGCAGAAATCTGAGAATTGGCTACTAATGCCTTTCCTACGTGAGTAATGGGCAGATATTTTTATTTATTTACCGATACTTTACGGCCTGGTCGGGCTCATGCAGGAGTGAACATAAAAACACATCAAAATTGGTTGGCGTAGTTTAAAAACGCCCCACAAAAATAAGTAAAAGACATAAATATGTAATAGACGCAAAGGGGTCCGAACAAGGATATGCATTAGTAATGTATTCCAATTTTAAAATACGACGATTCAACCAGAACACATATTTACAATACGCGGGGAAAATTCTTCTAACGATACCGAGTTCACTGTTCGTTCAGTTAGCTTATTCCAGAAAGAAATTACACGAGGAAACAAAGAGAACTTGGCTGCCTAATAGTCTTACTATGATGTCTTCTCGCTTAACGTCTGAAAGGCCCTTCGAGGTAGTATTCCCGCGACAATTTTAAGTTTCTGCAGTAAAGAAAATTTAGGCTAGAGACGACCCTGCGCTGCTTAAGTTTCTAAAGGTTTGCCCTATTATGCAATCAATAAAACGCAAAGCTAAGTTTATAATTTTCGTCGCTTCTCATGACTGCGATTTTTTTATAGCCAGATGTGGCATATGTATCCAGATACATAGGGTTACTTTATTTTTATACATCTTTTATCTTTTATAGTTTTCATCTGTTTCTTTTCGACATTGATGTACACTTGCGCTATTATAACGATTAAATGTGTTAGTCCACCAAATACGATTTCTTTCAAAGTGAGGATGTTTTTGCGATTTTTTATTTGTGCTTCCGCGGCGCTTTTCTGGGCTTTTTGATTTTATCGTTTTTTGGTTTGTTAATTTAAAAGATTTGTTTGTTAATTTAAAAGATTTGTTTATCGGTATGACGAATTGTAACCAAATGTCGTCGTCTCTAGATTCAAAAAGGGAAGCCCAGGTTTGAAAAGCAGTCAAGGACTGTGGATGTACTGAGCATACTATCGCAGTGGCTGTGAACAAACGGAAATAAATGAAAAACAATATGAAGATGTTTTTATAACGTTTCATAAACTGGGCACGTTATTCCGGCAACAGGATAAATAGGAAAATACGAAACGGGAAGGTTCTTTCGCCCCGGGTTGAAATGGGAAGGAACAAACGGGAAGGTTGAAATGGGAACGGGTTGAAACGGGAACGGGCCAAGTGGGAAAGGGCGAAACGGGAAGGTCGTTTTGCGCCGGGTTGAAACGGGACGGAACAAGCGGGAAGGGTGAAATGGGAATGGGTTCAAACGGGAACCTCCCGAACTGGGTAGCCTTCTTTCGTATTTTCATCCGACCGACACTTTTCGCCACTGCGGGTAATTTTAGAGCACTTATTGCACCCCCTTCCAACCCCCCCCCCCTCTTTCTTGGCCATTGGCCATCCCTTTTCTTAATAAGTATTTATACATACATACATTTTTAGACAAAACCGATCTGTAGTAATTGTGGCATTACGACACAATTGCGACGGACAGATCGACCTCAGTAATGATCGAAGGAGGTCATTACTGAGTTTTTTTTTTTGTGAAATGTTATCACTCTGCTAGGAGTGCCGCTTAGCTGAGCTATTACAGGAACTTCATATGAGATATATCCTATTCGCCCCGAGCGCGAACAGAGTCGGCCCCTGGCGGCGGCGGGACGAACCGCTCCTAGTGTGGATGGCGCTCTCGCGTCGTCTGCTTTTTCACGTTGCGTGCGGCGCAAGACGCGTGCTGCACACGACAAAACAACCAATATGTGTGCTCGTTTGGCAGTAAGCAATGACATAGTTACCTCTGCTTGCGCATTTCCTCTAGAAACGCAATAATCAGCGGCCGTTGAGGGTTAATGCGCTGGTTTAATTCCACGAAACATCTTCGCTGTGGTCACCGCTTGAGTGTGAACATTGCTTCCACACATTGCACTTTTCCTATTGTTGAGTGCAGTCGTCTGCCGTTTCGGGAACGTCGAAGGGTGCTTTTTGAAGGTGGCGTAGTGATTATTTTAAGGATAAAAGTTTAGTACGCGAAACGGGTAAGAAGCGACAAGACCTGTGCATACGCGTGCAAATTCCACACCCTTGTAAAACTGCGCTGTGTCCTTATAGAAAGAAGAAAACAAACAAAAACATTTACACTGCACACGACCCGTGCGCTATCGCCCATACATTACTGGACACGTATTTTACACCAGCAAGCGCCTGTGTGATCGTGTCCTTCCCGTATATTTCTAAAATAAATACCATTTTTGGACAGTCGTTGTTTACACCGAGGAGGAGGAATAAACATTCATTCAACTGCATCGAGTTGGTAATTTTACGTATTATTTAAAATACGTTTCTATGGATGCGCAATAGTATTTAGGGGGGATTTTTCGGTAAAATGAAGCAGTTGTGAGTTTGCGTCTGTCTAGTGGCATTTCGTGTGTCATTTTCATATATATCATTTTCAAATCCGGCATGAATCACGTTGTCCAGAAACGTGTCTCACTCAGCATAACCAAATGCCTAATATGGTCACGTCTTAATCTCTTAAGGTGGACCTAAGTTTAAAGAAAGAGGAAAAATCGCGTAATATACGTTGTTGCCCACATGTGTGAGGGGTGTGTGCCATGGCTCGCTGTTTTTTTTTTTTAATTTTTCTCATAATGCTTGCTTTCAATATAATTTTGAAGAAGGCGAGCCACAATTCCTGGACAATCTCGGACCAAAGGGGGTTTAATCAGTTTTGAAAATACGTACTGCTTTTTCACCGCTACATAACACGACGCCTAGTGTAGTTTCGATTGTAAGTAACACCAGAGTCCTGGTAATACTGATAACCATAGTTTGGCTTTTCGCGTTACATGCGTTCTCTTCTCTCTGCTCTTGCAACGTTGGCAGGACCCCCCCCCCCCCCCCCTCTTAACGAAAAAAAAAAAGGAAATGCACAGAATTTCATTTTTTAACCAATTTTCAAGAATTAAATGCCAAGACAAAGGCGATATTCAGTTTACAAAACAAAGTAGTTACCGGGAATCCGTTGCGCGTGGGGTTGAGGGATAGGCGAGCGAGCTGGCCTACTTGCTGTGCTTCTAGGAGTTCAGACAGTGAATTGTGAAGGACGAGTCGGAGTAGGTGCATGGTAGGATTGAATGCAGGGAGTACAAGAGAAATTCTGTATGTTTCTCGAATTTGTGCATCGAGTTTAATTGGAGCGTTCCTTCGGTTTCAGGTAAAGAAAAGCCGATGAAGGGATTTTAGTTTCAGGTTGACATACGGTGCCCCATGTACGGAGCGACTTATCAGGACCCCATGAATGACTTGGCAGGTGTCTTTCTCTCGGAGGTGTTTTTCTGTTGGAGTTCAGTATTTTATCTTCAACTCAATTAGTCACTGTGTTTACTGCTTGTATTCACTGGCGAGGCGCGCCTTCAGGCGACCGTGTGAGTGCGCCGTCACTGGTTACGTCGGGCTCCGCAAGATGGCGGTACTTGTCCGTGCTAAGCACATGCCTGTGTTGCACGTTACAAACGCTACCTCACCGAACGCAAATCATTGTTTCGAGTCCACTGTGAGGGCGATTAATAACATCTCTGTTGACACCACCATTGAGAAGCGGGTTGAAACGGAGCAGACTACGCACGCCGGTGTTTTTTTTTCGTCGGCGCGCGGACGCAGTGGCCCAAGCCGCGCCATGTCCGTGGCGCATCGGCCATGTCTGTGGCCGTTTCCAGTGTTGCCAAGCGAAGAAATTGACAGCTGAACTTTTCAATGAATACTACCTATAGGAGCTTCCCAGCGAAATGCTGCTTGATTTCAAGCCTTCGTTCGCTCTTCTTTATCCCTTGAGCACTCGCTCTATTTAGGGGGCCATATACCCTTGTATTTTCGAACCAGAGTTACTCAATATATACAGTTGCGAAACTCCGCTTTAGATTCGGTGGCGCTGGCCCCCCTGCTCCGTGGAAGCTGAGGGGCAAGTCGACGCGCGCGGCACCCAGGAGACGAAAACTAAACTTCGCTAGTCTATTATTTCAATTTTTTTTGTAAAATAAAGATAGCTTTTTAAATTAAAATGCACTAATTACTTGAAATTTACTTGTGTTTTTGCGGCTTTTCTTTTTATGACTTACGGCAGCAGCCGCGAGCACTTGAGTACTACTTCAACGCCCTGCCAACAGACGACAGGCTAGTCAACTTGCCCCTAAGGTCCCTACATGCCCCAGCCACTAGATGAGGTTTCAGAGTATCGGCACTCTTTTCTGTCATTGTTGTATGCCGCCGACAGCGGCCATTGGTCGAACCACGTCACGTGGCATTTGTTTACCCTGGGAAGACCCATGGGCGCTGACATTTTGGTGCCTCTGTGTTGCCGCGCGCGCGCTCTTCGATAAGTCGTGATTTTCGGAGCAAAGTGCGGCTGTATGACAGGTTGAGAGTGAGTTTGCAAGCCCCCAGACAGAGTAACGATGCCGTGCTGCCCTGTACTGGGCTGTTTCAACCGGCGGGAAGGTGGAAAACGCCTGCATCGCTTCCCGCTGGGAAAGAATGACAGTGGCCTAGCGGAACTTATAGCCACTTAAAAAGCGTAGCTTAATTAGTGTCTCTAGCGTAACCTAGAGCCACTAAATGAGCTACGCTAGCGTAACCGAGCCTGATCCCATCACACCGGCGCGCTGTTTCTAAGTCTCCGAAAAGTAAACACAGCTGCCATGGTTGCCAAGCGGCGCATGGACCAATTCCGCCCGTCAACGTCAGCCGCAATAGGGCGCATAAAGCTGGCCACCCTGGCGTCAGGCACCAAAATGGCTGCGGCCGTTCGTCAGTGTCATAGAGAAAAGTATTCTTTCCTCCATGGTCAGTGTCGTTACTCTTGGGCGTCTTGCCCGGCGCAGGGGGGCAACCGAAGACCGGCTTTTGATACATGGGGCCTATGGAGAGTTTCGCAACTGTATATATCCAGTCATTGGCGGATCCAGAGGGGGGGGTCCGGATGTTGTGACCCCTCCCTTAATTTTTGAACTTATACCCCCAATACGATGACCCCTCAGGTAGTAGAAAAAGTCTAGTTAACCATTTTTTATTTCTTAAATTTTTTGCTTTTCCGAAATATTTGCAAATAAAAAAGACTCCTCCCGCTCCTCCTCCTCCTCATGATCATCATCATCGTCACTGATTGAAGCTGACCCCACTCTCAGAAAAAACCTGGATCCGCCCCTGTATCCAGTAGCTCTGTTTTCGAACTACACAGCAAACATTGCTTTCGCATTCATAATAAACGCCGGCCAATCCCCCAGAGGTCATACCCTCAAGAAGGAAGAAGATGCCAAAAGCCCCGCGCTCAAGAATCTCGTGGAAGGTGCAGATCCAACGGTCGTATTTCTTCAATAATTCCGGTAAGTGAGGCCTGTGGCATTCTCCGGACGAGCATATCTGCCGAGCCATAAGCGCGGGTTCCGAATTCCGTTTTAGCAACCCGCCGGAGGAGTCAAAACGCTCCATTTTGGTAGGTGATTACCCTGGAAATGGACGTCGCGTGGATTAGCTTGCCCTTGCACGAATAGCGCTCCAAACAACTTTCGGCGAGTCAGGCAACTGTAACGACTATAGTGACTGCGTAAACAGAGCACGTAGATTTCAAAACCACCTATGCAAGCTCGGTGTCATTCAGGATGGCCCACTGATTTATCGCGTACCAAAAAAAAAGGAGAATCTTTCTAAGGGAAGCTGTGGCATTTCCGAGGGCGCAGCACTTTTTAAGGAAGCGTTGGGCGGAAAGTATACTGAAAATTTGTGTTGCAGGCCCGTGTGTGCAAAAAAGCGAAAGTGACCCGCTGACTGCTGGGAGCGTGGGCTTCCGCAAGGGATGTCGTGGAAACACGTCAGCAATCGTGCCCAGTGCGACTGAACGCTCATCGCGACTGAGCTACGAGGAATCGCAGCGATGGAGTGGTTTTGTGGTACCCCGTTCTGGGTGAGTTGTCTTGTTTACACCGGTACGTAAACCTTTTTCTTCCCTTTTTGACTGGCTCAGTTGCGCTTTAAACATTTACCATTTCAGAATCACAGCCTTGTCCACGTGTTGTAATTTAAGACTAACTTTCAATAAGATGTGTCTGTCTTTGACGACATAGCGTTTCTTTCGCGGAACAAATTATTGACTCCCTTTCGTACATACGGTTTCGTTTTTCCGGGAATAGTTCTCGCTCTAAACGAAAAATTGCTTTGACAGGTAAATTCCTTGCAGCAGAATTGTGGCTCCCCCGGACAGCGCATATACAAAAACCTGTCTTGGCGGATCTAGGTCTTTTAAAGACGATAGTCTTTTTGGGCTGCTTAAACGGAGAAATTTCGGCCTCCTTGTATGTCTGTCTGTCTGTCTGTGACTCGATTCAGCCACCCGGCTGCAGTGAAACAGAAAAAGCGCAAGAGTCTTATATACTCACTGCCAAATCTAAACGTCTAAGTGCGGTGTTAACGTTCATACTTGTCAACATTGCTGAACAAGATCAAGACATTACGTAAATATAAGGCAGAAAAGCAATACATGAGTGATATTTGCAGTGTTCATTTATTAAACAATTCACGGATGCTTGGTTTCTGCGATAGCAAATAAAATGCTAAATCAATTAACTGCAGAAAGCCCTCGCCTGCTGTTGCCCGCGCTACCTGGCGGCATATAAAAAAATTAAACGGCTGCAGCAACGAAAGGTTCCACTAGATAGGTTCGATGTTGCGCTTGGAACGCTCGTGGAGTAGGGCAACGTGGTACTATAAACGTCGTAGTAGGGTGTCTCGATTCAAGAGTGTGTCTGCCGTACGGCAGCGCTGGCATCGAGGCACCTCAGTTGGAGCAGTGGAACGCGGTAAATTTAAATTGACTAGAGCAAACCTCTAGCGTGTTATATTGACAGGAATGAGACGGGAGAGGAGAGGAACAGCATGAGAGGTAAGCTGGAAAGCGAAGGGAGGCATTTACTTGCCAGGAATGCCAGTCGACTATAGTCTCCCGTCGACATTTGCAACAAAAGGAACAGATACGCGGCCAATTTTTGGTACAGGGCGTTCCGGTACAAGGCGCTTCGGTACGCGGACCTTCTGGACACGGGCGTTGCGGAACATAGACGTTTCGGTACCGGACACGGGGTACAGGGTGGTTTGGTGCAGGACGGTTCGGTACAAAAACGAGCGTTTGAGGCAGCAACATTCGCGAGCGGTTTTTGACATGGAAGTTGCAAGTACGCAAATCAAACCTGTTTATTAGAACTGTTGTTGCTCGTATTTCTGCATTTTTTAGGCAAGTGAAATTTTACGCGACCTTGCCAAAAAATGTCTATCCGTTTGTGGAACAATAGCCAGAAAATGTATAGCTTGTTCATTATTTCGTTTTTTAGCGGCCTACTAGCACCAGTATTTTATAAAACAGATCAGCGACGGTATCCTCATGCATTTCTTCTCGCTTTTTTAATAAAAAATCAGCAGCAGTAGCGACTTTTTCACTTCCGAGACACTAGAATAATAGCTGGGTAGTTCAGCGCTACCACAGGGGCAAAAGAACCAGCTGTTTTTCAAACTTACGGAATGACGAAGATCTTGGAATTTTTTGGCATTCCAAATTTGTAGGCGTTGCTTTCTCCTGATAACGCAATCCACATACAGCGATATTATCAATGCATTACGGAAGGCACTTGTTGTACCTTGTCGCACGCTTCTCTTGCGGCCTTATCATCGTCTGCAGTTACTATGATGGGTTCACTTTGTGAATTGAAAGTTGGAAAGGCTCTTGTATAATACTCAAAGCTATCTGCAATGTTTTCTGCAACCTACATGCAGATATATTTTTTACAATGATTGTTCACTTGTGATCTCCAATTTTCCTGTCAGCGTTCTTGTGATTTTCAGCGTTCTTTACGTTTACGTTAAAAGTGGTGTCAGTACGATTCTTACGAGGCAATATTTTGAATGAACCAAACTTGTGTTTTCTCTTCATGGCTCCTTTAAGAATCCAATGGTCATGCCAAGCCCAAAGCCAAAACGGGGGGTCTTCCCATAAACGCCCACGACGACATGGATTACCAGGCTCAGTTTCCTCTCTAGTATACTTACAAAGAAACTCTATGGCTGCATCCTTCCTGAGTGATTTCATTGATGAAGCTGCTGCTTATCGACTGGTTCATCTCCTCCGTCAATGAACCTTGTTCAAGTAGCGTAGCCCTCTTGCGGCAAACGCACGAACCACACTTGGGGTATTATGGAAGAATACGCCCCCTTTTGTTTCGCCTGCCCTGCGCAGTTGACGGCGCCGTCTCAGGCGCAACGCATGTTTTTGGTGCCAGAGAAATCTTTCGATGGCAGCCGCAGCGCCTACCTGTCGGCCGCTTTCACGGATCAGAAAACGGCGCAGCATTTAGCTGGCTCGGCGTTCGCAACTGGCTAATCCAATGTGGCGTCATGTTGTTTACATTTTGCCCCCCAATAATGGCGGATCGGTCGCTGGGAGCGAGAGCTGCGCATGCGCAGAACGCTACTGGAAAAAGGTCATTTGGGCCCTTTCTTTTATTGCGGCATACGCCAGCTTTGCCTCGAGTCGCAGTTGGCCTGGGGCATGTGTATACTCGTTCACAGTTGCTACCACATATCTGTCAACTGTGTGGGCTCGTGCCTTGCAGTCTTTTTTTGGCTACATTGCCAGTAAATCTGTAAAATTAATCAGCCACACCTATTTAGGTAATCAGCGCAAAGAAATAGCATGTATGCACATAAATAAAACATGTATGTCAACGTTTTACAAATGTAGACAATTTTGTACCTTTTTGTTGTAGCACTTTTGCTTGTCGTACTCGTAGCCGTCGTGAAGTAACCTCTGTAACCCTCGTTTGCTTCGAAGATAAATCGCCACGGTGGTTGAGGCGACCGTTGGACTGGTTGCGACCGCCGAAGGTGCGGCTTCAAATAGAGAACACATAACCGCTCTTAGTTACTGGCGTTGTGGGAGCATTGTTACTTCTTAGCGTCCTAACGAGGCCAAGTTTCTTACTTGTTGCGTATCTGCATTTGCACCCCTTACGAACACGGTCTTTGCAAATGAAATCCTCACGAACGGCTTTGTAGTGTCGCAAAGTCGTTCTCTTTTGTTGTGGTAAGAGACATAAAATTCTGTGTAAACTATTTTAGGATGTGAATACAAAATTAAAGAGCAAATATACGTACACAAAGGAAGTCACAGCACGACTACTACGACCGTTCGTATGCGACGCCTGGTGGCTCGTCTTGTCTCCGCCATTTTTGCACCTTGCATTTTTTTAAAAATTCAGAAGCAAACAACCTTAGCAACAGTTTTTTTTAACAGCGATGCTGCCAATGAGCAAATCACTCGTTTATGGTGCCCGGTTTTAAAAATAGCAAGAAAATGCCGATGGCTCGTGCCCGCGTGCCTAGAGCGCACAATCGTCAAGCTAAGTATACCCACTTAGGGAGAGTGGCCAGCTTTGGGCACAAGAAAAAATTGGCCGCGTATCTGCTCCTTTCGTTGCAAATGTCGACAAAAGACGACAGTCTTTGCCGACATTTGCCAAGTAAATGCCTCCCTTTGCTGTCCCGCTCACCTCTCATGGTGTTCCTCTTCCGTCGCGGTCCTCTCAAAGTAAACTCGCTAAAGGTTTGCTCAAGTCAATTTAAATTTACCGCGTTTCACTCCTCCAGGCCGGGTGCATCGATGCCAGCGCTGCCGTACGGCGGAGACGCGCGTGAATTGAGGCGCCCTACTTCAATGCTTATAGTACCGCGTTTCCCTACTCCACGTGCGTTGCAAGCAGAACGTGGAATCTATCTAGTGGAACCTTGCGTAACTGTTGCCGGTTGATTTCTTAAAATGCCGCCAGAAGCTATAGTGGCGCGAGCGACAGCAGGCGACGGCGGAGTGAATTTTTTTCTGCAGTGGATGTAGTATTTCATTTCGCAAAAATCAAGCATCTATGATTTTTTATTAAAGAACACTGCAAATATCCCTTCTGTATTGATTTGTTGTCTTATATTTGCGTAATGTCTTGTTCTTGTTCAACAATGTTGACAAGTATGAACATTACACCGGTCTTAAAGGGGCAGATTTAGCTGTGACTATATAACACTATTGCGCAGGCCTTGTTTTACTTTGGCCGGGTGGCTGAATCGGGTCACAGACAGACAGACAGATGGACAAACAGGCATAAAGACCGAAATTTCTGGGTTTAAGTAGCCCAAGAAAGACTATCGTCTTTAAAAACAACAAAAACTCCAGCGATCGCCTTGTCACGGGAACGGTTCCCCGGAACGAGAATGACACGCCATGGCGTCGTTCGTTGGTGCTCGTGTCGTCGTGCGCATGCGCTCTGTACCACAAAAGACTTGAATGTCGAAGCTGCTGTAAGTGATCATTGTCTACACATGGCCCCGCCTGTGCGGATATTTGGCCCGGCCGAGGGGGAAGAGGCCGCTCCGCTTCGCGAGACTCGGCGTGCAAAGCATCCACTAGAGAGGATAGGTCGCGCTTGCAGCGTGGCGTACGAAAACGTAGACCAAAACGACCAAGATCTCACTCTGGCCTTGCTCAACACAAGGTCAATGAAATCCCACGCCACCTACGTCAACCAGGACACTACAACGACCCTAAAACTCAACTTTGTGTCTGTCAATCACTCTTAAAAAAAGTGAGAAGGTCGAGGCATTCACTAATGGAACACTAACACGTTACTTGTCCCAGTATACACTAGGTACTTAGCAAGTGGAGGCAGTAAATTTAGTACTAGTCAGGGGTACTAATTGAAGCAGGCAGTAAGTACCACTACCTCCCCTAGTAAAGTCCTAGCGATAACACTCTTCTGAGCTGCATGCGTTTATAACTGGCCATGCATAACCTAGTCACAAGCACTACCTTAATCTAGTGCTACCTATTTCCTACGCTCAGTTAATTTCCTAACCATGCGTTTGTTAGTGGCAGAGCCTACGTACAAAACCGCGCGGTAGTAAGGCTCGTAAGGAGTTAGTAAACACGGCCGCTACTACCTTTTTACGAACTTTTTTTATTAAGAGTGATGATCACGTACAACAGCTTCGCCATTCAAGTTTTGCGCGTAAGTACAAGCTTCTCTAATTTTTTTACTTTATAATCCAAACAAGTTCAGTAACAGTTGGTGTTAAACGTTTTTAGAACGGAGGGCACATTACCCTTTTCGGTGGTTCGACATCTGAAGCCTTTATTGACTTCCCAGGAGACTAGTAATTCGACAACATCCGGCAGAAGTGCCGATCTGTCTCTATGCTTTCAAGACACCGTCCTGCTCTGGCTGCCCTGCTCCCTCCTGTGGCTATGCGCACCATTCGAAGCGCGCGCCATGAGGGAGGGTGATCGCAAGGAGCGTCCCTGGACTGCCCTGAACGCCGCGAAAGTGGTGAGTTCAGAAAAGTTGTACCTCGATGAATAGGCTGATCGTCAAAGTATATAGACGCCACGGTTCAAGGGACCATGAAGTTTGATTCTCTAAAGTAGCCACTTTGTTCGGATAACAATGCTACCAAATTTGTCGCAAGTTTCAAGCCGTAATAGCGATATACGTCAAGGAAAACACCTAAGCGGAGGCGACAACCCAGTCACTTTTCGGTGATTTCTCGAATGTTACATACTTTGTGCGGTGTGCGGCCATTGACCTGAGTGACCACCAAGAAGCATGACGTCAGTGTGCCACGAAATTCAAAACTATTCTGTTTTTTTTTTAGTTAAAAATTCTTTAGTACCTGCAATCGAGCCGGGTGAATTACCAAAGGCTACTTCTTACAAATTAAACCAAGTTGGATTTTGCCTTCATGGCCCCTTAGGGACCGAAAAGCCGCGCTGGCGCCCCCATCACTTAATGTTGTTTCTACCAACTGCCACTCCCATCAACGCACCACGTCTCTGATATTTCGGGTTATTGCAAAAATTTCACAGCACTATCTAAAAAAATTCCGCACTACCAAAAACACTAAAACAGGCTTTGTTGAGGACGATAAAACACGCAGACACAATCGATGTGCTTGCGCTGCCCTCGGCGACACACTGCTCACAAAGAGACGCAGTAGTATCCTGACGGATGGGAATGTAAAACCGACAGGCTGCTCCACCTCAGACCATAGTAGTAGTATTCGGACGGGTAGGAACGTAAAACCGACAGGCTGCTCCACCTCAGACCATAGTAGTATTCGGAGGGAAGGGAACATAAAACCCACAGGCTGCTTTGTCTCAGACCGTAGTAGTATCTGGAGGGAAGGGGAACGTAAAGCCGACAGGCTGCTCCACCTCAGATCTGGGCATTTGCGTGGCCCCTTCAAAGCGATGTTCAACCTCTACAGCAAATGTGGTGTCTAGTGAACCTAATGGAGGATCAGAGTGTTTGTCCTCACTACAATCGCATTGCTGCCGAGCTGCGGGCGTTGCGTTGACTGTTTCGAGAGTAATCTTGCTGCTCCTTTGAGGTTTTATGAGCATGAACTATTAATATATTCCCTGGCAAGAAACGTAATTTGCAGTCCCACAGCTGCTGTTGGAGAGGTAAACCTCTGCTGCATTTAAAGAAAATCCCAACTACACAATGCCAGTGGCATGGCCAATGAAAATGTTCTAAGGGCGCAGAACCTCTGCATGTTTACCTACATTTTCTGTACACTTAGAGACATCAATGCATTGTAACAATTCCGAATCCCGGGTCGAGTTCACCCGGATATTCTAACTGTTGCGTATCTGCATTTGCCCACTTACGAACATGGGTCTTTGCTAATTATAACCTCACGATCAGCTTAGTATTATCGCAAAGTCGTTCCCTTTTGTTGTGGTAAGAGAACTAAATTCCGTGTTATTTTATGGGGTCAGCAAAAATTTAAAGAGCAAAACTACGAACGCAAGGAAAGTCCCAAGACGACTTCCTTTTAACACTATGTCACAACGCTATGAAATCCATCATAGCCCCCGGTTATTTTCAATGTGTAGTATGAACATGAAATGACTGAGTCAAAGTATTCCTTTAAAGCACGCCACCCGCACGGCCGGTTAGCAAATGATCAGAGGACCACTTCCTTTGCAGGTGTTGTCCCTTTTCCTGATTGTAGTGGCTTGCATCGAGTTTGTGCTTCGGCTCTCCGAACTCCTGTCTGGTGCCTCCCCTTTCCCTGTCCACTTTGTCGCACCGCCCGTACGCATCGCTGCATACGTAAGTATCAGGTGGCGAAGTACTACGCTAAGCGTCAACTAGTTCACGAGAGCTGATGTCTTGTCACACTGCACCTGCACGCATACACTTGTTTCAGGCCGCTTGTGAATTGTTGCTGGGCTTCCTGGTCTGACAGACACTCTTGCTTCTGAGTCGGTATTGGGAACGTACAAAAATGAACGAGCTGATGTACCGTATTGTTGCGATTCCAAGCACCCCTTGATTCTAAGCACCCTCCCCTACTTTCGGTAAAAAAAAAAAAAATTGGAAAAAAGTTAGCATGCGAATCCAAGCCCTGCATTTTCTAAGCAACCATCGCACGATGGATTTCAGACACGTGGGAACGGGTTGGAGTTGACGTTGTGGCCAAGTCGTTTACGAAGTTTTCAATTAAATGACACTTAACGGAGTAGAATACGACCTGCGGGGGGATGCTGAATGCGGTAGCCCAAGCAACACAATGGACTCGATTCGCAGTGAGGGTGACCGAGTATCATACGTACGCGGTGGGTTCACTGCCGCTACATATTTATCTTCTGAATTTTCGCGAAATGAAACATTATTCTTCGCGTCCATCTAGTTGAGATACGGCCAAGAAAGAAGTTGCGGGGGGGGGGGGGGGGGGGAGGGGGGATTTAGGTTTTTCGAATCAAAGCATCGAAGCAATTCGGGCATCACGATTGTGCAAAGAAAGGGAGCTTAGAATAGAGTAAATACGGTAAATTTTTTTTCGTGCAGTTCGAAATGAACTATAGAAACAATAGGAACGCCACTGAGCACACAATAAAGTTACGTGGTTTTGTTTGTATAAGGAAACAATAGTCTGCCACGACGTATCAGATAGTGTCGAACATCGGACTGTAATCACTACCTTCCGCGTTTTTCAGCTACCTCTGCTTCGCTTTTTTAGTGCGCATGGCTGGCGGGTAACTCCCGTTCATTGCTGTGCGGGATTCTATAAACGGTTTGGTTTCATAATTTTATTAGGCAGCCACACCATGGCGTATAAGGGGAATGTGAAAGCTTTCGCAGTGCACCGAAATTAAAAGCAGTGAGAGTGGGTGGTAAAACCAATGTTTATTTACATCCGAAAATGCTGTAGCTTTGTCCTCTGCACGGATGATAGGCACGTGTGTCATGTGCGCATCCCCGCTTGTAGCTTGAAGCTACAACAGAAGCTTCCTCAAACATCTTGCTACGTCTCGATTGTCACGTCCGTGGCTAAAGCGACGCGTCACCATCTTAACCAATGGGTAACTGAGTTTACTTTGACCCGGAAAGTTCCCTTTTCTGGGGGAGGGAGTGCTAGTAAGCGAAGTCGCCAAATTTCTTAAACTTCATTTGCTTAGTAAAAGTGGTGATATGTAGCGCAGCAACACTCCCGCGGGGACGAAAAGTATACACATGGACACGCGCTAACTTCCAACTGATTCCTTTTTTCACGTGACTGCAAATATCTATGCATTTGAATTTACGGACACAATAGAAACAGGAACAAAATATCGACAGAGAAAGAGCGAAGACACCCAATGAAAGTTGGCGCCTGTCCGTGTGTATACTGTTCGTCCCCGTAGGTTTTTCTGTGCAACATATCGCCACTACGAGTAACCAACTAGCTGAGTCAACAGTTTTATACTTGGTAAAAATTTGTAATATATGGTTGTATGGTCACTTCCGCTATAGAGATGATTTCTACAAAAAAACATAAATCTTGTGAAAAGCCAAGAGTAGACGAGCAGGTGTTGTAATATTAGAATATTATCACAACTCTGCCACACAAAATCAAGTTGTGCCCTATGTGAATCACCAGCCTAACTAGTACATTCTGTACTGAACATGAAAATCCAGCTGCCGCGCTCTTGAAGTAAATTCCGACAAAGTAGGTGCTTCATTTTACGCAGCGATGATTGCACAGAAAGACTGCATCGGAACGTAATTACATCTTAAAAATAGAGATAGGGTATGTAGCCCTACAAACCAGCTGCGTGTTCTAAAAGATGTAGGCTTAAGTAGTCTTGAGGCGATCAAATAGCAATAGAATGAAGTGTAAACTTTATTCCCTTACCCTGGTGCAGAAATTGTGAACAAACTAGTGTTTTCCTACTGGAAATTGACTGTGCGTGTTTTAATACTTTAATTAACGAACAAGTGCTCTTCCGAAAAATTATAAGCGGTGGGTTATACATCAGCACTCTTAAAAAATGGCTATTAAAAAGGTCGTAACGGGTCGTATTAACTAACTCCTTACGAACTTTACTACCCCAGCAGAATGGTACGTAGGTGCTAGCACTAAGTATGGACCCTAATTGCTAGGGTTAGTAGTCTAGGCTGTACACATAGTAACCTGTTGCTTATTGGATACTAACATTCACTGAAGTAACAAATTCTATGAATTATTGAACATAATAACTACAGCTCTTTTTCCACTCCACCTCATGATTAAATAGTTTTTCGCAAATCCACATGCTGACTTGTATATGCTCACATTAAAAGGCATAATTATAAAAGTTTCGCTGAAATATCTGATTTTTGTGACAAGCCCACCGACTCTATCAGAGGACTTTCCGCTGCTGCGTATAAAAGCAAGAAGAGCAGATGTATTTCTAAGGTAACTAAATTACACTCGCTCTCCCCGTGCATTCCGTTGGTTTTCTTGCTCGATTTATTTTGTCGTTTAAGTGTAATATGTGCGGGTTGAATGGGTTGTGTCGCGTTTCGGGCGCAGCTGATCCGCATTGCGACTCGTAGCTTTCACTGGGTTATGCATGGCCATGTAGTAAAAGCACCAAGCGCCCAGTGGATACTGTGACAAGTAACTGGTTAGTGTTCTGTTAGTATATGCACCACCTTTTTTTAAGAGTGAGCTGTTCCTCACGTAAACTTTAATCTGGAAGCAGGCTGACCATAGCTGCAACCAAGGTGAAAGGCTATCTTTGCGTCAAGGAACTATGATGTCTAAAAGGTTTCGGCAATAGATTTACCACAAACAGTTGCGAGGTGTTCAAAATTTCTAGTTCTCAATAACGTGCTCGTTCCTTGCATAGCTAGTTTCTTCCAAGCTTCGCACTGCCGTGGCACTCAGTTTCTATAGTTCGAGAACAATTTTTTTTCAAACGGCTGTTCTTTGCAGAGTTCAAGATTTTTCTCCAGGAAGGGTTTGTTGAAGCGTGAATGTAAAAGCAAGACGCTAAATATACACAAAGCATACCTTTATGAAATATATGACGTATGTAGTTTTACCTTGGGTTTTGCCATGCGGGAGGTGAAAAGGGTGCGAATGTGTTTTATTCTGATGAGGCAACTCTGAAATGTTCTACTGGACCACACATTTCGGGCCGAAGCTGCATTACGGCGCGTCGTTGCTTTTTCAGGTGTTGACGATGTTCCTGGTGCGAGGTGGTCGGCTTGCCGGTTTCTATACATCGGCCCCGCTGTTCCTTTTCTGGATGATGATGACAATTGCCAGCACCATACGCTTCAGGACGGTCATTTTGATGGCCTTCATCGAGGTACGAATGACCTTTCTGATGGCTGTAATAACGCGGAGAAACTTTACCCAACGTTATCATTGCGAGGACAGTGATTCGCCCGGCTCAATACCACCGGCCGAAGGGAACGGCTTTGACAAGATTCGAAATGCATGTCACAAACTGCCCAGGAGGCGCACTCCCAGTTGAAATTGACGAGACAAATTTGTGTAGTTCGTCGTATTTTCGCGTGTCGTACTGGTGTCTTGTCGTATTCTTGTCGCGTCGGGATTCTGATGTCCTGCCGTGTGTCGTATTCCTGTCCTCATTTGGATGTTCCATCATGCCGAATTCCTGTCTTGTCGCTATCCTGATGTTCCGTCAGTAGTTGCACATGGTTTGAATGTTATTGCTCATTGTGAAGAGTAGCGTCAATGGCAGTCTTGATATGACTACAGGAATGTTTGTCGTCGAGAAAACTTGACTGTTCTTGCGACAGAAATGTTAGTCGTAACAACAGAACTTGTGCACAACAGAGTTTTTTTTGTCGTATGGCAGAAATTCTTATGTTTTTGCGATATTCCTGTTGAGATTCTAGACTCGCAAGGTTGTGTCTTTGGGGGTACTTTGTTTGGGGGGAACTTTTAGTGAAACCGAAATCGCATAGCGAAGGCTTCCCACCGCTGTAAGACCTCTCGCACGCAAGAAGTTCACGAGCACGAAAAATAAACGCCTAAAGTAGTTGCCGTTGGTAGTCTTTTAGTGTGACGAACCAAAGCACGAACATCGTGCACGCTTACGCGGCTGTCTAGCTCCGAATCAGTGTTGTACACGTTCCTCTAAAAACAGGAACGAAAGCTCGTTCCTTCCCAATTTTGAAACGAGTTCCTGTTACAAGTTCCTTTATTGCGAAAAAAAAAACGCGTTCCAGTTCCACCTCGGACATTGGAGCCTGTCGTTACATTAACGTTACAATTCATTCTTTAAATTCTTTAACGCGTTCCACTTCTGACATTGGAACCTGTCGTTACATTAACGTTACAATTCATTCTTTAAATTAAAATATGGTGTCGGATGATCCTGAAGCAAAATAAAGTGAGAAATTTAAAACTCACATCGAATTACGTATATTGTAAGAATATGAAGACCGCCAGGAGCGGATTATCTGGAGACAAACAGAATTCAAAGAAAGGCTCCTAGACGAATTTTTTCAGGGGGCCCCGGACAAACTCCAGACATGTCCAACTGCGACTTTGGTGCTCGTCTATCATAGGTCTAGCACATATGGCACTTTCCACTTCGGTCTTAGAAATGCGAGTAAGGTTACTGTGCTTCAGATGTACAAATAGAAAGTTACTCACATTCAGGAACATAATTAAATTTCTTGCATAAGAAACCATGTCAAAAGGAACTATACATAGGTCTCTAATGTCATTCAACGCGAACGAAATTAGCTGTAAATAACATTCTCTTTTGCCATGCAGGTCTACATGGCGAAGAAATGCCGTTCGATAATGATAGCAGTGGCGATTAAAAAAACTCGCAGAATTGCAGGATAACAACGTAAATGCGTCCAGAACATCGTTAACCTTTTTGTTTTAAAACAAAACCAAATTACCTTTTAAAGAAAAAGTGTATCTCCATTTTAGGTAAAATTCACATCAGAAGCCGAGGCAAGTAACTACTTTAAACGAACTTGTTGGCCGAGTCGGTGCACATTATCAAAAGGTGTAAGCTGCGCTAAGGAAGACACTTCAGGTGAGAGAAGTGCGCAAGGACTTGTGCAGACTCGCAACTATTATTCCACGCAGAAACACACCTGAATACCGACGGGCACATCATTGCACACGCGCGACAACGAAAAAACAAAACAAATCTACAAAAATTTGCGGCGAGGATTTTCACAAACGCTCTTCGATAAGCAACTCTGAACGCTGGCCGTCGACCTTGGGGTGGCCTCTCTCAGGTATTGTCCATACGGCTCGCGACGAAATTAGGCCCATAACGAAATTACTGTTCTTTGTGAATACGTCGCGTGCAATACAAAAAGGACCTGTCCCTGCCGTCAACGGATTCCCGACAGATCGGCGACATACCACACCGTGACGAACTGCGCGCATACTTTGAACAGTATAACATCCTGAGACACTGCGGCGCGCCCAGCTCTATTGATAGCCGGTGACCCTTCGAATGACCTCACTGCGAGCGCAACACTCCCGACAACAACGCACCCACACATCGCGCGCACTGATGCGGTAATTTTTCCTGACAACATACACATATGGTGGTTTTACAAGGTACCTGAAGCGCCGCTCAGACTTAGGAAACCTTTCCCCTGGAAAGAACAATTATATCAGCCAGACGCGCATCCTGGCCTCCCCAAGCAAAGGATTTAAGGTGAAAAGCATTCTCGCTGCTGCGCTATTCACCCGTCGAACGCCGCGTAAGCTCAACCAGCATAGGAAGCAAGCACAAGCTGCGGCCTGCTGCGTGATTATTCTGCCTTTGACCTTCGAGGAAGCACGTTGCGCTGAAGGGTGGGGATATTGGCCAGCTTACAGGAAGAGAAAACGCAGTCGCGACTTGCGGATTTTTTTACTCGAGCCTTGGAATCAAAAGAGCCGAATTCTAGCGATGTAACGTTTGCAGAAGGAACGCCGTTCCTGCCGTTCCCTAATAAACCTAACGAGTTACCGTTACAGTTCCACCTACCCTTAATGGAACGGTGGCGTTACTCCGTTCCTCCAAAAAAGAACTGGTCATACCTCGGCAAAGTTGGCGCGGCTCACTCAAACTCACTCACAATTTTTTTTTTCGAATCACCACTCACTCAAACTCAGACTTAATGCTGAGCAGCACATCTGCGCTCACTCAAACTCAAACTCACATTGAGCTCAAAACTCAGAACTCACTCGGACTCAAACTCAAAATGTACTCAGAACTCAAAATGTACTCAAACTCAAAATGTAATCAAAACTCAAAATGTACTCAAACTCAAAATGTACTCAAACTCAATTTGGACTCAAAACTCAAAATGGACTCAAAACTCAAAATGTACTCAAACTCAAAATGAACTCAAAACTCAAAATGGACTCAAAACTCAAAATGTACAAACTCAAAGTGAACTCAAACTCAAAATGGACTCAAAACTCAAAATGTACTCAAACTCAAAATGAACTCAAAATGTACTCAAACTCAAAGTGATCTCAATACTCAAAATGTACTCAAACCTCAAAATGTACTCAAACTCAAAATGTACTCAAAACTCAAAATGTACTCAAAACTCAAAATGTACTCAAACTCAAAATGGACTCAAAACTCAAAATGTACTCAAAACTCAAAATGAACTCAGAACTCAAAATGGGCTGAGAACTCAAAATGAATTCAGAACTCACATGGCCTCACAGAGATTGAGACAGTCAGAGAGTGAGAGTGAGAGTGAGAGTGTGAGAGTGAGAGTGAGAGTGTGAGTGTGAGTGTGAGTGAGAGTGTGAGTGAGAGTGAAAGTGAGAGTGAAAGTGAGAGTGTGAGTGTGAGTGTGACTGAGTGAGTGTGACTGAGTGAGAGTGAGAGTGAGAGTGAGAGTGAGAGTGTGAGTGTGAGTGTGAGTGAGAGTGAGAGTGAGAGTGAGAGTGAGAGGAGTGAGAGTGAGAGTGGAGTGAGTGTGAGTGTGAGTGTGAGTGTGAGTGTGAGTGTGAGTGTGAGTGAGAGTGAGAGTGAGAGTGAGAGTGTGAGTGTGAGTGTGAGTGTGAGTGAGAGTGAGAGTGAGAGTGTGAGTGTGAGTGTGAGTGTGTACCTTTTGCTGTATACCTTTTGCGATATCCTCATAATTATAACCAGAAAGCATTTTCATATTTGTCCCACGTGTCCCCCTCGACGAGACCTTTAATTTGATACCCCACACACCCTAGCAGGGTCATATGGAATTCATACCAGTCAAACTAACCATGACTCATGACTGTAACCAGGACGCATTATTTAGGTGTCCGACATGATTCCCCTAACTGGAACCTTCAATTTGACGCCCCACATGCTTCAGCGACCTCACCTTGAATTTAACCCTATCTATGACTCATAATGACTATCTCATGATTCGAACTACAAAGCCTTTTTTTATTTTTACAATGTGATTCCCCTCGTCAAGACCGTAAATTTGATACCTTACATGCCCTATTGGGGTCACTTCGAATTTTACCCTAATATAAGACTCGCCATGACAATCTAATGGTTATAACCAGGAAGCATTTTTGTATTTCTGCCACGTGATTCCGCTCATCAAGACCATTGATTTGATACCCATCACATCCTAGCGGAATCAATTTGAACGTTAAACCAATCAATGACTAACCATGACAATCTCATGATATAGCCCTACCACATTTTTTGTCCCACGTGATTTTCCTTATCGGAACCTTCAATTTGATACCCCGGACACCCAGTGGCATCATTGTGAATTTTAACCTAATTTATGACCCATTTTGACTATGTCATGATAATAATCAGGAAGCACGTGATTACCCTCATCAAGACCTTTAATTTGATACGCCCTAGCGTCATGAACCTGAATTTTAACCGAATCTTTGATTTACCATGACTACGTCATGATATATCCATATCTCATGTTCGTCCCGAATGATTCCCCACATCGAGACCTTGAATTTGATTCCCCACATGCCCTCGCAGCGTCATTTTGAATTTTAACCCAATCTATGACTCATTATGACTGCCTGATGACTACAATGAGGAAGCATTTTTTTTATTTACCCCGCGTGAATCCGTTAATCCGGACCTTTCATTTGATACCTTACACGCCTTAGCCTCATCAGTTTCACTTTTCACCCAATCTAATGTGGTCATTATTCTGTCTTAAGGGGCGCTGCCCAGTCAATTCAGCTAATTCATTTGAAACAGTAGAAAGGACAGCCCCCGCCCCCATTTCCCCCCGGCTCTCACCTCTTCCTTTGTGACCCCTAGTATATCAAGCCGTTAACAGTAGCAGGCGAACAACCAGCACGCCAGCGCCGCCGTGTGCTTTCCCACCACCCTTTCCCACGTTCTTAGTGGATCCGTCAGGAGGAAAAGTTAAGACAACCCTTTTTTATGACCTCACCAGTCAATTATCACTCACGCGCCCAGCCGCGAAAATTAGGTATACAGCAAGTGCTTATGGCCATAAAAATTCAACAAGAAACTAAAAAAAATCAGACACCACCTCCCTCCCAACCGATCATGCAGATCGCGATTGGTGCCATACCCGCAGGTAACTTGAATTCCGAGCCCACAGTGACGCATGAAACTTAACAGCCAACCATAGCTGCCTGCTAGGCTACTCATATGTACTCAAGACTTAAAACTCCTATTTCCTCAGAACTCAAAATGTACTCAAAACTCAATTTGTAATCCAAACTCAAAATGTACTCAGAACTAAAAAGGGACTCAAACTCAAAATGTACTCAGAACTCAAAATGAACTCAAACTCAAAATGAGCTCAAACTCAAATTGTACTCAGAACTCAAAATGAACTCAAACTCAAAATGGACTCAAACTCAAAATGTACTCAGAACGCAAAATGGACTCAAACTCAAAATGTACTCAGAACTCAAAATGGACTCAAACTCAAATTGTACTCAGAACTCAAAATGGACTCAACTCAAAATGTACTCAGAACTCAAAATGGACTCAAACTCAAATGTACTCAGAACTCAAAATGGACTCAAACTCAAAATGTACTCAGAACTCAAAATGAACTCAAACTCAAAATGTACTCAGAACTCAAAATGGACTCAAACTCAAAATGTACTCAGAACTCAAAATGGACTCAAACTCAATCGGACTCAAACTCAGTCGTGATCACTCGGCTCAAACTCACTCAAGCTCAAACTCACCATGCCACACTAGCCTCGCGCTCACTCAAACTCAAACTCACGCGTGAGTTTGAGTCCAAATGAGTCTGAGTGAGTGGACTCATGAGTGAGTTTGCCGACCTCTGGTTCCAGGAACGCTGTTCCTGGGAACGCCGTTTCGTACAACACTGCTCCACATTGAGCGTTCGGTACCACCGAAGCATGAGCTATGGCATTTAAAAGCCTCGTTTAGAGTTCAACGTTTTGTGCGTGCAGTCAAATGTCGGTTGCGTGTAGTAATGCTACGCAAATCTCGGTGCATGCGTCGATGAATAGGCCTTGCCCCTTTTTGTGACGCCATATTCTCATATCTATTTTAACTTTGAGTAAAGCAGTCAGCGTGGCGCGTGGCTGTGGTTTTGTAGCTTCCCTAACGCAGTCCGGCAATTCCCCGCTGCCTGCCTGGCGTTTCCCCGCCTCTCGTGCCGAGATCAGGACAAGGACGTGTCCAGCAGGTTTGGGTGTGGGGTGATGTACCGAGGGATACGCCTCGAGCGCGGCCTGTAGGGGCGCCACTGAAATCCCTCTAGCGACCCGTTTCGAAAGCAGGCGCGGGAGTCCGCGCCCCGCTTCCTAGTGCCGCCGCTGCTTTTGCGGCACGTTCACGACTGAGATTTACCGTTTGTGGGCGTTTGAAATCCATGTTTGTGTGGAGCAGTCACTCTGTTCGCAGATGGGGTGTGTTTACGAGAGTGTAAATGTTTCCGACGCGATCTTAGTGTAGTATTTTCGGTCTGTATAAGCGCCAGGTGTGTGCCACAGGCCAGCGTCGCGGAACCGGCGTATGATGGAGCCAATTGTAGTTACACTGACCTGAATTTACTAGCCGTGTCTCCGTAACCATCGGTTCCTCATATGTTCATGCTACGACTATACACTACCATATAAATCGGTTTTGTGCGCTTACATAATCAGCGGAGCACTCATACCTGACAGCACACCAGTTACGTTTGCCAATATTATACCTCAGATATTGATCACCACCATTTACAAGCCAGTCTGTGTTAATTTCGGGAATATTCAACAAAAGTACGATGGACAATGCATATTATACTCGGGGATCAGCACACGACAGAGTCGTCTTGTCGTGAGGTGCGCGCCCGCAGACCTTCATCTGCTACATATATCCTCTGCGAGCAGCGCGGAGACGGGCTTACAATATAATCCGCTTCCGCGACTAAATGCTCATTCGAAATATCGTCATATGGCACAGGGAGCCTGCAGAATAAACCAGAAACTGAAATTAGAGGGCCTTATCACATACCACACTCTTCCAACGACCACATTTCATCGCTTGTTGACAGCCTACCCTGTATACTTCCAAAAAATGCGTCCGCCGTACGATCAGCTCTTCGTTGAAGTAGAAAACAAAAGGAAAGTGAACGCGAGATTTATGTGTGGGATTACTAAAACGTTCATCGCTTGATTCCGCTCCGCATTTGTACACGGCGTCCCCCTCCCCGCGCCCGCACCGATGTCTCGCGAAATAGCAGTGCATTTCGCGTATAGTTGGTCTAGTGAAACTTACCTGGCTTAAGTTTAGACGAACGTCTTTAGCATGCCAGAAGCTGCACTGTTTTTTTTTTTTTTCATTTCCGTTAGAGCTATTATGTATACCTTAAATCCGCAATTTGCACAGCATTTATTTTTCCGTGGTTTCATTTCCTTGGTTCTTGCTATATGGCGTCTGTGGGCACATATTTAACGACGCACAGGCTTGGAATATACTTTACATTTTCGCATGGTTTACATTCTTATAAAAGGCATAAGTTATTGTCCGGGATTGGGTAATCACATCCCCGAAACATATTTTTCTGCGGCGTATATATGCGAAACGAAGCCGCATTCGTTGTCCACGCTGCAAAATGAAGCCAACCTCTCATTATGCCAGTATCAGGTCTAAACGAGGCGTCAGTATAGAGGTGGTGGGGGTGGTGATGACGTTTATTGACGGGTGGACCTAGCGTGGTATGCCGCAATTGCTCACCCGATCAGCACCTTTTTACCGCTATGCGTGGGAATTCACCATGACTCGCTGAGGCTTGTGACACGTAGAAATTGCAGGATCAAACGAAAGATGTCCCTCCTCGTGATCCAATGGCCTTCCGGGAAAATTAAATTGTTCAAAGAGGCATGCGGAGCGGCCATCCTTCGCAGTTCTTTAAGAATTCATGTGTGCCTGATGTTTTGGAGGTGACATGGGTGATATGTTGCTGCCGTCGCCGACGCCCGGAAGAGCGGCGACGAAGCGCGCAGAACCGCGTCTCCGGGTAGCTCTTGCAGGCGATCGCGTACTCTACGAAGACGCAGCTACTTTTTAAGTGACCTAAACGTACTATTTGCCTATAGTCGTCACCATAGCAAGTTTTTTTAGGGCGCGGAAAGGCGAAAAGAAGCGAAATAGAACCAAAACACTGCACGAGCCCCTATCAGTCACGCAGCGCAAATCCCGTCAACGCCGCGGAGAAGCGGCGACAGGCGGCGCAGCGATCGCGAAGCTCGAGGCGTATACGAGTAACTAAGTTATTCCTGCGTGTACAGTGATGACCAAATGAAACGCGAACACAAAAATATGAACCAAAACAGCGCGATTTCTTTCCAAGAAAGCCAAAATGACGCCTGGCTTAGTTAAAAAAAAAGTTGGGAAGTGTGGTCTTCCAAATATACCAATAGCGCGCCGTTATTGGACCTCAGCAAACAATATTATTCAATTTTAAGTGTTCTGGTTCACATTTTCGGGTTCGCATTCGATTTGTCCATGGCTGTACACATTCGAAAAAAGCTTAACTCTATCTTCTAAATCATGCTTCGTTGCTACAAGCGCAGTTGCTCAAAACGTCGTCGATACGGCTCTCGGTGAAGTAATTCATAGGCATTAGAGAGAGTAGGGCGGAGAACCGGGCTCGGTAGGGTGCCCGGTAAGCGACCGGCACTGCGCCTGCGCAGAGGCAAAAAAATTGGTGGTGCGCATGCGCAAGAGTACAGGATACCGTACCAAGACCGGCTCTCCACTCTGCTATAAATGTCAATTGGTGCAATAACTTAAGCTGGTGCCTGTAAATAACTTGTTTGCAAGTGTTGTGGGCGAAAACGTTTTTTGCCAAATTATGGCTGCTGTTTACTGTGGCTCTATAAACCACCCGAAAGAAAAGTGAAGATTGTTTGGACGCCAGCCCACTCAACCCTCCAGGGCAACACGACGCCCACGACATCGCCCGAGATGTATCCCGCCAGGCGACACGAGGGTGTAGGTTAGAGACTGCGTGTCCTTTGGCAACGTATCAAGCCATAATGGGATACTATAAGTGCCAAAGAATGATCTATCCCGCCGCTCATGGATCTCTAACCAAAGGGCAGGAGCACTGCCTCCGGCTCCTCCAAACAAATACGTTTCCTCATCCGCCAAAACTTCACTTGCTCCATCCCACGCAGTACTTCCCGCTGTGCAAATTTTGCGCTGCCCGGGCACCCTGTACCATATGGTATGGGAGTGTTCTGCAAATCCCAAAATTCAAAGAATAACGCACCCTTCCCGTGAGCAGTGGGAGAAGGAGCTGTCCAGCTCCGGTCCCGATTCCCACCTTAGGCTGGTGGAAAGGGCCGTGGCGGCAGGGGTCTCCAATGGAGTCCTGGACTGAGGGCCCACACGACAATACGATGCAGTCAATAAGTTTATCCTCCTCCTCGTATGGCGTTAACATGAATGTACAAGCCTTTACCTATGCAGCTACGCCTCTTATTCTCTTGTACTTTTTTCCCTATAATGTGCTAATTACTACCATTAAGCGGCATATCTGCTTCCGTATTCAAAAATATTCTATTAAATTCGGAGGCAACGAAGAAGCTCGGGCAGCGCAGCAAAGAGGCGATTGAAGAAACCAGGGATAGGCCTTTGTCCTACAGTGTACCTATATAGGCTTATGATTATGATATGGATAATTCCAATATTTTGCTACCACCTGAAACAATGTAATAAGTCTTTTAACACACAATGTGTATTTTCTATGATGATTGTGTTTAAGGGCGCAAGGGCTTGTAATGTGTATTTTCATTTCGGTTTACGAGTTGGTACTGTTTATTTTAACATGAGCAGAATTTTCTTCTCTTTTGGGTTTGTGGTTGCGCTTCGAATACAAAGCACGCTTATTGGGTAGGTTTCCAAACGCAATATTCGCAGTTGACGACTTATCTTGATATATGTCGTACCTTGTTTGTTGTGGAGTCACCCTTAGTGCAGCTTATTCAAAAAAATTGTCTGCTCATTTTGCTCTTTTTAGTTCCTTATCACAACTCCCAACGACTGGCTCTTCGCATGTTCATTCCGTGGAATTGTTTATTAATCGCGAATAGTGAATACGGCTTGTAAAAAAAAATTCTTATATTTGAGTACCCTTTCGAGTGCCCCTTTGGTATACACGACTGTAATAGCGGATAGCGGGATGGCCTCACACTGAAAAAATCCCTCAGTACTTTTTTATATACGCTTTGTATCAAAGCTTGGACACCATGGACTGCCCTACAGACTGCATTGATAAAACATTAAGGGTTACCCTTACGTCAGCGAGAATGCAACGGAGTTTTCGTATTAGTTTTGGGTATCGCAAACACACGACCGATAGTTTTTTTCCATGCAAAAGAATAAAACTTGGGTCTTGAAAAACGGGAATCCTTTTCAATCCTTAACAATGAAAAAAATATTTACAAATCTCTCTGGAGCATGCCTGACCCCCAACCTTGCCCATTTTTCAAGTGCAGAGCACTTTAGGGGCTCGCCTTGTCGTCGTGGCTTGATGTAACGCTCGATGTCAAGCGACTGCCAGTATCAGGCGGCACAGCGAGATAATGGACCCAAGTAGCGCCTGGCGTACCGCAGAGGGCGTCCCGCAGAAGCCTCAAAAGCCAAGCGGTTTATATAGTCATAACCGTTCGTAACTCGAGAACGCTGCCGCTTGCTATAGATTTCCCCGTTGTTCAGCACAAAAAAAAAAAAAAAAAAACTGCTGGTACATTTCAGGCAACATATACCTAGTTACTGGCAGCGCCCGCGTTCATTCAGTTAGGTACGCTCGTTGGGTTGGTTTTACGATAGTAAGCGAAAAAAAAAATTGGCCGCGTATCTGCTACTTTCGTTGCAAATGTCGTCAAAAGACGATAGTCTTTATCGGCTTTTGCGAAGTAAATGCCTCCCTTCACTTTCCCGCTCACCTCTCATGTTTCTCTTGCGTGGCGCTCCTCCCAAGGTAAAGACGCCAAATGTTTGCTTAAATCGTTTTAAATTTCCCGCGTTCCACTGCTCCAAATCGGGTGTCTCGATGCGAACGCTGCCGTACGCCGAACACGCGCGTTAATTGAGGCGCCCTACTTCAGCGTTTATAGAACCGCGTTTCCCTACTCCACGTGCGTTGCAAGCAGAACGTGAAACCTATCTAGTGGAACTTTGCGTAACTGTTGCCGGTTGATTTCTTAAAATGGCGCCAGAAGCTATAGTGGCGCGGGCGACAGCAGGCGACGGCGGAGTGAATTTTTTTTCTGCAGTTGATGAAGTATTTAATTTCCCAAAAGTCAAGCATGTTTGATTTTTTTATAAAGGAACACTGCAAATATCACTTCTGTATTGATTGGTTGTCTCATATTTGCGTAATGTCTTGTTCTTCTTCAACAATGTTGACAAGTATGAACCTTACACCGGACATAGACGGGTAGATTTAGCTGTGACTATATAAGACTATTGCGCAGGCATAGTTTTGCTTTGGCCGGTTGGCTGAATCGAGTCACAGACAGACAGACGGACAGACATACAGACAGACCAAAATTTCTGGGTTTAAGTAGCCCAAGAAAGACTATCGTCTTTAAAAAGGTGGCAGCGCCATGCCGGCACGTGCGGTAGGAAAAGCAAGCTCAAAAAGAGCAGAACTCCCGCTGGCGTTGTTTCAGGCACGGGGTGCGCGAGCACTGCGAAGGCGGGAAATTCGAATTACTTTGGGTGGTAGCAGTGAGCGGATAACGGCGCTACACAGCCCATTATGGCGAATCACTTCTCTGCACTTCCGACAGCTTTAACGTTAAGTGGAACGGCATTAATTTTTTATATTTGCCTTATAGGAAGAAAAACATCGAGTCGCCAACCTCGGGTTCCTGTTCACCATCCACAGCATATACTTCCTTATCACGTGGAGCCAATTCGTGCTGAGCTTCTTCGCTTACGGGACTTCGGACAAGCCGTTGAAAGCGGTAAAAGCTGCTGTTCCTTATAAAGTTTGCATTCGTTACGTCAGGGCTTTGCTCTAATGGTAAGAAAGTTCTGGCTATTTTTGGGCTTCATGTGTCGATCCTAGCGATGCAATGCACAGTTAAGGTAGGAAGCTTACTAGGCGAATGCTGCCATCTTTTGTTGACATGTAGGTATGGGGAACGTGTAATTTTTAAAAAGACAATAGTCTTTGCTGCCTTGTTTGAGCCCGAAAGTTTTGGTCTGTCTCTCTGTTCCTCGGTTCAGCTACCCGAAAAGAAGTAAAAGAATTATTGAACGAGACGCTTATATAGGCATAACATTATTTCCAAATTTTTAAATATGATAGCGATGTTTATACTATCAGCATTGCTCAGTAAACAAAATTAGGCATATTTGAGTCAAAAAATCAATACAATACGTGGTATTTGCAATGTTCTTTTTATAGACAAAACCCTGCCTAATTCTGGCGATATCAAATAATAAAATACGTGTTGAAAACGAAGCTTTGACTTAAAATATGAAAACGTTCGCGCCCTAGCCTACACCTTGTGGCGGCATTCGATGGAATCACACAGTAAGAAAAGGTTTTAGTAGATAAGGAGCGGGCTGTGGAACGCGGGAAGTTGATTCACTTGAGAAGACCTTCACCATATTTACCGTAGGGGCAGCGAAACTGGAGGGGAAGAGGATAAGAGTTGGAGGGGAGGGGCCTTTATGTGGTACGCTCCGCAGACGACTATCGTCTTTCGATGACACTAACCGCGAGGTGAGCAGACACAGGCCAATTTTTTCAGCTCTCTGGTATCTTGATATGCCTTGCGTGGGACAGATGTTTCGCCTGGTGACAGCGTTGATAGCACGGCACGTTCTTTTAAAACACTGCTGCGGCGCTAGCTCTGCTCGTCGTGTTCAGTGTCATTTGTTTTTTCGTTACCATTGCACGAAAGGCATTCACACCAGCGGTCTGCTGAATCGCGTGAATGGATTCCTCCAAGTCAGAGTCTGGCCTGCGTATGCCGTTTAATCCATGCAATTTGTTTAGAGATGATTTTGTAAAAAAAAGCATTCGTTTATACTTTATTGCGAAAAAAACGTCTCTAGCCGTCCCCCACAATCCCGATAACTACATTAATAATTGATGACACTTACTTGCCAGCAGTGTGTTTGCATGGCATGTCTGCCTGAAATTTGTTTTCAGATTTTAGGGCGAAGCAGTACATGTCTAATTCTTCGGTGAAGCCACTTTACTCGGCGCTGCTCCGGAGTTCCTTTTTGCGGGTTTCTTTCACGTTTAAGCACACGCAGATGAGCGGTTGCCGGTTTATGCGCGAACGGGCGGGGAGTGGAGGGAGAAAGGGGGAGGGGCGAGCACGCGAAGCTATTCGCCCCGAGCGCGAACACAGTCGGCCCCTGGCGGCGGCGGGACGAACCGCTCCTAGTGTGGATGGCGCTCTCGCGTCGTCTGCTTTTTCACGTTGCGTGCGGCGCAAGACGCGTGCTGCCACGACAAAACAACCAATATGTGCGCTCGTTTGGCAGTAAGCAATGACATAGTTACCTCTGCTTGCGCATTTCCTCTCGGAACGCAATAATCAGCGGCCGTTGCGGGTTAATGCGCTGGTTTAATTCCACGAAACATCTTCGCCGTGGTCAGCGCTTGAGTGTGAAACGTGTTATAAACATTGCTTCCACACATTGCACTTTTCTTATCGTTGAGTGCAGTCGTCTGCCGTTTCGGGAACGTCGAAGGGTGCTTTTTGAAGGTGGCGTGGTGATTATTTAAAGGATAAAAGTTTAGTACGCGAAACGGGTAAGAAGCGACAAGACCTGTGCATACGCGTGCAAATTCCACACCCTTGTAAAATTGCGCTGTGTCCTTATAGAAAGAAGAAACAAACAAAAACATTTACACTGCACACGACCCGTGCGCTATTGCCCATACATTACCGGACACGTATTCTACACCCGCAAGCGCCTGTGTGATCGTGTCCTTCCCGTACCTTTTCTAAAATAAATACAATTTTTGAACAGTCGTTGTTTATACTGAGGAGGAGGAATAAACACTTATTCAACTGTATCGAGGTGCTAATTTTACGTATTATTTAAAATACGTTTCAATGGATGCGCAAGAGTATTTAGGGGGGATTTTTTTGGTAAAATTAAGCAGTTGCGAGTTTGCGTCTGTCATGTGGCATTTCGTGTGTCATTTTCATATATATCATTTTCAAATCCGACATGAATCACCTTGTCCAGAAACGTGTCTCACTCAGCATAACCAAATGCCTAATATGGTCACGTCTTAACCTCTTAAGGTAGACCTAAGTTTAAAGAAAGAGGAGAAAACGCGTAATATAATGCACGTTGTTGCCCACATCTGCGAGGGGTGTGTGCCATGATTCGCTGGGTTTTTTTTTAATTTCTTCCCACAATGCTTGCTTTCAATACAATTTTGAAAAAGGCGAGCCACAATTCCTGGACAATCTCGGACCAAAGGGGGGTTAATCAGTTTTAAAAATACGTACTGCTTTTTCACCGCTACAGAACACGACGCACAGTGTAGTTTCGATTGTAAGTAATACTGATAACCATAGTTTAGCTTTTCGCGTTACATGAGTTCTCTTCTCGCTGCTCTTGCGACGTTGGCAGGACCCCCCCCCCCACCCCCCCCCCTTTTCCCGAAAAAAAAACGACATGCACAGAATTTCATTTTTTTTAACCAATCCTCAAGAATTAAATGCCAAGACAAAGGCGATATACAGTTTACACAACAAATTAGTTACCGGGAACCCGTTGCTCTGATTCGCAACGAGAAATAAAAAGGAAATGTTTTACTACATCTGCAACAGCGCAACTTCATTTATTGCCATCTTTAGGTTTCGTAAGCGACCTTATACGCAAGAATGCAAACACATCTCACTGTTGCCGGCACCTGTCAGATTTTAAAAGGAACGCAAATGGTCAACAGAGCAACCGTAACAGAAACATTGTGCTCACTGTGAGGTCCCAGAAGCTTGGTTTGCACACTGTAAACCTGCTTGGCACTTTGTGGAAACCTAGCTAAACATGAGATGTTGATTGTACGCGTGCATTGACAATTCAATTCACAAGTTCACTTGCGACGAAAGCCGTAAATAAGTGATCCGAAACCGTTATTCATCAAACCTTCCTTCAGAGTCGCTAAAAGACCCGTTAGAGCGGTTACATTTATATCTTTCCGCTGATCAAAATTCATTGATTTTATGTTGCCTTTTGAACTCACAAAAAATATCGTAAGCACTTAGAAAGGATTTCGGGGCAGTCAAGTAGTGTTACCATTTCAGGGCATCCCACAAATGCAAGAATGCGTCATGCTACCAGTGAAAGCGATTGAGATGCCGTTGTAAACTGAATTTCAGAGATTGAGGCTTCCTGATTTGTTTCTGTTTATGCTTTTATTGAAGGCTCAAAGCCATAGTCTGGAAAGATCGAGCTTGCTACGAGCCACAGCGTACAAGTTCATTGTCACAATTGCGGCCATTCTGAGATTCCCGATGAATCGTCGCTTTTTTGTGGCGTTGTAATGAAAACTGAACCTGCCGCTTCCCATGCTATACCATGAAACGTTGAGGAACCGAAACTACAGCATCCCACTCTTGTTTGACCTTTCGGGTGGCGTCACATACAGCGAAGGAAGGAACAAGGGCACGAAGCGCAGCCCCCACTGTGGCATTCTTACGGGCCCGCATCAGCGGAGCATCCCACCATAGCAGGCCGAGACCCGCTGGGCCCACCTACATGTCGAGGCTCGCGGCGAATAGCTTCCATGCCCTCATTGATGACATGTCCGTTGTGCTGGCGGGAGGCTTACACTTGGACGTCAAACAGGCGAAGGCGACCTGTCTGGCGTCTTCACTGGTCGACCGGATTGGGTTGTGTGTTCCGTAGACAGTAAGGTGCAATGGGGGAGGGAAATAGACGGCCCCATGTTTGTTCGCTAGAATAAAGCTCTAGTTCTCCGAAGTTTCATTACGCTAATTGGCAAAGAAGTATTCTCAATCGCAAATTACAAACAAACGCGGTTTGTTTCGTGCATTCCGCGCCAAGCTCTGCAGGTCATGCATATTCGCAGAATGAAGGGCACTATTTTTTTATGGTAACATCACCTGCGGGTTTTATCACACACAGGTTGTAAAGGATTGATGTGCTGACAATGCCTAACAATATAAGCAGTGCTCCACCATAGCCGATGTCAGCGAATCGGTCGGAATAATGGTGCGAGGAAACCTGCATTTTCAAATTTTCAAGTCTCATTACAAAAGCGGGTACAAATTACCCAGAAAACCCTACGCATCCCACAGGACCCCAGACGCGGATCTTTTTGGTAATTATGCGCATTTGCGCTATGCAATTTTGCGAGGTTTGCAAAGAACTGAAGCCTCATTTCAAATGGCCTTGTTGACTGGAAGCTCTTCCATAAACATTATTAAATTCGTGGCGGCAACAACGGTTCGAAATAAATAGAATATTCGAGCAAGGAGGGGTAAAAAAACCTCCGCAATAAGTATAACAGAGTTGAGAGTTTTATTAAGGCATGCGATACTATAGATGACCACAACATTTGCTTTCTTGCGCTTGTTGAAACAATGTAGGGATAACAATAGGATATTTTTACACCACATTGTATATGCTCTGGACACATTATATAGGCTCGGTCGTTTTCTCTCCCCGTTCACTGATATTCCACTTCCTGTTGCACCGTCGGCTGCTGTTGTATCAACGAGACAGCATGTGCTTAACAAATTTCATCTCGAAGCATAGAGTTTTGCTCAGCGAGGGTATTCCACCAGTTACAACTACAATTCAAATTACAATTACAATTGTTACAATTACAAATGTTTACAACTAGTCACAATTACTGTACTGTTACAATTGTAACAATGAGCGAAATCACAATGGCTTAGTGGTAACAGACGCTGTGGAATGAAAGCGTGCTGCGCAATGTGTACGCAGGGAGCCTGTCCAGAGCAAATGGCATCGTTCCCGTCTACACTCACCTTCTGGTAGTTCAACGGGTGAGACCGCCTTGTTCTTTCACGCTTACATTTACAGACTGTATAAAGTGGTCTGCTTGCAGGCCGCAATTTCTGTTGCGGAACATTTCACCATTCCTACTGTTTAGTCACATGGCATTGCAATTGGAAGAGTTTTTAATGCCTCCTGTCTTATAAGTTTACTGAATGGGGAGCGTCGGCATAATTCCGGCAGTGCGGCTGCCAGGTTGCAGTAACTCCTCTGCATACACCAATTCATCTGTAGAGCAGAGGAGGTGCACTATTATGTAACCAGTTAGAGAGGTTCGTGAATTGTGCGGAGAATGAGTAGTTGAAAAATGATGGTGTGCTGAACAAATGGTGGCCACATTGTGGGTGGGGGAAAACTATAGCGGAGGCCTACTAATGCTTACGCGCACACACGCGCGGCGCGCATGCATATGCACGAAAACAAACACACTTACACAAGCACACGCACACACTCACGAGTGGTTAAGGAAGTGTTGAGAACTAATGAAAAATAACAAACGTGACTCAATTGTACCTGCTGGCTAGTTGGTTCGTGACACAGTTGGTTGATACAACACACAAAGGTGGTTTTCCTTTCAAACGATAGTAGGCTTGCCATTATCAGAGGGTGATAGAGAGCATTATTGTACACTGCTCAATGCAAATCCACCTGCAAAACGGCCGGTATATATTGCTGTTTATATTTTTCACGTGTGCACCGCTTGAATGTCTGGGTTTTCTAGGTGGCTGAGCGGTAGCTAGATGATGGCCTGCACGAGTACAACAATTTTCTCGTGTGCACCCCCCTGCAATAACCGGGTTTTCTAGGTGGCTGATCGGTAGCTAAAAATGGTCGGAACGAGTGAAACCATTTTCACGTGTGCACCTCCTTGTAATGAACGGGTTTTCTAGGTATCTGAGCGGTAGCAAAATAAATGACTGCACGAGTACAACAATTTTTATGTGTGCATTACCCTGCAATAACCGGGTGTTCTAAGTGGCTGAGCGGTAGCTAAGTAATGGCCTGCACGAGTGCAACAAAGTTCATGTGTGCACCCCCCTCTAAAGGCCGGGTTTTTAAAGGCCGGCGCCAGTGCGTCTGCCGCGGGTATGGCGTGGAATGCGCAAACCGGCGAATGTGCAAACCCAATTATCTACACACCCATACTCCAATTGGATTGGATTTTAATGCAATCCATTACAATCCACTCTAATCCAATCGAATCCAAATCGAATTCAATCCGATCTAATCCGATCCAATCCAATCCAATCCAATCCAATGCTCCTCGCGCTTGCGCAGTACGGCCCTTCAAGGTCCCCGTGAAACTGCTCAACCTCGGGCAGTGTAGCTTACGCTACAAAATCTCAAAGCACGCTTATTGTATTCGCTACTGAAACCGGAGCACGGTATTATGGGTTACACACAGTACCGTGTCTTCGAATACAGTGAAACTCCCAGACAGTGCACGAAATGCCAGCGTTTCGGCCATCTGGCTGCGGCATGCGCATTTACCTTGCACTGCGCTAGCGCTAGATGCGCTAGATTGATTCACTTCGAAGGCTCCGCTAGTTTCATTCTGTCAGCTGAGGTAGAGATTTCCATTGTTTGCCGTTTCCTAATTAGATCTTTCGTCTCTCGGGAAAGTTTACGAGTATCCTGGCTATTTACGAGTGTCCGTGCCCCCGACTTCTACTGCACACTCCGGGATAATGCGTGTAAGATCGTCGCTGGCTTCCTGTGCCGTAGACTCTGCTTCCTCTGTAAGAGCTGAATATCGAGTTTTGCAGCGCGATCCTGAATCCTTCAACTTTACGTCTCCTTGTTAGCTCATTGATCGGCTTCTTTCGTACTAGCTTGGTACGTTCCCTCCTCAAATCTAGCCTAATTCGAGATCTTACCATACGGCGGTCACTACACCTTACCCTTCCGAGCCCTTCCACACTCTGCAGGACGCCAGGGTTATTGCACAATATGAAGTCTATTTCATTTTTATGCTCCCCATTAGGGCTCCTCCACGTCCACTTACGGCTCTCCCGTTTGCAGAAGAAGGTGTTCATGATGCGTAGATTATTCCGTTCTGCGAACTCGACTAGTAGGTCCCCCCTGCTATTTCTACAGCCCCGACCAAAGTTCGCAACTGCCTTGTCTCCAGCCTGACTCTTGCCTACTTTATTATCGAAGTCTCCCATAACTATAGGGTATACTGTGTTTTTACTTTATCCGGTGCCGATTCCACATCTTCATAGAAGGGTTCAAATAGCTGGTCGTCGTGGCTGGACGTAGGTGCGTAGCCCTGTACCACCTTGAGTTTGTACCTGTTAAGCTTAATTACAAGACCGGCTGCCCTTTCGTTAATGCTATAGTATTCGTCTATGTTGCCAGCTGTTCTTATATTGACTAGAAATCCCACTCCCAGTTCTCTTCTGTCCACTAGACCACGGTAACATAGGACGTGTCAATTTTTCAGCACAGTAAAGGCTTCACCTGCCCTCCTAACCTCACTAAGCCCTATGCCCTCCCATTTAATGCCCTCTAATTCCTCGAACAACACCTACAGACCCGCTCCGCTAGGTAAGGTTCTCGTGTTAAACGTTTCCAGGTTCACATTTCAATGGCGGCCTGTCCGGCTCCATGGATTCTTAACAGCCTCTGCTCCGTCACAGGTCTGACCGCCGCCGTGGTCAGTTGCTTCGCAGCCAGTGGAGACTGCGGACCGTTGGTTAATTGGTGTATTCATGGGAGGTTGTGGCCATTACTCCACCAGGGTGGCCAATCCTGCTCTGGTGAGGGAGTGCGTTACCGGCAATGGTCGCCGGGATCAGGCAGCACCCCAAGCCTCATTCTGCAATTCTATCGACACGCGGATTTTTTCCAATCCGGTGGGAATTGTCTGGCATCGGAATTCGAAACAGAGTCCCTCGGCACGCGAGGCGGACGCTCTAGCTCTACGCCACCGCTGCACCTTAAGGCTATTCGTAAAGGCTATTCAACAATGGACCATATTCACACGATCAATCAGGTGATAGAGAAGTGCGCAGAGTAAACTGAACCCCTATATATACCCTTCATGTATTACGAGAAAGCATTTAACTCGGTTGAAACATCAGCAGTCATTCAGGCATTATGCAACCAGGGCGTAGACGACGTTTATGTAAGAATACTAGAGGATATTTACAATAGGTCACAGCTACTATCATCCTCTATAAGCAGAGAAGTAAAATACATATAAGAAAGGGCGTCAGACAAGAAGACAATCTCTCCAATGCTATTCACAGCATCTTTACAAGAAGTATTCAGAACATTGGGTTGGGGATAGGTGGGAGTAAGGGTTAATGGAGAATACCTCAGTAACCTCAGGTTTGCTGATGACGTTGCCTTGCTAAGTAACTCGGGGGACGAATTGCAAAGCGTAGTTACCGCACTGGGCAAACACAGTAGAACCATGGGCCTGAAAATTAATATGCGGAAAACTAAAGTAATGATCAATTACCTCGGGACAGCACAGCGGTTTGAGATGGTGGCGAGGCAGTGGAAGTGGAAAGCGAATGTATCTACTTAGGCCAAGTTGTGACCCCGGATCCCAACCATGAGGCATAAATATTTAAGAATAAGAATGGTGTAGAGTGTATGGCAGTTGCATCTTACCGGTACTCACATACGGGGCAGAAACTTGGAGGCTCACTAAGAGGGTTCAACTTAAATTGAGGGCGACTCATCGAGCAATGGAACGGAACATGATAGGTGTGACATTAAGAGACAAGAAGAGAGCGGAGTGGGTCAGGGAATAAATGCGTGTTAAGGACATATCAGTAGAAATTAAGAAGAAGAAATGGACGTGGGCAGGGCATATAATGCGAAGGCAAGATAACCGTTGGTCATTAACGGTTACAGAGTGGATACCTAGAGAAGGCAAGCGGGGCAGGGGTTGGCAGAAAGTTAGATGGGCAGATGAGATCAAGAAGTTTGCGGGGATAGATTGGTCTCTGTTAGCACAGGACCGGGATAATTGGAGATTAATGGGAGAGGGCCTTGCCCTGCAGTGGGCGTAGATAGGCTGGTACAGATGATGATGATGATGATGATGGGTGCGGGAAGTCGGAAACCTTTACACGCTAAAACCAGCACCCCAAGCCTCCTCTTGAGGTCGCCTATATAGCTGCCCCGCGAGATACACCTGCGCATGCATCACCAGTTCTACCCTCGGTTGCAACCTCAGCCGCAGTTCTAACCTTGCCTACAGCCACACTTACTACTTTTCCTACTCCCAGAGACTCGTGATGACGGACTTTCGAAATCGCCCCATCGTACGTGTCTTAACACTCAGTCAGAAGCCTCCAATCAACAAGATTTCGGGAAACTAACCTCCTTAATTTTCTTTATTGCGGACGCCATGCGTGCATTCATGGCCTCGTTTCCTTCGCCAGAAGCTGACGCCCTTATGGAACTCGTCGACTCTGTGGTTCGCTTCGTCACCCAGTGGCTGTAGGGGTTTTTACTCTCAGCCAGTATTCCTAAAATGTAAGAAATTCGCCATGCAGCCACAATTGTTAAGTGGAATGTGGCTGGGCTGCAGTCACGTATATTACGTATACCACGTATATAATCCAATCTTTGATCTAGTCAAAGACTGCATTACTGTTTATTAATGGAATTCCTGAACGGACAAAGTTTATTCCAACCCTTGACTCCTAGATACAATTCCGTTTTATTCAGATAAGGTGCCGCCTCAAGGTCTTATGGTTCGATTCAAGACGACTGGTCCGGTTAGTGTTCGCAATGATTTGCCACCTAAAGACCTAGTGCATCATATACTGCCTGCCAGTCTGTTTACATGAACTCAGCTTTTGACCGTTGCCTTTTATTTCAGGATTATAACCAAGGGGTACAGGCAGCCACTTCAGATGTCGGACATATGGGACCTCGACAAGGCGAATTCAACGCCTGAAATCGCCAAGAAATTTGACGAGTTATACCGTGGTAGAAAAGAAACCACGTGAGTGTGACTTATGTCTGTCATGTGTTTACGTTACTGTACTTCGGACTGGAGAAGCGATGCATGGGTAGGAAAATTAGAGGGCTACGCTCTATCTGAGACACAGTTTAGAGGAGACAAACGCAGTTGAGAAGAAGGGCTGTGGTGGCTGATATTATGCATATTACATTAGCGTAAAGGCGGAATGGCGCTCAAGACCTATTTACCACTGATGTTCACAAACATGTCATCAGGCAACGGGAGGAGAGCATGGCAGGTGAGAGCGCCGTATGCGCAGTAATAAATTATTATTTTAATATTTATTGATATCCTGGAGGCTGCATGGCTGTAGTTGAGGAAAGTGAAGCAGGGAAGAAGAGGTGTTGAACACTCACTTATAGCCGGCACCTTTGGCATGATGCGTGGTTCCTTGGAGAGATAGTGTAGGCCCCATATCACACTATCTCTTCCAGGCCAGTTCCTATAAAAAAGAACCGGCAAAGCACCAATAAATTTAGGTCTTTGAAAGTGGCGGAGGCGGCATTATTGGCCATTTAAGGGGAAGAGTATGAAAAAAAGAAACCCGAAAAATGGAAGAAGAAACAAAAGCTGCCTCGCTTGCTGCAGGCTTTAGGCAGCTTGAATGGAGCTTGCTGGAATGTCAAAAAATGGTAGAGCTAACGTTGGTTGATTTGGAAAGTGGTCCACAGAAGTAACAAACCATGTTTCGAAGCTATTAGCACACTCTAAGCTCCCCGTTCTCATGATATTTTTTGCTGCTGTATCAGTCTTCTATCACCTGCTTGTCATATCAGGCTACATTTAGCAATGTGTTCAATATTTATTGGTAATCAGTCAGCACACATACCAGTGAAAACGTCTAAAATGACATAAAGCACCGTTTTTAGGAATTTTAACCTGAATGACAGGTCATTTTGGTGGGCAAGAAAACCTAAGAGCAAGAAAATCACGCTGTACTGTTTTATAAATTTAAACTGAAATGACGGGTTATTTTCATGGGCTTAACCTAAGAGCAAGAAAATCACGCGTTATTATCAAGGCTGATACAGTCGAGGAGAGGGGGGAAAGGACTGTATCTATTGTAGTTTTAATAGTGAATGATATCGAGGTTTTTGTATCGTAAATTCGTAGCACAAATACACACCTGGATTTCGAGCGTTGTATTTGTATCCGCGCTAGTGTATAATTTGTGCATTATTTCAGTCAGTGCTCAATGGCAAACGTAGTGCTCACTTACGTGTATAAAAACATTTTATGCTTGATTATTCATATTCAAAGATGACCAAATCTCACTTGTAATTTTTCTATTTCCACATGAAAAAGTAAAAATTAGGTCTTGTGCTGCTATGTGATTTTCTTTGTGCAGGGAGGCTGCGAAAGCCGGCGTCGTCGTCAAAAGCGCTCCATGCTACCACACCACAGCCCGACTTTCTAAAGCCGCTCTACCAGACATTCCGACATGAACTCCTTGTATGCGCATTCCAGAAGCTTGTTGCAAGTCTGCTGGCTTTTCTTAACCCCATTTTGCTAGAGTAAGTGAAGTACAAATTCAATTTTTCAGCTAGAATGAATCGAGAAAAAATATGCAGAATATAACGTCGGGAGTAGTGGTTCTGTTGTCTGGTTATTAGACACAGAATTAACAAAAATGAATGGTTTTTCTACTACTTACGCTCAAATTCTTAATTGCGAGACTGCGTCCGCTCTCTGGGAGCTCGTGCAGACGTCTTATTCTTCTGATCGGGTTGCTCTTGTCGCAGTGACGTACCGCTAGTGCAGTGATTACTGCGGCATCTGCGATAGCAGCCACCTAATTTTTCGAGTCCGCAAGGCCGCCACACAGAGCCAGCGGACGAAGAAGTCCGCTTTAATTAGGCAGTCTGAGCTCGAATATACAGAAGTAGAAGCACACATAAATTTACAAAGTATACATGCGAGTATTGCAGCAGACGACGGGCTTCCGACTGCCTTGCAGACTAAGGGCTTGACAACCGAAACGGCATGGCAAAAAGTACTGCAGTTTCCGTGAGAAAATTAGCGCCGGATAACTATCACAGTATAGCTAGCTGTTATTTCCGCTCTATTAAAAGGAAAATGTTTTTTCAATTACTGGCAGCGCGCATTAGTTTAGCTCGCATTTCCGGTTCGCTTTACCAAGCGCGCAAGATTTGCCTGCCATTTCTGGTGTATCGTGCTACTTGGTGACTTTCTTAAATTGCTATTGCTTTGAATTTTTTTTTTGAATGATGAATGAGATGCTAGTGCACGCAGGACACCATTGGCATGTGTTCGAGTAGTCGTTGCGTGCCAGAAAGCGCCGACGTTGTGACGCACGCGAGTGGGAAAGGGGCTTTATCAGAAGTTCCACAGGGCTTCAGTAGAGGTGCCCCTCCCCGTACTCCTCAGTGGAGCCGTTCGCGCTGAGCTAAATTAGTCATTATTCCGTAATACGACGCATGCGTTAAGGGCATGCAATCTGCGCGTATTGCAAAGTTTGACAATAGCGTGTGAAGCAAGTAAACTGCTCGTAACAGCCATCGGTTCATTGCACGTGACCTGGCTACCGATTGTTTTAGCGTGCACAGGGGATCGGAAAAGTAGACGGGCCTTTAGCACGAAAACATTGATTGTCCATATTGATTGTCCGAGTGCTCAGCGGTGCAGTCAACCAGCCACCGCTACGGGTATAACTGAAACGCGAGCGTTCAGAGCGAAAACAGAATCAATGAAGAAAAAATTGTTAATTTTTGCTTTCTTCAACACAAAGTATTAATCTGGGCTCTTCCTACATTTACAGTCTCGCTTACTGCCCTCGAGGAAGCGCCTTTGCGGCTCGCTTTTATTTGTAGTGAACCGTCGTAGCCACAAATGATTTTACCGTAAGCAGTTCATGTGAGCTGCAGAAACGTCACGGTCCCTCCCAAAGGGCCCTTTTGAGCACGTTTCGTCTCCAGCGCAGTACAAGCTAGGGGGTTATGTATTTCTGCGCGCTATTTAAATTTGTTCTATGATGAATCCAGTACGTGGCTCGGGATTTTTAGGTTCTACCCGAGCGAATCATGGTACAGTACACTATTGTGTCATTATTCACTTCTAAAAGCTCATGCTGCACTACTGTCCTTATCACATTGTCAGCGTTGAAAGAACGCACACCGGCTGCTAACACTAGATACTCATAATAGTGTCTTCTTCCAAGAACTCGCTTCAACTGCGGCCAAAAAATGTTAAAATATGTAATGCCTTGCATCATCAACACTAATATAGCGTTATTTGATGGTCTCAAAATAAGTAAGCTGGATTTAATTGAACACTTTTTAAGCAGAATTTCTTAAGGGTTGAAGATATCAGTGAGTTACATTCGGCGTGATACACTGTTTTACGTTTGTTAGTCCGAAAGATAACGTCGGATTTGCCATTGAGTTCCATATATGCGTGAGCGTATGTTTTTTGCCAATTCCTTTGGTAAGCGAAATGTAGCTAAAAAATGTGCTCCACAATAAAATGTTGAATGATTGATTGATGATTGATTGATTGATTGATTGTAGGGTTTAACGCGCTGACGCAGCGCAGACGATGAGGAGCGCCGTAGTGGAGGGCTCCGGATTAATTTCGACCACCTGGGGATCTTTAACGCGCGCCGAAATGTCGTACACACGGGCGTTTTTGCTTTTCGCCTCCATCTGAAAAGCGGCCGCCGCGGCCGGGAATCGAACCCGCGACCTCGTGCTCAGCAGCGCAACGCCTTAGCCACAATAAAATGTTGAAGGCATAGCTGCCACCACACTAAAGTTTTGGGGGAGAGTCTTCAAGTCAAGTGTCTGTTAAATTGCATGACTAAAGCCATCGTGCACTTTCTATTCCAAAAATATTTTTCGATTTACTGTAATTGAAGTTGATTGTGACTGCAGTATACTCTTTCCCCTGCTTTATATTATCGTGCGACCACACAGCAGCTGAGCAAATTCGCATAACTGCCAGCTGAGCAATTCGGAAATTCGCGAAGGTAATAAGCAAGAAAGCCAATATTTTACTCCTTGTTTTTACGCGAATGTGGAGAGGATACTTTTGCGGTGGCCCTGCTGGATTTGAGGAACCACGCCACTAACAATAGTGCCCAAACGTCTTCCTGTGTAGCGTGCTATAATATGACACTTTCATTACACTGCCACTTTGCTGATAGGAAAATTATTTTTGTTTGGAATGAAATCACGACGTTGATAAGTAGTGGTGTCACTCTGTGACGAAAAGTTGCCCCCGAGAAAACGCGCATGCGCCTTGCGGGTTGATTGAAATAAGGAACAAATACGTTTTCTCCAAGTGAGCAGTGCTTTGTGTTTAGGAAAACCGATGAAAAGAACGACATGGTAGTGTAAGATTTGACAAGGCCCAAACAAAGTTGTGCACGGATGTTACGTCGCATTCAGTTTGCTTCGTTCTGTTTTGTCTAGCTTGCTGATAACATTCATGAAGTCGGATGAATCTTCCTGGAATGGGGTCTGGTACGCCACAGCCATGTTCTTCGCGTCGATGTCGGAGTCCCTCTTCAACGCCCAGTACGAATATCGAATATATCTTGTGTCCATGCGCATGCGTTCAGCGCTGATTAATGCCATCTACAGAAAGGTAAGCAAGTTTTTTTCAACATAAATGCATGGGTAAAAAAAATGTTTGGCGAAGATTATATAACTCGCGATATCAGAATACAAATAGAGGGTTATGGTTCAATTGAATGAAGTGCAATTTTTGGAAGAAATGTAAACATTCTCCTGTGGTAAGTCATCCCAAAATGTGTGGTACACCTCCCCAATTGTGTGGATCATTGAGGATTAGTACTGTTCACTAGGATGGATTCACGGTTGTCTAGCGCCATCTGTACGTATCCGGAATTTTTATTACTGCAAAAGAAAACCAACTAGTTTCACAATGTTTTTTTTGCGCTGTCAAACAACCCTGTACACACATCAAGTGCTTTATGTTTACAATGTATCTCTATATCAAAATTTTCATGACTACTTGATAACTGTCAGAAAAAATCGCCTTGAAAAGTAATTATCAGAAGTCTTCTGCGGAAAGACCAATCCGAACAATTTTTCTTTTAATGGTGGTGAGGCTTGGACTCGATTTCCATAGCGCGAAGTCAAATCGTGCCTTCAATGTTGTATTCGATCATTTTTCTTGATGTTTCGTTTGTTTCTTAAGCACATCATCGATGTTTTTACACAAGAAGTCTCCAGCAAGTTTTCGTTTTTTGTACACTTCCACTCCCACATAGAAAACTCTCTGGGCACAGTCTTCGTCCTTGCGTACTGCTTTGTTCGGCTTGCGTGAAGCTTGTGTCACCAAAAATAGGAATTCCGTTGACATACAAGTTCGCGGTGCAACGTAGCGAAAATTAATACCCGAAAAACATTTAGTAAGACGTAGATCTATTCCTAACTTTCCTAAAAAGTCGTCTTCATGGTAATTACAACGCAGGGTTTACACGCGCCGCCCTGTAGCACACTTGGGATCCCTCTACGGTATATTACTGTGGGACCGCCTTCTGTAATAGCTACCGTACTTACCCGATTCTAACGCGCACTTTTTTTCCGGAAAAATAGGTCGAAAAATCGCATGCGCGTTAGAATCGGATACGAAACCGAACCGAAACAGCGGAAATTTCGTCCCACCCATCGCCATCGCCATGTCAAGATGGCGCTAAAGCTTTTAGCAACAATTTTTCGGATGCAGGAAGCATAGGCGCCTAGGCTTTTCTATCGGCGTCCACACAAATCGTCAGATCGTTCCACTTGCACGCTCGATAACAGCAATGGCAGCAGCGGCTCTCACACGTTCAAAACGAGCGGTCGGCTGAAGCGTGCGCCTCTGGACAAGCTCGCACGATGGGCGTGCGAGGCGTGGGCCACGATCCCATCGACCATGGTTGAACGTTAGTTCAGAAGGGCGGAGAGCGACGAGGAGTGAGATTACTTTGGGAAATAAATCACCCGTTTCTCTCGCATTCGTTTTTCTTGCTCACACAGTTCCGTGTGCGTTACAATCGGAGGTGCAAGTTTTTTTGGTTTTTTGTCAGGAAAATCGGGTGCGCGTTAGAATCGGGTAATTACGGTACATTCAATTTATGTACTCTACTTACACATTAGTAAAGATCTATTCATCTTCTAAAAAGAGGCCGATTCATGCACGCTTCTGAGAGAGCAGTACAGTTCTATTCATCCCTTTTTTTCGAAAAAGAGGCCTATGTATTTTGTGGCAGTGGGGCAAGCGTTAATGTATATTACAGGAAACTGCACCAGAGGAGCCAATAGCTTGTGCGGGGGACAACATGGTGTGTTGGCAAAACTATGTGCGCCCTTGAGGCTGATGGGCAGTTATAAATGCATACCAGCGCAAGAACATGCCTTTGGACCTCATTTATGTGTTGCTGCCGGGAAAAGTAGTTGAGTTTGTTCTTTCGACTACCAACAGCGCTTCGGTCCTGAATGGGAGCAGAGCACCTCCTACCAGAAAGAACGGCTTCTCGAATCTACCCTGCTCGAATATATTCCCCGCGGTTGAAAGCTAATAATGCTGCGGGGACTTTGCCTACAGTTGTGAATATCAACGGTTCTTTATGAAATTAATTATGAATAAAAGTTATTTGCAAGTTGCTGCGTTGGTCAGAAGTTGCGTAAAGAGACTTAGTTGGCCTTGTGCCAACTTTATGTATAAAAACGCCAACACGTCATGGCTTGTGGCTCAGCCCATTATCGTCCGAATATTCACTGAAAAGTGCTTCACATTTTTATTAGTTTGGATATTGTTTTCTTGGAGTGAGAAAGCCGACCTTTGAAATTATTGCAATACATTGCCGTCATTGCAAACTTTCTCGTGTTTAATGTTTCAGGCGCTGACCCTGTCCAGTGGCTCCAAGGGATCTTTCACGACTGGCGAGATCGTAAATCTGATGGCAGTTGATACGCAGCGCATTATGAAATTCACCCAGGTCAGTTGGGTGGGACCTGTGTGATAGTGCAACAAGGGAATTTGTAGGCATTCATACCCTGTGCGCCAGCTACCCGAAAAATTTTACTATTTATTTACTATACTATACTTTACTCACTATACTAAATTTTACTATACTACTATACTATACTATACTATATTATAATACTAATACTATGCTATACTATACTATAATACTAATACTATATACTATACTATATTAGAATACTAATACTACGCTATACTGTACTATAATACTATACTATACTATACTAAATTTTACTATGCTATTTACTACACTATACTTTACTGTACTATTTACTATAAATTTTAAAATTTTACTGTTTTCTAAATATTGTAATTGAATTTCCTCCAAAAACTACTGTTTGGGGCTCTATCCGTGTTTATTTATTAAAATCTTTAATTGCTTGTTGTTCGCCTGTTCATGTTTAATTTGGGAGGATCCAGGAAACAGGGATAATGCATCGGTGTATTGGCAGGGTTTAGTATGATCACAGGCACAATGCATCTTCACCGTCGTCGCAGGTGTTCAATGGATTGTGGGCTACGCCCATCCAGGTGGTCGTGGCCACCTACCTCCTCTGGCAACAGCTTGGCGTGGCCACTTTGGGTGGGCTAGCGTCAGTGGTTGCCTTACTCCCTGTGAACGCCGTCGTGACGGGTTTCCTACGCACGTATCAGGTATACCTGGCTCCTTCACGCGCGTCTTTCACCGTGTTTCTTTGAGAAAGCGGCAATCGTAGCCGTGCTTTGTTTCTTGTCACTCAAGAGGCACGAAAACAACAAAAAAAGCTTTATCAGTTTGAGAGAACTCTAGATTTTGGTAACTCACTCAGCTGCGTCCCGCCAACGAAAACGTTTTTTAACCAATAAAACGCAAGTAATATTCATTGCTGCAGTGACGTGTTATGGGCAGTAAAGACGTAATATGAGCCACCCCTACAAGTTAGCTTTTAGCCTGTTAACCGCACGTTTGCATTGAAGTGATACGGTCTATCGGGACTACAAGGTCCACTACAATCGCCCGGCCATAATTCTTGGGGGTGGCCGCACATCGCGTGAACAAGATTCTGTGACTTCAAAGTAGTCAACAAAACGTTCATGGCAATTTGCCACTGCTGCATCTGTTTCCCCTGATACAGTTGGACCTCGTTATGAGGAACACTGATGTAGGGAATTATTGGCTATAGCGAACTAAGTACAAACTTTAGTTTATCACGCTTTATTTCAATGATATTTACTGTTTTATAACGAAACTAAAACCGTGAGAGCAGTGCGTGGTATTGGATGTAACGAAGAAATATTTGACCAGGAGGTCAAGAAGCTACCTGGAGAAACCCCCGTAGTCCGAAACTGCAGAAGTATAAAGGCCCTTTTTTTTTGTGGACACTGTGGAAAACTTCCCCCTGCTCAGTGCTGTGAGTAGCCACCAGTCGAAGATCACATCCTTCATCAAATAAATAAGGATGCAGGCCTGTTTTGCCAGGTGAACTTCGTTCTCTTGTAATTTCCCGTACTCATGTTCAGGTTCATGGAGCTTAAAATGCAACAAGGAGAAAGGCAAGAGTTACCTTGTTTATAGTGAGTTCGAAGCCTTAAAAAATGTTTTTTCGTCAAGTATTTTTGCGCGAGCTAGAGTGTCGATTTGTTATAGCCGATTTTTACCTCTACTGTTACAACAAATATCGCTTATAACGAACTCATTTGCTGTCCCGATACTACATCGTTATAAGGAGGTCCTATCTGCATTATTTCTTCAAGGCTTGCGATAAAATTGCTACTATTGTCAAACTTGTATTTCCAAACTTGTATTTCCCCTTCAGGGCCCTTTGAATGGCAGGTACAAACTCTGTTAGTAAACAGAGTTAGGCATCCCCTCGTCACCTTACGGGTTAAGTGCGCTGAGGGTTTTTTAAAACGTTAGTCTTTCTTGGGCTACTTAAACGCCCAAATTTTGGTCTGTCTGTCTGTCTGTCTGTCTGTCTGTCTGTCTGTCTGTCTGTCTATCTGTCTGTCTGTCTGTCTGCCTGTCTGTCTTTGAGCATGAAATTTCACCATTGAGGAAGCACTTAAACTTCATTTTGTTTGCATATCAAAATCACATGTATGAAGACCGACATGTTGACTCATAACCGAGCTTCCACATAATACTGTCTGTCTGTCTGCTGTCTGTATGACTGTGACTCCATTCAGCCCCCCGGCCAAAGTGAAACAGAAGCTACGGAATAGTCTTATACACCCACAGCCGAAAGTAAGCGTCTAAGTCCAGTGTAAATGTTTATACTTGTCAACATTGTTGAACAAGAAAATATTAACCAAATGTGAAGCACAAAATCAATACATAGGTGATATTTGCAGGGCTCCTTTATTTAAAAAATGCACAGATGCTCGGTCTTTGCGATAGCAAATGAAATACTACATCAACTACAGAAAACCGTCGCCTGCTATTATTGCCCGTGCTACAATAGCTCCTTGTGGAATTAACAAATCAAACGGCAACAGCAACGAAAGGTTCCAGTTGATCGGTCCCACGTTCCGCTTGGAACGCTCGCGCAGCGGGGCAATGTGGTTCTAGAAATGTTGCAGTAGAGTGCCTTCATTCACGCGCGCCTCCACCGTACGGCAGCGCTGGCATCGCGGCATGCGACTTAGGACAATAGAGCGAGGTAAAGTTAAATTGACTTGAGCAAACCTCTAACGTGTTATCTTGGGAGGAACGACATGGGAGAGGAGCATTGTGAGAGGTGAGCGTGAAAGAGAAAAGAGGCATTTAACTAGGCAAGGCGCCAGTCGACTATCGTCTTTCGTCGGAATTTCAAAAGACGACTATCGAAAGACGATGGTCGTTTTTCATCGACTATGGTATTTCGTCGTCGGGCCGTCGACAGCAGATACGCGGCCATTTATTTTGCTATCTTGCTGTGACGTAGTTCATGAAACGCATCGACATTCGCAAACATGGTCGCCATGCCATTTTTCTAGATTGCCTAAACTATGTAATTGAAGCTATGTTTTTTTTATTAAAACAGAAGCTATTGAAACCACAAAGTAAGCTGTGCCTTCCAGTGAGCAAGAGAAAAATATGAAACCTCTACAACGGACGGGTCAAAACTAGGTGTTGTGACCTGAACACTCAAGCGGCTATGTTTAATGCAGTGAACGAAACATAATTGGGGACGAAGGTCTATTACGTATCATGTGTACTAAAATGTGTTAACTTTTCTATGTCTTTCATTGGCCTTTTTATTTAATTGTTCTTTTCATACCTGTTGGAAACAACGGGTATTACGTGCAAGACAAAGAAGTGTCTTGTTGTCAACTTTTATTCTTACTTTTTCTGTTGTCTGTGTGTTTTCTTTCGTCACGATGCTGCTGTTGAGCAAAAAGGTGGTTGCGGCCTAGTCAAGCTGTCTGTGACAGCTTTTTTCCGCGGTTCCTTTTTCTGTATCTGTGTTTATGTATCTGTATCTCTGATTATGGAACAGAAATAAAGTTTCATTATTATTATTAGTTGAATGAACACAGAAATAGAAGGCAGCAGTCAAGGATGTGGCATAGGAGAAGGAGTGCATTTCTTGTTGCTTTGAAATAGATTATTTTTGAACATTGCAAATAAAGAAAGAAAAAAGGAAAGCAAGGAACGCAGAAAAACATGGCACCCGCGTAGGATCCCATAACATGACCACCGGATGGAGAGTCCAATGCCCGATTAACCAGGGTACAGGGGATGTAGTACTCCTGCCTAGATCCTTGTGTATTTCTGCCTCCTACTCTAAGGGGCTGCTCTGACAACTAGGGAGGACCAGGGGCATTCCTTTCGAACGCCTTATATAATGCTTACTTGTGCATGTGTTTTAATATATCCACACGTTTTATATATGCACAACCCGCCAATACCGTTGGGCGGACTTGTTTCGCCACAGGAACTTATGTCGCTACGTGCTCCGTGCGTTTTCTTGTCTGTGGGAAATGTTTTTTTCGTATTCTTCATTAAAACGAAAAGGGTAGTCTAGGAGTTATACAGGATTCGAAACATGCACGGTGCGCGCTTAAAGGGGCAATACAGACAGAACAAAGTTTGGTTCATTCGAAAGATTGCCGTCGTTAGAGTTATACTGACACCATTCTTAACGTAAACTTCACTCAAGCTATATAATTAGGAAAAAAAAAAAGGAATGGTCATGCGACCCACGAGCTTATTTCCCGCAACAGAACCTATCATGTCATACGCGCCAGCTCTGCGATTGGCTGATGCCGGCAAAAGCAAACGCAAATTGGGCAGAACTTATAAGCTTCCCGAACAAGCTGTTTGTGCTTAAATTTAGGATACATTGTTTTTAGAGCAGTAAGAATTGTAGGATAATCAGCAGAAGTTACGAAAGCTCGCGTAAACATAGAAATACCGATGCGTACTTCTGTTGGTACCACGCGCATTATGGTTTTGGCTGCACAGCACTGCGGCTCTTTGGGTTTTCTCATACGACACTGGCCGATTGGCGTAAGCGACGGCGTCTTGCGGGACCATATTTGTCGAGTGAGCACCGTTTTCCACGAAACAAATATTTTCTCCCTGAACAAAAACAACCCAGCTACAAACACGGTCGAAAACAAAGCAAAGACCGAAATGCCCGCTGCGGTATGGTGGCGCCATCTATGTTGACTAGCGGTCAACAAGTCTCCGCTTCACACCAAGTTTAGAATGAAGACACGTTCTTATGATGTCATTGCAGACGCTGTTTAAACACACTATTTGGCGGGAGCATCAGAATTTTAACTTAAATTGGTCAATTTTGGAGTGAATAAAGCATCGACCGTTTTCTTCCGGACAAGCGCGGGGGGCGGTATAAAGCACAAAATATTTCCAGTAAAACAAACTTGTATGTTGTCTATATGGCCGCTTTAGGTCACGCGTCCCTGTTCGGTGCTTTTTCTTGTGCTGTACTATTTGTTGTTCGTTCTCCTTGGTTCGGAGCCCACCCTTTCAGTGCTTTGCAGCAGGACATTTTTCTCTGCGGACACAAAATACTCTCCGGAATCGATTTATATACAGTCGTAGAGTATATTTAGCACAAACACTTTTTTTTTTCGTTCGAACATACAGAATTTAAAGCATAGTTTATCCGTTGCAGGCGAAGGTGATGCAAGAGAAAGACCGCCGTATAAAGCTCATGAATGAAATACTGGCCGGGATTAAAGTCCTCAAACTGTACGCTTGGGAGGAAGCGTTCGAGAAACGCGTCCAAGAGGTTCGCAACGACGAACTCGGGTGCCTGAGGGTCCAAGCGTACATCGATGCCGGCGTTGTGTTTTCCTTCGCCTGTGCCCCATTTGTGGTAAGCCGATGTTTCACGCCTTTTAGGCCCCCGGCTTCGAATTTGTCTCAGACGCACTCTGTTCAGGAGGAACGTGTTGGAAGGGGAATTTTTCAGCGCGCCCTAAAATGAGCCCCTCGAAAAAAGTGCCACCGTTACAACGGATTGTTCTGAATTCACAAACTGAAATCATGATCTTATTTGGGACTGGAAATTAGTATTTTAGGGGCGAAGCACCTTAAGGCCGAGGCTTGTCCGGCGTCCGGCGTCCGTGCTCACGACACAGCACCGTGTAAATCGAAATATGTGTGAACAAAGGGCGCACGAAAGGTTAACAAGAAAAAAATAAAAGGTTCACAAAGGGCTAGAGAGAGAGAGAGAGAGAGAGAGAGAGAGAGAGAGAGAGAGAGAGAGAGAGATTGAGCAATTTCGCGTTGCTCTTGGAGAGCCGTGCTGCGCCTGCGTGAGGAGCATTGGATTGGATTGGATTTGAATTGGATTTTATTTAAATTGGATGGTATTTGAATTGGATTGGATTGATTTGGATTGTATTGTATTGGATTGAAATGGATCGGATTGGATGAAATTATATTAAATTGGATTGGATTGGGTTGGATTGGAATTGTATTTACTGTACACACGCATTGTCACTAATTTACATGCGCGAGTGGGCAATGTCACGGTCGATTTACGGTAAGAACGATACCCAATGCTTCGCCCACTGGTCATGATTCACTTCGTGGAAATGCGTGTTTTTTGTTCTTAGCAATTCACCGTAAGCCGGATGAGATAGTTTCATGAAATTGTTAGATAACTTTTACTCTTATTGCGGGAATTTCCCCGCTTGAAGTCCACGTATTTATGACATATCACCAGCCTAAATATGGAAATTTTTGATGTCAAGAATTCTTAAAGGAGTACTGACACGAAATTTCTCGCTTTCAGTTTTTATGCTGTAAAGAATACCTATTGGCCCAGTAATTACGAAAAGCGAACCGAAAGCCGTCAGCCGCCAACACAGAATTAATTATAGCACGTTTATTGCAAACCAATTTCAATTTGGTCGCCGCGCGGGAAAATGGCCGTTCGAAGGCCAGCCTGCAAGCGGGCAGCCTTACGTCACGGTCTCACCCGTGACGTCAGGGACGTTTTTTTCTTTCCTCCATGCGTTCGCCGCATCGTCTGCTACGATTGCACATGGTCCGCGACTCGCCTGCGCAGTCGACATGTCGTCTGATACTTCAGACTCGGATGGTCACTGCCACCGACAGACAGACAACTTTATTTGGCCAGATGATTAGGCCGGCGATGTCTTTGCCGTCGTCCGTTTTTTTAAAATCACTGCGGCTCGAACCGGCGCATGACCGTGATAGCAACAGCTTGTCGCCACTCTTCTAATCAATCTGATCACGAAAAAGAAGCTCTACATGCGAGAAACTAGATGTTAGTGTGTTGAAAATTGTGCTAGGAGTTGTTATCAGTGGTGAATTTAAAAGTGGCGTTCAGATATTTGCCCGCGATGGTAAGCCTACGCTGACCGGTAACGGAGGTTCGGCGCTCCGACCCAGCACTGTCGGCACCACGGTGCGGCGAGCAGCCGAAAGATGGCGCCACCTGCGCGCTAGAATCAAAACAGGCCGCGGCAGATGTCTTGGTCACCCATCGCAGAAGACAGAAATTATTGCCAAAATAAAGCTTCATATGCGAAAAAGGGGATGATAGTGTGAAGAAAAGTTGTGTAAGGGATGGTCATTCGCAGTTGTAGCAGATACCAGCGATCAAATAGTCGCCACGATACTAAGTTCCCAACACCCAAGGTGACCCGTGCAACCCCGAGCCCGCTGGCTTGGGCGACAGTTCTTGCGGCCGCCGGCGTGCACGAACTCCACGAAGTCCACATTTAGCGCTGCATGTCGTCGCGTGGAAAATAATGCATCTTGGAGCAGTACTTCGCATACCGCGAGCTTGCCATAGCACAACTTGGGCGAGCTCGGCGACGCGCACCGCCGCGTCGCCGAGGTGCCCGTCGACATCGCGCACCACGCCGTTTTCGGCACCAGTGCCGAACACCATGCGCCGGCAACGAACTGAAGAGCAAAGACGTCGAACACGCAACGTTTACAAGCATTGCTCACACAGCTACGCCCACGTCTCCTGCCCAAACGAATACCACCGACAACAGCAGCGCAGGATATCGTTTCCGGTTCTGAAAACGACTATATGACGTCACCCTGAACCGGCCAGACACGTAGGTCAATGTTTCGTCACGCCGAAAGCGATTGCGCTAGTGCTGCCGATTTGTGGAAGCTCGCGGCCTGGACAATCAAAATCGATTTTAGATGTGATTCCGGCCTCGGATCGCTGCAAAAATTTCTGTGAGGCATCTGTACAAACTACTGAAGCCAATTATATCATTTTTTAGGTATCAAAATTTGGTGTCAGTACTCCTTTAAGTAACTCCGCCAGAAATCGTTCTGTCCTTCTTCTTTTAGTTTAGTGACAGGACGAGATTTAAAGATAATCCCGAAACATAATGAGTATTTTAAAAAAAGGCACATGTTTCATGACAAGCCTCCAGTAAGGTGTGTTCTGCCTAAAAACTGGAGAAATACGGCAAGCTTCTAAATACGGCCATGCTGAACGCGTGAACATAGCCAAACGCACTATTGCATTTTCTGGGCATACCTATATGACCGACATGTGTGGCATAAGGCGAGCGGGAAAAATAGAATATTTCGTAATTTTACAGAAATTGGTACAGACTGCGCTAGCTCCTTTTTCGGACTTTTTTCTCTCCACCTTTAACTTTTCCATAACACGGCTACTCTCGCAGTTTAGAAGAGAAAGAAGTCGAAAACGAGGACGGATTATCCTGCAGAAGAGCGCGGTCGGAGGTTCGTCTTAGAAGTGATGTCTAAAACTGTTCCTTCGTCTTGAGCGAGCGAAAACTCGCTCAAGACGAAAAAAAAAAAACGACTGGACCGAGCAGACCGAGGCGCTCTCGGGAGAGCAAGACAGTCAAGAATTCGAGAGAATTGAGAAATGAGAGAATTGAGAATTGAGAATGCAATAATTGAGAGCTGCGCGCTGCTGAAGCAGGAGTTACGCGCCGTCGCCGAGAAGAATGTGCAGTTCATGCCGTAAGACGCATAGGCTTACCGTCGTTGTCCATACATATATCTATGTCTGAAATTCTTCGCTTCAACCTATTTTCCAAAGTTGAAACAGCTCACATTTCCCGCAGATGTCGCCTCATCGCCTTCACGGCGTATGTGATGAGTGACAGCAACAACATCCTCGACGCCAACAAGGCTTTCGTGTCTCTCATGCTCTTCTACACGCTGCGGCTGCCACTGGCGTTTCTTCCGCTCGTCATTAGCAAAGCCGTCATGGTAAGGCCACTCGTTTTCATAACCGCACCTAGTTCACTACTTGCCGCTGGTGTTCTGGTGTCAGCTTCTCTCATTGTCGCTTTAAGAAGCAGAAAATTGCGACGGCACCTTTAGTCAAGTTAACCGAACTACTTAAACAATAATTTGCAGAGGATGATTGAGCTTGGAGGCTGAAGATCTGGGCGTTAACTTGTAACGAAAAGTGTTGATACACTTACGGAGTGTCCATGTTTATAGCGCGCCCAGAAATCCAAACTATTCCGCCAACACTTCCGATGAACGCTTTCACTATTTTCTTCACGTCTAGAAGCATTGTCAAAGCGTAGTTACAACAGCATGGAGCGCACTACGTGGTTCGGGTCGTCGCCACAGATCTATCCGGCTTCAGTTTCTAGCTTTTTGTGGCTTTTTTTTTCTGAAGTGGTTATCGATTACGTTTATTACTGCAACTCAAAGGAAGCGGGCAATAGCCGCTACAATCACTGTGATTGACCGTAATTGGAGGGATCAAAAAACGCCAAGTGTTGTGGTAGAGAAAAAAAATTCTTTAAGCTGGTTTTCAGGTTATTTGAAGAGCATAGAGCACTAGTTTTTGGCTTGGGTACTTTGTGACCATCTATTCTGACTGCTGGATGTTTTGTTACTACGTTCTGAAAAAAAAGTTGGAAGACGTGTTGCAAGGTCCCTTTAAATAATCGAACATGGTTGTCCAACCACTGATGCTGTTTTCACTACTCAAAAATACATCATTTCAGGCCAGTTCATAATGAATCCGGAAACAAAAGTTTAAGAATGAATTAGGCTTCTAAACCTAGAGAGAGAATTAATTGTTTGCGATTATGTTTAAAACTTTCCATAAACTTCTATAAGCCTACGGATTTTCTATCGTATAATAAAAACAGCCCTGCTTGCAGAAACTTTTAAAGCCCAATCAGACTCCGTGCCCAGGGGCGCACTGGTATACACGGCTCCTAGTCCAGGAATCCCTGGCTGTTGGCTATAGCAAACTAATGGTTTAGAGTCAAATGTGCATGGTAGGTTTTCATTTGTTTTAGTCGGCCTCCTTCATTTGTTTTTACAGATGTTCATTTCCCCGCGTCGGATTAATGCTTTTCTGCAATCGGAGGACATCGATCCAACGGCTGTGCACCACAACAACAAACAAGGTTGAGTCGCTTCTTGGAGCATTCTTTTGCGGTCAATGATTTGTTTTCACTGTTGGACGTAGTAGCTCGTTTTATCGTTCAACTCTATTCTAAGCATACTTTATAATATTCTGCCTCTTGAAGTAGATGACAGGGTCGTTTTTCTGACGCGGCCCAGCTGTAGGCGAAGAGCTCCAAATAATTTACTACTTCATAAAAGCGATGAGAGAAAGAGCTACAGGTGGACTGTTAAATAGCGAGCGAAATAGAGCAATAGGATAGCTGTTGTAAGGGCAGTTTTGTTGATTATGCGTGGTAATAATGAAGTGTAAAGTGTGAATCTCTATCAGGAACAGTAAAACGGGAATAGTATAAAACATGGGGTTTGTCTGCTAGAAATCATGATGGGTATAGTAGAATATGCTTTCTGTAAAGTTCTGAGAAGTGTTTGCACCATGTCGTGTCGAGTGCTTTGGATTGAATGAAGGTGTGAATTACACATTGGCCCTCTCCACACCTGCTACTAGAGGTCTTGGAGATGCTGTGAAAAGGTGTGAGGGTTTTGCAGCAGTGTGGCCTGCCGCAGGCAGTCACAAACCCCTGAGTGTGCACATTACGTGTTCTAAGATCAGTTGGCATATAAAAAACTGCCTTGAAAATTTTGCCCCAAATGAGGGTTTTGCCTACAGGAATATTCATAGTGGAGATGTGCATCGAAACCACTTTCGCAGATAAAGAAATAGATTGATCCCGCTACCACGCGTCCATAATCTTCAGGCTTCTCTCTTGGGATTTGTTTCCACAACCGAAACGCATTTTCCACAAAAAGTTTCAGTATCTTCTGTTTATGGCTTACGCATTTTTTTTAAGTATGTCCGATAAGGTATAGTAAATCCAGCATATTTTCTGGGGCATTACTGGAAATTCTCTTTTAATAAATCGCGCACACAAAAAGCCATTACTTTCAAAACAGCAGTGCACACCAAGTGGTGCCTCTGGCACTGCAAGGCTCGTCGTTTTGAGTTGGGGCTTGAAAAAAAAATTATGAAGGAAGCTCCTACTAAGGCGTAAGGCTAGAAGGTTGTGAAGTTGCACGCAACCTTCACCAGCGTCCCGACCATTTAACTCCCCGATTCCAGCCAATTTGCGTCTTCTTCTCTGCCGCAACGACCTTTACTCCATCATTGTTGCTGTAAGAGTGAGCTTCCTACCATTTTTTTTGGACATCACCTTGGAGGAGCGTCACCTTGGAGGGACGGACATCACCTTGGAGCTTTCTCGTTACGAGCAAGTGTCGCCACGATTACCGCAAACGCTGGATTTATTTTTTGGCCAGTGTTGGCCAATCTCTAAGTGGTTATGCTCGTTTTGGCCTATCTTGGCCCGCCTCCTTTTGTGGTTATGCTCGGCATTCTTGGCGAATCTTCTTAAGTGGGTGTGCTCGGCATTTTCTTGGTATTTTTAACTGCGGACACGAAAACTAAAGTGTTGCTAAACAGCTTCGCTGTTGAAAATCCCTCCTACAAACAAAAAAGATGCCAACCGAAAAGCTGCCGGAAATGCTTGTAATTGGCGTCAGCATCGACTGGCCCGTGTCTTGTTTGGTTTTCTGCGCACGTTTCAGCAGCCATTACATTTGGCTTAGGTATTCTACCCGTTTATCTTCCAGGGTTTTTATGAAAGATTATATAGCACTGTCGGTCGTATCCCACTGGAAGCTTTTCAACAAGGCTTTATAAATAACTTGCAATCAAGCCACAAACCCTGTCTGGTGTAGTTGTAATGCAAGTTACTACTAATTAGAGACATAGAAAGTAAACTGGAAGCATGTAGTAAGACCTGGGAGACTACAATAACGCCTTTCGTTTATTTTTTCAGCTGAGATAAGTGTGAACTTCAAGAACGCCTCGTTCGCATGGTCTCGAAACAGCCCAGCTACGCTAAGCAATATTAACTTGAAGGTTCCCAAAGGGTCACTCGTCGCCATCGTGGGCTCGGTTGCCTCTGGGAAGTCATCCCTGCTTTCGGCCTGCCTTGGCGAGTTGGTGAAGCTCGAAGGATCGGCCACCGTCAATGTAAGTGCGCTAAAAGTTATACATTGTTGTTAAAATGGTAGGGTAAAGGTCAGTGTTTTGTGCTCTTCAAACAAGCTACAAATCCAAGCCAAAAGTAGAGATATACATCATAGAGTTTCTCAGTAAGTATACTAGAGCGGAAACTGCGCCTGAGAGGGCTATGGAAATATGGGAAGACCACAGCTGATGGCTTGGCATGCCAATCGGATTATTAAACGTTTTATTGGGTTTACTTTCTTCACTACGCAATGCCATGTCAACTAGGTAGCCGATCCGGCCGAAATTGCCGAAACTTGCTTCATTTCGCTAGGAAACTCGACACTCGCTCCATTATTTCATGCTAAGACAGCTGTGCTTCGTTGCAAGCAAATGGGAGGGCTTGTGCCGGCGAGCGACCATCAGTACATATTTACAAAAGTACGAACCCCCAATGTAGACACGTTAGTTTGTGGTAAGGAGAATGAGCTTCCCGGTTCTTTTGTGAAGTATGAGTACATATGTTAATAGCTCCCGGACGTCTTGAATGAGTGGGTAATTTGCCATAGCGAAAGTTGTAGCACACGGTCCGTTTTGCAAACAAGAACGAAAACACCGCAACGGCGAGGTGCTCGTTTTTACAGGTATACGCGCATAAAAACCTTTCTGAGGTTTTCAAACAATTTATTATTGGAATGTTTGCAAAATAAGATTCCTTAATGAGTTTCTCCCACAAATTTTACATTACTGTTAGGCCGCAGAATAGTAGCCGTAACCGTTCTGGCAGACCCTCAGTAAAAAGAACACGCTCTTCTTATTTCTTGAGCTTTAAAACAGCGTGTTTCATTTTACCATTACGTAATTCTACACCATTCTTTGCGTTTTTGTCGCTCTGTACTTGAATTTACAGACACTAAAATGTTTCAATCCACGCCACTGATGAAACTAGGTGAGCGCACGGTACAGTTGCGGGCCATGACAACACAGACTACCTTGATGTGACACGCATAGACGCTAGCGCCAGATTCCTCTCTAGCGTATATAGTAAGAAACTCTATGATATACATGACAGCACCGCAGCTGACGTCACAAACTTAGCAAAGACTTTCACGTGTTTTGTGTTGATGGTACGGAGTGGTAACTACGAATAAAATACCCACATCACGTGAACACATGTCTAGAACGCCGGTGTCTTGAAACACACTATGAAACTTACTGAACACTTCCTTTTTACACCAAATGTATTTGCCTCCCATACGTTTCTAAAATAACGCATAATTGGCCTGTGCCAGCCGCTAGAAACCGCTACAACCTTCACAGTTGTGTTTTGCCACATATTGAGGAGCGCTATCATTTCGTTTTCAGATTAGTGTTTCAAAACAGTCGATTAGTTAATAAGATGTAAGCGTCACTAGATGACGGAATTTCACGTTCATGCCCTAACTGCCGTAGACGTTCGGTTATTTAGCGATGAACTATTTGTTTTGTATTCTATATGGGATTTTTTTGCCTTGAACGGGTCGTAAAAGCAACAATACTGCCGTACGGAAGATATTTGACCTTTTAATGTCAAGCATTGAAAAGGGCTTCACATGTTCTTCCTCAGCTGCGACTTGGACTCACGAGCACATGGATAGCGTCTCCGTCACCCCTGCCACGGAATGCTTCTACCATTAGAGATCCACGTTGTCTCTAAGCTCATACTGATAGCTCAAGTGCGCCATTCTTCATCGGCCCGGTCTAAGATGATTCACAATTTCACTTCTGGCATTTCCAGTGAATTTCGAGCATCTCTTCACCTAACATCAAATGAAACCAGTAGTTGTACCCATAGATTGGCAGGCTCACTCACGAGTGCACTCACACCTCCCCTCATGAGTGAGTGGTGAGCGAGCCTAGCCGTCGTTTTGGACTGGCGAGTGTGAGTGCGAGTGAGTGCGAGCCTCACGCGCAGCGAGTCCCGCTCACCGCTTTCGAGTGCGAGCGTCACTCGTGGCGAGCCGCACTCATCATTCGCGAGTGCGAGAGAAACTCTCGGAGAGCTCCGCTTGCCACTCGCGAGTGTGAGTTCCACTCGCCGTGAGCCCGCTCACCACTCGCGAGTGCACTCACGCTGCTCACGCCATGTGCGGGGCTTGCCGCGGTGAGCGCCACTATCGCGCTTGTGCTCGCTGTTGGCTATTCGTCTCAGGAGCCGCTAGCGTGATAGTTGTTAATGGCTGAATGGCTTTCAGCTTCGGAAATATGTCGCCAGTGAGTTCCTGTTATGGGACACCCTAATATTCTCTGGTGGCGTGTTGATTTAGGCATACGATTTGTATGGCCGGCCTTCTGACGCCGTCATGCGCTAATACTGGTCGGCTTCATGATTCGTGGAGGGTCTCCTGCACGCACTCGCGGGTAAGGGGAGATGACGAGCGGTGAGCGCGCGCGCGCACGAGTGAGTGTGAGTGGTGATGGCGAATGGTGAGTGTGAGCGTGAGTGCGAGTGGTGATGGCGAGCGGGGATGGTGAGCGGTGGGCGTGCGCGTGAATGGGTGCGAATGGTGGAGGACGCATAGTGAGTGTGATTGCGAGTTAGGGCGAATGGTGATTTGCAACTGCTGAGCGTGGGTGTGAGTGAGTGGCACCCAATTTTGATGAGGTATGGTGCTACCATGAGCAACCCGAGGCTTGATTTCTGCCTAAGGCAACGGTGATTCCTCATACGCGTGCCAAAAAAACCAGTAGCTCCTCCTTTCGACGTTCGCCCTGTAGTGGCTGCCGGGATCACTTTACCGGTATTTTCTTAGTTGTTCGAGAGCAGTTAGGTAGGTACTTCGTGCACAATGCTTTCTGTTAGGCTTGTTTCCGTTCTTTTATTCCCCATAGCAAATTTACGCCTATATATAGTCCGCGGCTACAATGCCAACTGTGGTTACATAACCCTTCCTTGTTATCGCGAAAAACAACGAAATTAGTGAGAACGCCCTGTCAAGGCAGAAAGGACTGCGCAAGCTATTAAAACTTGGAGTGGGCCTATGTCACACTGCCTATAATTCCACTTCTGCTTTCTTGCATATTTTTGCGTCCGACAGAATTTGTTCAGTCACAGAGAGCAGCGTGTTTCTTTCGCACCTTTTGTCATTGAAGGGCACCCTGGCCTACTCACCTCAACAAGCGTGGATGCAGAACGACAGTGTCAAGGAGAACATTCTGTTCGGCAAGAACTACGACGATGAACGCTACGAGAAAATCATCGAGGCCTGTGCGCTAGAGCACGACCTAGCCGTGCTGCCAGCAGGGGATGAAACGGAAATTGGAGAAAAAGTAAGTCGGCAGCACAAGAACGGGAAGCCACCATGTGTGTAAACAGTTATCTTTCTGTAACCAAAATCTCAAATATCTTTCAAATATTAACTATGCGTTCATACTGGTTAAGTTCATTCATTCTATGCACACCTTTGCAAATTTTGGCTCGTATTTCATCTTAAGTGCTACCCGAAGAGCCCAAGTGCTTTACGTCCCCAAAATGCGACCTTGAATGGCTGCTATAACTGCCCATTTTACACTCTCCGGGTCGTGCAATTTCCGTTGACATGTTTCTCGTCTTTCCCGCGTTTGTATGTTCAGCATGCTGGATCTCTATTTCCGCTTTTAGGTGAACTATAGCGGGTCGTTACAAAACAACTTGAGTCATGTGGCGCTCTCCCAATCTAAAATGACAACATGAATCCCGCGTTAACCGAACAAGACTTCCTGTCGTACGACAAAAACTTTGTTGTGAGAACAGTAGTCCTGTTGTCACAACAAAGCCATCTGTTCCTACGCACACGTTAATGTCATAACGACAAAGTCAGTTTTCTCAACGACACACATTCCTGTATTCACAACACAACTGTCTGTCACTACGACAGCAATCATGTGGTCGTGACATAGCCAGCTGTAAGAATCACGATACAAGAATAGGACAAGACGACAGTACGGCACGGAAAAATACGACAAGCTACATAAATTTCTCTTGTCGTCATTTTCGACTGGGTTTCTTCGTCGTTCCAACGAAGTATTGGTCGTTTTCTAAGATTTCCTTCCATCCCAAAAGCAGCTTTTGCGGCAAGAACTCACACCCGGTACTTTTGGGTGAAAGCGCCACGCGTTACCAACATACTTAAGAGGCCAGGTGCACTTACGATGAAGGCAACGGAAGAAAATTAAAATAATGTACCATGATACCCGTTTGAGCTAACTACCAGTTCCCTACTCGTACGTGCCACAATTTTACTTTTTCTACTCCTCCAGAAACACGTTATTCTGTATACGCCGTAGTACCAGACGTTTCTTTAGTCTACCTACACCGTAGTTCCCGGCCAGAGTGATGCAATTGCACGTCTTTTTGATGCGTCCCTGACCAGGGCCTAAACCTCAGCGGTGGACAGAAGCAGCGAATCAGCATCGCCAGAGCTGTGTACAGTGGTCGCGACATCTACCTCTTCGACGATCCACTCAGTGCCGTTGATGCCAATGTCGGGAAGCACATTTTCGACAAAGTCATCGGCCCCAGAGGAATTATTCGGAAAAAGGTAAAAGGATGTTACGCCATTAAATTTTCTGACAAGATGTGTGCCATAAACCTACGAAAGATGGATGCGCTGCTACCCTTTATATGGAACTGTGGGGAATTGGATGTGCTTCTTCCAGTTAAAACTTGAATCGTCTAATAGGGCTCAACTTGGCTGAACGTTTGCCTGGTAAGTAAATAAATCGTAAAACCTTGCTAACTTATAAGTCGGGGGGCAGAAAGGGGGGAGAGACTTGGGGGGGGGGGCGGCAGAATGAGTACTAAGTTGGGGGGCAGAAACTTGGAGGCTCACTGGGTTCAACTTAAATTGAGGACGATTCAGCGAGCAATGGAACGGAAGATGATATGTGTAACATTAAGGGACAAGAAGAGAGCTGAGTGGGTCAGGGAAGAAACGGATGTTAGGGACATATTAGTAGAAATTAAGAAGAAATTGGCGTGGGCAGGGCATCTAATGCAAAGGCAAGATAGCCGTTGGTCATTAAGGGTTACAGAGTGGATCCCTAGGCAGGGCAGGCGTGTAGGGGGCGGGAGAAAGTTAGATGGGCAGATGAGATCAAGAAGTTTGCGGGGATAACTTGGTCGCACTTAGCACATGACCGGGATAATTGAAGATTAATGGGAGATGCCTTTGCCCTGCAGTGGGCGTAGATGCCTTTGGGCGTAGGGAGATGCCCTTGCCCTGCAAGGCCACTCGTTTTCATAACCGCACCTAGTTCACTACTTGCCGCTGGTGTTCTGGTGTAGCTTCTCTCATTGTCGCTTTAAGAAGCAGAAAATTGCGACGGCACCTTTAGTCAAGTTAACCGAACTACTTAAACAATAATTTGCAGAGGATGATTGAGCTTGGAGGCTGAAGATCTGGGCGTTAACTTGTAACGAAAAGTGTTGATACACTTACGGAGTGTCCATGTTTAGAGCGCGCCCAGAAATCCAAACTATTCCGCCAACACTTCCGATGAACGCTTTCACTATTTTCTTCACGTCTAGAAACATTGTGAAAGCCGTAGTTAACAACAGCATGGAGCGCACTACGTGGTTTGGTCGTCGCCACAGATCTATCCGGCTTCCGTTTCTACTTTTTGTGGCTTTTTTTTTTCTGAAGTGGTTATCGATTACGCTTATTACTGCAACTCAAAGGAAGCGGGCAACAGCCGCTACATCACTGTGATGACGTAATTGGAGGGATCAAAAAACGCCAAGTGTTGTGTGAGAAAAAAAATCTTTTAAGCTGGTTTTCAGGTTATTTGAAGAGCATAGAGCACTAGTTTTTGGCTTGGGTACTTTGTGACCATCTATTCTACTGCTGGATGTGTTTGTTGACTACGTTCTGAAAAAAAGTTGGAAGACGTGTTGCAAGGTCCCTTTAAAAGTATCGAACATGGTTGTCCAACCACTGATGCTGTTTTCACTCAAAAATACATCATTTCAGGCCAGTTCATAATGAATCCGGAAACAAAAGTTTAAGAAATGAATTAGGCTTCTAAACCTAGAGAGAGAATTAATTGTTTGCGATTATGTTTAAACTTTCCATAAACTTTCTATAAGCCTACGGATTTTCTATCGTATAATAAAAACAGCCCTGCTTGCAGAAACTTTTAAAGCCCAATCAGACTCCGTGCCCAGGGGCGCACTGGTATACACGGCTCCTAGTCCAGGAATCCCTGGCTGTGGCTATAGCAAACTTAATGGTTTAGAGTCAATGTGCATGGTAGGTTTTCATTTGTTTTAGTCGGCCTCCTTCATTTTGTTTTTACAGATGTTCATTTCCCGCGGTCGGATTAATGCTTTTCTGCAATCGGAGGACATCGATCCAACGGCTGTGCACCACAACAACAAACAAGGTTGAGTCGCTTCTTGAGCACTCTTTTGCGGTCAATGATTTCTTTTCACTGTTGGACGTAGTAGCTCGTTTTATCGTTCAACTCTATTCTAAGCATACTTTATAATATTCTGCCTCTTGAAGTAGATGACAGGGTCGTTTTTCTGACGCAGGCCCGCTGTAGGCGAAGAGCTCCAAATAATTTACTACTTCATAAAAGCGATGAGAGAAAGAGCTACAGGTGGACTGTTAAATAGCGAGCGAAATAGAGCAATAGGATAGCTGTTGTAAGGGCAGTTTTGTGATTATGCGTGGTAATAATGAAGTGTAAAGTGTGAATCTCTATCAGGAACAGTAAAACGGGAATAGTATAAAACATGGGGTTTGTCTGCTAGAAATCATGATGGGTATAGTAGAATATGCTTTCTGTAAAGTTTGAGAAGTGTTTTGCACCATGTGTGTCGAGTGCTTTGGATTGAATGGAAGGTGTGGATATTACACATCTGGCCCTCTCCACACCTGCTACTAGAGGTCTTGGAGATGCTGTGAACAGGTGTGAGGGTTTTGCAGCAGTGTGGCCTGCCACAGGCAGTCACAAACCCCTGAGTGTGCACATTACGTGTTCTAAGATCAGTTGGCATATAAAAAACTGCCTTGAAAATTTTGCCCCAAATGAGGGTTTTGCCTACAGAAATATTCATAGTGGAGATGTGCATCGAAACCACTTTCGCAGATAAAGAAATAGATTGATCCGCTACCACGCGTCCATAATCTTCAGGCTTCCTCTTGGAATTTGTTTCCACAACCGAAACGCATTTTCCACAAAAAGTTTCAGTATCTTCTGTTTCTGGCTTACGCAGTTTTTTCAAGTATGTCCGATAAGGTATAGTAAATCCAGCATATTTTCTGGGGCATTACTGGAAATTCTCTTTTAATAAATCGCGCACACAAAAAGCCATTACTTTCAAAACAGCAGTGCACACCAAGTGGTGCCTCTGGCACTGCAAGGCTCGTCGTTTTGAGTTGGGGCTTGAAAAAAAAATTGATGAAGGAAGCTCCTACTAAGGCGTAAGGCTAGAAGGTTGTGAAGTTGCACGCAACCTTCACCAGCGTCCCGACCATTTAACTCCCCGATTCCAGCCAATTTGCGTCTTCTTCTCTGCCGCAACGACCTTTTTACTCCATCATTGTTGCTGTAAGAGTGAGCTTCCTACCATTTTTTTTGGACATCACCTTGGAGGAGCGTCACCTTGGAGGGACGGACATCACCTTGGAGCTTTCTCGTTACGAGCAAGTGTCGCCACGATTACCGCAAACGCTGGATTTATTTTTTGGCCAGTGTTTGGCCAATCTCTAAGTGGTTATGCTCGTTTTGGCCTATCTTGGCCCGCCTCCTTTTGTGGTTATGCTCGGCATTCTTGGCGAATCTTCTTAAGTGGGTGTGCTCGGCATTTTCTTGGTATTTTTAACTGCGGACACGAAAACTAAAGTGTTGCTAAACAGCTTCGCTGTGGAAAATCCCTCTACAAACAAAAAAGATGCCAACCGAAAAGCTGCCGGAAATGCTTTAATTGGCGTTCAGCATCGACTGGCCCGTGTCTGTTTGGTTTCTGCGCACGTTTCAGCAGCCATTACATTTGGCCTTAGGTATTCTACCCAGTTTATCTTCCAGGGTTTTTATGAAAGATTATATAGCACTGTCGGTCGTATCCCACTGGAAGCTTTTCAACAAGGCTTTATAAATAACTTGCAATCAAGCCACAAACCCTGTTCTGGTGTAGTGTAATGCAAGTTACTACTAATTAGAGACATAGAAAGTAAACTGGAAGCATGTAGTAAGACCTGGGAGACTACAATAACGCCTTTCGTTTATTTTTTCAGCTGAGATAAGTGTGAACTTCAAGAACGCTCGTTCGCATGGTCTCGAAACAGCCCAGCTACGCTAAGCAATATTAACTTGAAGGTTCCCAAAGGGTCACTCGTCGCCATCGTGGGCTCGGTTGCCTCTGGGAAGTCATCCCTGCTTTCGGCCCTGCCTTGGCGAGTTGGTGAAGCTCGAAGGATCGGCCACCGTCAATGTAAGTGCGCTAAAAGTTATACCATTGTTGTTAAAATGGTAGGGTAAAGGTCAGTGTTTTGTGCTCTTCAAACAAGCTACAAATCCAAGCCAAAAGTAGAGATATACATCATAGAGTTTTCTCAGTAAGTATTACTAGAGCGGAAACTGCGCCTGAGAGGGCTATGGAATATGGGAAGACCCAGCTGATGGCTTGGCATGCCAATCGGATTATTAAACGTTTTATTGGGTTACTTTCTTCACTACGCAATGCCATGTCAACTAGGTAGCCGATCCGGCCGAAATTGCCGAAACTTGCTTCATTTCGCTAGGAAACTCGACACTCGCTCCATTATTTTCATGCTAAGACAGCTGTGCTTCGTTGCAAGCAAATGGGAGGCTCGTGCCGGCGAGCGACATCAGTACATATTTACAAAATGTACGAACCCCCAATGTAGACACGTTAGTTTGTGGTAAGGAGAATGAGCTTCCCGGTTCTTTTGTGCAGTATGAGTACATATTGTTAATAGCTCCCGGACAGTCTTGAATGAGTGGGTAATTTGCCATAGCGAAAGTTGTAGCACACGGTCCGTTTTGCAACAAGAACGAAACACCGCAACGGCGAGGGTGCCTCGTTTTTAAGGTATACGCGCATAAAACCTTTCTGAGGTTTTCAAACAATTTATTATTAGGGAATGTTTGCAAAATAAGATTCCTTAATGAGTTTCTCCCACAAATTTACATTACTGTTAGGCCGCAGAATAGTAGCCAGTAACCGTTCTGGCAGACCCTCAGTAAAAAGAACACGCTATTTTAATTTCTTTAGCTTTAAAACAGCGTGTTTTATTTTACCATTACATAATTTTACACCCTTTGCGTTTTTGTCGCTTTGTACTTGAATTTACAGACACTAAAATGTTTCAATCCACGCCACTGATGAAACTAGGTGAGCGCACGGTACAGTTGCGGGCCATGACAACACAGACTACCTGATGTGACACGCATAGACGCTAGCGCCAGATTCCTCTCTAGCGTATATAGTAAGAAACTCTATGATATACATGACAGCACCGCAGCTGACGTCACAACTTAGCAAAGACTTTCAAGTCTTTTGTGTTGATGGTACGGAGGGGTAACTACGAATAAAATGACCACATCACGTGATCACATGTCTAGAACGCCGGTGTCTGGAAACACACTATGAAACTTACTGTACACTTCCTTTTTACACCAAATATATTTGCCTCCCATACGTTTCTAAAATAACGCATAATTGGCCTGTGCCAGCCGCTAGAAACCGCTACAACCTTCACAGTTGTGTTTTTGCCACATATTGAGGAGCGCTATCATTTCGTTTTCAGATTAGTGTTTCAAAACAGTCGAGTAGTTAATCAGATGTAAGCGTCACTAGATGACGGAATTTCACGTTCATGCCCTACTGCCGTAGGCGTTCGGTTATTTAGTGATAAACTATTTATGCATGTTTTGCATTCTATATGGGATTTTTTGCCTTGAACGGGTCGTAATAGCAACAATACTGCCGTACGGAAGATTATTTGACCTTTTAATGTCAAGCATTGAAAAGGGCTTCACATGTTCTTCTCAGCTGCGACTTGGACTCACGAGCACATGGATAGCGTCTCCGTCACCCTGCCACGGAATGCTCTACCATTAGAGATCCACGTTGTCTCTAAGCTCATACTGATAGCTCAAGTGCGCCATTCTTCATCGGCCCGGTCTAAGATGATTCACAATTTCACTTCTGCATTTCCAGTGAATTTCGAGCGTCTCTTCACCTAACATCAAATGAAACCAGAGTTGTACCCATAGATTGGACAGGCTCACTCACGAGTGCACTACCACCTCCCCTCATGAGTGAGTGGTGAGCGAGCCTAGCCGTCGTTTGGACTGGCGAGTGTGAGTGCGAGTGAGGTGCGAGCCTCACGCGCAGCGAGCCCGCTCACCGCTTCGAGTGCGAGCGTCACTCGTGCGAGCCGCACTCATCATTCGCGAGTGCGAGAGAAACTCTCGGAGAGCTCCGCTTGCCACTCGCGAGTGTGAGTTCCACTCGCCGTGAGCCCGCTCACCACTCGCGAGTGCACTCACGCTGCTCACGCCATGTGCGGGGCTTGCCGCGGTGAGCGCCACTATCGCGCTTGTGCTCGCTGTTGCTATTCGTCTCAGGAGCCGCTAGCGGTGATAGTTGTTAATGGCTGAATGGCTTTCAGCTTCGGAAATATGTCGCCAGTGAGTTCCTGTTATGGGACACCCTAATATTCTCTGGTGGCGTGTTGATTTAGGCATACGATTGTATGGCCGGCCTTCTGACGCGTCATGCGCTAATACTGGTCGGCTTCATGATTCGTGGAGGGTCTCTGCACGCACTCGCGGTAAGGGGAGATGACGAGCGGTGAGCGCGCGCGCACGAGTGAGTGTGAGTGGTGATCGGCGAATGTGAGTGTGAGCGTGAGTGCGAGTGGTGATGGCGAGCGGGGATGGTGAGCGGTGGGCGTGCGCGTGAATGGGTGCGAATGGTGGAGGGACGCATAGTGAGTGTGATTGCGAGTTAGGGCGAGTGGTGATTTGCAACTGCAGAGCGTGGGTGTGAGTGAGTGGCGCCCAATTTTGATGAGGTATGGTGCTACCATGAGCAACCCGAGACTTGATTTCTGCCTAGGGCAACGGTGATTCTTCATACGCGTGCCAAAAAACCAGTGAGCTCCTCCTTTCGACGTTCGCCCTGTAGTGGCTGCCGGGATCACTTTACCGGTATTTTCTTAGTTGTTCGAGAGCAGTTAGGTAGGTACTCGTGCACAATGCTTTCTGTTAGGCTTGTTTTCCGTTCTTTATTCCCCATAGCAAATTTACGCCTATATATAGTCCGCGGCTACAATGCCAACTGTGTTACATAACCCTCCTTGTTATCGCGAAAAACAACGAAATTAGTGGAGAACGCCCTGTCAAGGCAGAAGGACTGCGCAAGCTATTAAAACTTGGAGTGGGCCTAGGTCACACTGCCTATATATTCCACTTCTGCTTTCTGCATATTTTGCGGTCCGACAGAATTGTTCAGTCCCAGAGAGCAGCGTGTTTCTTTCGCACCTTTTTGTCATTGAGGGCACCCTGGCCTACTCACCTCAACAAGCGTGGATGCAGAACGACAGCGTCAAGGAGAACATTCTGTCGGCATAGAACTACGACGATGAACGCTACGAGAAAATCACCGAGGCCTGTGCGCTAGAGCACGACCTAGCCGTGCGCCAGCAGGGGATGAAACGGAAATTGGAGAAAAAGTAAGTCGGCAGCACAAGAACGGGAAGCACCATGTGTGTAAACAGTTATCTTTCTGTAACCAAAATCTCAAATATCTTTCAAATATTAACTATGCGTTCATACTGGTAAGTTCATTCATTCTATGGCACACCTTTGCAAATTTTGGCTCGTATTTCATCTTAAGTGCTACCCGAAAGAGCCCAAGTGCTTTACGTCCCCAAAATGCGACCTTGAATGGCTGCTATAACTGCCCATTTTACACTCTCCGGGTCGTGCAATTTCCGTTGACATGTTTCTCGTCTTTCCCGCGTTTGTATGTTCAGCATGCTGGATCTCTATTTCCGCTTTAGGTGAACTATAGCGGGTCGTTACAAAACAACTTGAGTCATGTGGCGCTCTCCCAATCTAAAATGGACAACATGAATCCCGCGTTTAACCGAACAAGACTCCTGTCGTACGACAAAAAACTTTGTTGTGAGAACAGTAGTCCTGTTGTCACACAAGCCATCTGTTCCTACGCACACGTTAATGTCATAACGACAAAGTCAGTTTTCTCAACGACACACATTCCTGTATTCACACACCAACTGTCTGTCACTACGACAGCAATCATGTGGTCGTGACATAGCCAGCTGTAAGAATCACGATACAAGAATAGGACAAGACGACAGTACGGCACGGAAAATACGACAAGCTACATAAATTTCTCTTGTCGTCATTTTCGACTGGGTTTCTTCGTCGTTCCAACGAAGTATTGGTCGTTTTCTAAGATTTCCTTCCATCCCAAAAGCAGCTTTGCGGCAAGAACTCACACCCGGTACTTTTGGGTGAAAGCGCCACGCGTTACCAACATACTTAAGAGGCCAGGTGCACTTACGATGAAGGCAACGGAAGAAAATTAAAATAATGTACCATGATACCCGTTTGAGCTAACTACCAGTTCCCTACTCGTACGTGCCACAATTTTACTTTTTCTACTCCTCCAGAAACACGTTATTCTGTATACGCCGTAGTACCAGACGTTTCTTTAGTCTACCTACACCGTAGTTCCCGGCCAGAGTGATGCAATTGCACGTCTTTTTGATGCGTCCCTGACCAGGGCCTAAACCCTCAGCGGTGGACAGAAGCAGCGAATCAGCATCGCCAGAGCTGTGTACAGTGGTCGCGACATCTACCTCTTCGACGATCCACTCAGTGCCGTTGATGCCAATGTCGGGAAGCACATTTTCGACAAAGTCATCGGCCCCAGAGGAATTATTCGGAAAAAGGTAAAAGGATGTTACGCCATTAAATTTTCTGACAAGATGTGTGCCATAAACCTACGAAAGATGGATGCGCTGCTACCTTTATATGGAACTGTGGGGAATTGGATGTGCTTCTCCAGTTAAAACTTGAATCGTCTAATAGGGCTCAACTTGGCTGAACGTTTGCCTGGTAAGTAAATAATCGTAAACCTTGCTAACTTATAAGTCGGGGGCAGAAAGGGGGGGAGAGACTTGGGGGGTGGGGCGGCAGAATGAGTACTAAGTTGGGGGGCAGAAACTTGGAGGCTCACTGACAGGGTTCAACTTAAATTGAGGACGATTCAGCGAGCAATGGAACAGAAGATGATATGTGTAACATTAAGGGACAAGAAGAGAGCTGAGTGGGTCAGGGAAGAAACGGATGTTAAGGAAATATTAGTAGAAATTAAGAAGAAATTGGCGTGGGCAGGGCATCTAATGCAAAGGCAAGATAGCCGTTGGTCATTAAGGGTTACAGAGTGGATCCCTAGGCAGGGCAGGCGTGTAGGGGGCGGGAGAACAGTTAGATGGGCAGATGAGATCAAGAAGTTTGCGGGGATAACTTGGTCGCACTTAGCACATGACCGGGATAATTGAAGATTAATGGGAGATGCCTTTGCCCTGCAGTGGGCGTAGATGCCTTTGGGCGTAGGGAGATGCCCTTGCCCTGCAGGTTGGTGGTGATGATGTTGATGATGAAGTTATAAGCTTTGGCGTGTTGGTAAATCATTCTTGGGACCCCGCGAAAATCTACGCAGACAAGACATAAACAGGCCCAGCACCTTATCATTGCACAGGGCGGAACAAAAACAAGTAGAAGCATGCGGTAGAAACGTACAGATATTGAAAAATAAAACAAGAACACAAAAAACATAAACAAGACCACACAAATATATCTACTTCTGTTCATGCAAGTGAAATTGCCGCATCGCTTTATAACAGCAACAACGATTGAAAATGTTTTTTCCAAGTATACCAGTAGCGAGTCCTTATTTCATCTCAACCATCCATACTCTGATTTTGCAGGTGCTGGTTCATATTTTGCTGTTCGTATATAATTTGTCCATGACGGCCGTGAGCGTTTTTTTAATACGAATTGCACAAAGTTTAAACAAAAGATGAGGAAAGCGAAGATAATGTTTTCGGGCAAGCTGTTTTCACTCATGCGTACTCTTTAGAAAAAGGAATATTTGAATACGTTAACGCTATTCGCGTATATACAAAACTTTAAATCATGGTAAGTATGAGGAACACATCGTCAAATCGTCTGGTATAGTCTGCCTGTATTGTTCCTTGTTAATTCACTTTTTGTTGCATACGATATAAAACAGTGACAGTCTGAGGCGTTTGCAAGAGTCAGCCAGCAGAGGATGTTGGAGCCTTCGTTGTACGCATGTCTTTTGCGACATCAGCAGCGAAGTAAAGGCAGAAAAAAGTTGTAACTAAAGATGATAACCCAGTCTGAGACAAGCCAGCAGTGTATATTTTATTTCTTGCCCTGTGTTCGAAACATAGATCAGCTTTTTTACCTTTTTGGGGACAATGGGAAAATACAACTTTAGGCAACCATTTTCTGTTTGCCTCATTCCAACGCAAGGAAATATTTTGGCTACTCGCAGACCCGGATCCTGGTCACACAAAGCCTTTGGGTACTGCCTCACGTCAGCACCATCGTCGTGCTGCGGGACGGGTTCGTTACGGCCGTCGGGACGTTCCACGAGCTGGTGTCACGTGGCGGCGCATTCGCCGATTTCCTTATCCAGTTCATACGTGAGGCCGACCCCAAAGTCGTCTCGGAAGGAGACATCAAGGTTTTGAGTGAGGTTGTCTCCCAGGTGCACACACCTAACCCCGAGCTTGCCAAGTGAGTTGTTAGAGAGGAAGATCTAATTGGCTACATCTTTGGAAGTCATTCCTAGCATCGCCAATAACCTTCAGCTGCCGCCGTTACAGTATGCCAGAAGAGAGAGATGTGTCGTTCGGGGTCGATTAGGGGGCTCTTTTTTGCGATGAAAATTTCTGCTGAGGAACTCCTGTTGAAAGCAGCGCCCCTGGCGGCCGCTGCTTAGCAGTTGATTTCGAAACTTTTATTTGTAATAATAATCCTTATACATTGCCCTAAATAGATTTATTCTTTATTTCGTGGCGTAAATTTTCATAAAACCCGTCCAATAACTGTTTAATTTGATTTAAAATCACAGTGGCGCTGGCTGCAACCGGAGTCCTCTGGGGGACGCCTGCGCTCCTTACAATTTTCTCATCGCAAAAGGGACCCGCACAATTTATTAGTTTTCCCCTCGCACGACACACCTTTACCTTCTAGTACACTGTACCACCGTACAAGATGCGCGTTTCTTTCTTATCGCTTCGCTTGCACTACTCCAGTGAATACTTATTCCTTTCCAAAAACATAACGACCCGACGCGCTGCAAACGGCGGGAATATCTACAGCAAGGACGAGTGACAGTTCATGTAATTCACGGTATCTTTCCCACCTCTTCAACAGTAACAAAATTACCGTACAGTACACTGTCGCTTGAGCGGTCGACTTGATGCAGTGGATTTGGTGTTATTTTGTGCCACAATTCTTCTGTCAGCAACGCACGATCACTTCACAGTGATCAGAGCCGTAAGTTGGTTAAGCTGCCTTTTAGTCTGAATGTTTTGAAAACAAATCTCATTCATTGATTGCGTCTGTGCATCTAGAAACGAAGAAAATAAATCTCCCCTAAAGCAGTGGATGGTGCTCATACGTCTGAACATAGTCTCGGAATGCTTCACTTGGTGTTGAACCTACTGCATTTAATGTGAACAACAATAAAAGCCTTAAAGTCGTCAACGTTTTCCACGCGAAGAAATGAATTTTTTTTCTCGGAAGTGCGAATTCGGCTCCCATCAAACAGCATTCCAAATATTTTTCTCGATTAGGCTTTCCGTAAACGAAACTTGGCTGCGCTCCCTGGAGCCTTCACCCGCTGCACATCCGCCATGGTGCAGGTACTGCTCGCAAGTAAGCGGATCCGAATCTGACCGCACTAGTCTTCTCATAAAGGGCGGCTTTTTGAGAGGCTGCATCAGACCGGCTCTGGCCAGGCGAAGAAGCAGTGTTCGCCATCTGTCCAAGTTCAAGAGGGACTCCAAAGCCAAGCTCACCGACGACGAGACAGTGCTGGTTGGATCGGTGAGACGTCTGTTTCTTGTTTTGGAATGCATGCGTATTGAATCAAACAAAAACAAATGTTTATACGCCAGTTCGGGAAATCGGTTTTTGACAGCCCATGTGTCTCTTCGCGTGATATTTATACCTATACCAGCTAAACGTCTATTCAAGGTTTAGGTATTGCAAACAGCCTGTCATGTGGCAAATTATCACACAATTAAGCAGCTCGCGATTATTATTCTTCCCCTTCGCGATGCGTTTTTCCGCCGTTGTGCCTTTTTTCGCAATTAGCAGACGTCCAAGACATTTTGTGTGGGGAGACCGTAAAAGGCCAGCGCAGTGAACATTAACTGCGTGAGTTGGGACAGAGGAAAAGAATGGAAGCTTCTTTTTGTACGCCTCCTTGGTCCCTGAAAGGGGGTTATAAAAATTAAGGAAGCTCACACTAACATACCACTTGAAGGTAGGGAAGCTGCACGCAATTTTCAAGGCCATCACGAAAGTTTAAGTCCACGATTACCGCCGATTCGCTTCTCCTTCGCTACCTCATCGACCTTTGCTGCGTCACTTGCTATAACTGTGAGCTTCCTTCATTTTTTGGAAGTGACAATTTTTGGACCTCACCTTGGAGGGGCGTATGCTAGGACGTGTCTTTTTCGTTCCAGAAAGTGTTTCCGCGATTACGGCGAACACGGGAGTTTTCCTGGCCAATCTTGGCCAATCTCTCTTAGTGGGTACGCTTGTTTTCGCAAACGGGTGTCGGGGACGCTGGGTGTCGCCGCTCGGCATTTTCTTAGTTTAACTTCCCTGCGGTAGCCACAATTTTGACCAATCTCCTTAAGTGGGTATGATTGGCTTGACGTGCGCGTGCCGAGGACGCTGGGCGGTTATCGCGAGGCACGCACACATGAGCACCAGGAATGTTCTTGGTTTTTTTAACTGCCTGGCGGTCGCCGTAATCTTGGCCAATCTCCCTAAGTGGGTATGCTTGGTTTACGCGTTAATGTCACTGTCTGGCGAGAAGGAAATGCAGCTTGTGGAGCAGGACAACGGAAGGCGCGTCAAGCTCGTTGCCATAGTTTACATGTTCTTCTACGGACGCGATGGACAAAAATCGAAAGATGATCTAATATATCGTGAAAATTGCCAGATTTCTTTCTGTAAAATAAATAAATTTACACTTACATTCAAATTCTCACTTACATCATCATGACACTTCATAACATCAATTGCGAACCTACAGCAAAAGCATCAAATACCCAACCGTCACAAAATGGCTTACCATTTTAAGGCGATCACTTTATAAGCGACCCTGAGTACAACAAATTTCAAAGCTGATCCGTAACCACATTCAACGCAACAAATTGCTGTGATAAACACTTTCTTTCTTGTATTTTGGTGTGGGTATGTTCTCTTCGCGAACATTACGACCGCGAAATAACTCGTGATCGATTACTTGTTGCCCCTGGCGAACCGGGGATTTTTTCGCGTACTACCTTTGAACCAAAGATCGCACACTTTGCCTTCCTTGTTAAACCACCTGTCGCCAATGAGATTACCACTGAGCAGCAACAGTTTATTAAAAAAAAATTCGTTAAGCGGAATAATTTTAAAAACTTTTATAATGATGCCGAAAACGTTTCCGAAAGATGTACTTTGTTCCCGTTGCTGCTGACCGGGGCTGGACTTTGCAAGAATTAATTTCACTTTTTTCCGACCCCCCGCTGTCGGAAATAAATTTTATCTTATTTATCAAATAAGTGCTAGCTTTTAGCAGCAACTGTTAATAAATTTCCCTAGTTACGCCTCCGCGTTTCGCGTTCTAGAAAAACAAACCCCGGAGCAACGACGTCTTTACGAAGATTTCCTGCCATTCACTCCAATGAAACTTCAGCGGGCGGGGTTCGTCGGCGCGTCTGCGGCCACCACACGACAGGCGGCGAACTTGATGAACTTAATGGCGCAGGATAAACCTATCTTCCTCGCGACAGAGGGTCCTAGGTCGTGCCCAGGTTTTTTTAGTTCGCGTTCTAGAAAAATCAAAGCCCCTTCGTCTTATGACAACGATGTTCGATATGAGAAGATTTCTTCCACCGACTCCAATGAAAGTTCAGTCGCGCGAGGGATTCGTCGGCGTCGTCTGCGGCCTGCCCACAACGACAGCCGGATATGCACTGGCTGACGTTGAACTGGCGCGCCTTTTCCCTCGCCTCGCGACAGAGGGCGCGTCGGTGACGTGCCCGGCGCAGTGACTTTATCGCGCCGCTGGAGCAAGTCCTGTTGCGCCTCCTGAATAATTCTTGCTCCGTGCCCTGGGCGTCGCTGCGAGCAACGCGCACACGAGCGCTCCGCATTTTCTTTTGGTTAACTGCCGGGCGGTCACCGCAATATTGGCCAATCTTCTTAAGTGGGTAAGCCTGGCTTGACAAACGTGCGTCGGAGACGCTGGGCAGCCGCCGCGAGCAACGCACATACAAGCGTTCGATATTTTCTGGTTTTAGATGCGACGCTGAGAGCATCTCTTGTCGACGGCCCTGTCCTTCCTGCGTGCGTCCGTCGTTGGCGTCCGCACTATCCTCCGCTCACCCCCTCTTCTCTCCGATTCAAATTCAAAACTTTATTTCCTTGAGTGCACAAGGAGGGGCAGTCGCAATAAGCTGCACTGAAAGGCAGCTTGACGGGACGACTGTCCCCACATTGGACAGCAACTAGGGGCACGAGTCTCTCGGGTCAACACATTGCCCCTGAAGAAGATACGGTTTCAGTTACACTTCAAGAATCTGTTACAGTTCAAGAAAAATATCAGTGTAGATTTATACAATAAAAAATCAAAGAAATAGTTTAAACAAGCGTGAAATCTGATAGTGGAAACCGTCAAAAACACGTCATACGTATATTTACATTGAGCAAGCATGAGGGAAAAATATTACATGTGAACAACACAGGCGTTTAACAGAACATTCAATGTTTGCGTATTACAACACCACAGAAACACAGGAAGTAAAGTATACAAATTCAAATGAAACAGTAAAACATATTAAATAAAATTAAAGAAATAATTCCCGTAAGTTTCGTTTAGAGTGGCGTGATATATCTATTTCTGCCGCATTCATTTTATTTAAAAGAATTGGAAGGTTAACTCTCTCGCAAGGGGCATTGGATTGGATTCGATTGGCTTGGCCTGGCTTGGATTGGATCAAAGTGGATTGTGTTGGATTGTGTTGCGTCATAGCCGCGGGAGACGCACTGGCGCCGGCGCGTGCCCAGGTGAGAGCGAACGCTCTCTCTCAACACCTGCGGGTGTGTGGCCCGGCGCGCTCTCACTCCGCCGGTGGGTGGCGCTGTGCGCGGTGCCGCGCATGTGCAGTACTTTCTCTCTCCGCGGTCTCTTCTCCTTCGGGCGCGCTGCGCATATAACCTGTGTGCCGCTCTCCGGCGGCCTTTCGGTCGACGGTTGCTCTCCGCGTGCGCTTGAACCCCCCTCAGCGTCGCATCACACCAGGGTTCCCGCGAGGGGAGGTGGGCGTAATCGTTTTTTAACTGCCTGGCGGTCGCCGTAATCTCGGCCAAGCTCCCTAAGTGGGTATGCTTGTCTTAACAAACACGAGACGGGGACGCTGGGCCGTCCTCGCGAGGCACGCACACCCGAGCTCTCAGCCTTTTCTTGGCTTTGTTAAGAGCTGGGTGGTCCCCGCGAGGCTCACGTTCGCGAGCTCCGAAATTTCTTGTTATTTTGTAGCGTAAGCTACACGTGCCAAGGTTGAGCAGTTTCGCGTGTGCCGTGAAGGGCCGTTCTGCGCAAGCGCGAGGAGCATTGGATTGGAAGCGCGAGGAGCATTGGAAGCGCAGATGGTCCCGCCTGCGGTTCGGAAACCTTGGGACCTCCTCCTGTAAATTCCCACTATGTCAATACAACCATGTACTTTTTGAATAACTTTGAAATTTGAATTTGAAATTGGTTTGGACCGGATTGGATTGGCTTGGCTTGACTTGACTTGACTTGACTTGGATTAGATTGGCTTGACTTGTATTGGATTGGATTGGCTTGGCTTGGAATAAACTGGATTGTGTTGGATAGAAATACAATCCAATTGGAGTACGTGTGTGCAGAGAATTGGGTCTGCCCATTCGCCGGGCTGCGCATTCCAGAGGAGTGACGTCATAGCCGCTGCAGACGTACTGGCGCCGGCCCGTGCCTAGCTGTGCGCCTCCATTGCGCAGAAGCCAAGTCTGACGCTGCGCAGGAGCCGCTTGATGGCCGTTTCGCGTGGCTCCTGGAGAGCTGTGCGGCGCATGCGCGGCGAGCAGTGACTCGACTAGACTGGACTGGACCGGACCGGACCGTACTAGATTGGATTGAATTGGACTAGACTGGATTGGATTGGAAATTGTTTTAGCAGCAGTAAGCCTAATCAGCTAATCCTAGCAACCAGGAAACCTAAGAATAACCAGCTGAACCTTAGCTCACGCTACGAATACCCTGGCATAGCCGAGCTAAGGCACTGCTAATTTTTCAACTGCGGACTCGAAAAATTACGATTTGGTAAGCAGCTTCGCTGTTAATATTGCGAGTCAGTCAACGCAGGGAACCACAGCGGTACTAAACAAGTTCAACCAAAATAAAAGTTATAATAGAGCAGACTATTTTCTACCGATGTTCAACCGATACAAACAGAGGATGCCGAGAATAAAACACTGTCTCAAAGCCGTGGGTCCAATAATTCAACTAAACTTCACAGTGACTATTTACGCAAATAAAGTTTAAGTTGTTTGAGAGGGTCGATTTTCGTTTGTCGGTAAGCACCCCTGTTTACTTTGACGAAGAGATTATTCTCATTCAACACGGCATCGGTATGTACCGTCCCTGAATAGCCCACCTGCCACAAATACCTACGTAGCCTCCGGCAGGCTGTACTACCGGTGCTCCCCCTCAACGTCTGTCGGCAAGAAACTGCAATTCACCCGTGGAAGAGCATTTTGTACAATAAGAAAAAAAACATCAGAACATACCTGAAGGTGAAGAATTCACATGAAAATGGCTGCACAAAAAATGCAAAACAGAACGCTGGTACCTCTGACCTACGTTTTCCACCCTTGCAGAATGTCAATGAAGTGCTTTATGACATAGCATACATTTTTCGCCAGCCAGATGTCGTAGAATTGTACGCAATGGGAAAGCACAGCCGCAAAATAATGAGTATGGAAAGTGTCAATTGACCTCCATGCCTCGAAAAAAAGTCGGGAAGGCGTTAAACTGAAAACCACCAAGTGCCTCTTGCGTGAGCACCCTCAACGTCAGTTTGCGAAATGCTGCCGTCAACGACAACGACGTCGGGTTTTCCGACTGAAAAAAAAATCATTACGATTTTTTGTTGTAAGCATTGTTTCCTGTTGATAAGCACCTGTAGACTTTGTGACATCTATCTTCTTGTGATGTGCTTATGGCCTTGTGCAGTGTTCATTAAGAACGCCAGTTGGGATGCATCGCCCAATTGAGATCAGGCTACCATTCTCTTTTATTTTCCAAGCGTCTGACTCGTTGCGGGACTAGAAGTTTACTGTTCATTTAGAACGCCAATTAAGATGCATCGGCCCCTTGAGATCAGGCTACGATTCTGTTTTATTATCCAAGCGCTTGACTCGTTGCGGGATTAGAAGTTGTACTGTTAGTTAAGAACGCCAAGGATGCATCGCCCCATTGAGGTCAGCTTACTCTTCTCTTTTATTTTCCGAGTGCCTGACTCGTTATGCGGGATTACAAGTTGTACTGTTCCTTAAAGGAGCCATGAAGACAAAATACAAGTTGGGTTTATTGGAAAGACTGCTTAGTCTAGATAACAATGGTACCAATATCATCGCAATCTTCTAACAAATAACGGAGATATTAAAGAAAACGTGTGAAGCAGTCGCGACCCCCTAGCCAATTTCCCGCAACTTTTCTATGACGTCACGGAACCTTGTTTGTGGGATTGGCGGCCGCCTAACTGACCTGTCGCGACGACACATGACTGGACGTCTGTAATGGGGCCTCTAGTTCTATTTGACCGCATCACTTGAATGCTAACGTGCTGTTAACGCACTGAAAATTATGTTTTATGTTGGCCCGTATGACGTCATTCTTGCTCATAACACGTCACTATGGCGCAAAATTTGAAAGTTTTTAAATACTTCTTGCTTTTTTTTCGTTAAAAAAACATCTTTGGTGGCTGTAAAGGATCTTAGTGAGATACCGAATCCTAGTTCTTTCAAATTAAACGAAGTTGTATTTCCTCTTCATGGCTCCTTTAAGAACGCCAGGGATGCATCGCCCAGTTGAGATAAAGCTATCCTTCTCTTTTATTTTCCAAGCCCCTGACGCGTTACGTTATACGGGATTAAATTGTTGCATGTTCATGAGAATGGCCAGCGATTTGTGGCCGCACGCAGATAAGACTGTGCATTACATCATCGCAGGTCAAGTGGCGAGTGTACCGGGACCTCGCCAAGGCCACGGGGGAATGGATCATGCTCGGCATTCTGGTAACGTTCGTTATCTCCCACGTGTTTCAAGTGCTTGGCAGCATGTGGGTCAGCTCATGGACCAACGACGCCCAAGACCCGTTCTTGGCCAGGGACCCAGGCCAGAGGAATTACCGCCTTGTAATATACGGCATTTACGGCTTTGCCGAAGGTTAGTGCAATATAATAAGGCGTATAATAAGGCGTATAATAATAAGGCGTATTATAAGGCGTATAATACCCTGATTCGCCCTTCTCTCGAATACGCGCAAATAATATGGCATCCTCACCAAATTGGACTTATTAACACAATTGAATCAGTGCAAAACAAAGCCGCTCGATTTATTATGTCTTCATACTCGCGATACCAAAGCGTTTCTGCCTTAAAAGAGCAACTAAATCTTCCCCCTCTCACCCTGCGCAGGCAATTTTCAAGGTTATCTTTTTTCCATGCACTGTACCATAACCCATCGGCCTTCGCTCGCAAATTTATCGTTCCGGCACCATATACTTCGGCACGCGTAGATCATGCTTACAAAGTTAATCCTATTTTTGCCCGCACAAAAAAATATCAGAATTCTCCTCTTGTATTGGTCATAAACGAATGGAATTCTTTACCTGCAAACCTAGCCACACTAACAGACGCTTCTTCTTTTCAAACAGCACTTCTCTCCTTTTTAACGACTGAAAGCAATATCTAACTTTAATTTTATTGTGTCGGTTATGTTGTAAACATATTGGTTCTTGCCTGTACGACATCATATCTCTTGTTATTTTCTGTTTCATAGTTTTGTTTAGCGTTGTACTGTGCGATTTCTGAGTGCAATTACTGTATTATTACTATTTTTCTTGCTATTCTGTTCACTCGATGTATTAGTGTGTAATACCTCAATCCCCCCCTATGTAATGCCCACCCGGGCCCTTAGGGTACTTAAATAAATAAATAAATAAATAAAATAAATAAATATCTGCAGAAAAACCCGTCGACGTGTCTGTAGCGCTGATGCCCGCGAATAGAAAACCATAGTCCAAAGCTTAGTTGTTCTCAGGATTCTTTTTTTTCGAATTCGATATCGAATGCCATAACCTAGAGTTGACGTAAAAAAATTTCAGTTAATTGCAGCTTGTAACCAAGTTCAAGATTTGAGATCTCTCATAGGCGCCTATGAATTAGTTTTAGCACTTACGCTATGAAATCAAGAATTTATGCAACTGCTTTGGAATACATCTTTGCAAACTTACGCCACAGCATTGTGGTTCAACTGCCACTCGCGGCTCTAGTAAATAGTACCCTAGACGTAATTAGTTTTTGGATGCATATAGCAAGCAGAATAAAGAATATCTTGATTAGTGACGCCCTGCACAAAACTACATGGCTTGTGGCCGCTTCGTCGATCGATACTGAGACAAAGGAACTCGAATCTGTGTAGTTTTAATGTGAGCAGGTAAACTTTCCGCTCCTCCAATGAGCTAGTATGGGGAAGGTGTTAAGTGACGTAAATAGAAACTACATCACCGCGTTTGGGGGTTGCTGCTCCTGTATGTAATTTTTTAACTTCCAAACATCTTAATTTTCTCCCCATCATTTGCCTATTTGTTGGGTACCTGCGTGATTGAATGAAAACGGCTCAACCTCCAGCTCAGATAGAGTATATTTTTAATCAAAATGCCCTTCCGTTGCTTAGTGAAAAATGCTGCTTATGGGTGCTGATGATCCAGTGTTACCATAGCGCACAAAATTCATGGACGGAATCATTCATGCGGCGGAGATTACCTAGCGAAGGTGCTTCCTATTTACTGTGTTCCACACTTCGACGAAACAAAACACTTCCACAAAACAAAACGACTGGCTGAATCGCATGTCAAAGGTGAAAATAGAGAAATAGAATGAATTTTTTTATTTATCCGGCAGAGGCTGATGTGTGGGCCTAGCGCCGTGGAAGGCGTCCCAGTCCGGCATGCCTTGACTTCGACTGGCCGTCCGTGCTCGGGTCACCAGTTCAAGCTGGATATCCGGGTGCGGGCTGGCCAGGCAAGCCCCTCACTGCTCAAAAATGGGGTCGGGAAGTGGGGGCAAGTCTGGAGTTCGTTGGCACTCCCATATGATCTGGTAGAGGTTGCCAGGCTGGGGACAGTAAGCGCAGAGGGAAGGTTGTTGGGTGGGAAAGATGAGGTGGAGGCGGGTGGGATGTGGGTAGGTATTTGTATAGAGAGGCCGCCAAGTTGTAGCTTCCTCTCTGTAGAAGCGCCAGTGTGGTGGTAGGAGGGTGCGGCGATTTTGCTTGGAATAAGAGAGAATCTCTTTGTAGCTGCTCAGTGGGTGCGGTTGATCTTGGGGGGGGGGGGGGGGGGGGGGGGGGGGGGTGACATTGGCCACCGCCGGCAATGGCTCGGCGTATCAAATCGCAAGCCTCGGCATGAGCCGCTTCATTGCCGGAGATGGCGGCGTGTCCAGGAGCCCAGATGATGCAGATATCAGGGGTTGTTGAGCAGTTTTGGAGTATGAGCAGAGCTGATAATGGAATGCGGCCAATCTGGTAGTTTCGGCTGGCTGTTTGCGAATCGTCGAGGATAGTAACTGGTTCAGGGCGGGAAGTGGCAGCTAGGACAATGACAATTTCTTCAGCGACATAGATTCAAATTGTGGTAGTAGTAGCGGCATTGATGCATTGGCCAGTATGTGTAACTACACAGGCTACGTGGCCGGCGTGCCCAGCGTAGGGGGTAGCATTTTTGTACAGGGCGCTGGGGGTCGTTCCCGTATCGCGCAGTAAGGGCTCGATCCCGATAAGCCCGGCGGCTAATGTGGTAGTTAGCGTGCATATTTCGAGGGATTGGGGCCACTCGGATGCAATCTCGCAGGGCTAGAGGGATGCGCTTTTGTTGTTCCATCGGGGGTATCGGGCGGTTTCCTAATGCTTTAAGGACTTGTCTACCTGTGCGAGTCAATTGCAGGCGCCGCAGTTGAGCTGAATGATGGGCTTCTCGCAGCTCTACGTACGTGTTGTGAACTCCCAAAGAGAGTAGGTTTGGGTCGTAGTGGCAGTGGTGAGGCCAAGAGCAGTTTTGTACGCTTAGCGAATCATGATGTTGAGTCGAGCCTTTTCTGTTGTTTTGAGAGCGAGGTTTGGCGTTCCGTAGGTAATGCGGCTAATGAGCAAAGCTTGCACTATCTGTAGGGTATCGTGCTCTTTAAGGCCTCGACGGTGGTGGGAGATGCGTTGCAGAAGGTGCATCAGTTGCGATCGGGCTTTATGTAGCGGGGAAACTGTGTGCAGTCCAGAGGCGTTTTTGCGTATTTTGAGACCCAACATCCCGCAAGTGCGGGATGTTGGAGACTGGCTGATCTGCAATGGCCAGCTGAGGTTCAGGTGTACCTTCAACATATTTGTGAGAAGGCCGGGAGGGGAGCGTCAGCAAAGCCGATTTTTCGGGTGCGCAGTGGAAGCCTCGTGTCTGGAGCTAGTAAAAGGTAACGGTAATCGCTTGCTGCTCTCCAATGGAGCCAGTAGGCGTCCAGACGGTAAGGTCATACGTATACAGCGCGTGTTTAATGTGGGGAATTGACTGCAATTTCGGGGGAAGGTCCTTCACGGCGATGTTGAATAGCAGTGGCGAGATGACCGAGATGACCTTTTGCTTTAATCGTTAAAGCGGACGATCGAAGATATCCAATACCAGTTGTCGCAGTACGGTCCGTTAAGAAGGCCCTGACGTAGTCATACGTGCGCTCTCCACATCCGAGAGATGCGAGTCCTGTAAGTATTGCCGAGTGCGAAAAGGTTATCGAAAGCACCATTGATGTCCAGAGTGAGTATGCAGCGCTTGTGGGATGACGTGAGGCGATCAGTAATGTTCGACTTAAATTGGATGAAAACATCTTGCATGGACCGATGGGGTGGAAAGTCAGACATGGTCACTGGCAACCGATCATTAGCCTGGATGTGTGCTACCAAGCGGGTATGCACTAAATGCTCGTACAGTTTCCCACCACACGATGTCAGTGAGATGGGGCGAAGGTTTCCTAGAGTCGATGTTTTCTTAGGCTTTGGGATAAGAGTAATATCCGCGTCCCGCCAGAGTTGTGGTAGAGTACCCGCATTTCATTGGTTGTTGATGTACTCTAATAAAGCTTCAAGGGTGGCTGTATCGAGATTGCGCAAGTATTTGTTCTGGATGCGGTCGTTACCCGGTGTGGTATTGCGGCTGAAGTTCCGCACGACTGTCTCAATATCTGGAAGGGTGAAGGGCGCCTCGAGGTCAGCGTTTGGGGGCCAGTGTAAGGAGCATGGGGCAGGGACGTGTCCACGTCTGGTCGGGCCCATGGTTTCTTTAGCTCCTCTAGAAGTTCTTGATCCGTGCCGGGGTAGTTTTGTATGAGGCGGCGCAGTTGGTGGGCCACTCCTATTTTGGTTTCGTTGTTGCCCATAAGGGATCTGAGGAGATGCCAAGTTCGTCGCGTTCCTAGTGTTCCTTAAAGCTTTGTACAAAAGTGAGCCCTTTTTTGCTGGCTAAGATGCTAGGCATAATCCGCAGCCTTTTTGGCCGACTTAACAATCCGAATGCGGAGTCGCCGATTGGTCCTCTGAGTTTTCCATCGCTTGTTTAGATCATGACGGGCAGCCCAAAGATGATCGAGGTTGGCACCTACCAATGGGGTGTCAGGAGTCAGCGGGATTTGCTTTGTGCTGTGCCCAGGATGGCAGCTGATCTTTCTTCGATGTCATGAATATATTTGGCAGGGGTGTCATGACAAAACTGAGTCCAATTCGTTAAGCGTGCAGTGACAAGACGAGCTTTTGTAGCTTTTGTGTGAGGCAGCTACAGGCTGATGATGTGGTGATTACTCCCTGATGTGTCTGGGAGGCATATCCAAATTGCGTCTGTAACATTATAAGTCATAGACAAGTCCGGGGAAGAGTCATGAGATACGCTTTTGCCAATACGGGTGATTTTGCCGGGAGCATTGCATAGGTGCAGGTTGTTTTGCCGTATGACTTCTCAAACCTGCGTGCCTTTCTTGCTGTCTTTGGGGTAAACCCAGGTGGTGTGGTGGGCATTGAAATGTCCTACAGTTACCAGTGCATGGTCCTTGGTACGTTGTCGCACGATAAGAATGAGTGGGAGTAACGTGGGGAGCAGTTGAGAGGGAGGACTGTAGATGTTCACAACAAAAGTGCTTTTAGGCTGGTTAGTGCACGGGAGGAGTTCCACGGACACATAGTCTAAATCAGTGGGAAGGGTGTGAATTTGGGCAGGCTGGTGCGATAGCATTAATATGGCCGTTCGACAGCCAGAGCCAGAGAGACAAAGACTGACTCCTGCATCTAGATGGTCAGTGGAGTCCACGTCATTGGCTGAAGACGCAGCTGTGTCGCGTTTGAGCCTCTGTCTTCCCCTTCATAGTGGCGTAGTTCCAATGGCGCAGCTCCAGACTAGGTGGTACGGTTCCAGCCTCTACAAAACTAGCTGTAGGTGTCGTTAAGAAATGTTGAAGTGCTAAAGACAGCATTATTTGTTTATTTCAGCCGTGTTTCTGCTCCTGGGATGCGTTTTTCTACAACTTGCCATGCTTCACGGTGCCAGGGTTGTTCACCAGGGCATGCTCCATCATGTATTTCGTGCCCCCATGTCTTTCTTTGACACTACACCGACGGGACGCATAATAAACAGGTAAGCCAAGAGTTTGGAGCATTCCGCGCTGGATTACCTCACCACAAATTAGTTGCACGCCAGCGACGTTCTACAGAGGGACATAAGGAGATATAGAGAAGTGTGTCCTCCACTGGATCGCTTCATGACGTCGTAGAAAAATGGTCTACACCCCAAACACGCTGTTGCCATGCTGGGAGTGGTGTTGACAGTACTCTCTGCTATAACCCCTTTCAACAAAAAGCCATCTTTACCAGAGCACGGTCATGCCGAGCTCCAGCGCTCACGAGATCCTCCTTGAATTCATTGATCCACAGTTGAAGCGATGTTGTATAAGTTTTGCTAGCCACTTTTTGTCAGAGATGATAAGCAGCATTTTCTTCCTGCTGAAGAACGAGTCAAGAAAATGTCGAGTAAAACGCTTCTTGTCCCATTCACTTTACCCTTGATTTGATTGTGGCGTGTTTGACGCGCCGAAGCTTCATCCAGGCGTGCGACTTAGTGGTGGCCTGTGCCTCAGTGAAGGGCTCCGGATTAATTTCGCCCACCCGGGGATTTTTGCTCGAGCCCAAATCGCGGCAACTTCGCAATAATTTGTAAATCACGTTAGCGACAAACAAGACGAGTTCTCAAGTTAATGCCTTGATTCATTCTCTCTCTTCTCCTTCACTCAAGGTTCTCCAAGGACGTCGACGCTGCGGACATGACGCTTCCGCTGAATGTCCGTTTGCTGATTCTGCATTCACTCCGGACCGTGGTAGCCTTCTTGCTGATTGCTATGCAGACTCCCATCTTCCTCGCGGCTGTCGCACCAATCATGTGCATCTATTATTTTGTGCAGGTAATCACTGCGATGTTAGCCCCGTAAATCAGTGGTCATCATAAATTAGGCATTTGGCGTGCAGGCAGCTAACCAAGGACGACCAAGTCACCGAAATATAAAAGTAAATTACACGTTGGAATTCCCGCCCAGCAGCAACAAAAGGGCGGATTTAACTAAGTACTTCTTATAGCTCTGGCTGCCTCAGCCGAAAGTCACCAATGGCCAAAAACTGATTGTTGGGACTTATTAAGCACACATTGAAGCTCCCCTTCTCTCATTCGGCATTTGTGCCACACTGTTTATTAAAAATTTGTCATCAGCGAACATGGCATGTCTTGTTCAGGTGGTCGGCAAAAAAAGTATCGTTTCTGCCCTTGCAGAAGCCAAACTACAGCTGCGGGGTATCGCGGGATGGACACCTACGTGTTAGTTACGGCACTTTCCTTGCAATTAACTGTCAATTGGTTAGTATCGTGGGTCGGAGGAGGCTTTAATAAACCTGCGATTTCCTAATCGATGCTTAAAAATACCTAAATTCACTATCTGCACGGTTAAAATTAGATAAGCTGATGTGTTGAAGCGCATTTTCGTTAGCTTCCAATTTTGCGAAAGCTTACAACTCAATTTAAATATAGCGGTTCAATCTGCCCTTCGACAAATGGGATTGTGCCACTCGCTCGCATACATTCGAAAGAACGGATCTGTACGGATGACTTAAAGCATACAGATTTCATATCAATGTAGCCATAGACCATGTCCTGCCTAAACAATGAGGTGTGGCTTCGTAACTAAAACAAGTAATTGACTTAGACGATTATGCAACGATCAGGGATTGAGGATTTCAAAATCGTTGGGCATAAAGATGAAGAGTCAACTAAAAGCCTCATGAAGAATTTACAGAAAGGAACTACATTCAAGTAGAGTACACAGTCTGATGCAAATATAATTGTCATTCGGATAACCAACGCTACAAATAATTGTGGATGGGCTCTACCAACGTAGAGAAGTTCTTGCTGTTACTTGAAACGTCTGGATCCAAGAGCGATAAATAACAGCTAAGGCAGTAGTCTTCCTGCTCTAGCAGGCCACCGTGGTTCTACAAGTGCCCGACTAATCCGCAGCAAGTGCAACGATGAGGCCCAACATATCTCTAATCCGCCTCCTACCGACTCAGTTACAACTGGTTTATAGTTGCATTGCTGCGAGTACACTGGATTGAATGTTGTATATTTTCTACGTTTCAGTTAATAAACAGGCGCGGTTACAAAAACATTGTTCGCGGGAAGACAGCAAACATCTAAGCGAATAAATATGCCTGTCCTATGAACTAAATATTTTTTGTCCCATTTACCGTAGCCAACCTATGCGGCGCTTGTATGATTTCGTTTTGGGGTTTGCTAAGTGAAGACATTAGGCGGCTAATGCTAATAGTTTTATTTGAAAGGATTCACCCGAAAGTCGGTTTTTCTACCACGTTTTAGGAGACCTTTTCGAAAGCACTTCGTCTCCGCTGTCATGCTTCATTGCGCAAGCTTTATAGGCAATCGTAGCAGAAATTTTTCGGGTTCGTCACTCTTAGGCAAAATCGGGAAGCTTAAACCATAGGATGATTGCTGTATGGTGTAATATTATTTCATCTTGCAAAATGAGCACACAAACTGGGACAACAAAGAAAACCCGCACATGCACTTTTACGAACTGAAATTTTATTGCTAAGAATTCAAGAAACAACTCGACGGCGCACACATAAAAACGCGTTCACACTCCGTTATTTCATACGCACGAAGACGCCAATGATATCTCCTTATTTCACAGTGCTAGAAATGCGTGGTTACACAATCTTCGTTGTGGATGGAATATGTGCAAAGTCTCCAAAATCTCTCTAAAAGTTTTATTAGGATGCTTTAACGAATTACAGCGTCATCAACGAAGGATGTGCATCACCGAAGGGGAGTCCGAAGGGTGTGTGAGAAGATTGTGTAAGCCACCCATCCTTAGCATTGTCAGATAAGGAGGTAACACTGCCATCCCCTCTTGCGTACCAAAGTACGGAGAGCGAAGGTGTTTTAATATGCACGCCATCAAATTGTTTCTGACATTGTTTTGCGCAGCGCTGTGAGGAGTAAAAAATCTGTTTTTTTTTTCGAATAAAGTTTGCAGCTGGTCAAAGTGCCTCTCCGTGTTTCCTTTCTTGTCCCCGCTTTTGTGCGCTATTTTGCAAGATGAATCAATTCCAACTGGGCCGGCTAGCAGTTATTTGTCCGTAATATTAATACAAATTGATCTCCTATATAAGGACCGAACATGCAAACCATGACACATGAGTAGATAGGGATATGGCGCATCATTCTAGGACACACTCTACTCGTCCAGAACTGTGTTTAACCTCAGTGCAGCTAGACACCTCGCTCAGATCGTCGCTCGTGTGAGCCAAGGGCCGCCACCCATTTAGTGTAGGAAGTGTGGGGTGACTAATGTTATGAGAATAGTTAAGGTCGTATGCACGCACGTACATGCGACCTAAGCCATTGTGATGACCACTGTACCCGAATATCTATCCTGGTCTATGAAAAAAATGACTTTCGAAAGACTTTTCTTCCTTTAGCACTCTGCTAAAAAAATTTTATAATCGAACAAGCGTCCCAAAAACACTTTTACCGCAGAAAGCCTACGTTGCCACGTCGAGACAACTCAGGCGGCTGGAGTCCATCACGCGCTCCCCTATTTACGTCCACTTGTCAGAGACTCTGGCGGGGACGAGCTCTATCCGGGCGTACGAAGCTACTAATCGTTTCGTGGCACTCTCGGACCAGCTTACCGACAACAACCACAGTACTTACTTCCCCAGCATTGTGGCCATCAGGTGAGCTGCAGTCGTTCTGGCTCATTTACCAGAGCGTGAGTGTTTCCAAAAGGAAGAACACAGCCCTCCACCGTACGAAACGCTTGAAAAGTTTCAAGTTTCAAGCTTATTTTGAGACATGTAAATTACATGGCCCAGGACGACAGAAAAAATTAAAGCTGTTCCACTTAACGTGAAAGCGGTCGGAAGTGCAGAGCAGGGATTCGCCAGCGTTTCCGTTGTGTTAGTCTTGTATCTTGTGTTTATGTTGCTTTTGGTAATTTTCGTACGTTTAGTTGGCTTGGCTTGATTGGATTTGATTGGATCGGCTGCGCTGGCCGAGGTTGACCAGTTTCGCGTAGCTCTTGGATAGGCGTGCTGCGCAATCGGGAGGATTGGATTGGATTGCAATAGATTGGCTAGGAGTGGATTGGTTTTGGATTTGATTTGATTTGGATTATTTGATAAGCAGCAGTAAGCATGATAATCAGCCAATCCTACACAACCAGGAAAGCTAAGAATAACCAGCTGAACCTTAGCTCACGCTACGTACATCCTGGTACAGCCGCTTGGCTTTCGAAGCTTCTGGGTTACGCCGCGGCGAAGGGACCGTGACAGGCTACAACCGTAACGCGGTGGCGATATGCTTGGTTCCAGCGAGCGAGCTAGGACGACAAGGCGAGCGCCTAAAGTGCTGTGCACTTAAAAAGCCGCAGCTTAGCGGCTTGACGACGCTCCCTTCCCTGAGCTATCGGCAACAAGTGTAGCGAAGAGCAGGTAGCAAGTAACAAAGCACTAATGCAGTTTTTTGGTGTAAACAAAAACAGTCGAATACATATACACAGCTTGTGTACCACTAACAGGAAAAAAGGTTCTTACATAAGAATCGAAGACAAATATATCCAACAAAGGTAGTATCAAAGACATGGCAAAAGGCATTGGCAAAGGCAGGGTTAGCACGAAGACAAGTGAACATAGTGATCAATAGGGAACAAAGCTAACACCTACACTGAGGCACTTATAAAAACAAAGTTTTTATCTGTTGGTAGGACGGCAAACGATCACAAGTGTTGGGCAGACCAAATCGGTTAACACACACATAAACCAAATTCAGAATGGAACCGCATAGGTAAACGTAACCTCTCTAGCCGTATATTCCCCTACCTCAGACCTGTTCCTAATTGGAAACGTTGGGCTGAACAATACATACCACAAGATTTGTATCGGTCATTGTCAAACACGTATGCGTCTTCCTGAGCATGCTATAGAAAAAAAGTCAGCGTCCAACGTGCCTCACGATGCTTTCTCACGTTCTTCCAGGTGGCTTTCCACTCGGCTGGAGTTCCTCGGGTACTGCATAGTGTTTATATCCGCCATCCTAGTAGTACTGAACAGGGGAACTCTCTCGCCTGGTTTGGCCGGCCTGGCGGTTGGCTACTCCTTAGCGGTGAGTATTTGCAATGCCTCTCCCGGTCGCACTGGATTTCTCAAGTGCCTATTTTGAGCAATGGGCATTTTGAAATGAATTGTAGAGTGGCTAAATAATACATTTTATGAGCTGGTTGTCCCTCGGGCGGATTATCAGATGTTCTGGTGTGGCTAAACAATAAACGGCGGCTGCAAATGTAAGCACTGTTGCACGAATACTGATGTGAACCACCAGCTACCGGCCGACAGCAGACACCACTCAGTAAAACCAACTAAAGGGTTTTCACGGTGAGATAACAGAGGAGCGACAAACATCCGGAGGAGGGACTTGAAGTTTGTTTCCCTAATGCATGCCGTGGATATCACTTCACAGGCACTTACCAGGGCTGTGTCTGCGTAGGCTACCTGTTGTTTGGGAAGTTATGCACTGAAACATCGTGTCATGTGTTTTCTCCCGAGCTTCTCGCCATGAAGCAAGTCGCTATTTATAGCGCAGGTTTCGGTCTGAGAATAGCTTTTAAAAACACGTCGGGTTGTTTGGCGGTCAGTTTCTTCTGTTTTTTTTTCTTCCAGGGTATACTTATAGCCACCACATTATATCCATGCCGACTTTCATTTAGACGCCTTTTTTGTAGCCCGTCATTTTATGAAGTGACCATGGTCAGAAAAAAACCTCGAAGATTGCCTTTGATAGCTTCACAAATTATGATCAAGCTTTTGGCAAGAAACTGCGTTTGCCACGAAATCCAAGGTTTCAAAAATCCCGCGCCATCTTCACTAACACGAAACCTGGGGATCGGCGATGCATTGTATAGATGTTTTCTTGGCGCCTTGGCCTTCTTGCCCACGGAGATGAAACCGCAAAGTGAAACCAGTGGAGGGGCGAAGGATGCAGTGTATGGGTGTATTCTTGGCGCCTTGATGTTCTAGCCCACGGAGATGAAATCGTTGGGGGTAGAGGTATGCAGCTTTCTTATAAGTCCCGTGTCTTTGAAGCACGAAACGTTTTAGCGCGAGGCATTGAAAAACGAGCATTCCGGTGCTTTAGTACCGTTACTACATGGTACTGGGAGGATATGAGACGACGACATCAGACGTCGACAGCCAAAGCCCCTATGGGACTTAACCCCTAAAAAAATGTCCGTTCACTTGTAATGTGTCTTACTGATGTCACCGTTAATCTACTAAGGCGAAATTTGGCATACACCTAAAATGCAGCCGTACGGCAGTAAACCAGGCTGTAGCATTTCGTCAGCAACTTTGAAGTTCAAGAAAACTCTTACTGGTCCCGGGTTCAAATCCTGGACCGGAAAATATTTTTTCGACGGCGAATTTACCAAGACAGCTGTTTAGCTTTTTTGTACCTAAAGACTACATTTTAGGTTTATGACAATTTTTTTTTCGAAAAAAATTACACCACTTTAAGGAGTTTGCTTAAACTGGTTGCTTATAAACACATAGGCAATTTCATCTTTTTCTATGCATGCGTTTAAATATAGATGTATGCAGGCTATTAGAATACACATTTTTTTACGGTTTTCGACAGTTTTATCAACTTTTTTTGTCATTTTGTTCATCCCTGTTTCCTTTTCTCTCCACTCCTTAGCTATTGTAAACGTGAGGTCCTCATCTAATGGACCAGAGTTCTTGAGGCGTAAAATAACAAAACTGCCAAACAAACCCCCACTATATTTTACGGACCTGCTGGAATGGCGAGAAAACTGCACATTTGTCATGAACCTGCAAGAGTGATTCGTTCTCTTCGAAGTAGCAATTCTAAATGCGAGCCTTTCAGGAATGTGTAACGGCTTCACACTTCCTTTCAGGTATATTATTAGAGGCTAATTCATGAGGATGCATGCAGAATTACGTACATTATGTGCAGCAACCATAATACTAATAAATTAAAAACTACGATTTTCAAGGCACTTACTCACGGTTAAAAGGACGGAGTAGTGCAAGCAGTAACCTGCCTGGTTAATTGGCTAAGAGTAAACTGATTGAAAGCTACGGTTACATAATATGCAGTAAATGTTATGGTTTTGACATTCCTCACTAACATCGAGTGTGTCAAACAATACACACTCGCGCATAATATTTAATTGCTCAATTGCACCATATCGAAGAAGCGTTTTCGTAATAGTTTCGGAAAAGAAGCATTCGGAAATGACGTTCTTGTTGACGAAAATTAAGTTATTTCTTGATGGAGAAAAAATGGACTTTGAATGTTTCGGAAAGCGGCGTTTACTACTGGTTGTAGATTTTCATAAAGTCGCGAAAAAAGAGAACTGGAAATTATCAATGTTATCTGTTGATTGCTAAACGGCAAGCCTAAACGTTCTTCATTTTTCAGATCACGGTGATACTAAAAACGCTTGTACAGTCGATGTCTGAAGTAGAAACAAACCTCGTGTCAATGGAACGGTGCTTCGAGTACACAAGAATTTCGCAAGAGGTAAATACCGCACGCACTTTTTAAATAAACATTAACGCAGCCGTTAGGTCGAATAAGTAAAACCAACAGATAGTTCAATTCAAACAGTCGTGCTCTCGCTAAAAGTATCCGCGAAATACCAGCCTGGCGGAGCTTCTTTGTTTAAAAATTTTAAGCCGGCCTATCAGAGGAAATCTCAAGTCACCTTCAAATGACATACCCCGATTTTCATGCCAAACATCGACAAACCAGTGAGCATGCTCGTGAGTTTCACTGTGTATTCCATCATTTCAGGTGGTGGAGAAAGGAAGAGTTTCACGCGCGGAGTATTTGCACTTGAGTCGCGATCAAAATTTTGCATTGATCTTCAGGTGTTTTATTGAAAATTGTTTTTAACACTTGCATGATGACTATTCATAAACAAAAACCAACTCCTTCGCTGATGTCTACGTTGCTTGCCGCTTCAGGGCACTAAACGCACTCTGTGAGGTTTTATTTTTTATGACACAGCAAATGTCGTTTTTAGGCACCTTGGGAAAACCCTGACTTCAAACCCGATCCTTCCTGGCCTACGGCCGGAGAAGTAGTGTTCCGGGAGTACTCGACCCGCTACCGAGAGGACATTGATCTCGTCTTGGACGAAATTTCTTGTACCATCAATCCCGGTGAAAAGGTTGGTCTACCAGAGCCTAAACAAACCGAAGACACATTGTTTTTATTGCAATTCCTTGCTTCATACTTGAAATGGCAATGGTAGTTATGATGGCGTTCCCTTTTTGTGTCACAAGCGAGTGGTAACAGATTAACACAGCACCATAGTCTGCGTGTTAGTAGTGTACGTTGCACGCTGTGTACGGTAGTAGTGTACGTCAGACGCATTAGCATTAGACACTATTGCATGAGCCGTAGTACTGCGTAAAACCGAATGAAACCACACGCGCTCGCAATCCATGCGAACGAAACCGAACTGGTTGCCAGTGAATCGTTTAGTGAACTCACGGTGCGCTGCAGCGAAAGAACATGATTTGCGGGGCTGTATTGGGGGTGTGCTTGGCGAGCGACGACCTGCTGGCGCATCGTTTTGTCAAATGTGCGACCACTGCGTCCCTGCTCTGTGGAGTGTACGGCAGACGGTTGCGTCGTCGCGTTGCGACGAGCTCAGCAGGCGCCAACTGTCGGCGCTCATTAGCATCGTGATGCACTACTTCGCTTCACCTCTCGTAGATGGCAGCACCACCTCAATGGAGGAGAATATAGGAAAAATATATGGCGCGTGCACACGGCCATGTGCGCTTTAGCTCGTAGCGGAGTCGGTAAAGCGCCTGACACCTTCCGTTGCGGCTATGGAGCACCCAGGTCGAATCCCGGCGCGGCCGCGTTTTTCTGGCGATGTCATTTCCGTGACGGATATGACGCCAGTCAGATCTTGGTGAATCCCAGCATAAAACACTGTCATGTTTAAATACATAACATTACCACTGACGAAAGCAAGTCTCTGCTGAAACGTTGGCAAAAATCGTGCTTTTACCTTGTTCGAAGTTTTTCTTCTCTAACATTACAAGCACACATAAGATATTACATAAACTCGACCATCAACATCACTGACAGCATTTCAGCACTTATGATTTAAACCGATCAGCTATGTTTCACCGTGTTACAAAGTTACCTTAACCGTCATCTTCCTCCGCCACGTTGCAACCCAGGCCTCGTCTGGGTGAATTCATCTTTCAGTGAATCTTACATAATTCGTTTGTGAAGTACGACATAAGACGGTGTAAAAGTTCGCTTTTGTATCAATTTAGTTAGTTTTCCGCACTACAAGCCCCCCAAAATTTGTCTATGTAACCCTGACGTTAATCTTTAAATGTGCTTCTGATTCATGGGAGATGCTTCTAGTATTTTTTCCCCGTCACACTTTTTTTTTCTTTTACGTGGTGTTCCGTGTGTGGCACCTTGTGTGTCAAAGGGGACAGTACAACGCCTCAATTCTTTACTGCGAAATCAGTGCTAGAAGCAATGAGACCACGTCAGCTACTCGTAAACTTGTGAACTGTCAGAACGTTTACTACACCACGTATATTCTTCTCTGATTTCTTTCCTTTGAAGCGGCCATTCCGCTCAGTTTTAGACAATAACGGGGCTGTTTGGCTTCGTGTATAAATTGGAAAAGGTGGCAGTGGAAGTATTACTTGAATATGTTTTATTGCACAAGTTTATGTGAATAGACGTTGCACATTTTGTACGAATGGATATTATCAATCAGGGATGGAACCTACTCGCAACTACTGCGTACTTGTACATTTTGATAAACATTATATGCTAATAATGAATACCGATTGTGAATATGGTGGTAGTGATGTGATGGGCTTCTTCTGTTTATGAGCACTCTAAACATAATAGAAGTATGCTCACATTCCTGTTTAACTTAATGTTGTCCCGACAGTTGTTGACTCACACTGGTGAGAAAATGCCCACTGAAATCAACGTATTCACGGGGTAGGGGAAGTGGCAAAATGTTTGAGAAAACGGCAATGTCAGCGTATGTGGCACATGGAAAGCGTCCAAATTTACCAACAGAATATGTAAGGTTCATTTAGAAAGACTTCACAACAATTGTTTGGCCCTGAGCACGATCGTAAAAGTTTCTTGGGCTTGAGCATGATACGGCGCAACTGTACACTTCCTGAAGTGCACTGCATGTAACAGAATTTCTTTTTCACAAGTGAGAGATATAATATCTTCGGTGACGTTTCCCGTAGGCATAGTGCAATATTTCACTGCACACTAAAATGTTCCCAAAAGAACATAGAAAGCCAGGTGATGACATACATGCTAAGGATTTGCTGAGAAGAATGCCCACTACTACGACATACTTCAAAAATGCAAGGCCTAAGCAGTAATAAATTGCGCATAGAAAGTGTGGCTGGATAAAAATATCTAGTTTAAGCTTGTGTGTATAATAAACTAGCAATTTCAAAGGCTTCACTGCACCCTCGCAGGTGGCGCACATGAGGCAAGAAAATTTCAGTCGTTTCAAGGAATTATAACTTTTGTTAGGCATAGACAAATACATGTTATATATTTAGGTTTCCTCATTTTCTCATTGCAGACCGTTTTTTATAGCCCATGTCATCTACCATTAGAAAATTAAGAAAACTAGCTCTAAAGATATGTCTATATGTAAACAAAAAAGTTTAAAAAAAACTTGACTGCTACCATAGTGTAAGCAAATGCTAAGTAGACGCTACTTCACTTCCTTCAGAACTTTTGAATCCGAACAAAAATCACCCTTTATTGCAGCAAGACACAGTCACCTGTCAGCCACCTCCCTTTCCTTTGCTAGTCAATCGCTCTTAATTATAGGGTAATACAGACTACCTTAAGAGTGGTGTAACCATTCGCTGTAGAGTATTTCGAACGTTAATTGCGCGTTTAACCCCTAATCTTCGGAATGCACGACGTTAGGCAAATTCAGTTACTGTGAACTAATATAAACAAGCATTTAGCAGAAAGACACAGACATTGAACTTTACTATGTCCGGAAGGTCTAACCTAGCGGCCCAGAGGACCGTCCAGAGTAGACGCGGGCCGCACCTGCGCGGGTGGCGGGAGGTTCAGGACCTCCACCCTGGAATGTCACCTGCAAACATTTTTTTCTCTTAGGTGGGCATCGTTGGCAGGACCGGTGCAGGCAAGTCATCTCTGACGCTGGCGCTGTTCCGAATTATCGAGGCATGCAACGGCGACATCAGTATTGACGGGCTGGACATCTCTACGTTGGGCCTGTACGACTTGCGTTCCAGACTTACCATCATACCGCAGGTAACGAAACTCCACTCGTGATGTGCTCAACTCGCAGTCGACGCTTTTTCGCTTTCCTACCAAAGTGGCTCGGTGGCTAAAGCGTTCCTGCCGTTAAGCCCAAGGACGCGGGTTGGATACCGGCCTCGTTGGCTCCTTGTCAGGGGCAGGCGAATAGTGAAACGTCCATGCGCCTACATTTTGACGCAATTTAGTGATGCTTTGGTGACCATATTACTCAGAAGCCCTCCACTACGGCCATCTCCGCAGCCCCCTATATTTATACTACAGCCCCCAATATTTTATTTTCCCCCACTGTTTCGATTGAGCTTCCCACAATTTTCTGGATGTAAAACTTGAGAGGTATGCAACAGCTTGCAGTTCTTTACGATAGAGAAAAACCAGCCTGCGGTTTTAGAGTGGCGTGTGGGGCTTATTACCGTTCTTATTCAAGTGCCTTCTTAATCAAAGCATGTACCCGTATTCTTTCTTCGCTGAACATGACTGTGCACCATAATTTTATGTATCTTTGAAAAGACGATGGAAACGAAGCTCCTTCGTGTAGTTCGCTTGCAATATAATGGGGAGAAAATCAAATTATATTTCTGAATCCCAAGTGCATACCATGACTACTCGTAGTGTCGCTCACTGAGGAACCACACCCCGCTTTCACAATCAACTTCCTTAAATGATCAGTATGGATGCTCCTCTACAAGTACCGACAAGTCCGAGTGCATGTATATTCAGCCAACGTCTTTTCAATACTTTCGCCGTGAGTTAACAGATGCAAACATGCAATAATACAGATATCACCACTCGCACTTTGTTGCTAATATTATTCAGGAACCGGTGCTGTTCAGCGGAACGCTTCGATGGAACCTGGACCCTTTCGAGATCAAAACTGACGACAATCTCTGGTGGGCACTGCAACACTCGCACCTCAAAGATTTCGTCAGCGGCATCGACAAAGGTCTCCTTCACGAAATCACCGAAGGCGGCGAAAACATCAGGTATTTTCATATTGTACAGCTCATCGTGTAAAGGTCTGTCTGTTTATATTTTGAGGTCCGTAGAAAGATCTTATAGAGAGAAAATATTCACTAGCTGTTTCGGTCAATATGTGACAAAATGGTTTTGCCTTCAGGATAAGAAATGCATGTCAGTAGTACGAGTAAATACACAATACAAGTTCGTGCACCGCGTGTTCTAATAGGGACAATGAATGAGCCTCTCTATATCTGGCAAGCAATTCGGTTCTTACGCCGTGTGGAAGGGGGACCAAAACAATTGCGGTTGAGTTGTCACGACGAAGTCTGGCAGCCGTTATTTGCCGCATTATTTTCAGCATTATTTGCGAATGCAGTATTATTTGCGAAATGACCCCGATAGATTTATGGGTTAAAATATCTCATTGACAGTTCGACATGGCGTAAGGACTCGGATGTAGTATGAAATTCATAAAGAGTCACAATGAAAATAACATGAAATACTAAATCAGAAATTTAATGTTTGTTTTAGAGTGAGAAATATCGACAATATTGGTAACGGTTACAGACGAAGAAACACTTTGTCGCAACTACAGAAGTTCTGCAACTTCTCTTGGGGACGCCAGTTTTGTCAGTGTCGCGTTTCTGGATGATAAAATTTTGCTCTTTACTACACGTAGAAATAATTGTGTTACAGCAATCAATTATCGGCAATAGTCTAATTAGTGTCGCATTATGGCGGCGATGGGAGCAGTCATAGTTGATTTTACCCAACCGGTTGAAGGGCTTCCGCTCACTGACTAGTCAGAGTCACTGGTAATTATTAATAATGACTCTGGCAAGTCCGTGAGCGGAAGCGGTTTGGCAGGTTGGGTTAAATTCAAGACATACTGCTGCGATCTAGTACAGCAATCCTGGCTAGTGTCAATTCACAACTGCAAACGGATCAGTCTGTCTTGATTCTACCCAACCAGACAAACCGCTTCCTCTCACTGACTAGCCAGAGTCATTATAATAATTACAGACTCTGGCTAGTCAGTGAGCGGAAGCGGTTCGGCCGGTTGGGTAAAATCAACTATGACTGCTCTCATCGCCGCCATAATGCGATACTAATTAGGCCATTGCTTCAATTATGATTATGCATTTCAATTAACACACAGCATAAATGTTCGTTGAAGCAACATAACCATCGCAGGTACCCACCATCAGCACAAAACTCACCGCATAAACATGAAGGCGCATTTTAAGAAAAAAATAGTCGCATGGAGCACACCCCTTCCCAATATTTGCGCTACACTAATTTAAGTGAAGCACCATTAAAGGTGCGGTTCAGTACCACAGGAACAACAAATCCAACGACTCTTTATCATGCACCTTTGGAACACTTTTTTTTTCTCGGCGACTCAGCGTATAACTTGTTCACTCTCAGCAACAGGTCCAGGATGTGGGTCTCCAGTTGTGGGCACCAAAAGATGTCGAGCCAAGGTGTAGCAGGAACCGAGAAATGAAGCTCGTCGTAGAACAAAAATATTTCATTCCAGCTCGTAGATCAAGGCTGTTTTACCAACACTTCTTCAAGAATTTTGTTAGCTTCGTGCCCTATTCACCTGTGTTTCCACTGCAGCGTCGGTCAGCGGCAGTTGGTGTGCCTGGCACGAGCCCTCCTGCGCAAGTCCCGCATTCTGATCCTGGACGAGGCCACTGCCGCGATTGACATGGAGACGGATGAACTCGTCCAGGCCACCATCCGCCGCGAATTCTCGGACTGTACCATCATCACCATCGCCCACAGGCTCAACACCATTCTCGACTACGACCGGTGAGGGATTTTACTAAATCAAATGACATGTTTCTTCCCCACAGATACACATCATACATAAATCTTTGAAAAGCTAATAAGTACTAGACAGTAGCCGACCGCTTTTTTTGGACTCCAAAAATTCGAACTTGCTGGATATTCCGGACTTTCCAGAGCAACCGCCAGCTGTCTTATAGGAATAACGGATATGAACAACGGATATTTCGGACAAAATAAAGACAAAAGTTCGATTTTCCGGACACAATCTTCGTTGACAGAGCCACGCTACGATTCGAGGACGACCGCATTTTGAATACTAAGCCGCCTGGCTAGCTTCGGATTGGATGGGGATTTGCTTGACTCCCGCCGTGGATAACAGACTTTGATCTTGGAGCCCACAATTTTCATGTAGACCGCGGCAGAAGTAATCTCCAAAGTTGGAAATTGGCCATACGTGGTCAGATTAGGTACAACCATACGTGGTTGTACCTAAAACTACGCTTTAAGTGATTAACTGCTAAGCAAAAAGAACATGATAATCGTGATTTCACAACAATTTTACTCATGTGGGCTCAGTGCTACTCGGAAAAAGTTTAATTTTTATTTTTGTGCATTGACGGTACCAGTGGCACTTGGTACTCCTCGGTTCAGAATCGGAATAATTCGTACGTTGTGAAACAGATAACGATATTTTGATGCATAGAATTTTTTGCCGAGAACCCCCACAGCAAGAGGACCGTGGCATCATCATCATAATTCTCCAGCCTGTCTACACCCACTGCAAGGCAAAGGCCTCTCTCTTCCATTAATCTTCAGGACAGTGTAACGCCCTGCACTTCCACAGTAATGCAGAGTTTCGCAAATGTTCTACCTGTAGTCGTTATAATAGCGTAAATGCAGATAATTGGTCGAAAGAAAATAAAAGAGAAATATAAAATAATTACGAAAACTGGCGAACCGTGTAACGCCCTGCATTTCCACAAAAATGCAGATTTCGCAAAAGTTTCATATGTAATCGTTATAATACCGTAAATGGAAATAATTGGTCGGTCGAAATTATGAAAAACTAGAAAAAAAGAAAAATATTACGGAAAATGGCAAAACGTATAACGCATGGCGTTTCCAAAATAATGCAGATTCCGGGAAAGTTCCACCTGCAGGCGTTTAATAGCTTAAATGCAGAAAATTAGTGAACGAAAATTTTAAAAATACTAAATAAAAAAATATTTGAAGAAATACGGAAAATGGCAAATCATTTAACGACCTGCATTTCCACAATGATGCAGATTTTGCGGAAGTTCCACCTATAGTCGTTATATTACCCTAAATGAGATATTTGATAGAAATTTTGAAACGTTAATAAAGTAGAGAAATTACGGGAAATGGTGAACCATAGAACTCCCTGCACATCCATAATAACGCATAGCTCGCGAAAGTTCCACTTCTAAATGATTGGTCGTACAGGATTTAAAAAAACCAAACAAATCGGCTGGAAAGAACTCCTACTCAGTACAAGCGACATAAAAATGTTAGGCATTAGTAGGAAACTGTCTGTATTTCTGCATAATTTTTTTATACCAAGCCCACTGTATTATTCTCCGCATTCCATCTCTTCTAACACTGTCCTCAGTTCCGAGTGGGTAATATCTTCAAATCGCAAGTGACGGGTCTTTGGTTTGATAGCTCTCTACCGTGAAATCATTTTTACTATGCGGCAAAATTTACGCACATGTGATGTGAAAAGACTTAGGAGTGGCTTAGCTCGGCTATGCCAGGACATACGTAGTGTGAGAAAATGTTCAGCTGGTTATTCTTAGGTTTCCTAGTTATCTAATATTAGCTAATTATCATGCTTACTTCTGCTAAAACGACTTCTAATCCAATACAATCTAATCCGATCAAATCGCGGCGGCGGCTCCGGCGCGTCAGCTGTGCGCCGTGAGACGTCACTGCTCCTCGCGCATGTGTAGCACGGCTCTCCTAGGAGCCATAGCGAAACTGCTCAACCTCGGCCAGTGTAGCTCACGCTACAAAAACTGTCACCTACAAGCCAGCAGGAATTTTCGAAAGCAGGAAACAGTGGGGACTGTATTTTGGTTTATCCTAGGGAAACGTACGTTGGTCAAACCGGCGTCAAAGTGTTGCATCGAACCACCCGAAATTGTTAATAAATACTTTGTTAATAAATATATTCAGAGATTTCAGATGCTCGGATGCCATTTACGCTTTTTTGGAGGTATATAAACGGCAGTTAGTGTCTTGTAATTTATTTATTCATTCGTCTTTCACATGAGTTATAAAAGTCTACAAAGTCATGCATGAAACAGCGCGTCACTCGATACCGTTGTGTTTGCAACCAACCATGTAGTTGGGCGGAAAGTCCAATTTTTAAAGATTACGCATATTTCTTAGCAATGCATCACATCGGAACAAGGGCATTTTATTATGACGGCTCCTTTATGCCCTAACACGCCATATTTTTTTACCTACAGATCATTAACGCGCCAGAAACCAAACCTCAACAGATAAAAAGAACGGGGCCAACCGTATCTGCAAACATGTTGACGCCGCTGTGAAAGCTTTTTGCTACTTGAAATTTCCGAACAAATCCTTAGTCCGCCATTTACAGATCACAATGAGAACTTCTAAACATCAAAATATATTTATAAGACAAAATTGAAGGTCATAGATTATTGGTGCTCTCGACTTAGGCACGCTACGTTTATTAAGGACGTTAACATACGCTTACAACTGTCTCATGCTTTTAAGTTAGTGAAACAGGTGATTTGTTAGGAGCAATTTTTAAAATCAAGCCATTGTTCATCTAGAACCCACTATACAGGGTTTCAATGTCCCTTAACTGAAGCTCGTGTGCAGGCGGGGCCTAAGTATTCCTAACTACCGCATGCTGCCCCTCGAGCACCTAGCTGTAAGGCCACGTCGACCTGACGTCCGAGCGTTGGCTTTGGCCGTTTGGCTGACATCTTCCAGCGAAATTTAATACATACAGCCCAGGATCCATACAAGGATTTAGAAACCACTTCAAGTTAGTCTCAAATACCTCTGGGTAATTTTACTCTCGGCTGCTTCTCGTCCCCCCCCCCCCCCCCGCGCGCAAGCTCTGCTGGTTTAACTAAACTACGACTAATCTGGAGCACCTGATGTTTCCAACACCCTTAAGACGGACACACAATCCGAAAAACACTAAGAGAAATACAGTAGATACCGGATATATTGAACTCCAACGCTATCTCGAGATATAGTCCCATATATAGGTAATTAGAAATATAAAATATTCCCATCTGAAGCTTATCTGAAAACTCACCCCATCAGTGAGAGGTTTCCGAGATCGCGACAAGCGGTAGCTTCCCGATTTGTTTCTCAAAGCGCGGAAAATACGAAGCCCTGCGCGACGGCCACCACACTTTATTTAGCAAGAAAAAGTTTGAGCTTCGCTTGATTGATCTTCTGCGGCATGAAGTTCAGCAAATTGTCTTCAAGCTTACTAACGCTATTCAAATGAGAAAGCCCGGCGCCGTCCATTGCGCCACCGCGGCCGAGAATTCCGATGAATGCTGACGCAAACTCGGCTAACGTTGTCAGGGTCCCTAATAAGGTCCGCTTATTCGGAAACGGCGACACCCACCACAGCATCGTTGCGATCCAACACAGCCTGCACGTCGTCGTAAACACCTACGAACTTACGTGCTGTTGCTGCATCCGGAATGGCGCATGGGACGGCTGACAGCTCTCTAACTCAGCTCTCGAGGCACTCAACGCCGGCGTCGTCTGTGTACGAACAACTATCGCTTGGAACCGCAACCGAGCCGCTTGCTGAATCACCTGCCGGAACAGCGCACACGGCACTCTTTCAGAACGGCCTGGCTGCGCTGCCTTTACCTTACGTCAGTTCGCTGCGCAGTGTCGTGGTGAACTGGCTGCGAGGAATATTTGAAATTTGAACGCCTTTATAACCGAAGAATTCGTTTTCACTGGCCTTCACCCGTATAATAATGTCCGCATTCATAGGTAAATCCCAATTCTCCCGTTTTTTCGCCGACATGGCCCCGAAGACACGCCGCCGCGAACAAAACGAGCACGCACCACGCCGTACCGGTCTTCATGCCCGCAGAGCCGCCAATTGGGGTACAACGCCTCCCGCCGGTTCTCCTCTGCCTTCCCCTTTCACATCCAATCACACCTTGTGTTCTTGTTGTCATGAGGCTATTCCCATTCTAGCGCATCGAGCTGGTCGGGCAGCTGTTGAGGGCCACCCAAGCGACATGACGCCCGAGAAGGCATCTTCATCGCCCAGAACACCACCAGGAGAAGCGTACTGGCAGGGGCACTTGCGGCTCGGCGCTCGACATATGGAATGTGACGGTGAACGAGAGTTCGATACAAGCGTACGAAAGTGGCACAGTTCTGTAGAGTAAGCTACACTGGCCGAAGTTGAGCAGTTTCGCGTGGACCTTGACGGGCCATGCTGCGCAAGCGCGAGGATTATTGAATTGTATTGGATTTGGGTTGAATTGGATTGGATTCGAAATCCAATCCTATTGGAGTACGGGTGTGTAGAGAATTGGGTCTGCACATTCGCCGGTCTTTGCATTCCAGAGGAGTGACGTCATAGCTGCGGCAGACGCACTGGAGCCGGCGCGTGTCCAGCTGTGCGCCTCCGTTGCGCAGTGGCCAAGTCTGACGCTGCGCCGGAGCCGTTTTATAGCCGTTTCGCGTGGCTCCTGGAGAGCCGTGATGCGCATGCGCAAGGGAGCAGTGACTGGACTTGACTGCACTGGACTGGACCGGACTGGACTGGACAGGACTGGACAGGACTGGACAGGACAGGACAGGGCTGGACTGGACTGGACTGGACTGGACTGGACTGGACTGGACTGGATCGGATCGGATTGGTCTAGACTGGACTGCATTGAATTGGATTTTAAATCGATTTAGCAGCAGTAAGCATGATAATCGGCTAATCCTAGACAACCAAGAAATCTAAGAATAACCAGCTGAACCTTAGCTCACGCTACGTATTTCCTGGCATAGCCGAGCTAAGCCACTGCGAATTTTTGGCATGAGATTTCCAAGTGGATATTTGGTTGGTTCGACATATGCAATAATTCGATATGTCTGGGTTCGATATATCCCAATAGATCGTCAATTCATTCGGAGCAAGTTCATCTGGTTCAGGTTATACTAACATTGTTTCTTCTGCCAGAACGAAATAATTGCATACAGTTGAAGTTACACTTGTAAGGTAACATCATGGACGCAAATTCTTACTGTGAACTTCAGGTACTCCAGTATTGTTAATCTTCTGTGGTGTACCCTCAAGAGCGGTCAATATACATAGACTTTCCGACTTCCGACTATATTGTGAAGCAAATGGTCAAAGGTGGAGAACACTTTAGGAGAGTGATGAAGAAAAAATTTGCAAAAACACACATGTGTTGGGAAATATAAATACACACAGGTATTTAAAGAGATGAATGACCATGACTTTTACAATTTCTTCCCAGGGTCATCGTGCTGGACAAGGGACACCTGGCCGAGAGCGGCCCACCGTATGAACTACTCAAAAAATCGAAATCTCGTTTCTACTCCATGGCAAGGGACGCCAACTTGGTTCAGGAACTGGACCAAGCCTAACCTCACGCGAAGCTGTATATATGTATATATATCATCCTGAGGCCCTAGACGTGGCGTAGTAAAAACCACTTGATTTTTTGAATAACTGAATTTATTAGAGTACAGAGATAATTGATGTCATTGTTTATTGCTATGACGTATCGCTGAAAAGTTATGAGGTGTGCAATATATTGCACACTGGGACTAAGTTGTCGAAGAACCATGAAGCATGTCGTAAACAGTGTGTGTGTTTTGCATTTGTGTGTTGTGTGTTTGTGTTGTGTGTGTTGTGTTATGTGGGTTGTGTGCGTACGGTGTTGTGTGTGTGTGTGTTGTGTGTATGTTGAGTTGTATGTGTATTTTAGGTATGTGTGTGTTTCGTGTGTGTTGTGTTGTCTGTGTTGTGTGTGTCGTGTGTTTGGTTGTGCTATCTTGTGTTGTGAGTGTGTGTTGTGTGTGTGTTGGGTTGTGTGGGTGTTGTGTTTGTATCGTGATGTGTGCGTGTGTCAACGTTTGTGTATGTGTGTGCCTCGCTGTTTCCCATGAATATAGACAAGCCAATCGGCTGTAGAATGTCCGTCCTCTTCTTCATATCATCAGAAACGCTTGCCTCATTCTGCCATGCTCACCAAACATCTGAGTTGACAAGCAAATTATTCCCTTCACCGATAAGTGTCCAGTTCAGCATTTCGTTCCTGCGATGCCCTACTGGACATGCCTGACGAACTTCATCTTGGGAAGCCCTCAAGGCCTTGTCTTAGATTTTCAAATGTTTCAGGGGTAAGGAAGCCTCGCACAAAAGAAACAACGACATGTTATCGGTGCTGCCTCTCCACATTTGCCGCAATTCTCTAAAGAATTTCGAGGGCAGAGGCATCGGTGGCATCTCAAGAGATCGTTGTTTATTTATTTGCAATAAAAAATTCCCGCCTGTTAAGTTCGCGCATCTCACTTATTTATTTTAAAACCCCCCCAGCAGCTAGATGTCGTTCGTTTCGTATAGTGTTGACTTTGTGGTGTTTGTTTCCCCCCGCCGGCCGAAAGGCTACTGAAGCCACGGTTACTTCAGTACTTGCTCAACAAAACAGAAAAAGTGTTCGATGTGAACCGGTAAGTGGGCTGGGTGCGTAAGGAAGTTGCGGGGGGCAGAATCTAGAGCATCTGGACTATTGGGAACGCGTATAGGCGTTGCCTAGTCAGCACAGCCAAGCTATGGTATCTAGAAGGGGTAGCCAAGCGACGCATGGGGCCCAAATAGTGGCATGTTTGAAGCTATGTCACGTGCATGTGGACCTGAATTTCATTGCTCAGAGCCGCTTGGTCTCGTAGTATAGCAGTTTCGCTACTGTGAAGCGAACATCCTAACCCGGGTCCAAATCCGTTACCGCATTTTTTTCATTGTCAAGGGTTTGTAATAATGACTATTAACATTTGTTATCACGCATATAATCTAAATCGATTGATTGTAGGGTTTAACGCGCCGACGCAACGCAGGCGATGAGGCGCGGCGTAGTGGGGGGATCCGGATTAATTTTGACCACCTGGGGATCTTTAACGTGCGCCGAAATCTAGTACCCGCGGGCGTTTTTGCTTTTCGTCTTCATCAGAAAGCGGCCGCCGCGGCCTGGAATCGAACCCGCGTCCTTGTGCTCAGCCGCGCAACGCCCTTTGCCACTGAGCAACCGCCGCGGGGACGGTGAAATCAAGTAAAAAGGGGTGTTTGTTTAGACGTGGAGGGGTATTTCAATACATTTCCCACAGCCATATCTTCCAATATTAAGATATGCATTATAGGAAAAATGCACTTAAGAGGAGGAGGAGGGGGGGGAGGAGGAGGAGGAGGAGGAGATTTTATTTAACAGTAAAATGGAGCTGTTAGTTGTTGGTGTCCTTAGTCCAGGACAAAAGCGTAAGAGTAATTTTCTTCAATTCATGAACGCCATCCCGAGAAGGCCAGGATTTGTTCTTTACGCCTGAAAGAATTGGAAAAGAAATAAAAGCTGATTCATGGTGTAGGACAGCGCGAAAGACAATATATAAAAGAAAGGGACACAGGACGAGCGCTGACATTTATTGATCAAGAACTATATATATACAAAAAAGCAATCATCACTCTCCGCATGTGCAAGGGAAAAACACCCAAAGAAATATTAAAATATTAGCAAGAACGAACGCTCGTCCTGCGTCCCTTTCTTTTTTATCTCGTATTTTGCGCTGTGCTACACCATCAAATAGTACCCCTTTGTCCAACTAGCCACTTCACTGCAATAAACAGCTGAATGCTCATATTCATCGGTTTAGATCCTTGTTATGCTGCAAACTGGCACGTATACTATTTATTGCGTTCGTTAGCGAGTATATCAAGCTTTAACACCGTAATCATGTTATAACTGCTAAGGTTGAGAGTCAGTTCATGGTAACGATCCATGGTTGCGATAGAAATTCGGAGCACAAAAGCCGCCTTCAAGTACTCTGGACAACGTCTGTCTGGGCGTTTCGCGGTGGCGTAGCACAAACCGTCTCATTGCATTTACATGTGAATAAACAACACACGCTGCGGATATGCACCTGCTTGCACTCAGCCATAACGAAAGCAAATTTGTGCAGAAGGTACTGCATGCCTTCAGCCAGAACGAAAATATCCACACGACCATTCTGAGCCTCCATAAGATCCCCAAAACCACCTAATAAGCGTTGTGAGGGTGCAGAAAATAATGCATCGGGCATAGAAAAAGCATTCATACAAGTCACAATTACAACGAAATAAATTGAAGACAGCCATTTCATTTCCTGCTGCGCGATGCACGCTGAGAGGCCTGCGGCTTGGTACGTAGAATTACAGACTGTTGAGTCTTAATGAGAGCGTCTCCAAAATATTTCAGGGAAGCCTACGCATTTTGAATACTTATCGAAGAGCTCTGAGCACTAAACCTCGCACATAAGCTAGAAAGGACGGGTTACATACGATCATCTGACCGATGCATGGAAGAAAGTTGTTTTTCTTTCTCCTCGTGTGTTGGAAAATTGTGCGGGATATGGCTTGAAATTATTCAGAGGTGTCAGAAGCTGGTAAAATAACTGAATTACTGGAAATGCGCTGTTTGCTGCTTTGAAGCATCAAAGCGGGCGATTTCTAACACAGGCACAGCTGCCCCTCACAAGTGGAGTGTAGCAGACGACAGCGGCGCCAGTCCCTATGCTGACGTCAGAGCCAGAGGGCGCCACTCAAACAACAGGCATATTTCCAAACGCTTTGCTGCACAGGGCACCCACGTGACATGCCTGTTGGCGCTATGGATAACGGTAATTCAACGTGGTCATTGGCTGCGTCCCAACCTAAAGTGACCTAAAACATGCCAAATCACCATTATTAATTAAATGACGTGTAGATCCGAGTTTAGGAAAAAAAATGAAATTTAGGAAAAAAATAGGCAATTAAAAAAACTAAGAGGTAGACCTGCTGGGGCTCGAAACCAAACCGTCAGCACCAATACTAAGAGCTCTACGTCGAGGCTACAGAGCCAGAACGGTGGGTTTGTTTTAGCAGGTGCTCGAAAGAATAGCGCGCGCAGTGACATCACACCTGTCACTGGGTGCTCTGGGCAGCGAGGAGGAGAAACACCTTATTTGCAAACTGGGTCTAGGGGAGAGGGGTGGCGGAGGATGCGATGTTCTCCGCGACCTGGGCGGCCCGGTTGGTTAGTGCCAACTGCACTTCCGGGTCGGAGCTCTCCAGGGCCTGCTCCCAGTGCAAGGGGGAAGGAAAAGGGGGAAATGGGTCATGGGGACACTCGCAAAGGGAATGGTAGCGGGTATCCGGTTCGAGACATTGAGGGCAAAGAGGCGAAGGGTAGAGATTGGGGTTTATGCGGTGTAGGAGAGTTCGGCAGGGGGTTGTGTGGGTTTGAAGTAGCCGCCAGTGGCGAGCGGCTTCGTGGGTGAGGGAAGGGTGTGGGGGAGGATATATCCTGAGGAGGAGGCGGAAGTGCTGGTAATGTCTCGGTACGAGACTAGAGCGTCCCGGAAGCTGGGGGTGCCGTGGGTAGAGCCAAAAGAAGGGCCTGCTCGGGTGACAAGAGCTCGAGCTGTACAGTGGGCCGCTTCATTGGCTTCTGTTCCCGTGTGGGCCGGGGTCCACAGCAGAGCCACGGGGTGGGATGGTGTTCTGCGGGAGAGGATTTTGAGGGCGAGTGGGGAGAGTACCCTGCAGAGATGTTGCGAATTGTCGACAGAATCCGAAAGGACAACTCTGGGTGTGGGAGACTGTATTAGGGCGAGGGCGATAGCCGCCTCCTCCGCAGCGGTAGCTGATTGTATGTATCGTGAGTGCGTCCAAGGGAGGGCTGGGGAGCGATGAAATGACGGTTGTGGCGAAAGCCGGCTTATCGTGGTAGCTAGCTGCGTCGACGTATAAATGATGCTGGGAGGGAGGGAATGTGCGCTGCAGATGTCTAGCCCTGGCCAGTCGGCGGTCGGCGTGGTGGTGGGGGTGCATATTGCGAGGCAGTGGGCGTACATGCAAGAGTTGGCGTAACGTAGTGGAATAAGGGAGGCCATAGGTGAGGGGAAAGGGAGGTCAGGTGGGCCGCTGCGAGAAGGCGCGGCCGGGATGCGTGCGCGATAGTCTGGCTATCTGGGCTGTGCGGTGGGCTTCGATGATTTCATCGACGGTGTTGTGAATGCCCAGGGCTAATAGACGGCTGGTGGGGGCGCTGGGAGGTATTAGAAGAGCAACTCGGTATATGCGTCGTAGTAGGCAATCTAGTTTTGTTTTGTCAGAGGCATTGAGTTTGCAGTACGGGAGGTAAAACGTAAAGCGAGAGAGTACGAAGGAATGAAGAAGTTGCAAGCGTTCAGGTTCGGAAATGCCGTGACGCCGTGTGGTGATTCTTCTTAGGAGGTTGAGTGTTTGAAGTACGTGCGATCGGAGTTTAGTTAAGGTGGTCGCGTTGCCCCGGTTGGCCTGAATGGTGAGACCTAGCATGCGGAGGGAGGAGACATGAGGGACGATATGGTTGTCGACGTAAACTGTGATGGGGGGTTCCGTGGGGCGAAGCGTTTCTCTCAGTTCATTATTTCGCCTTCAACTCAATTAGCCACTGTGCTTATTGGAGCTTGTTGTGTTGTGTAATTCAGTTATGTTCATGCCACCATGTGGCGCACAGTGCTAAGGTGGCCAGTTTCCATTGTCATCATCAGTACCCGCAGCCCGGTTATAAATAGTATGTAACAAAAATAAAGGCTTCTCTTTCCGTGTGGCTTGTGCATCTCTCTGCAAGGTATACCGTGACTCGGTGGGTTTGAGATACAACATAATGGCAGCTTGTGTAGCAACTCTTCAGTGTGGGGCAGGGGAAACGAATCATCAATGATTGCTTTGTTAGGTGCCTGCAGGTCTACACATATCCTAATTTTCCCGTTCTTTTTCTTCGTTACAACTATTGGGGAGACACAAGGGGAACTGTCAATTTTCTCAATCACATCTGCCTGTTCTAGCCGATTCAGTTCAGCTTCCACAGATTCCTTCACCGCAAACGGCAAGCGTCGTAGTTTAGCGCTTACAGGAGCATTATCCTTGCGTATCATGACTTTATGCACGAAGCCCTTTGCAAGACCCAAATTCCCATCAAACAGGTCAGAGAACTGGGATAGAGATCAGGAGAGAGCCCTTCCGGTTTACAAGAAGTGTGGAAGCAGCTCAGTGACGTACCATTTATCTGTAGTTGCAGTGTGTTGATGGCGTCGATGCCCAGGAGATTTGTGCCTTGTGGTACCACGTAGAACAGGAGTTGAGCATACCGGTCCCGATATTGGACTGGAGCGGCGAAGCATCCTTGAATGTTGATTTTCTGCGTGAAAAATCGAACAGTGTCGCCGATGTTGGCTGGAGTGGTGGTAGAGGCCTCAGTTTGCTGTACGTGTCAGCAGCAAGAATTGACAACTGCAGAACCCGTGTGAAGATGCTGTTTGCTTTGTTTCTTCATGTTTAACTCACGAGGAATTCGTAACCGCAGGATTCTGTACTTTGCCATGTGATGCAGTGGACAACGTCCAGGTGGCCATCAGCCAAGACGTTGCCTCCAGAAGCAATGCCTTTCTACAGGGTTCGGGACGAACTGTCAGTGATGAATGACCTGCTGCTCCGAGGGGAACAGTTCGTGGTACCTTCTTCGTTGGTGAGCAGATTTCTGGATATCGCCCATGAATCACACCCAGGCATCACGCGTACAAAGCAACGGCTCCGAGAAAAATACTGGTGGCCTGGCATGAGCAAGCACGTCGAACAGCTGATCAAGTCTTGTGCCGTTTGTCAGTCTGTTGACAAATCAGCACGTGGGAGAAGATAGGCATCAACATCGTTGGTCCTTTCGCAAGGGCTCCTCAGGACTGTCGTTTTGCCATTACTTTAGTAGACTACTTCAGCAAGTGGCCAGAAGTAGGGTTTACCTCTAACGTCACTTCAGCGACGACCATGTCATTTTTGCGGAGTATATTTAGCCGTGAAGGCTTTCCGAAGGAGATAGTGAGTGACCATGGGCCACAATTTACATCCGTCGAGTTTGAAGAATTCTTGCGCAATAGAGGTATCCACCACACATTCTCGGCAGTCTATCATCCAAGTCAAATGGACAGGTGGAACGGTTTAATCGTGTATTAAAGGACTACGTTCAGGTAGTGTCTGGAGGAACACCGCCCACTACAGGAGGCTGTCACAGAGTACCTTGGGATCTACCGCTGCACCCCGCATACAACTACGGGTCAGAAACCTGCTGTTCTCCTACACGGCCGTCACCCAAGGACCGGCTCGATCTCGCTGCAGGACCGACTGGAAGTGTTCCTGAGGTCGAAGGCATGGAGCTTCAAGCCGTCAAGCAAAGGGTAACTCGGAAACAGCTTGCAAGCAAGCACTATACAGATCGACGTTGTGCAGCCTTACATTCGTCATTGAGTGCAGGATAAGCAGTTCGGATTAAGCTACCGGGACAAGTGGCAAAGGGTTCCCCATCATATTCACCTCCTTTCACATGGTTCGGCGCCAACATGAGGACACGTTCGAGCTAAGCGAAGGTCGCGTTTGGAATCGTGAGTGGCTGATTCCATACACTGCAGCCTGGAATCTTGCGACAGATGCAACCTGCGTTTCCCTGGGACTTCCGGCTCCACAGCAGCACAGTCCCCGAGTGCCCAGATGTTCCAGCCACTTACTACCCGGCCAGCACCGACAGAACGGCAGTTACAACTTCAAGTGCAAGTGCTGGTGTGCCGGGTGTTGATGTCACGGACATGAGTGTACCAAGGAACGTGTTGGGTGGTTGGACTGAGGCAAATGCTGCAAGTGAGGCTCCACGGCGATCCACCAGAGACCGACGCAAGCCTGCGTGGCTTGCCCAATATGACGCATTAGACATTGCAGTGACTGTATGCTGCCCCTTTTTGGGAGGAGGGCATGTTGTGTTGTGTAATTCAGTTATGTTCATGCCACCAGGTGGTGCACAGTGCTAAGGTGGCCAATTTTCATTGTCATCATCAGTAACCGCAGCCCGGTTATAAATAGCATGTAACAAGAGTAAAGGCTCTTTTTTTTCCGTGGGCACGAGGTGGCGTGTGCATCTCTCTGCCACGTATGGTGACTCGGTGGGCTTGAGATACAACAGAGCTTCCCAGCGAAATGTTGCTTGATTTCAAGCTTTCGTTCGCTATTCTTTTTTCTTTGAGCACTTGCTCTTGTTTTCAGGCCATATACTTTTGTATTTTCGACCTACATAGTAAACATTGCCTTCGCAGTTCATAATAAACGCCGGCCAATCCCCTAGAGGTCGTGCGCTCAAGAAGGAAGAAGATGCCAAAGGCCCCGCGCGATATCTCGTGGAAGGTGCAGATCCAACGGTCATATTTCTTCAATAATTCCGGTAAGTGAGGCCTGTGGCATCCTCCGTACAAGCATGTTTGCCGAGCCATAAGCTAGGGTTTTGAGTTCCGCTTCAGCAGACGGCGCAGGAGTCAAAGCGAAAGTGGCTCCCCGCTTCATTTTGGTAAGTGATTATCCTGGAAATGGACGTCACGTGGATTAGCTTGCCATTACACACACGAACGCAGTGTCCTGAGTGCCGTCCGACGGCACTTTAGCTGATCGCTGCAGCCATGGCTAGAGGGCATCAGACGACCTTTGGATATTTAAAGGAGCACTGACACGATATTTTGTGTTACGTTTTCTTCGCTGCTATGGGTGCCTACTAGCCCACTCATCATAGAATGGAACATTAAATGGTCGATCGCAGCGTAAACAATCATTGACGGCGTCGTTTATTCGTGCCAGTTTCGGTTTGGACAAAACGAACGCCGAGCGTCCGCCATGACCGGTGGGCGCCCATGACGTCACCATTCTTGTTGCACCGCTGCTGGTCTGGACGCGCGCGCGCGTGCCACGCTCGCGCCCAGACCGGCCGAGGTCTTCACCATCCCCACGCGCCCGGACAGCATGACGTCAGTCCCAAAAGCATGACGTCATATACACGGCGTAGCAGCGCGTGCCTACCGAAGCCAGCGCGTCGGCTACGTCACAAGAGCCCCGACGTCGGCAGTTTGGGGCAAGGAGCAGATGATGTCATGCTGGCCCGCTCTGGGTTTTGTCGTGCGGGCAAAGATTAAAATGGATTTAAAATAACTTATACTGAACGGTTACTGTTAACACTTTCTGGTAGATATCTCCTGAAAAAATGAAGAATTTTACATAGTTATCTCAGCTTTGAAATTTCACGTCAGAAGACTAGGCCAGGACCGGCCAAAGAGTGTCGTTGTAGTGTAAAGCATCCGTCTTAACTTCTTGATCCCAAGGACGGTGGGTTTTTTTCATCTTTCAAGTGAACTATAATATTTATGGCTTAGGTTAGTTTTGGTGTTTTCAATGATTTCTTTGTGTGCGTTAGGTCATGTTATGTTATGTTCAGGTTGCCTTGCTTTAGCTTGTCTAGAGTGATGTAGTGCCAGGCGCAGCAATTTTGTTACAAAACGCCGGTGGACGTCGATATAGTGGAGTGCTTAGTATACTGTCGGAGGGCGCCCCAAACAACTTTCGGCGAGTCAGGCAACTTTCAACTACTGCTGACTGCGTAAACGGCGCACGTAGATTTAGAAACAATTTATGCAGCTCGGGATCTTCAAGGATGTCCCTCTTATTTATTGCGCACGAAAAAAAAGGAGAATCTTTTAATGAAAGCTGCAACATTCTCCGAGGGCGCAGCACTTTCTAGGGAAGCGTTGTGAGGAGAGGATCCTGAAAATTTGTGTTGCAGGCCCGTTTGTGCAAAAACGCGAAAGTGACCCGCTGACTGCTGGGAGCGTGGGCTCCCGCAAAGGAATATCGTGGAAACACGTCAGCGATCGTTCCCAGTCGCGACTGAACGCCCATCGAGACTGAGCTACGAGGAATCGCAGCGATGGAGTCGTTTTGTGGTACCCCGTTCTGGGTGAGTCGTCTTGATTACACCGCTACCTAAGCCTTTTCCTTCCCTTTTTGATGCTGCGCGTAAGAACTGACTACGTTGCATTTTATGCATTTACCATTTCAGAATCACAGCCTTGTCCACCCGTGTAGTAATTTAAGACTAACTTTCAATAGGATGTGTCTGTCTTTGACGACATAGCGTTTCTTTCGCGGAACAAATTATTGCCTCCTTTTGAACATACTATTCGGTTTTTCTAGGAGGAGTTCACTCTAAACGAAAAGTTGCTTTAACAAGTAAATCTCCTTGCAGTAGAATTGTGGCTTCTCTTGACAGCGCATGTACAAAACCTAGACTTGGCGGGTATCGGTCTTTCTTTCGCAGGGCGCTTCGGGCCGGTCTTATCGGTAGACGGACCTTTCGGAACACGGGCGTTTCGGGACACGGGCTTTTCGCTACAGGAATTTCGGTACACGGTGGTTTGGTACAGGGCGATTCGGTACAAAAACGAATTCGGGCGAGGGTGTGAGGCAGCAACATTCGCGCGCGTTTTAGGGGCGAAGCACCTTAAGGCCGAGGCTTGTCCGGCGTCCGGCATCCGTGCTCACGGCAGAGCACCGTGTAAATCGAAACATCTGTGAACAAAAGGTTCAGAAAAGGTTAACAAGAACAAAATAAAAGGTTCACAAAAGGTTAGAGAGAGAGAGAGAAAAGAGAGAGAGAGAGAGAGAGAGAGAGAGAGAGCAGTGTTTCGCGTTGCTCCTGGAGAGCCGGGCTGCGCATGAGCGAGGAGCGTTGGATAGGATTGGATTGAACTGGATTGGATTTGGATTGGGTTGCATCAGATTTGGGTTGGATTGGATTGAAATGCATTGGATTGGTTTGGTTTAAATTGAATTTTATTGCATTGGATTGGATTAGAATTGTATATACTGTACACACGTGTTGTCGCTTATTTCCATGCGCGAGTGGGCATTGTCACGGGTGATTTACGGTAAGAACGATCCCCAGTGCTTCGCCCACTCGTCGTGATTCACTTAGTGGAGATGCGGGAATTTTTTGACATGGAAGTTGCAAGCACGCAAATCGAGCATGTTTATTACAAGTGTTGTTGCTCGTGTGTCTGCGTTATTTTGGGACAGTAAAATTGTATGCGGCCTTGCTAAAAATGTCTCTATACATCTTCTGGGTATTGTTACGCAAATAGAGACATTTTCTTTACCAGCTGGTTTCTTTACCTATTCGATTGCGCTGAATTACGCAGTTGTTACTCCAGTGTCACGAAAGTGGGAAATAGTTACTGCCGCTGCTTTTTATTAAACATCGAGAACAAATACATGATGATACTGTCACTGATTTGTTTTATAATATACTGGTGATGGTAGGTCGCTAAAAAACGAAGTGATGAACAAACTATACATCTTCTGGGTATTGTTACGCAAATAGTTGTTCATCACTTCGTTTTTTAGCGACCTACCATCACCAGTATATTATAAAACAAATCAGTGACAGTATCATCATGTATTTGTTCTCGATGTTTAATAAAAAGCAGCGGCAGTAGCTATTTCCCACTTTCGTGACACTGGAGTAACAGCTGCGTAATTCAGCGCAATCGAATAGGTAAAGAAACCAGCTGTGACTCTCTAACGTAATGATCAAATCTTGCAATATTTTGGCATTCTGTATTTTTGGGCGTTGCTTTCTCCTGATAACGCAATGCTCAAACAGCGCCATTATCAATGCATTACCGAAGGCACCTGTTGTACCTTGTCGCACGTTTGCATCCCGGCATTGTCGTCGTTAGCTGTTACTACACTTGGTTGCCTGTGTTTGTGAATTGAAAGTTGGAAGGGTTCTTGCACAATATTCATAGCAACCGGCAATTTTGTCTGCAACCTACATACAGATATATTTTTGAAACGACTGTTTACGTGTGATTTTCAGCGTTCTGTCGGAAATTATACTTATCGTAATTTGGTGGGGTTTTATTCCTCCGAGATCAATGCCACCTGCAGCTCCCCACCATCAGTATTTTTTGGGGCTACTTAAACGCGAAATTTTGGTCTGTCTGTATGTCTGTTTGTCTCTCTGTCTCTCCCTCCATTCAGCCACCCAGCCAAAGTTAATGCAGAGAATGAACAATACGTTTATATACCCAGAACGATTTGTAAGCATCTGAGTCCGGTGGCAATGTTCATTCTTGTCAACATCTCGTCACTCTTCTCACAAGAGCCCTCGAAACAGACTCGGAGCGGTACGCGGACGGCGCGGTGAAAATAAGAGGGAAAGGAGGGCGCTCTTCCACTAACTGTGGCACTCCCCACCCGCTTGCGTTTTTACAAAGCAGCATCTCACGTCGTTTCGCCGATAATATGGCCATCGTCCCACAACCGATAAGAATGGCAGGAATGGGAACAGTTTTTAGAACATCCTCCCTCTTTCCACGTTGTTTCTCACGGCGGTCGCTGCGTATAACACAAAGCTGGGTGTGAGGGTGTTTTCTAGCGTTCCTGTGTTCCCTTTCATGTATGCGCATAGGACCATCTGCTGTATGAGTGTCGTCTGCTACGCTGTTTCCTTAAAGTTGCACACCCCCTGCCACTGCATCTGAATGACTTTGTGCCCCACGCTGCTTAGCTACCTGTGGCGATAGCGAAACGGCCTTGCAAGATAAGAAAAACAGGGGGTGTGTTGCCCCGAGAACAGCGGAGCAGACGACGCTCCCGAACAGATAGTCCCATGCGCGTGCGCGTACCCTCGCCTATTTTGCCGGTGAACACCGTGATAAGGCGCTGACATGCCGATCGGTCGTCGCTCCGTTATATTATTAAAAATTTGGGAGGCTGTACATACCTAAGAGCAGCAGCGTGCTCTTCGCTAAAAATATCTGACATGGGTCTTTGCGATAGCAAACAAAAAAGAAAACAGCGCACTTTAAACGGCGTTGATTAGATATTAGATAAAAGGAAACCTTAAAAGTAAAACATTTTGGTTTGATCTATTCCAAGAGTAACAAAACTAAGGTCCCAACTGCATATGCCGCGTGCTCAGTGCGAAGCGGGGAGCATTGAAGTTTTAAATTTTGAAACATCGATAGCCTTTACCATTGAAGCTTCAAAAGCGAAGAAAAATGTGGAGGGGGGAGAGGAGCGAAAGAAGACTACCGTCTCTTGAAAACATTGCTCCGACAAGTTAAATTGCTACTTCAAGGTTGATAGTCCTCATTTTTTGTGGTATTACCTAAACTAATACACATGAACAATACATTGCATCATACTATGTTAGACACACTATGTCCAGATAAATCCGCACATGAAGACCCCATCAAAACTAGATGCAATGCGAAGCTTTTTAGAAAAATTATCAAAGAATATCTCATAAATAAGGATTCATTTTCACCTGAGTGTTCGTTTGATGCCGTCTTGGTGCGGGAGGTAGCTGCGTCATTCCTGGGTCATTTGATTGATGAAACTGCTGCTTATCGGCTGGTTCGTCTCCCCCGTCAAAGAACCTGGTTCTAGTAGCGTAGCCCTCTTGCGGCGAACGCCCGAACCCCACTTGGGGTATTATAGATGAACACGCCACCTTTTTTTTCGCCTGCCTTGCGCAGTTGATGACGCCGTTTCAGGCGCAACGCATGGTTTTGGCGGCAAAGAAATCTTTCGATGGCAGCCGTAGCGCCGGCCTGTCGGCCCCTTTCAGGTTCAGGGCCTACAAAACAGAGAAACGCTTATCTGGCTCGCTTGGCGTTCGCAACTGGCTAATCCAATGTGGCGTCACACTGTTTACATTTCGCCCCCCAATAATGTCGGATTGGTCGCTGGGAGCGAGAGGAGTGCATGCGCAGAACCCTACTGGAAAAAGGTCCATTAGGCCTTTTCTTTAATTGCGGCGCACGCCAGCTTAGCCTCGAGTCGCAGTTGGCCTGGAGCATGTGTATGCTGGTTTACAGTTGCAACCCCATTTCTATCAACTGTATGCGCTTGTGCCTTGCAGTCTTTTCTTGGCTGCATTGCCAGTAAATATGTAAAATGAATGGGCAAACGTATTTAAGTAATTAGCGCCAAGGAATAATATGCATGCACATAAAGGAAATATCCATGTCAACGTCTTCCAAATGTAGACAGTTTCGCACCTTTTCGTTGCAGCACTTTTGCTTGTCGTACTCGAAGCCGTCGTGAAGTAGCCTCTCTACCCCTCGTTTGCTTTGAAGATATATCGCGATGGTGGATAAGGCGACCGCCGAAGGTGCTGCTTCAAAGAGAGAAGACATGGTCTGATCTTAGTTACTAGCGTTGTGGGAGAATCGTTACTTCTTAGCATCCTAAGGAGGCCAATTTTCTTACTTGTTGCGTGTGGGCGTGTGCATCCCTTACGACTATTGTCGTTTCAAATGAACACCTCACGAACCTCTTTGTAGTGTCGCAAAGTCGTTTTTGTTTTGGTAAGAGACCTAAAATTCCGCGTGAACTATATGAGGATGTCGATAAAAATTTAAAGAGAAAATATGCGCACACAAAGAAACTCACAGCACGACAAATACGAGCGCTCGTATGGGAAGCCTGGCGCCTCAATTTGTCACCGCCATTTTTGCACCTTACATTTTTTTTACTCCAGGAACCAACAACCTTAGCAACAGTTCTTTAACAGCTAGCGAAGCGGCTAATGAGCAAATCGCTTGTGTATCGCTTGTGCTAATGAGCAAATCGCTTAAGACGGCGCACACTATAGTGTGCGCCGTCTTAAAAATAGCAAGGAAATCAGATGGCTCGTGCGCGCGCACCGCGAGCCCACGTTCGTCAAGCTAAGCTTACCCACCTAGGGAGATTGGCTAGCATTGGCAAAAAAAAAAAGCTCCAGCGTTCGCCATATGGTGGCAACCGTTCCTCGGAATGAGAAAGACACGCCATAGCGTCGTTCGTTCTTGCTCGTGTCGACGTGCGCATGGGCTCTGTACCGTAGAAGACGAATGTCGAAGCTGATGTAGGTTATCATTAACTCCACATGACCAGGCCTATGCACATAGTTAGCACGGACGAGGGGGAAGAGGCCGCTACGCTTTGCGAGGCTCGGCGTGCAAAGCATCCGCTAGAGAGGATAAGTGGCGCTTCCAGAGTGGCGTACGAAAACATTAACCGAAACTACCAAGAGCTCAATCTGACCTTGCTAAACATGAGGTCATTTAAATGCTGTAGCGCCGACGTCAACCACGGCACACCACAACGGCACTGAAACTCAACTTTGGGTCTGTCGGTGATCACCTACACAACAGCTTCGCCATTTAAGTCTTGCGCATGGGTGCAAGCTTCCTTGAATTTTTTCTTACTCCGTAATCCAACAAGCCCAGTCAACAGATATTGTTAAAACTTTTTTGAACGGAGGGCACATTACCGTTTTCGGTGGTTCAACACCTGAAGCCTTTATTAACATCCCAGGAGACAAGTAATAATTCTACAGCAGCCGGCAGAAGTCCGGATTTGTCTCTCTGCTTTCAAGACACCGTCCTGCTCTGGCTGCCCTGCTCCCTCCTATGGCTATGCGCACCATTCGAAGCGCGCGCCATGAAGAATAGCGACCGAAAGAAGCTTCCCTGGAATTCCCTGAACGCCGCGAAAGTGGTGAGTTCAGAAAAGTTGTACCTATATGAATGGGCTGATACCTATCGGCAAAGTGTAAACGCCACGGTTGAAGGGGCCATCGAGTTCGATTCACTAAAGCAGCTGCTTTGTCCAGATAACAATGCTACCAAATTTGTCTCAAGTTTCAAGCAGTAATAGGGATATACGTTAAGGAAAACACCTGGAGCGGAGGCGACCCCCCGTCACTTTTCGGTGATTTCTTTAATGTCACATACTTTGTGTGGTGTGCGGCCATTGACCTAAGTGACCGCCAAGAAGCGTGATGGCACTGTGCCGCGAAATTCAAAACTTTTTGAATATTTTTTTCTCTTTTTTGGGGGGTTAAAAAATTCCCTCGTGGCTACAATCGAGCCGGGTGAATTACCAAAGGCTAGTTCTTTCAAATTGAACCAAGTGGTATTTTGCTTTCATGGCCCCTTAGGGACCGAAAAGCCGCGCGGGCACCCTCACCACTTATTGTTGTTTCTCCAAACTGTCACTCCCATAAGCGCAATACGTTTGTGATATCTCGGGTTATTAACAAAATTGCGCAGCAGTATCTTTAAAAGAATTTCCGCACTACAAAAAAACCCCTCTAAAACAGGCTTTTTTGAGGCCGACAAAAAACGCAGACGCAATCGATGTGCTTGCGCTGCTCTCGGCGACTCACTGCTCACGAAGAGGGCTGTAGTAGTATCCTGACGGAGGGGAATGTAAAATCGACAGGCTGCTGCACCCTCAGATCTGGGCATTTGCGTGGTCCCTTCAAAGCGATGCGCAAACTTTACAGCAATGGTGATGTCTAGTGAACCTAATGGAGGATCAGAGCGTTTGTCCTCACTACATTCTCACTGCCGCCCTGCTGCGCGGGTGGCGTTTACATTTTCGAGAGTAATGTTGCTGCTCCTTTCAGGTTTCTGGAGCGTAAATTATTGACATATTGCCCGGGCAAGAAACATAATTCGCCGTCACACAGCTGCGGTTCGAGAGGTAAACTTACGCAGCATTTAAATTAAATCCCAACTTCGCAACGCCAGTGGAATTGTCAATGAAAATGTTTCAGGGGTACAGGACTTCTGCATGCTTGCCTACACCACCTTTACTCCTAGAGACATCAATATTTCAAGTAGGCTATTCCCCATCCCGGGTAGAGCGCACCCAGAGATTCTTACTTGTTGCGTATCTGCATTTATCCACTTTCTAACACGCTGTTTGCAAATGATAATTTCACGAGCCGCTCTGTAGTATGGCAAAGTCGTATCATTTAGGTGTAGTAAGACACTTAAATTCCGTGTAAACTTTTTATGACGTCAATAAAAATTTAAGGAGCAAGAATACGAACACAAAGGATGCCACAACTTGACTTCTTTTGAACACTATGTCACAACACTATGAAAAACATCACAGCCCCCGGATATTTGCCCGCTGTAGTATGAACATAAAATGAGTGAGTCAATGTATTGATTTAAAGCGCGCCACCCGCACAGCCGGTTAGCAAATGATCAGAGGACCACTTCCTTTGCAGGTGTTGTCTCTTATCCTGGCGGTTGTGGCTTGCATCGAGCTGGGGAAGCGGCTCGTCGATCACATTTTTGGATCCTCCCATTTCCCTGTCCACTTTGTCGCGCCATCCGTACGCATCGCTACATACGTAAGTATCAGGTGGCGAAGTACTATGCTAAGCGTCTAGTTCCCGAGAGGTGATGCATTGTCACACTCTGCCTATACATGCACACTTGTTTCAGGTCGCTTGTCAATTGTTGCTGTGCTTCCTGGTCTAAGAGACACTCTTGTTTGTGAGTCGGGGTTGGGCACGTACGAAAATTACCGAGATGGTATACTGTACCTTTTGCAATTCTAAGCACTCTCCCCTACTTTCTGGGAAAAAGAAAAACGGAAGAATAGTTTGCGTGCGAACTATTTTTAAGCAACCATCACAAGGCAGACCTCAGACGTGGGGAAGTGGGCCCGATGCGACGTTGTGGCCAAGTCATTTATGAAGTTTTCAGATACAAACAACCTCAGAGGACCAGAAGAGGACCTGGGGGGAGGGGGGATGCTGAGAGCGGCGGCTCGAGCGCCACAACGCACTCGAATGGTAGTGAGGGTGACCGAGTATCAGACGTAAGCGGTGGGTTCGCGGTCTGTACCTATTTTTCTTTTGAATGTTCGCCAAATGAAACATTATTCTTTGCGCCCATCTCGTTGACATACGGCCAAGAAAAAAGTGGCGGGGAGGGGGGAAGGGATTAAGGTTTTTCGAATCTAAGAACAGCCTTCACTGTGAGCATCGCGATGGGGAAAAAAAGAGGGTGCTGAGAATCGAGTAAATACGGTAAATTTATTTCGCCTAGTTCAAAACGAAGTAAATAAACAATGGGAACACCACTGAACCCACAACTAAGTAACGTGTAGTTATTTTTCTTGTGAATGTTCCCCAAATGAAAGATTACTCGTTGCGCACATCTCGTCGAGGTACGGCCAAGAAAAAAGTGACGAGGGGAATTTAGGTTTTTCGGATGTAAGCACCGCCTCCCTCTCTCACTGTGCCCATTGCGATGGTGGAAAAAAAGAGGTGCTTAGAATCGAGTAATAAATACGGTAAATTTATTTCGCCTAGTTCAAAACAAAGTAAACGAACAATGGGAACACCATTGAGCCCACAATTAGGTAGCGTGTGCTTAGTATGTATAAGAAAAAAATAACCTGCCACGACCTATCGGATAGTGCCGAACCGCGGACTGCAAGCACTCCCTTCGGCGTTTTTATGCTACTCTGAAATATAGCTTCGCTTTTCAGTGCACATGGCTGGCACGGCCGCTCGATGGAAACTAGGTCCGGCCTGCTCATTCACGCGCCGGCAATGGGGGCGGCGTGAGAGCGGAGTTGTCAGTTGCCGCCGCTACTTTCGGCGGGGGCGCCACGCATCGGTGACAGCTCCCGCGGCGGTCGCTTCGGGGCGCCTACGGAATATATCGACGGTCATCGTTCCTTCAAACGTCGTTCACTCGCGTTGTAACATGCGTATCTGGAAAATAATAACACCACAATTTTCGGCAAAGACATGCCTTCAACATCTAAGAATTTCATCTGTTTGACGGCGGTAAGTAATTCTTGCTCGCGGTTTAAAAGGATGAAAGCGATGCGACCGCTCCCGCACCCAGTTCCCGCGATGTTCGGGAATATGACTGTAGATGTTACAATGCCAATTCGGTTTGAACACTGCAGCCGTTTGTGCTGGAAAATAAAATTGTTAAGCTGCCATTCACCATATGCTAATTGAAAGGGCAATGTTAAAACGGCCTGTTTTAACTGCCAAACAAGGCTAGCAGCCCCAGGGCTGTTATGTTTGAATTCAGGCACGGCAATTTTGCCCCGAACTACGTTTTCCCAAATGCGGAGAAATAGTTGGCCACATCACTTAGTAAACCAGTTATTTACTCGTTAAACAGGGACGTAAAATGCTGAGATGCGCTGCGAACCTGATTGTTTTGCTAGAGAAAACCTGCGTGCTATCGGTAATGTGTTTGTGTTTGGTTTCTTCTTTCCGTATTTCGTTTGAATCGTGGTTTGATTTCGCATGTGCGATCGAGTGTCCCGTATGTGAAATTTGTTGTGTGAAGTCTGAAGGCCGCTTGTGTGTGTATTCAAAGATGTATAAAATCTGCGTGCGAGTGAGAATTTTGTATTTCTGCGTGATCTATGTCGTCTAGCATTTGCACTGCTTGTCGTGTTTCATTGAACACAACGAAAGCTCAGCTTCCAGTTTAATCCTCTGACATTCTTTAAAAAAGATTATCAGCTTCCAGTGTTTAACGTACATGAACTCAAAGATAAACCCTAACCCGGAAGCAACACGTGGAACGGTCATGGGAATGAAGGTGGTCGGAGATTATGCGGGTTGACCATCGGTGGGGGAGGGGACATGAAAGCGAAGTTTACGGTTGCCGCTTGTACTCGCAGTGGGGCGCCACGTATCAGCGCAGACTGCGGTTTGGGCGCGAAAAGCAGCAGTGGCGGGAGTGTTGAAGCTCGCGTGAGCGCTTTGAGCTTTTCGTTTCGCAACTTCCGCGCATTGCGCGCTTAATTAACGTACTAGTGTGCTTCGGCTATGAATGCCTAGTACTGCTGCGTGCCGCGCTGCAAGTCGAATTCCTCGAAAACCTCGGACGTTGCTACCACGAGTTTCCGGCCAAAGAGCAACTCCGTGACGCCTGGTGCACAACATCTCCCGTCAAGGTATCGACAAGGGCAGCCAATGGAAAAACCCAAACTCCCGATCAGTCGTTTGCTCGCTGCACTTCAAAGAGGATGACTACAAGGTGGGATTGAAGCGCAAGTTCTTGCTACCAACAGCTGTGCCGACAAGATTTCCGTCGTACCCGCCGCGGTGGCTCAGTGGCTAAGGCGTTGCGCTGCTGAGCACGAGGCCGGGTTCGATTCCCCGGCCCCGGCGGCCGTTTTGATGGGGGCGAAAAGCAAAAACGCCCGTGTACGAGATTTCGGCGCACGTTAAAGATCCCCAGGTGGTCAAAAATAATCCGGAGCCCTCCACTACGGCGCGCCTCATCGCCTGCGTTGCGTCGGCGCGTTAAACCCTACAATCAATCAATCAAGATTCCCGTCGTACCCAACGTACAGCCGGTAAAAGGCTTGTCTATAACACAGCGTTTGTACTCTCAGCCCTATCCTGCCTCGCCGGAGCGGGATTTGAATAAAAATACTGCGGAATTCTGAAGTCTTAGCCCTTCGCTTTGCCTCCGACATGTTTGGAACGAGGAGTTTCGGCAGTTTTTTTATGTAGCTGGTTGAAGTTGAAATCGCTGTTATAGACAAGCGTTTTACCGGCTGTACATGCAGCCGGGAAGCCCGAAAAGAAGGAGGGCGCTTGTTCGGCCGCCGCTCGAGGCGTGTGCGCCGTCATCTCAAGCAAAACAATGAAAAGCAAGTGAGCACAATGGTTGCATAAATTAAACGATTGAACGTTCTTCGGACCTAACTGGGAATGAAGAAAGAGATCAACCGCACTCACCGCAGAGGAAGACACAATCCTTTCCCCTCCGGACATGCTATCATGCGGCCAACGTAATTTTGAGACTCGAGAAACCAGACTTGGTTCGATCTGGCAGGCTTTTTCGATAAACCAAGAGAAATGCCCGCCACCTTAAAAAGAAAAAAAAAACAGACTAAAAGAAAAAAAATACAAAAACGAAAAACGCTGCGACGAATTTCGCGAACAAGTGAAGAAGTTCGATGAGGACCGCGCTGTACAGGCAGTTCGACACAGGAAAAAATTTGTAAGCTCCTTTTAGACACCGTATTCCCACACCTCGCAGACTGTCCGCTGATGGGTGCCCATCAACAAACCCCACCCTGTCATAGCTGTCGAAATGGTCTTGAAAAAACTTTGGGCTGCTTCTTGCCACCTGGGCTGGCGACGTTAATAGCTCTGTGGAGAATTCACTGAAGCTTTCACGAAAACATTTTCGCCAAAGGTTTCCGCTTGTAAACTGATGGCCGGGACCATAGGCGAAGAGGACTTACATATTTTCTGAAACCCAATAAATCCCCCTTTTAAAAGGTGTATTAAATTTTTCCTGATGTCCCAGCGATTTAATTTATTACCCTTTTAACTGTATATTACTTTTTTCAACTAGTGTAAATCAAAAAACGACTGCCACAGTTTTACCCCATTCCAACTGCATCCTTTCCGAGTTTTTGGGTTTCCCCTGTAAATAGTGCTCTTGTTACAATTAATCAGTTCATAGTTGCGTTTACCGTGTCCACTTTATTCGTGTGTCCTCCATAATTTTTTGTACCCTGTAACCTAACGCGCGTCTAACAATATTTCCAAATGAAATGGGCCAATTTACCCTGAAAGGTATTAAGATTATTCCAGTTTTCTTTGAAAAGCAGTTAAATCAGGGTGTGAAAATATCCAGTCCATTTGTCAAACGCGCATTGAGAAATGGGGGTGTACGGCGCAGCATAAAATGTTTACGTAATTTTTTCGTACGCGCAAGTTATAACGTCTTTGGGTTTAAAAAAATGCGGTTGCTCAACTAGCTTGCCACGCAAATATTATTCCTGAAAGCCTTGGGAAAGTCTTTAGAAAGAAATCCGCCTATTGCGCCCGACTTTGTCAATGCGCCACTGATAATGTCGCATGCGGCGCGCTAAAAAGGGAAAAAAAATTTTGCGCTGTGCCTACTTCTGAAAAAATATTAGTACGTGACGCCTATATTGTGAGTTTCCCCTCCGTATCACCGCATATTATTATAAATTATAAGATGCTGACTTCTGCCGTCGTTTCAACACCGCATTGAAACCGTGACCGCGGCCGGCAGCCGCCGCTCTTCTTTCACCGATGATTAGCGCCACGACTGACGCTGCGGCGGAAAGGGAAACTAACGCCGTCACCGGCGGAGAGGCGCGTTTGGCAGGCCGGACCTAGTTTCAATCGAGCGGCCGTGTGGCTGGCGTGTAACTGTCGTTCTTTGCTGTGCGCGATTCTATAAACGGTTTGCTTTCATAATTTGATAAGGCAGCCACACCATTGAATATACGGGGAGCGTGAAAGCTTTCGCAGTGCCCCGAAATTAAAAGCAGTGAGAGCTTGCCGTAGAAACATGCAATTTATTTACGTCCGAAAATCCTGTAGCAATGTCCTTCACACGGATGATAAACACATATGTGCCCGTACCCCGCTTGCAGATTTAATCAGCACCAGAAGCTTTCTCAAACATCTTGCTATGTCTCGATTGCCATGCCCGTGTCTAAGCGACCCTTGCGTCAAAATCTTAATGGGAAAGTGAGTTTACTTTGACCCCCAAATTTCCCTTTTTTGGGGAAGGGAGTGCTGGTAAACGAAGTTGCCGAATTCCTTATGATGCTTCATTTTCTTGGTAAAAGTGTTGATTTGTAGCGCAGAAAGACCCACGGGGAAGAAACGTATACACACGTACAGTTACGACCGATTCTTTATTCACGTGACTGCAAATATATATATGCATTTGCATTTGCAAAAACCATAAAAACAGAAAAAAATACTGACAGAGAAAGAGGGAAGACACCCAGTGGAAGTTCGCGTCTCTCCGTGTGCAGACTGTTCATCCCCGTGGGTTTTTCGGTGCTACATATCACCACTATGAGTAACCAACTAGCCGAGTCAGCAGCTTTACTTGGTAAAAGTTTGTAAAAGGGCTAGATGGTCACTTTCGCTATAGAGATTGACTTCTACAAGAAACATAAATCTTGTAAATAGCCAAGTGCAGACGAGAAGGTGCTTTTAATAACAGAGTATTATCAGAAGTGTGTCACACAAAATGAAGTGTCCCATATGTGAATCTCCAGCCTGACTAGTACATTCTGTACTGAGCCTGAAAATCCAGCTGCCACGCTCTGGAAATAAATTCCGACAAAGTAGGTGCTTCATTTTACGCAGCGGTGATTGTACAGAAAGGATACAATGGTCAGGAAGGGTTTATTGAAGCGTGAATGTAAAAAAAGACACTAAATGTACACCAAACATACCTTTATGACATAGACCTGTGCAGCGTTACCCTAGCTTTTGCCATGATGGTGTTGCAAAGGGTGCTTGTGCGTGTAGTAGCAACTCTGAAATTGCCTACTGCACCGTACATTTCCGGCCGAAGCTGCATTACGGCGCTTCGTCGCTTTTTCAGGTGTTGACGATATTCCTGGTGCGAGGTGGCCGGCTAGCCGGTTTCTATACATCGGCTCCGCTGTTCCTGTTCTGGACGCTGATGACAATTACCAGCACCATACACTTCAGGACACTCATTTTGAGGGTCTTCAACGAGGTACGAATGACCTTTCTGATGGCTGTAATAACACAGACAAACGCTCTCATTGTAAGGACAGTGATTCGCCCTGCTCAATACCACCGGTCGTAGGGAACGACTTTGACAATAGTCGAAATGCATGTTAGAAAATTGTCTAGGAGGCGCAAGGTAGTGCTCTTTTGGGCACTTCCCGTTGGGGCAAATTTAATCAAACCGAAACCGCATAGTGACGCTTCCCACCGTTTGACTTGTACCACGCAATAGGTTCCCGATCACGAAAAATCAACGCCCGGAGTAGTTGCGGCTGGTAGCCTTTTAGTGCCACGAGCCAAGTGACGAACGTCCGGCACGTGTATCCGGTTGACTGCGTTCGGTACCGCCGAAGCCATGAGCGATGTCATTTAGAGCCACGTTTGGAGTCCAAAATTTTGCGCGTGCACGCAAATGTCGGTTGCGTGTAGTAATGCTACACTATAGTCCCGCGCATCCGCCGATGAATAGGCCTTGCCCCTTTTTGTGACGCCATGAAACCTCATATCTATTTAACCTTGAGTAAAACACTCAGCGCGGCGCGTCGTTCTGGTTTAGTAGCTCCCCTCACGTAGTCGGGAATTTCCCCGCTGCCTGCCTGGCGTTTTGCCGCCTCTTGTGCCGAGATCTGTACAAGGACTGTGTCCAGCAGACTGGGGTGCGGGACGGAGTATGCAGAGAGACGAGTAATAAAGCTATTCCTGCTTGTACAGCTATGGACAAATAAAACGCGAGCACGAAAGTATTAATCAGAACGCTCAAATAGCAAGAAATTGTTCCCATTCAAGTCAAAATGACGCGTCGCTTAGTTACAAATACAAAGTTGAGAAGGGTAGCTTCCCAAATATACCGATAGAGCGTCATTATTGGACCTCAGCGAACAGTATTTTTAAATTTTGCGTGTTCTGGTTCATATGTTCGAGTTCGCATTTCATTTGTCTATGACTGTACATATGCGAAAATAGTTTAATAGTTTCTATTTTCTATGTCGTGCTTCGTTGCTACCAGCGCGGAAGCTCAAACGTCGTCGAAGAAGCTCTTCGTGTAGTATTTTATACACACTGGCGCAACAAGCTGATACCTGTAACTAATTTTTTTGCAAGTGTTATGAGCGAAAACGGTCTTTGCAGAATTATGGCAGCTGTTTACTGCGGCTCTATCATACGGCCTTAACATGAATGATGAGCCTCTGCCTCTGCAGCTACACCTCTTATTCTCTCAGTGCTGTTTTCTCTACAAAGTGCTAATTACTACCGCTGAAGTTCCTTTCGTTGCTTCAATATACAAAAATATTCTAGTAAATTCGGGAGCAAAGAAGAAACTCAGAAAGCGCAGCAAAGGGGCAATTAAAGAAACACGGGATAGGCCTTTGGCCTACAGTGTATCTAGAGGCACTAAATAAGCTACGCTTAAGAGTAACGACACTGACGCAAGGCGGCAGACATTATGGTGCCTGGTGCCAGGGTGGCCAGTTTTATGCGCCCTATTGAGGGCAGCATTGACGAGCGGATATCGTCCGGGCGCCGTCTGGCAACCATGGCAGCTGTGTGTACTTTTCGAGGAACAAGTTAAGAACGGCATAGCTCATGTACGGTATCACTCCGTCTAAGCGACGGACGCGGATGTCAACGGGCGCGCGCGTTTTTAAAGGAGACTGCTATGAATGCGTCGTATCGTCTGCCTTTCCTCACGTAGTTTGTTTGTTGTCGCTGCAGTGGTTTATAAGCATTATAACTAAAAAAAATAACTAAAACGGCTCCTGCGGCGTTAAAAATGTTCCCAGTAACGCACTACTTGCGCCGCGCGGAGTAACATCCGGCTGCGGTGACGAGGCACACTGGCAACTTCCGTTGCCGTTCTCAAGTTGTAACGGGGTATAGCGTAACTCATTTAGTGGATGTAGGTTAGGCTAGGCCACGGTCATTCTTTCCCAGCGGGAAGCGAAGCAGGCGTTTTTCACCTTCAGGCCGGTTGAAACAGCGCAGTGCAGGTCAGCACGCCATCGCTACTCTGTCTGTGGCTGAAAAACTCACTCCCAACGTGTAATACAGCCACACTGCGCTCTGAAGATCCCAATTTATCAAAGAACGCGCACACGCGGCAACACAGGGGCGCCAAGATGTCAGCGCCCATGGGTCTTCCAGGGTAGACAAATGTCACGTGACGTGGTTTGACCAATGGCAGCTGTCGGCGGCGTAGGACAACAGTGAAACGAGTGCCGGATCCTCTGAAACCTGATCTAGTGGCTCTAAATGTACCTATATAGGATTACGATTGATGTTTATGATAACTTCAAATATTCTGCTAACACCAGAAACAACGAAGAAGTTCATTAACATTTTCGTGTTTATTTTACAATTCCAACGTAAGGTTTATTTTCAGTTTTACCAGCTTAGTACTGTTTTTATTTTAACGTGACCGAAATTTCTTTCTCTTTTCGGCTTTGTGGTTGCGCTTCGAATACAACACACGTTCATTGACTAGGTTTCTAGACTCAATATTAACTGTTCACTTATCTGTTGATATATGTCGCTACCTTGTTTGTTGTGGAGTCACCCTAAGTGCAGTTTTTTCATAAAAAATTAATGTCAGCTCATTTTGCTGTTTTTAGTTCTTTCATCAAAATTCCTAGCAACTGAAACTTCGCATGTTCATAATGTGGAATTGTTTAATCGGGAATAGTTAACACGAGCTCGCAAAAAAGAATTCTTATATATAAGAGTACACTTTGAAGTCATCATCATCATCATCATCATCATCATCATCAACAGCCTATTTGGGTTTACTGCAGGACGAAGGCTTTCCCCTTAGGCCTCACCCATTTTCTTTGGAGTGCTCCTTCGGTATCCATGATTGTAATATCGGGATGCTCTCACCGTGAAACAATACTAGTCACTTTGTATCAGAGCTTGGACACCATGACTCTATAAACGTTATTGATAAAACAATATGTTGTCTTATCCTTATATTGATTAAACTCTCATTGCACCGTCGCCGACGTAAAGGTTACATTTAAGCCAGCCACAGTGCAACGGAGTTTTCGTGTTAATTTTGGGTATCGCCAACACGTATCCGGTAGTTTTTTGTTAGCAAATGATATTACACTTGATCAACGGGGAATTCTTTCTAATGCTTAAGAATGAAAAAGATATTTACAAATCTCCCTGCAGTGTACGTGATCCCTTAACTTGCCCATTTTTTACATTTTTCTTATAGGAAGACAACAAACCTGAAGTCGACAATCTGGGGTTCCAGTTCACCATCAACAGCATCTACTTCCCTATCACATTGTGCCAGTTCGTGCTGAGCTTCTTCGCTGACAGGCCTTCGGACAGGATGTTGAAAGCGGTAAGAGCTGCTTTTCTGTACAACGTTAGCGTTTGTCACGCCGGAGGTTTTCTTCAGTGGCAGAAAAATTCTGGCTACTTTTAGGCTTCATGTGTAGATTCTAGCGATGCAATGCGCAGTTAGGGTAGGACGCTTACTATGCGAATATTATCGTCTTTTTTTGTCAGGTAGGTATGGGGAACGCCTAATATTTAAAAGACAATACCGTATTTACCCGATTCTAACGCGCCCCCGATTCTAACGCGCCCCCGACTTTCCTGGAAAAAAAGCCAAAAAAACCCTTAATTCCGTTTGTAACGCGCACGGGATTTGTGACCCAGAAAAACGAATGCGAGAGAAAGGGGGGGATTTACCCCCGAAGTAATCTCACTCATCTCACTCCTCGTCGCTCTCCGCTGACCACAACATCCCGTCCTCGGTGCCTTCAAGCGCGTTCGCGATGCCCCATTTCTGAACAAAACGTTCAACCAGGGTCTTGGGATCGTGGCCCACGTTTCCGAGGTGCACGCTTCTCCAGAGGTGCACGCTTCAGCCGACCCTCGTTTTGAACGCGTGGGAGCCGCTGCTGCATTGCTGTTATCAAGCGCGCAAGTGAAACGATTGGCATTTGTGTGAACGCCGATAGAAAAGCCTAGACGCCTAGGCTTGCTGCGTCCGGAAAATCGTTGCTATAGTGCCTAGATATTGTAGGCACTATAGTTAGAGTGTACTAGAAGTTTGAGGGGGCCCGACCGGCCGCCGGAGAGGTGCTCGTTTCGCGGCAGAAAATAGCGGCGGCGCTGTAGCCCAACGACAACTGAAAGCGAAAGCGGCGGCTGGCCGCGCGCCGGCCGTGCGCGGGCCGGGAAAACGCTGAGTTTTACGCGCGGAGCGCTCGTAATTTGTTCTGGGGGGCGTCCAATTGCTTAAATATACTGTAGGTACATTTGGACTGTGGGTAACGAAATGAAAAATAAACGCTGCAGCTCATTTTGCTTTATTTTTTGCCTTTCCCGCTCGACAACAACAAAAAAAAATTACATATTTTCCTTTGCAGCATTCGTAGCGGATTGTAAAAAAATAATTGAAGCGACATTTTTGTTTTTCCCAATTTTTCCCATAAAAAGGTATTTTGCGTGAAATGCCTGGTATGATCCAGTTAAATTGCTTTATGATTGTGTCCTTTTTGGGGTGCTGCTTGATGGACATAGTTGGTCAAACGAAAAGGGACGAAAAAATATATGAGGACTGGGATGATAGCTTCTCAGATGAATTTTTTATTTATTGTGTTTGCAATTTACGCTCGGACTGCAGTTAGGGGGGTTTAATATCATAGTTGCGTTTGTTTTTTATTTTGTGAGTTTTTTTTTTTAACATGTAAGCAGTGGCCCGTTTGGGGAAAATTTAAAGGGTCACCGTGGTGGCCGACAGAAAATGACACGCGCAAGCGAGATACCCTTTTTAACAAAAAAGGGGGTTAGCCCAGCGGTTAGCTCAGTTGTCCCAATGACCGTCTTTCATGGAACTATTCCCGCAACGTTCTATTAATGGCACCACCTTTCACCTGATTAGGTCAAGAAAGGAGTTGAATCAAATTAAAACAAATTTAATTCACAAGCATGCTGATGGTACAATTACACGCACATAAACCCAAAAGCAAAACATAGATCAGAAAATGTATTGACCGCGACAACAATGAAACCCCTGGCCCGTTACAAAAAGCGGGTTTTAGGTTCCAAACGCTAACATGGAGGTTCAAATAAACGGAACTGGAACAAAATACACATTTTGTTTTCATTTTCAATAGCCCAGCAAATGAAATGTAACGCGGGAAATATGCACAAAGTCTACACAGGTAAAGGTTTAGGAATAAGCTAAAAAATGGAGGTTTAAATTGACATTTTTGGGCCCAAAGCATTTTCAAAACCCCCCTCGATCATTAGCGACGGCTAAGTTTAAGGTGTTGCTCCCACCTTCGCATGTAATCACGGAACTTGATTAAACCTTTCATATAGAAATGAATCCGTGTCACAATGTATACAAAACCCAACCACATTTGCTGTCAAGGTTTCACCTGCTGGTCGCAACCAACGCCTTTTAAAGGGGTTTGCTGTGAATCAGGGCTGCGGCACATCCATAACGCTGTCATGGTGGAGCTTCCCTTTTTGCTGAAGCAACCGGTAAAAACGTCCTAGAGATCGCTAATAAACTTTCAAAAAAGCACGGAAGGATTTAGAAGGCCCCCCCCCCCCCTCCCCCCCCCCCCCCCCCCCCCCCCCCGCCCCCCCCCCCCCCCCGAAAAACAAAAGGTAGTAAAAAACAGCGGCATCTTCCCCTGGCATGCAGGGTTGGTCATGCAGACTTGGCCCCTTCGTTTTTAGTACACACTTCCTTACCAAGTGCCTGCAAATGCGAATAGCAGGTTAATAAAATATTTAAGAAAACCCACTAACGACAGTACAAGCATCAACAGCAGGGGAAACCCAGAAGAAGGCTCTTGGTATTTTTTTTCCCAAAAGAGAACGTAAAAAAACGTAAAAAAAGACAGCCTATATAGAATGTGCGCCCACCGCTTTTGCTTCAGCGCAGAGTCAAGAAGGGGAAGGGAAAAAATATTCCTGGTGCCTGTCCGCCCAAAATTTAAACCCTCGTTAACTCGAACTCTGCTATCTCAAAATATCTTCTCGAAACTTTTTCTCCCGTGTGTTTACCTCCCATAGGCGCTACGCATTTGCCCCTTTATCTCGAAACGTTTTTTCGGAGGACCACGGATGTTTTTCGAAATACTGGCCAAAAGGACACAAGGGAAAGTCCGCTGCAGGGAGCTGATAAGGTTCCCGTTCGAATGATTACTCCCCCCGAACGCGGCGTGAAGTGCAAGTTTACGCGGACTACGCGTCCCCGTTTCCAGAATGTGTCTGGCGCGTACATCATTGCTGTGGACGACGCAGCTGATCATGCGGACGAGGAGGAGCCTCCAGAAGGGGGCGTACAACGCCAGAAAAAACATAATGCTGCGTCTGCTTTGTAACGAGGTAGAATGTGGGGGGGCGACCACCAATTCACGCGATGCATTGAGAAGCTCGGGTACGTTTTTCTGGGGGGCAGATGCGAACGCGAAACAGCCGAGCGCAACACAGTTCTTTCTTCTGCCCAAAAATAAAAGTTTCTTTTTTCCCGCGAATTATTTTGCCTTTATTACGAAATCTCCCCTATGCAATAGTGCTTTTGTTAGCACCACTAGCTGTTATTTCAGGGGGCCTGGCTACAAATTTTCTGCATTGACTTAACTCGAAACTCCGCTTATCTCAATTTAATTTTTAGCTAATTTTACGACTTTGAGTTAACGAGAGGGTTTCTGTATTCAAAAAATTAAGTTTTCAGAAAACGCAAAAAAAAGAGAAAGTATCGTCATAACGTTCTTCGTCTACTTTCTAAATCAGCTGACCGAAAAGGGCAGGTTCGATTCCCCGGGGCGGGGCCGCTTTTTTGTGATGGAGGATAAAAGCGAAAAAACGCGCGTGTCTTCGAGATTTCGGCGCACGTTTAAAAATCCCCAGGTGGTTAAATTAATCCCAAGCCCCCCAGTACCGCTTGGGCCCCATCGCCTGTGTAGCGCCGGCGGCGTCAAACTTCATAATCCAAAATAAATCAGCTTCGCAAGGGGCAAAACACCGCCGCGAGCAACGCAAATTTTGCCGCGCGCAGGCTTGGAGCTGGTGCCGGGGAGCGCCGGTTTTTCAGTTGTCGACGACAGCAGCGCCCCGCCCTAAACCCGGGTTTTTTTTTCTGCGCGAAAGTCGACCCGGCGGAGCAATGGGAGAGGCCGCCGCTCGGGCCACTCTAAAACTTCTAGTACACTCTACTATAGTTGCTAAAAGCTTTGGTGCCATCTTGAGATGGCGCTGGCGATGGGTGGGACGCAATTTCCGCTGTTTCGGCAGTTTCGGTTTTGTATTCCATTCTAACGCGCATGCGATTTTTCGGTTTTATTTTTTCGGAAAAAAAGTGCGCGTTAGAATCGGGTAAATATAGTCTTTGCTGCCTTGTTTGAACCCGAAAATTTTGGTCTGTCTGTCTCTCTGTTCCTCGGTTGAGCTACCCGGAGAGAAGTTAGAAGAGTTCTTGAACGAGATGGTTATACAGACATAACATTTACAAAGTACTAAATGTGGTGGCGATGTTTGCACTTGTCCACATTGCTCAGTAAAAAAAAAAAAACGAACATTAAGAATATTTTTATTTATTTATTTATTTATTCATAGAAACCTTACAGGCCCCATTGGAGGGCATAGAGTACGGAGGGCATTTGAAAGCAGAAAACCATACAAAGCATAAATTTAAGACAGGAGCATCGTAACAACAAAATATAAACGCATTATACATATTTCAAAGTGCAAAGTGATCACTTTTTGACCGTACATGAACACTTGTGGCCGTTAGCGGAGCAAAAAAGCATATAATTTGTATGGGGAAAAAACACAACATAGACACAAATCCTGGTGACAGGCGTTACACAAAAATTTTATAGCAGCATTAAATAGTGTAAAGCTCGATTAGCTGACTGCGAAATGTTTCGGGTTTAGATATGGTGGCGATGTTATCAGGCAGCTCATTCCAGAGGCGAATGACAAGAGGCAGTGCGGATGAATTAAATGCATTGGTTTTACCGTATATGCGCATGAAATGTACTGATTATGAAATCTGCGTGAAAAAGAATGAGGTATTTGAAGTGGTAGCCGGGTTCATTTATGGGTGAAAATATATTTGTGAAAAAGGCACAAAAAACAAAAATTACGGCAGTATTTGAGTCAAAACAGCAAGGCATACCTGGTATTTGCAAAGTATTTTTTAATAAAAATACAACCCTGCTTAACTCTCGCGATAGCAAATAATAAAATACGCGCTGAAAACAATGATATTACTCAAAAATATGAAAAACACTCGCTCCCTAGCCTACACCTCGTGGTGATATTGAAAGAAGTCAAACAGTAACAAAAGGTTTTAGTAGATGGGGCGCGAGCAGTGGAACGCGGGAAATTTGAATTCACTTGAGCAAACCTTCACCGTGTCTATTGTGGGAGCAGCGAGACCAGTGGGAAATAGCATAAGAGTTTAGTGAGAAAGGTTATTACGTGGCGGGCACAGCAGACGACTATCGTCTTTCGATGACACTACAGCGAGGGGAGCCGACACGGACCAATTTTTTCAGCTCTCTGATATCTGGATATGCCTTGTGTGAGACAGATGTTTCGCCTGATGACAGCGTTGCTAGCATGGCACGTTATAAAACACTACTGCGTGTTTAGCTCTTCCCGTCGTGTTCAGTGCCAATTGTATTTTTCGCTACCATTGCCCGAAACACATTCACTCCAGCGGTCTGCTGAATCCCGTGAATGGATTTCTCGAAGTTCGAGTGTGGGCTGCGCGTGCAGTTTAATCCATGTAATTCGTTTTTAGATCATTCTGATGGAGGCGACAAGCAGACGCCCGTGTGTACAGGATTTCGGCGCACGTTGAAGATTCCCAGGTGGTCAAAATAATCCAATGCCCTCCACTACGCTGCGCCTCTTCGCCTGCGTTGCGTTTTGCGTTAAAACCCCACAATCAATCAAAAATCAATCAATCAATCAATCAATCAAACATAATCAATCAATCAATCAATCAATCAATCAATCAATCAATCAATCATCAGTCAGATCCCGTCAGTCAGTCAGTTCCCGTCATTTAGTCAGTCAGTCAGTCAGTCAGTCAGTCAATCAATCAATCAATCAATAATCATCAATAAAACAACAACAACAATCAATCCAAACAATCAATCAATCAATCAATCAAAAATCATCAATCAATCAATAAAAATAAATAATAAAATAAATAAATAAATAAATAAATCCATCAATCAGTAAATCAATCAGTCAGTCAGTCAGTCAGTCAATCAATCAATCAATCAATATCATGAGTCAGTCAGTCAGTCCCGTCAGTCAGTCAGTCAGTCAGTCAATCAGTCAGTCAGTCAGTTCAATTATCAATCAATCAATCAATCAATCAATAAAATGTTTTAGATCATTTTGTGGAAAAACTTATATTTTATTGCCAAAAATATGTCTCTAGCCGTCTCATACAATACTGATAACTACAGTAATGAGTTCTGACACCTACTTGTTTGCAGTGTGTTGGCAAGACATGTCTGCCTGAAAATTTTGTTATCACAGTTTACTCCGAAGCAGTATAAGTGTAACCCTCTTCCAACCACGTTTTCATTTCGGTGAAGCCGCTTTATTCGGCGCCGCTCCAGCGTTCCTTTTTGTCGGTTTCTTTCACGTTTAAGCACGCGCACATAAGCGGTTGTCGGTTTGTGCGCGAACGGGCGGGGAGTGGAGGGAGGAAGGGGAGGAATGCACGCGAAGCTTTAGGTTTCATGCCCTCACTGACGTCATGTCCGTTGTGATGGCGAGAGGTTTACACGTGGAGGTCAAACAGCCGAATGCTACCTGTCCATGGTGTCTTCTCTGCTCGACCGGATCAGACCGGATTGGGTTGTATGTTCCACAGACAGTGAGATGCTTACGACGCGGGAGGCAGAAAAACAGCCCCTTGCTTGTTCGCTAGAATAAAGCTCGAGTCCTCCCAAGGTTCACTAAGCTAAATGGCAAGGAAGTATGCTCAGTCGCAAATTACAAACAAACGCGGTTTGTTTCGTGCACTCCGCAGCCAGCTCTGCAGGTCATGCATATTCGTAGAATCGAAGGGCACTATTTTTTAGATGCGAATTCAGCAGCTTATGGTCGCGCCTGTTCCCTCCGCCGTTGTGCGGCGTCCACACCTCCCACTGCGCATGCGCATCTTCCTCCGCCTCCTCTCCTCTCCTTGTCTTGTCTCCTCTCCGACGCTCCTCCCCTCTCCGATGCTCCTCTCCTCTCCGGGTTGCGCAACGAATGGCAACACCTGCGGCTCCGTACGCGATAATGTGAAGCAGCTTAGGGTTAGTGGCGCGACGGTAGCCGCTGCATACTCCGCTGGGGGCGCCACTGTAGCTCCGCGGTATAAATGACGTTGACCCCCATGGCTGCTTCGCATACTACTCAGGGTTCCCCTACGGAAAGATGGTGAATTTTTTTTCATGGTAACGTCACCTGCGGGTTTTATTACACACAGATTGAAAGAATTAAAGTGCTGACAGTGCCTACAATGTAAGCAGTGCTCCACCATAGCCGATCGCAGCGAATTTGCCGGAATAATGGCGCGAGGAAAATGTCATTTTTTTAAAAGGCTCAAGTCACATTACGGAAGTTTGTGAAAAACAAAAAACTCTAAACATCCCACAATTTCCCTGACGCGAATATTTTAAGGTAATTACGTGCATTTGCGCTATGAAATTATGCGATGTTTCCAACAAACTGCAGCCTCTTTCTTTCTGACTGGTAGCTCTTCAATAAACCGTTAGTAAGTTAGTGGTGGCGACAATAATGCGAAATAAAATAAAATTTTAAAGCAAAGAGGAGTAAGAAACATCAATAACTAGAAAAGAGTCATCTTCTCTGACAGTGTTATTATGGTATGCGATACTATCAATGATAACAAACAATTGCTTTTTTTCGCTTGCGCTTGTTGAAACAATGTAGTGATAACGACGGGATATTGAAAAAAAAATGTTTTTCATCGTTAATATTTTTATGCCACATTCTATATGGCTCTGGACACATTATTTAGGCTTTGTAGTTTTCTCTTCCCGTTCACTGATCTCCAACTTGTTGTACCGTGTGCTCCTGTTGTATGATGTATCATGCACTTAATAAAATGCCTATTGAAGCACCGATAGGGAGTCCTGCTCTGCGAGGATATTCCACCAGTTACAATTACAATGCTATTGTAATTAGAAAAACAATTGTTACAAAAACAAGTGTTTACAATTAGGGTTACAATTGCTGCTACAATTAGAATTGTTACACTTAAAAGTTTTTACAATTACAGTTACTGTTAAAATTACAATTGTTACAATTACCAAGATTACAATTGTTTAGTGACAACAGACGTTGTGAAATGAAAGCGTGTTTCGCGATCTGTACGCAGGAAGACTGTCCAGAGCAAAGGGCATCATTCCCGTCGACCCTAATCTTCTGGTGGTTCAATGGGTGAGCGCGACTTGTTCTTACACTCGTACATTTACTGACCTTATAAAGCAGTCTATTTGCAGGCCGCAATTTATGGTACGAAACATTCCACCGTTCCTATGGCTTAGTCACACGGTATTGCAATTGGAGAGTGTTTGGCGCCTCCTGTCTTCTAACTTTACGGAACGGGGAGCGTTGGCAGAATTCTGGCAATGTGGCTCACAGCTTGCAGGTACTCCTCTGAATACACCAATATATCTGTAGGGCAGTGGTACTGCACCGTCATGTACCCGCTTACAGAGGTGCGTGAATGGTGCGGAGAATGAGTAGTCGAAGAATGATGGTGTGCTGAGCAGACGGTGACCAAATTGCAGGTGGGGTAAAACTATCATGGAAATTTATAAATGCTTACGCGCACGCACGCTTATGCGCAAAAAGAAGCCTACCCCCCCCCCCCCAAAACACACACACGTACACGCGCACGCACACGCGCATGCGCGGACAGAGGTGTGTTTAGGGAGATGTTAAGCAGAAGATAAAAAAAAATTGGCTCCAATCCACGCGGTGAAGGTGGTTGGACTGTGAAGCTGTAAGCGACAACCAAAACGATTACCCATGCGACGTGATTTGAATTCACACGTGTGACTCTACAGAGAGGGAAACCAGAGACTCTGGCAGCCGTTACCTGAGTTTTGCGGTGGTGGCGTCTTGAACGCAGCTGCAACGCCGGATAGAAAAGAGAGGAGCGTCTGGCCAAGGGTGAGGAAGACGGCGGCTTGCGCGGCTATGGCGCCATCTCTCTTACTGCCTCTCCCGCAATTTTGTTTCATGCGTCGCCGCCAAAGAGTGCCCTCCTCACCCTCTCCTTCCCCAGACGCTATTCCATTCGCCGAACCACGTGAAGTCCGTTATCATAAATGGTGCGGTTTTCCCTTCGCATGAGCGCAGGTGGTAGACCCGCCGCTGTGCTCGTTGAGTACAGCGTTGAGCTCGTTGAGTCTCCCCGTCTCCTCGGGTGGTCGTAGCTTAGCCGGTAAGACGACGGGTTGTTGCTCCGTTACTTTATTCGGGTCCAGGTTTGATTCCTGGTGGTGCTGGCGAGTGCTTTTATTTAGCCTGGGAGTTTTCTGCTGACGCGGACACGAAAATTTTCTTGGCTGGTGGAGGCATACTGTCTTGCAGCAAATTAACAAAGGCGACGTATTGTACTTGCTTGCTGGCAAGTTGGTTAATGAGAGAGTTGGTTCATAACACACAAATTGACAGTCCGGGCCTCCTTTCCCCAACCCAATCCCCTTCTAAACGCCAATAAGTTGAGTTCCACCACCACCACTTTTGAGCGACATTGCTCTGGCTACTAAGTTTGAGAAATAGTTTCTCAAAAAATATAAATATTTCACTTTCAATTTTTGAGAATCCAGCAGACAGGTTTTCAGATGTTTGTTAAAAAATTGGGAAAATTTGGAAAAATGTTTGCTTCGTTTCACAGGTCCCCAAAGTTGCCACACCAAGCAATGTGGAAAGTAGCCCGGCCCGATCGCGTTCTTAATATTTTTTTATTAAATCAACTATGGCGTTTCTCACTAAAATAATGCCAATTCCATGGTAAGGATACAATGTTCTACAAAATATTAAAGTTTCATCTCAAATAAAAAATGGTCATGGCATCACTTTGGCTGTCCTTATCTGAACACACCCTGCTGTGAAATTTTCATTTCAGAGGGCGGATTTCTACTATGGAGCGAGAAAATGCTGTAACAACAAAATCTTGGCAATTATTTAACATTTTATTACTCAAGAAAAAGCATGGATGACTGACCTTCATTTTTACTGCTAAGGGAAGCCCTTAAAGAATACTGTATGCGTTTCTTTAGATAGAGAAAGTAATATTAAACTTACCGCGCAGATGATGAATAATGTGTATGCGATTCAATCTAGCGAACAAAAATTAACTTGGCATTTCCTTTGTTGCTGAGAAGATCCAGGACTCAATGCGTTTGATGAGTAACTCAATCCTCTGGTGCACATAGCTGACTTCGGGTACATACTTCTGATGGTCGAGGCACCTCCCTTACGAAAACAGATCCTTTTGCCTTCTGCGGGTCAGCCACAGGAATAATCTTCATCGTAGATCTTGTACACCATGCGGTTATTTTGGGTAGTTATGGCTGCACGTATAAACGGCAAGGTAAATAAAATGTCGTCCCACGTAAGAAATATTTGCTTTTTCAGGTGAAAGATTTTCAGCAGTACAACATTGGTAGCCTCATAACTTCTTTTGTCGAATGATCGAAGTCTTTTTTTCTGGTTGCGCCCCTTGCGCAACAATATTGCTTCCATTTACTATTTTGTCCTCAAAGATATATTAGCAATAGGTCTTTATATTTAGGCGTGACCATCATCAATCACCTTTTGAATTCTACTGTACCCGCCGCGGTGGCTCAGTGGCTAAGGCGTTGCGCTGCTGAGCACGAGGTCGCGGGTTCGATTCCCGGCCGCGGCGGCCGCTTTTGATGGAGGCGAAAAGCAAAAACGCCCGGGGTACGAGATTTCGGCGCCGATAAAGATCCCCAGGTGGTCAAATTAATCCGGAGCCCTCCACTACGGCGCGCCTCATCGCCTGCGTTGCGTCGGCGCGTTAAACCCCCCAATCAGAATTCTACTGCATAACGAAGGTCTCCTTCATTGAATTCGAACCGTTTTGATCCTGCCCGGTTTGAGTCCATTCTCAACCCCAAATTTTTCTAAATCAACTCACCATCGAAATGAAGGTTATCCTCTACCTCTAGTCCCGTCTCTAGATTCCCACGCTGTTCCTTTGATGGCCTGACGGCTGTTGTATTCTCTCATGTCGCCAGCACTTGCTCGCCAAGGAGCACAGTTAGTGGTATTCCTTTGCAACCGTGGGGAAGGTCTAATATTTTATAATCCTGACAGGTAATGCGGAGGATGTTACCTATTTTAAACCCTTCGTTGCTGTAATGAGTGCTGAAAGCTGTAAAAAGTGGATATAAAACTGCGCGTGATCAACAGAGATAAAACTTTTGCAATATGATCACTAATACATCAGGGAGGCAATGCCGTTTTTTATTCCAGGTACATACGTTGGGTAAAATCTTTATATACCAGAATCTATCAGATTATGGCCTGAACTGGCACTTCTTTGTTTCAGGGATCGATTGTGTGATGGCTATGTTTGTTATATGCTTAGTGGTATTATCTTAGCATTTGATTCAGGTACCGTCGAAATGCACACGTCTGACATGTCACACATTTGAGGGATGCACTACACAGCAATCGTCTAATCATCACCATTATTTTTTGAGCGTTGCCGAATCAACTTATTTTCGTAAGAGAGTTTTTTCGTAGAGGCGCCCATATCCGTTGTATCTTCTCTTACCCGAAGTACCCTTGGTTTCTTTTTTTTTCGTCAGCTACAACTTTTGCGGCGGCATATTACCCACTCAGTCATATGTTCCATGGACTATGACCAACGTCAGAAACAGGCACGCACTCCCGGCTCTTCCACCGAACACGCAGTTGCCACGGCTCACGGCTATCACAGTACCTTGTAGATATGTTAATGCACAGTGAAGAAAGCAAATCTCAAAAACCGCTTATGAATTGAATTTTCATGCCATGCCCAAGCCAGAAAAGGGGTATTCCCATACCTCCCACGGCGACATGGATTCCCAGGAGCAGTTTCCTCTGTAGTATATTGGCAATTGCCTATAGGTGCCTAAAACATTCATTTTTCGTGCCTAAAGTTCCAGTCTCTAGTCATAACCGTTAGATAAATAATATCCCATTTAGCTTCAATGTCCCTTCATATCAGCTGGAGCCTGTACAGCTGATGCTTCGGCTCGGAACGAGCGGCAGTGTTGCCAGCCGGGACGGAAACTACATCTTATTTAAAACTTGGTTAAACGATACAAAATACCCACAAAAGGGCATCTCAAAATTCACCTAAAAACAATTGTGCAGTCCTTGGCGAAGTCGAGAAGATCTGAGAACCCGTATGGGTTTCTTGTTCACAAATGTCTTTGTTCAGCGAAACGTCTGACCTTTTTGACTTCGTCAAGGGCTGCATTACTGTTTATTCATGGAATTCCTGACCGGACAAACTTTCGTCCGGCCCTTGACTCCTGAATACACTTACGTCCACTTCAAATAAAGTGCCGCCTCAAGGTCTTAGGGTTAGATTCAAGGCGACTGGTCCTCTTAGTGTTCGCAATTGTCACCTAAAGACGTACTGAAACTGCAGGCATCATGTACTGCCTGCCAGGCTGTTTACGTGAACTCACCTTTTTACCGTTGCCTTTTATTTCAGGATTATAACCAAGGGGTACATGGAGCCACTTCAGATGTCGGACATGTGGGACCTCGACCAGGCGAATTCGACGCCTGAAATCGCAAAGAAATTTGACCAGTTATACCGGGGCAGAAATGAAACAACGTGAGTTTGACGTTTGTCTGACTTGTGTTTATGTTACTGTTTTCGGACTGAAGAAGCGATGCATTCTTAGGAAAATTATAGGGGTGCGTTCTATCTGAGACAGTTCAGAGTAGACAAACGCAGTTGCGAAGAAGGGTTGTGGTGGCTGATAACATTCACATACTGGCGGAATAGCGCTCAAGAGATATTTGCCACTGAACTTCATAACCAGACACATCAGGCAACGGGTGGGGCGCACGGCAGGTGAGAGCACCGTATGCGGGATGCTAAACTAAATTTTTAATATTTATTGAAATGCTGGAGGCTGATGGCCGGCACCTTTGGCATGATGCGTAGTTCTTTGGAAAGAGAAGTGTATAGACCCCATATCACACTATCCCTTCCAGGCCACTTTTTATTGAAAGAAACGGTAAAGAACCCAGAAAATTATGATCTGTTCAAGTGGGGGAAGGTGGAATTATTGGCAATTTAGGGGGCAGAGCAGTGGACGTAAGTGTATTCAGGAGTAAAGGGCCGGACGAAAGTTTGTCCGGTCAGGAATTCCATGAATAAACAGTAATGCAGCCCTTGACGAAGTCAAAAAGGTCAGACGTTTCGCTGAACAAAGACATTTGTGAACAAGAAACCCATACGGGTTGGCCAAAAGTATCGCGAGAAACTTAAGGAAAAAATTTCCCCGCACCTCCCCGAGGGGGATTGTGAGGATGCAGAAATGCATTGGGTGCACCGATGAGTGGGATGCGATTAATGGCGAAGAGAGAGGCGAGAGTGTGAGCGCGAGGGATTCGACTTCACCGACTTCCATCGCTATCAAGGCACCAAGCGCGCGCTCCTTGCGTTTATATATAGTCCGAGCGCGGACAGGAGGAGCGCCCGAGCTCTCTCTCCGCCCGAGCGAGCTCGCATTCCAAACTGCCCGTTGCCTCGACTCAGCCGCCTGTGCTCATGAAGGGGAGTCGAGGCGCGATGAGCCGCTCTTCGACCGGGTTCAGATCGGGAAGATGCGCCGGCCGAGGAGGATAACGGTAGCCAAAACTCACGCAGCCCTCCTCTTCGCAGCTTTGTCTTCTTCTCCTTCTTCTTCTTCAGCGGTTCCCCTACGGGAAGATGACGATGGTGGTTGAACGCGAAGCTATCTCGTGATGGATTGTTTGGTTGGCCAATCCCTAGGGGCATCATGCCACAATCATCATCAGACGCGCTGCGGACGCCGGCCAAGGGACGCACGACAACCCCCGACTATAATGCATTTCTGCATAAAACACTGCCATACCTTGCTGCAGGCTTTACGCAGCTTGAATGGAGCTTGCTCGATTGTTAAAAATAGTAGAGCTCACCTTGGTCGATTGAAAAGTATTTGGTCCACAAAACTAACAAACCATGCTTGAAAGCTTGTAGTACGGTCGAAGCTCCCAGTTGTCATGGTATTTTTTGCTGGTGTAGCAGCCGTCTATAACCTGCTTGTCGTATCCGCACTCTTACCAAATAAGGTTATGGCTACATTTGGCAATGTGTTCAATTTTTATGTGTATTCAGCTAGCTCGCATAACATTTAAAATGTCTAAAATGTCGTAAAGCACTGTTTTTATCAATAAAACTGAGGTGACATTTTATTTTCGGGGCTTAACCTAAGAGCAAGAAAATCGTGCTTTATTATCAGGCAAGATACAGTCGAGCGGGGGAATCACTTTATCGAGTGTAGTTTTTTATAGTGTATGATATCGATGTTTTGCATCGCAAATTCGTAACACAAATATATACCTGTCCACATTAAAAACTAAAAATTGGGTCTTGTACTGCAAAGTGATTTCCTTTGTGCAGGGAGACTGCGAAAGCAGGCGTCGTCGTCAAAAGCGCTCCAGCTACCGCATCACAACGCGACTTTCTAAAGCCGCTCTACCGGACATTCCGATATGATCTCCTCGTATGCGCATTCCAGAAGCTTGTTGCGAGCCTGCTGACTTTCCTTAACCCCATTTTGCTAGAGTAAGTGAAGCACAAATTGACACGAACAATTTTTCAGCTAGAATGAATCAAGAACAAGACTGCAGTAGATAAGGTCGGGAGGGATGGTTCTGTTCTCTGGTTCACAACAGAAGCAACGAAACGAACGTTTTTTTTTCTACTACTTACGCTCAAATTCTCAATTCCAAGAAAGAGCTGCGTTCGCTGTCTGGGAGCTTGTGCAGACGTCTTATTCTTCTGGTCGGGTTGCTCTGCTCGCAATGACGTGCCGCTAGTGCAGTTGTTACCGTGGAATTTGTGATAGGAACCACTGAACTACGAAGTGGCAATGCCGCCACACAGAGCCCGGTGACGAAGAAGCCGACTTTCGCAATTCTGAGGGTGTAATACAGAAATAGCAGTACACATACATCTCCGAAGTATACATGCGGGTATAGTAGCAACGACGCACTTTTGACGGCGTTACAGACTAAGAACTTCACAACCGAAATGGCATTGCAAAGAGCACTGCAGTTTCCGTGAAAAGCTAGCTCCGGATAGCTATCACAGTATAGCTAGCTGTTATTTCCGTACGATTAAAAGGAATTTGTTTCTGCAATCATGGGCAGCGCGCATTAGTTCAGCGCGCATTTGCTGTTCGCTTCACCAACTGCACAAGATTCGCCTGCCATTTTTGTTGTATCGTGCTACATGGTGATCATCTTAAATAGCATTTGCTTTCAACTTTTTTTTTGAATGATGGATGGGATGTTATTGCTTGCAGGACACCACTAGCATGCGTTCGATCGAGTAGTCGTTGCATGTCAGAAAGCTCCGACATTCTGAAGCACGTGATTGTGGGAAGGCGCTTTACTGCGTGTTCCACACCGCTTCTGTGGAGGTATCTCTCCGCGTCCTCCCCATTGGAACCGTTCGTGCGGAGTTAAATTAGTCATTCTCCGTTAATAGGACGCATGCATTAAGGGTATGCAATCTGCACCTATTGCGAAGTTTGACAATAGCGTGCGAAGCAGAGAAATTGCTCCTAACAGCCATCGGTTCATTGCATCTGACCTGGCCTCTACGAGAAGCGTCGTAATTCGTTGCTACGATTGTTTAAGCGTGCACAGATGGTCGAAAAGTAGACGGGCCTTTAGCACGAAAACATTGATTGTCCATATTGATTGTCCGAGTGCTCAGCGGTGCAGTCAACCAGCCTCCGCTACGGTTATAGCTGAAACGCGAGCGTTCAGAGCGAAAACAGAAGCAAAGAAGAAAAAATTGTTATTTTTTGCTATGCAAAGCATTCATCTGGGCTCTTCGCACTTTTACAGTCTCATTTATTTGCCCTCCAGGAAGCGCCTTTGCGGCTCGCTTTTATTTGTAGTGACCCGTCGAAACACAAATGATTTTACCGTAAGCAATTCATGTGAGCTGCAGAAACGTCACTGCGCCTCCCAAAGAGCCCTTTTGAGCACGTTTCATCTCCAGCGTAGTACAAACTGGGGGATATGTATTTGTGCGCGCGATGAAATTTGTTCTATGATGAATCCTGTGCGCACGATGCTAGAGCACATTATTGTTTCATTATTCACTGCTAAAAGCTCACTCCGCACTACTTTCCTTTAAAATGTCAGCGTTGAAATAACGCATACCGACCGCTAATACTCGACACGCAGAAAAGTGTCTTCTCCAAGGAACTCGCACAAACTGCGGTGAACAAAATGTTAAAATATGCAGTACCCCACATCATCAAAACAAATATAACCTCATTTGATATTCCAAAAATAAACAAATTTGATTTGATTGAACACTTTTTAAGCAGAATTTTTAAGGGTAGAAGATATCAGTGAGTTACATTCGGCGTGATACACTGTTTTACGTTTCTTAGTCTAAAAGATGACGTCGGATTTGCCTTTGAGTTCCATATATGCGTGGGCGTATGTTTTTCGTTTCTCTTTTGGCGTTGTTCACAGCGCTGTGTAAACGTTTGGTTCTTCCCATTCTGTGTTTTATTGCGTTGTAATGGATATACCGAGTATGCGGTCATTTTATTTGTGCAATTAACTTTGATAAACTGTCATTTTCCTTGCAGGCATGCATGCGTGCACTGGAGTTGTGTGCACGTGCCTTACGTGTGTAATTCGCGTTTATGCCTGTGCATGCATGATCACAGTTGCTCTACACATTTTTGCTCTCGCACATGTGTTTATCTAATGTGAATGTAATATATTGCTATGTGTATGTTTCTGCTACTTTCTTTCGTTGATCCCATATTTATCTGTAAACAATCATTTTTTTTCTTTTTTCTGCTCTATCTCTCTTCTAATTTTTTGCGCGATGGAATAATACGTTTTCTTAAGCTGCTGCCACCGTTCGTGCAAGGACTCAGGCCTCGTCAAGCTGATCAATGAGCACCTTTTGTCTGAGGTCCGTTTTTCCTCTGAAGGGAATAAAACACATTTCTGATTGTAATTCTGAAATGAACCTAAATATTGATGTCAGCGTGTGTTTACTGGATATTTAGCAAAACCAATGCCTTTGGTAAGTCAAATGTTGTTGCGAAAAGACTCTGCACCGAAATAAATTTTTCAGGAGACAGCTGCAACCACACTAAGGTCTTGTGGGAGAGTGGTCAACTCCCTATTAAATTGCACGATTGAAACCATCCCAAATTATTTATCCCAGAAATGATTTCCGATTCACTGTGAGTGAAGTTGATTGTGATGGTGAAACTATTCCGCATGCATTAAATTACAGTGCGACCACACAGGTGAACAAATTCGCATCACTACCAGCTGAGCAAGGCGGAAATCCAGGAAGGTAACAAGCAATCAAATTTGCCAATATTCCACACAGGTTTTTTGTCTACGCGAATATGAAAAGAATACTTCTGCTGGGGCCCCTGATGCATTTCAGGAACCACGCCACTAACAGGGCGAAACGTTTGATAGTGTAGCGCACTATATTATGACACTTTAACAGAAATTAAAAAAAATGACATCTACCGCGAGTGTTTATTAAACGAAAAAAGACGTTTCGACTCCTGTACGGGAGCCTTATTCACAATAGCGAAACAAAAAATGTGCCGGCTCCAGTTTGTTCACAATCATCGAAAAAAGACGTTTCGGCTCCCGTACAGGAACCTCGTTCACAATCGTCGAAAAAAAAATGTTTTGGCTTCCTTACGGGAGCCTGGTTCACAATTTTCGAAAAAAGACGTTTTGGCTCCTGTTTGGGAGCGCCTTGTTCACAACCAAAAAAACACGTTTCGGCTCCCATACAAGAGCCCAAACGTCTTTTTTCTCGGACGTGGTCGGTGTCACTTTTTAACTTGTCATGCCTTTCCCCAACCAGACTGGCTTACGTCCAACATTTGATTTCAATATGACACTTTAGTTTCACTACGACTTTGCTGAGAGAAAAATTTGGAAGCTCTTGTTTGGAAGAGAAATCACGGCGTTGAGAAGCAGTGGTGTCACTCGGTGACGAGAAGTTGCCCAGGAGAAAACGCGCATGCGCCTTGCAGGTCGATTTAAATAAGGAACAAATACGTTTTCTCCACTTCCCAAGTGAGCAGTGCTTTGTGTTAAGGAAAACCGATGAAAATAACTGACACGGTAGTGTAAGATTTGATAATTAAATAAAGTTGTGCATGAATGTTTCGTCGCATTCAGTTTGCTTCCTTCTGTTTTGTCTAGCTTGCTGATAACATTCATGAAATCGGATGAACCTTCCTGGCACGGGGTCTTGTACGCCACAGCCATGTTCTTTGCATCGATGTCGGAGTCCCTCTTCAACGGCCAGTACGAATATCGAATACAGCTTGTGCCCATGCGCATGCGTTCAGCCCTGATTAATGCCATCTATAGAAAAGTAAGCAAGCTTTTTTTTCAACATAACTGCATGGGTAAAAAAACAGAATTTAGACAAAAATTATATTACGATATCAGAATACGAGAGGATTAAGGTTCAATTAAACGAGCTGCCATTTTTAGAAGAAATTTAAATATTCTCCAGCGGTAACTGATCCCAAAATGTGTAGTATACCTCCCAAATTGTGTGGATCATTGACGATTAGTACGGTTCACTGGCATGGATTCACGGCTGTCTAGCGCCATCTGTAGGTATCCGGATTTTTTTATTGCTGCAAAATAAAACCAACTAGTTTCACAATGCTGTTCATCACGCTGACATTTTGCGCACATCTTTCGGCTCATTCACGCATTGAAACAGCGATTTATTGGGTCGCAAAAAGAAATAAACAGCTGTGCTGCTCAGTAACAAACCAAAAATGTTGGAAGGTACCGTCACCTGTCCCTCAACCGTGTACACATATAAACGGCTTTGGTCTACAACGTATCCCTATACCAAAATTTTCATGAGTACGTGACAACTGTATTAGAAAAAAAATGTATTGAAAAGTAACTATGAGAAGTTTTTCTGCGGACCGACCAATGCGAAGAATTTTTCTTTTAGATACTGGTGTGGCTTGGACTCGATTTTCCTAATGCTAATCAGTAAAGTCAGATCCTGCCTTCAACGTTGTGTTTTATAATTTTTCTTGATGTTTCATTTGTTTCCTAAGCACATCCCTGATGTTTTGACACGAGAAGCCTACAACAGGTTCCTCGTTTCTTGTACCCCCTCCGCTCCCGCATAGAAAACTGTCTGGACACAGTGCTCGCTCTTGCATACAGCCTTGTTCCGTTTGCGTGAAGTGTTTGTCACCAAAATAACAATGAGACGGTACCATACAAGTTTGCTGTGAAATTGATTGATTGAAAAACATTGATTAAGACAGGAAGACCAGAGGTCCGAGCGTGGTAAAGGAAGAAAGGCGGGAAATGAAAGCCAATAAGTTCAGCACTTGTCCACGTTGATGTCTCGATGAAGTCCAATAGTTGAGGTAGTCGTAGGCCGGAGTCTTAATTGTGTCCATTGCTAAATAGTTCCAGCATGACAGTCACCGATGGCGCTCTTATACCAGTCGCGCTAGGCCAGTCTTTAGAGAATGCGTCGCTATTTGTGCGAGTAAAGACGTGTCCAGTAGAGTTTGGTCTGGTGGAGGTTCCGGGCGGTGAAAGTATGGTGGTGCAAAGCAACAAAAATTAATGCTCGAAAAACATTTATTGAGACGTAGATTTATTCCTCTAGCTTTTCTCAAAGATCGTCTCCATGGTAATTACAACGCAGGGTTATCATGTGTCGCCTTGTCGCACACTCGCGATCCCACTAGAGTATATTACTCTGGGTTCCTTTTCTGTAATAACTACATTGCATACATATACTCTAATAAGACATCTACAAAGTTCTATTCATCTTCTTCTTCTTCTAAAAACGAGACCGATATATTTTGTGGCAGTGGTGGCAGCCTTCGTGTATATAACAGGAAATTGCATCTAAGAAGCCAACAGCTAGTGCGGGGGGCAACAAGGTGTCTTGGCAAAACTAAGCACACCTTTGAGACTGATGGGGAGTTACACATGAATTCCGTCGCACAAACAGGTCTTCAGTGGGCCTCACGTACGCGTTTCTTCCGAGAATGTCCTTGAGTTTATTCTTTTCACGATGGACAGCGCTTCGGTCCTGAACGAGAGCAGAGCACCTCAACAGAAAGAAGGGCTTCTCGAATCCACCCTGCTCGATTATATTCCCCCGTCCGGAAGCTATTAATGAGGTGGCGACTTTGCCTACATTTGTATTCGTGAAAACGGCCGGGTTACCCACTGGTGATCATATAATGAACAAAAGTTATTTACAAGCTGCTAGCGTTCGCTGGAGGTATGCGTAAAGGGACTTACTTCGCCTTGTGCCCACTTTATGCATAAGAACGCCAACGCTTCATGGCTTACGGTTTAGACCATTATGCTACAAATTTTCACTGAAAAGTGGTTCGCATTTTTATTTGTTAGAATATTGTTTTCTTGGAGTGAGGAAGCAGTCCTTTGAAATTATCGCAATACATTGCCGTCAGTGCAAACGACAATGGGAGCGAAAAACAAATGTCGTTTTCTCGTATTTAATGTTTCAGGCGCTGACCCTGTCGAGTGCCTCTAAGGGATCTTTCACGACTGGCGAGATCGTAAATCTGATGGCAGTTGACACGCAGCGCATTATGGAATTCACCCAGGTAAGTTGATTGGGACCTGTATGCTAGTGCAACAAGTAAGAGCATTTGCAGGCATTCATGCCCTGTAAGCCGGCTACCCTTCACTATTTTATTGCTTTGTTTTTGAAATCTTGTGATTGGATTTTCTCGAAAACTACTCTTTGGGGCTCTATCCGTGTTATGTATGAAATACTTTAATTGGCTTTGAACTTGTCAAAGCTCTGAGGGAGGAGGAGTTCTCCTGTTAATTTTTAATGTTGGAGGAGCCTGAAAACCGGGGTGAAGTGTCGGTGTATTGGTATGGTTTATTATGATAAAGCAGGCACAAAGCTGCTTCACCACTGTCGCAGGTCTTCAATGGATTGTGGTCTACGCCCCTCCAGGTGGCCGTGGCCACCTACCTCCTTTGGCAACTGCTCGGCGTGGCCACTTTGGGTGGGCTAGCGTTGGTAGTTGCTCTGTTCCCAGTGAACGCCGTCATAACGGGTTACCTACGCAAGTATCAGGTATCTGGCTCCTTCACACGCGTATTTCATTTCAGAAAGCGGCAGTCCTAGCTGTGCTTTGTTTCTTGTCACTCATGAGGCACCAAGACAAAATACAAGTTTCCTCACTTTGAAAGAACTAGCGTTTGGTGAATCACTCAGCTACATCCCACCCATGAAAGCGTTTTTTAAAACCCTTTTCTGCCCAACACTTTAATTTCTTGCTTGAGATTGTGAAAACATTTTTATGACCCAAAAGGACTTCCGAGATCACAAATAGGAAGTAAGAAAGAATTTGGTTCATTAGGGCGGACACAGTGACTTACTGGTCACTGGGAAACAATGGGCACTTGCTGCCCATATATCAGTTGAACAAGAAAGCTGCCTTGATCAGCTTGAGTTATGGTTCAAGGGAAGGAAATAACGCAGTTTGTATTGCTATGATTTGTAAAAACAACAAGATTGCTCAATCTCGCTTACCTGTCACTAGCCCATTTATAGCCTTTGGACTCGATGCGAGTTTGCACGCATAAACAGGACCCTTTTTTAGCCCACGAAAAACGTGTTGGCCACTCATTCTTAATTTCTGAAGGTCCGAGAACCTTTGCCTGTGAGCAAATGGTGTCAAACGTGGAAAAAAACCACAAAGCGCGAGAGAAAAGAAATATTGTTTGAGTTGTTGCTCCTGAGAACATTGGGCACAAAAGGGTTAACCAATAAAACCCGAGCAATATTGATTGCTGCAGTGACGGGTTACGGGCAGTACAGACGCAATATGGGCCTGCGCTACAACTTTGTTTTAGCCTGTTAACCACACGTTTGCAATCAAGTGATGCGGTCTATTGGGACTACAATCCCCCCTACAGTCGCCCAGCCATGTTTCTTTGGGGGGGCCGCACATCGCGTGAACGAGATTCTGTGACTTCATAGAAAAGTCACCAAAAAGTTGTCGGCAAGTCGGCACTGCTGCACCTGTTTTCCCTAGCACAGTTGGACCTCGTTGTAACGAACACTGATATAAGGAATTATCGGCTATAGCAGGTAGGTCGTAGTCGACCTAACTTTCATAGGCCACTAATTGTAAAATTTCTGATCTTTAAATAAAAAAACAGAGGCTCTGAGTCTTGAACCTAAGCTAAAAAACCTCGAATCACCCAAAGTAAGGCTCGAGGAAGATTTTTCCCAGAAGGTTCAGTTCGCTATAATGAATCTGCGTGAATTTGGAAAGGAGAATAGAACTTACGGAGAAAAATACTATGTGCGCTTTAACAAGCTTCACACGGAACATGGCATTTACCGCCATGATTCATCCACAAACCAAGTCGTTCAAGTTTCTGCAAAAAAATCACCCCTCCTCTATGTGACAAACTGCTAAGCCACTCACGCAGCTTCCAAACAATAGCCCAGTTTCCTTACTCCTAGCAAACTTCCGCAGTATATTTCCAAAGCTTGATGCCCTTAAACCTATTACGCACACATGTTCAGCCGATATCATTATCGGCACAGAAACATAGATTTCCGATGAAATATGAAATAAACATTTTACCCTTCTTCAAACTTTGAAATTTTGCGCAAGAACAGGTGCGGCTCTCGCGGAGGCGACGTAATGATCGCAAATAAAGAAGAGTATCACCCATCACAAATAGTCGCGATTCGCCACAAGAAATCATCTGGGTCAGTGTTCACATTGGCCATACACCCTGTGTCTTAGGCGCCTGTTACCGTCCCCCCGATGGTCGCGCAGATTTCGTCGACAGTTTAAACGATACAATAGGCACCGTATTGCACGAATTTCCAAGTAGCTTGTTAGTCATAGGTGGTGATTTCAACTACCCGGGTATCGACTGGCCAACGAACTCCGTCACTGCGCAAAATAATCGCCTCGAATGCCTTAGCTTTATTCAATGTATTGATTACCACAAACTTACGCAAATAGTACGCGAACCAAACGCAAATAGTACGCGAACCAACGCGGAGCGATCGCTTGCTTGACCTTATTCTAACAAATCAACCCGAAATTACTAACACACACGTCATTGACGAAATAAGTGATCATACATTGCACGCTATAAGTGGCACGCGCTATCAAAAATAAAACAGAAAAACAAATCTCCAACTACGCACGCGCGGACTTACAAAAAAATGAACCATATGCTGGAAACTTTAACTGTTAATCTTGAAACTGGATTGCAGGATCGTACAATGAATGAAAACTGGTGTATATTTCGAGACAAGCTAAAAGAAATACAAGCATGTTGTGTTCCAAAAACGGTAATAAGCTTAGGACGAACGACCCATGGTTTACCCGTGATGTCAAACGGCTTTTAAACAGGAAAAAAAAATGGCCTACAGAAAGTCAACTCGAACCAATGATCCTGATGACTGGTAGAATTACAGATTTCTACTTTAACTGAACAAGCAATACATGTGACAAAACATAGGTATTTTGATGTTACGCTTCAAAGTATTATGAAAAGCGACGCAAGCAAATTCTGGAGTATTATAAACCTGAAGCACAAAAACATGGTACCCGTCCTAACCAATGCAACCGGGGATATGTTATCCTTGCAGGAATGTGCCGAAGAATTTAACAGAGCCTTTTCCCAAGTTTTTACTCCCGAGCTGCCTTTAAGTGACTCTTCGGGTCCGTCGAAACCAAGCATAGTTTCTAGTTTTACGCCCATGGCGTGGCATGCGCTGTCGACCACCCAGCTTCCAAGTCTAGCCCCGGGCCTGACGATATAACAGCGAAGCTCTCGAAAATAACTTCTCCTTACTCAGCTTACCCGCTTTCGTTGTTATTTCAGCAATCCCTAGATTCAGGTTGCTTGCCGGACGATTGGAACTTTGCCCATAACCTACCATTTTTCAAATCTGGCGACCGGACTGATCCCCCCAACTATAGGCCTATTTCACTTACTTCAATCAGCTGCAAGTTGCTGGAACATATTCTTTTCACGCATGTTGTAACCCACCTTAACCAGAACGACTTCTTCATTAGCAATCAACACGGATTTAGGAAACATTTCTCATGCCAGACACAACTTTTTGAGCTGGTCACTGATCTCCACGTTTCGCAGCACAGGTTGCTTTGTACCGATGCCATTTTTGTGGATTTGTTTAAGGCTTTCGATCGGGTTCCACATCAGCGTCTAATGCTTAAAATTTGTAGCCTTAATCTGGATGACAAAACAACCCACTGGATTCGCAGTTTTTTAGCAAACCTTTGCTAATCGTAAGATTAAATGACCACGTTTCTAACCCTGTGGGTGTCTCATCAGGAGTCCCCCAAGGGTCCGTACTAGGCCCTTTACTACTTTTAATTTATATAAACGACCTCGCATGTAACATTTCCTCGTCAATTCGTCTCTTTGCCGACGACTGTGTAATTTATAGAGAAAAAGTAACTTCCAATGACGTTTCTACACTCCAGCATGATTTATTTACTCTAGCTGAATGGTGCAAAAAATGGCTAATGAAAATAAACGTAGAAAAAACTAAGCATTTGCAATTTTCTTCTATGACAAGATCAGAAAGTTATAATTACTTAATAGATAATGTCAAAATTGATTCAGTTTCATCCTTCAAATATCTTGGAGTTACATTCACCTCCGATTTAAACTTGGCCCCCATATAGAAATAATCACATCAAAGGCGAGTAAAAAGCTCGGCCTGCTCAAGCGTCGCCTTTATTTAGCTAATTCAGAGACACGGCTTCACGCGTGTAATACTCTTACCCTCTCTTCTCTATATTACGCGCAAATCATCTGGCATCCACATCAAATGTGTCTGACTAACATGCTTGAATCCGTACAGAACAAGGACGCGCGCTTCATTCTGTCAGCGTACTCAAGATACCAGAGTGTATCTGCCTTGAAGGACGAACTTAATCTCCCCCCTCTCACCCAACGCAGGCAGTTTTCAAGATTAAATTTTTTTCACATCCTGTACCATCATCCAACACCATTCGCTCGCAAATTTATCCTTCCGGCACCGTATACGTCCGCACACACCGCGACCACGCTCACAAAGTTAGCCCAATTTTTGCCCGAACTAACAAATATCAGAACTCACCCCTTGTACTGGCAGCTAATGAATGCAATTCTTTACCTAGTAGCTTAGTGGACCAAACAGACGACTCTTCTTTTCAAACCGCACTCTTCGCTTTTTTAGCGATTCAAAATACCCAGTAACTTCTCTAAATCATGCTCTTTTTTTCTAGGCTGTAAATGTGTATTCCTGCTTTTCGAATACCTGATTTTCTGTCACTTTTACACTTTTTGTTTTTTTTATATTATGTTTCGCGCCGTATTTTGCAATTGTGTACTTTTTATACCTTTATGATATTCTAATGTCACTTTTGTTGTGTTGATTGTTTTCTTTTTACAATATTGTACATTTTGTTGGCTTTCAACACATTCCCCCCCCCCCCTATGTAATGCCCACTTGGGCCCTTAGGGTACTCAAATAAACAAATAAAATAAATAAATAAATAAATAAATAAATAAATAAAAAACTTTACTTTGCCACGATTTATTTCAATGAAAACCGAAACCGGGAGCGCCGGGCATGATATCAGATATAACGAAGAAATATTTGACCAGGAGGCTAAGAAGCTACTTGGAAGAAACCCCCGTAGTTCGAAACGGCAGAAGTATAAAGGCCCTTTTGTTCGTGGACACTGTGGAAAATTGACTTTGCTCAGTGCTGTGAGTAGCCACGAGACGAAGATCACATCCTTCATCAAATAAATAAGGATGCAGGGTTGTTTTGTCAGGTGAACTTCGTTCTCTTGTAATTTCCCGTACTCATGTTCAGGTTCATAGAGCTTGAAATGCAACAAAGAGAAAGGTAAGGGTTACCTTGTTTATAGCCGGTTCGAAACCTTGAGAAATGTTTTTATCAAGTATTTTTGTGCGAGCCAGAGGGTCGATTTGTTATAGCCAATTTTTACCTCCACTGTTACAACGAGTATCGCTATATAACGGACTCAGTTGCAGTCCTTATACTATTTGTTAAAACGAGGTCCTATCTACATTATGTCTTCGAGGCTTGCGATAAAATTGCTACTATTGTCATTGGAACAAAGCAGTCGCTTAATGAACCAAACCTGTATTTCCCCTTCAGGGCCATTTTAAATGGCAGGAACAAACTCAGCTAGTACGGTGGAACCCCGCTGGTACGTCCCCCGGACTTACGACGACCCGCTTCATACGATGGAGCACTGCGGGGACGGCAAACTCCCCATAGAAACAATGCGTGTTTCGCGCCACAGGAACTTGTGCCGCTAGGTGCTGCGCGCGTTATCCTCCATGCTGTCTGCGTCTGTGATAATGTATTTTCTTCTTACTCTACATTAGAATGAAAACTGTCGTCTAGAAACTATACAGGATTTGAAACGCGCACGGTGCGCGCTTAAATCACGCGTCTCTTTTCGGTGCTTTATTTCTTTTCCGCTCTACGATTGTTCGTTCTACTGTGTTCAGAGCCAACCCTGTGGGCACTTTGCAGCAGGGTATTTCTCTCTGCGGACGCAAAAGAATATCCGGAATCGATTTATATAGTCGTACCGTATATTTGGCGCCAACAATTTTTCTTCGTTCAAAAATGCAGTATTCAAAGCATAGTTTATCCGTTGCAGGCGAAGGGGATGCAAGAGAAAGACCGACGTATAAAGCTCATGAATGAAATACTGGCCGGGATTAAAGTCCTCAAACTGTATGCTTGGGAGACAGCGTTCGAGAAACGAGTCCAAGAGGTTCGCAACGACGAACTCGGGTGCCTGAGGGTCCAAGCGTACTTCGAAGCAGGCGTGGTGTTTTCGTTCGCCAGCGCCCCGTTTTTGGTAAGCCGGATGTTTCAATCCTTTGAGGTCCCCGGCTTCGAATTTGTCGCAGACGTACTCTCCACAGGGGGAACGCGTTGGAAGGGAGGATAATAATGCAATTTTGAGCGGCCAAGGCTACCGTTACAACGGATTGTTCTGAATTCACAGACAACACTAAAACCGCAATCTATTTGGGACTGACAATTGATAGTTTTGTTCTAAGCACATCAACGTGTGTCGGATGAGACACTCTCATAAAATTGTTAAATAACTTATACGCTTGCGGCAGGATTTTTCGCGCTTAGTTTATGACATATCACCACCACAAATGTGTATGTTTTTGATGGTCAAGAATTCTTAGGTGACTCCGCCAATAATCGTTCTGTCCGTCTTCTTTTAATTTAGTGACAGGACGACAGTTAAAGATAATCACGAAAAATAAGGAGTATTTATTAAGCACTTGTTTCATGAAACGCTTCCTAGCAAGGGGTGTTGTGCCTGGAATTTTGTAGATTCTGCCTTGCTAAACGCAGGAACGTAGCCAAACACACTAATGCATTTTTCTGGGTATGTATGTCCGTAATGTGTGGGATAATGCTACTGAGGAAAATCAGATGTTTAGTAATTTTATGTAAATTGGTGACGTTTAATTGACTTTATAAACATGCTATTTAAACTTATTTAGGTAAGACGACATTTACTTATGCGGAAGTTTTTTTTCGTAGGTGTGATGTTATATAAATAAAAAATTCATTGCGTACCTTCAAGAAGGAAGCAATGGATACGCTTATTCGTGGTACGTTCAGAAGAAAAAAACAGACTGTTCAATATAAAACCCTGCATGCAAACATACCGGGCTGTATACCGAGCAGTAGGATGTCAAATCACTACCAAAAGATGTCCTCTTCCTGGAGCCAAGAGCACGGATAAAACAGAAAAAGAAATCAGTGCCGGTATACTCTGTGAAGAAGGATGACCAGCAAAGTTCAACAAGTGCACAAAACCAAACATTTTTGTTTCTGGCGGGTGAGCATAAATCTTCGAATAACTGCAGCGTTATTCCAGCGCACAGGTGTAGGGCTATCTGTTTCCCTGCTGCGTCGTAGGTATCTTTTAATTACGGTCTGTGTAACACCGGAACCCAAACGGCTCTAGCAAGGAGTGAGCAATCGATGTGAGCAGTTAGTTGTGCGCTACACCACCGGATACAATGGATGGTACAACAGTTATCCAATGGTCGTCGCTATCCAGTACCTAATCTTCCTTTCATAGCCATCCTCATCATCATCCTTCATCTCATCGGCTCATGATTCTGCTCTTCACCTTCGGCTGAGCGTGTGTTCCGTAACGGATGCTCCGCCGAATAAACGTCTTGCAGCAGCTGTCCTTGAAGGCTTTTACAGGTGTCGCGTTGAACTCTCCCAGCAGCACAACGGGCATGCTATCAGTGAGGTCATGAAGTCTCGCTCCGCGGGCACTCCTCCCCGCCTCATGCACGCATACATGGAAAAACGACGTTATGGAGTTGCCATTCCACCGCTGGAAACCAGTTTTCACATTCGGGGAGGCGTCCCCGAACTCGGCTCCGTCGCCTCCGTCATGCGTGGTAGCGCGGTGGTGAGCGGCCAGCAAAGGCTGCTGCCTTGAAGATGACGACAAGGCGCCGGAGGCAAACTTAACTGGTTCACTGCATGTCGAGAGATGAGCCGAAGCAATTAAGGAACAATACGCTTCCGGGAGAGGTTACAGTACAGGACTTGAGCAGAGCGACATCATGGATTCGCTCTTCCAAAACGAATCCACCTTGAGGGCGGGTTTTATACCCAATCACGGTAACGGCTCCGCGCCTTTCCCGGTGCTATTGCGCGCACGACCCGCAAATAGTGCAGACACAACACACTTTCCGAGTTCGTGAGGGGCCGGCAGTGGTGGCGCTCGTTGAGTCTGAAAGAGGGGTAGAGGAGATCTCGACTGCGGTATCCACGTCCATCGGACAAGTCGCTACACGACCAGTTTTGCAGCCGTCGAAGTTTGAATCGCCGACGGGGAGGCGCCGGCGCACCGGCCGTTCTCAGGCATGTTGAGACTTGTCCGAGGCAGCTTTCTTGCACACCGGGGCACTCCGCAAAACTTGCAGACCCGCGAACATGATAGCGGTGGGCAGAACCGTAACACCGGTGGTGTGCGCGTTCTGAGACGTGAAAGTTTCCGGCGAAACTGTCCCTCCGCTATCTTTTAAAGCTGAACAAGGAGTTTTGGCTCACGTCGCGTTTCTGTACGGGGCGGCGCTCCTTCAAGTCATATTCTTGTTTGTTCGGGCGAACGACACGCGGCCGTCCCACAGCGAGTTCAGGGTGCAGCGGTTCATAACTGCGCTATCGTCGTTATCAGCCAATTGAGTAATCTTTCAAAGTATCGCAGTTATTTCAGAAACACAATGATGTGCGTTATATAATTTAGGTGTACAAGAGGACGTCCCAAGGTAAGAAACTGAAAGCGGGGCCTCCTGTGAATGGGGCATCGTTAGTGGCGAGTTGGAGCAGAGAAGCATGTAAAGCGACCCGGCATGAAAACCGGGGGCTTAGCCGTGCGCAGCTTCGCTGTAATAATGTGTAAAAAACACAAAGCGGTGAAACTCATTTGCTACTTTAGGGCGCAGGTCTTAAGCGCCCGCTCCTGTGGTTTCGCGTCGCCGTCGGCTTCGTCGTAACCAGGCGAACAAAGAGGACACCGAAGACAGACGGGATGAGGCGAACAGGAAAGAGGGGGAAGTAGGTATGGCGCAAGTTTGAGGCGGAGGGTCATATGCCAAAGCCGCTTGAGACATGCTTCGTGGTGGTGAGAGACGGAGAGAGAGAGAGAAACGCATTTGCCGTGTACTGTGGTTTAGGGGTGCGTGGTGGCCGCCTGTTTGTCTGGCGGCGACGGTGGCGGCCCTAGTGACCAGAATTGTTGGTCTTCCAGGTCCCAGCTGCCCAGCGCAACTTCCCGGTGCTCAACATTACTTATACAGGGGACGGAACCTGGGGCATGCCCATATACAGTGCACAAGTGTATCCGCGTAGCCACAAAGGGGGCAACTCGGTGACGGTACTGAGCGGGGTATATGTAATGTAGTATATACTACCCGGCAACTGAGGGTATTGGTGTGCAGGCGACGCTAGGGGCGTTCCTGATAGTTGAGCCCTAAATCGGCGGGGGGATAATGGCGCCGGGGGAGGTGCTAACGCATGACAACGTCGTAATAGGTGATGTGTCGGTCCCTAGCGGATCGGGCACTATTGTAGCTATAGGAAGGTCAGCCCCGGCATGGATTGGAAATCTTCGTACCACATTATGGGTCACCTCGTTCCCTCCCAGACCAGTGTGCGCCTTGGTCCAGATGAGTTCGACCGGAAAGGTCGGGGGATTTTTGAAGAGGATTTTGGATGCCTCAAGGGAAATGGATCCACGGGCGAAATTTCGAATGTCCGTTTTCGAATCTGTGATTTTGTTTGAGCAGGTCCTGTTGCTAACGCAATTTCTATTGCAGCCTCCACCGCCGCCGCTGGGGTGGTGGTACGCACGAATAGAAAGGTAACAGGAAGGGGGTTGTCCGGGCTGTTAATGGCTGTGAGGGCCAGCCACCTTGGTGGCTGTGTTCTTCCGCGTCAAAAATAGGTTATTTCGGGGCGGATGGGCCATTTCTTCGCAGTGCTCGTGCTCGCTCCTTCCTGCTAGCTGTGGGGTACTTGGAGTGCATGTTTCGTAAAAGGGGACGAACGCGTAGACTGGCATTACTCTGACGTTACCTCGCAGCGCATCCGAGGGTACGCCTTCAGATTGGCGGTGAGCATGCCAGATTAGCGCATGCCGTCGTGCGTTTGACAACGCTATCTCCTCCTGAGGCAATGGAAATGCTGTGTGTGCCTCTGCAGCTAAACAAGCTTGCCGAGCAAAGGCTCAGTGTCTCCGGCGCTGGCATTCAGAGCTGCGTGCTGCTGAAGCAGCAGTTACGCGCAATCGCCGAGAAGAATGTGCAGTTCACGCCACGGACGCAGAGGCTTAGCGTCGTCATCCATATATCTATAGGCACGTTGCACCGCACATAGACCGCTGTGAGCGCAGCACTTTTCCTACTAAAGTTGTCGGCAGCGCACGCTAGGGCATTGATAAAGGAGCGGCGATTTCTCGAGCAGTTATCGCCCACTGCCTCCAGCATGCCGTGCCAACAATATATGGGGTTGACACTGAGACGTAAATAAAGACGGCCTTGATGAATGCATCGGTTCCTCCTTGCCATTTGTATTATCTGCAGTCTGACTGGTCGGCTACAACAGCAGCGACTGACGTATTTTCGTCTGCTCCACTGTTCGTTCTTCTCGGCCTTGTTATCACGACGTTACCTTAGATGCCTTCTTTGTGCGGGCGCCCGTGCGTGACTCGTGATAATCCCAGCTATTGGTGTCTGGGACAGAGCGCCGACACTTACGTAATATTGTCACAAAGCCAATTACGACGCAGTTGTTTTGAAGGAAAACACGTTTATAGGAGCGAACTTGTACTCCTCTAAAAACTCAATAATGCACAGGCGGCGAAGCAGCAGTCAACAAAGTGACGTGTGCAGGCGAGTGTAGGCGATTCGAAAGCCGCGGCATCTGCTCTGCGGTCATTTATCTCTCGGCGCGAGGGCTTCTCGAAACGTCGAATTGTATCCAAAACACTCTGGATCAAAGAAGATTATTCTATTCTGTTGACGTTAGTTCTGAACGCGCCCCCTATCAGAAGAGATAACACATGCGGCATAGAAGGAAAGAATGGAACACGCGCTTTCCTTGGCCTACAGATAACACAGTCGGGCACAGCCAGGCGGTAAAAGCCAAACATTAATAAACAAACCCAATGTATGGTTCCCGGCAATATGAAGGCTACGAACTAGCCCGTGATATGCGTGGCATCTTTCACATCAGAAATGACCCCCCAAACCACCAGGATATAGAAAACAGCGCTGCTGCTTGCAAGGCAAGCATCAGCGCAACGTGCCTATGTCTGAAATTCTTCGCCTAAACTTATTTTGAAAAGTTGAAAGAGCTATACAGCTCCGCTCAAATTTCTTATATAATGTGTATCGTAATTGTCAATGTTTCGTTCCGCAGATGTCCCTAACCGCCTTCGGGATGTATGTGATGAGTGACAGCAACAACATTCTCGACGCGAACAAGGCCTGCGTGTCTCTCATGCTATTCTACACGCTGAGGGTGCCACTGGCGCTTCTTCCGCTCGCCATTAGCAAAGCCGCCATGGTAAGAACGCTAGTCTTCATAACCGCACCAAGTTCAGTGCTTGTTGCCACTGTTATGGCACGGCTTTTCTCGCTGTCGCAGTGTTTTCCGGACGCAGGAAATTGCGACGGCACTGGTGTTCAACCTAATCGAACTACTTAGACAGTAATTTGCGAAGGACGATTGAGCTTAGGAGGCTGAAGATCTGGGCGTTAACTTGTAACAAAAAGTGTTGATACACTTACTGTGTTAGTCGAACAGATTTTGCGGAAATCCCCAAGACGCAGTAAGTTTCTGATAACGGAACTTTTGTCCTGGACCGTTACGAATTTTTCTTCAACTGCGAAGTTTCCGAGAAAGCTGTACAGCTTTCCTTTGTAGCCGTACGGCCTGCATTGAGGTGGATGTCAAACTTTTCTTCGCACACTTACTGTGTGTCGGCGTTTAGAGCACGGTGAGAAGTTCAAACTTTTCCGCCAAATTTGATCATGAAAGGAACTCTGCAACACTTCCGAGAAACGCTTTCACGCTTTCCTTCTCGTCTAAAAGCATTGTCAAAGCTGTAGTTAACAGCACGGAGCAGACTGCGTGGTTTGGTCGTCGCCACAGGTCTATCCTGCTTCCGTGGCTGCTTTGTTTTGTGATTTTTTTCTAAAGTGGTTATCGAATGCGCTTACTGGTTAAAAAGCGCTTAAAAAACGCTAAGACTCGCGTAAGAGAGAAAATATTTTGAGCTGGTTTTCAAGTTATTTGAAGAACATAGATCACTAGTTTTGGCTTAGGTAGTTTGTGACCTTCTATTCCTACTACAGGATGTTTTTGTTGACTACCTTCTGAAGGCATGTAATTTTATAAAAGACAGTTGGAAAACATGTTGCGGGGTCCCTATAAAAAAGTGACGAACATTGCCTTCCAACCGCTGATGTGGGTTTCACTAAAAAATAAATGACTCCAGCGCAGCTCTGGAAACAAAAGTGTAAAAAATAAAATAGGCTTCTAAAGCTGGAGATAGAAATAATTGTTTGCGATTATGTTTGGAATTTTCATCAACTTTCTATAAGCCTACGGCCTTTCTATCCCAATAAAGAATTCCTTGTTGTAATAAAAATGGGCTTGCTTGCAGAAACTTTTAAAGCCCAATTAGATTCTGTGCTCGGAGGTGAGCCAGTACGAGGGTTCCTAGTCCGGGAATCCCTGGCGGTGGCTGGCAGAAAAACGTTTTACAGTCAATGTGCATGCTAGGTTTTATTTGTTTTAGGCTGCTTTGTTCATTTTGTTTTAAAGCGAAGCTGTTTACCTCGGCCACTCAAGGGTTCTGTCGCGACCGTTGGTGTCAACACAAAACTCCCGCAAACAAATAAAAGAAGTGAGTGGCAACGCCAGTATTCGAACCTGGAACGAACAGAGAAACGGAGAGAGAGCCCGTTGTCTTACCGATTGACCTACGAGCCCGCGCAGAGACGGGAGAGACAGACGGTGCACTCACCGTGCCCATCTGCGTGTATGCCCCCTGCGTACTCGCTGAATGCCACGTGATAGTGTCATGCGAGCTCGCGCACGCTGTGCTCTCCGCCCGCAGCACGTGTAGCGGCCCTGACCACGCCTTGCGCATGCGCTAGTGGTGGCATATCTCGCTTCTGAGTCTCTGCCGCCGCTCTCGTCACCTCTTTGGGCGGCGGCATAGACGGAGGAGAAAGGAGATCATTTAACGCCGGGTTTGAGCTTCCTTCAATAGCTTCCACTCATTTTCTTCACAAATACAACTGAACCAATTACCGTTCATAGATCAAGCATTGATTTAACCTTACCAAAGGATATCTCTTTGAAGTGATAAAGGGTGTGGTTAATTGGATTTCCCTTATCTCTGGTTTCAACGTTTGTAGAGCCACGTGTGTGAATTCGAGTGACGTGGCATGGGTAATCGTTGTGGGTGTCGTTTACAGCTTTGCTTTCTAACCACATTGACAGGGTGCATTGGAACGCATTCTTTTTTTACAGTTCCTCGTTTCTCGCAGTCGAATTAATGCTTTTCTGTGCTCAGACGACATCGATCCAGCGGCTGTGCAGCACGACAAAGAACCAGGTTGAGTAACTTTTTCAGCTTTCTTTCGCGGACAATGATTCTTTTTCGCTGTTGGACGTAGTAGATCGTTTTATTGTTAGACTGGGCGAATATATACTAAGATATACTTATATACCCCTATATGCTTATTTACTTACATACTTATACATACTTTATAAAATTCTGCCCTTGAAGTCTATGACTGGTTCGTTTTTCTGGCGCCGGCCAACTGTAGTCAAAGAGCGCCAACTAATTGTTACTATCTAATAAAAGCGATGTGAGGAACGCTACAGGCGGAGAGTTAAATAGCGAGCGAAATGGAGTAATAGGATAGCCGGTGTAAAGCGCAAGGTTGGGGTTTTGCGTGGTATGAAAGGAAGTGCAAAATAAGAATTGCAGTCAACAGCAGTAAAACCGGCTTAGTGTAAAACATGCCGATCGTCTTCTAAAGATTATGGAGGGTGTAGTAGAATATGTTGTCTATAAAGTTCTGGGAAGTGTTTGCCCCATGTTGCGTCGAGTGTCTTGGATTGACTGAGGGTGTGGATTACACATTGGCCCTCTCCACGCCTGCTGCATACAGGCTTTGGAGACGCTGTGAGCAGGCGTGAGTGCTTTGCATTAGTAGTTTGGCCTGCCACAGGCAGTCAGAAACATTTAATTGTGCACATTACGTGTTCTAAGATCAGTTGACATCAAAATATTTTTGCAGTAGTCAACTGAAAAATTCTACCGCAAATGAGGATTTTTGCCTACAGAAATGTTCTTAGGGGGTATGTGCATAGCAACCACCTCGGCAAAGAAAGAAATAGTTTGGTGCCGCTACCACGCGTCCTTAGTATCTAAGCTCCCCTGTTAAAATTTGTTTGAGCCACTGAAACGCATTTTTTGCAAAAACCGTTTCAGTATCTTGTATTTGTGAATTACGCGGTTTTTTTTTAATTATGTCCTTTAACGTATAGTAAACCCAGCGCATTTTCTGGGGCATTACTCGGAATTCTTACTAAATAAATCTCTCCACACACACAACCATTAGTTTCAAAACAGCGGTGCACACAAAGTTGTGTCTCTGGCACACCATGGCTCGTCGTTTTGAGTTAAGGATTAAGGAAACAAATAATTAAGGAAGCTCACAGTAACGCGTAAGACTTGAAGGTAGCGAAGCTGTACGCAACCTTCACAACCATCACGACGCTTTAAGTCCACGATGGAAGCCGATTTGCTTTTTTTTCGCTGTCGCGACGACCTTTACTCCATCATTGTTGCTATAAGTGTGAGCTTCCTTCATTTTTTTTGGAAGTGACAATCATTGAACATCGCTTTGAAGGAACGTATCTATGACGTGCTTTTCGCGTTGCGAGCAAGTGTTTCCGCGATTGTGGTAAATGCGTATTTGTTTGTTTGCCAATTTTGGTCAATTTCTGCAAGTGGGTATGCTCGTTTTGGCCAATGTTTGCCAATCGCTCGTAGTGGGTATGCTTGCCGTTCTTGGCGACTTTCTCTAAGTTGGTATGCCGGCATTTGTTTGGTATTTTAAACTGCGGACACAAAAAAATAACGATTTGCAAAACATCTTCGCTGTTAGAAATCTGTCGTACAAACAAAAAAGATGCCACCCCAAAAGCTGCCGGAAGCGCTTGTCATTGGCATCAGCATCTATTGGCCCGCGCCTAGTTTTCTGCGCACGTTTCAGTAGCGATTACGTTAGGCTGAGGTATTCTACCCGTTTATCTTCCAGGGTTTTTATGAAAGATTATAAAGCACCGTCAGCCGTATCACAATAGAAGAGTTTCAACAAGGCTTTCTAAGTATCTCACAATCAAGCCACAAATCCTGTCCGATGTAGTTGCAATGCAGTTGCTACTAATTAGAGATATGAAAAGTACACTGAAAGCCCGTTGTAAGACCCATAGGACACTACAATGGCGCATTTCTCTTATTTGTGCAGCTGACATAAGTGTGAACTTCCAGAACGCCTCGTTCGCATGGTCTCGGAATGGCCCAGCTACGCTGCACAATATTACATTCAGTGTTCCCAAAGGGTCACTCGTCGCCATCGTGGGCTCGGTGGGCTCTGGGAAGTCATCCCTGCTCTCGGCCTGCCTTGGCGACCTGGTGAAGCTCGAAGGAGTGGTTACCGTCAATGTAAGTGCGGTAAAGTTTATATATTGTTTTTGAAATGATAGAGTAATGGTCGCTTTTTTTATGCTTTTTAAATCTGCTACCAATACAAGCCAAAAGTAGAGATATACATCATAGAGTTTCTTAGTAAGTATACTATAGAGGAAATTGCTCCGGAGAATACATGTCGGTGTTGCGGGGGGGGGGGGGGGTTATGGCAATATGGGAAGACCACAGCTGATGGCTTGGCATGCCAATAGGAATATTAAACGTCTTATTGGGTTTGCTTTCATCGCTACGCAATGCTATGTCAACGAGGTAGCCGATCAATCGAAATTGCCGAAACTCGCTTCACTTCCCTTCTCTCGCTTTGCCCGGAAACTCGAAACTCGCACTATTAGTTCATGCTAAGACAGCTGTGCTTCGTTGTAAGCAAGTAAAAGGACTAGTGCCGACTAGCGACCATAAGTACATATTTACATAAGTACAAACCCACAATGTAGACACGTCAGTTTGTGGTAGGGAGAATCCGCGTCCCGGCTCTGTTCGGCAGTCGGCGTAGATGCGTTAATAGCGCCCGGATGTCTTGACTGAGTGGGTAATTTGCTGCTGCGTAAGTTTTAGCCCACGCTATGTTACGGGAACACGCACGAAAACGCCGCAAAGGCGAGGTGCTCGTTTTCATGCGTATAAGCGCATAAAACCCTTCTGAGCTTTTAAACAATTTGTTCTTGAAATGTTTGCAACATAAGATTCGGTAATGAGTTTCTCCCAGAAATTTTACATTATCAATTGGCCGCAGAATAGAAGCCATAACCCTTCTGCCAGACACTCAGTAAAATTACCACGCTTTATTTTTCTTTTTTTTTTTGTTTAAAACAGGGTGTTTTATTGTCAAATTACATAATTACACACTCTTCGCGTTTTCGGGGCATTGTATTTGAATTTACGGCCACTAAAGCGTTTCAAACCAAGCCAATGATGAAAGTAAGGCGATCGCACGGTATAATGACGGGCTGTGATGGCACAGCCGATCCTGATGTGAGCCGCATTGACGCTAGCGCCATATTCCTCTCTAGTGTATAGAGTTAGAAACTATGATATACATGAGAAACCTGCAACTGACGTCACCACCGTACTCACTTCCCGTACTCACCGTACCGTACTTTTGGTTTGATGTTACGCAGGGGTAACTACGAATAAAGGCAGGCTCACTCAAGAGTGCGCTAAAACCCCCGCCCCCTTTATGAGTGAGTGGTGAGTCAGCCTCGCCGTCGTTTTGGACTGGCGAGAGTGAGTGCGAGTGCTGCCGGGATCAGTTTAACATTAAATTGTCTTAGTTGTTCGAGAGCAGTTGGGTAGGTACTTCGTGCACAATGCTTTCTGTTAGGCTTGCATCAGATTTTTTATCCCCCATAGCAAATTTACACATATAGATAACCCGCGGCTACAAGGCCAAGTGTAGTTACATAACCCTTCCTTGGTATCACGAAAAACAACGTCATTAGAAAAAACACCCTGTTAAGGCTGAAAGACTTGCGGCGGAGGCTACTTAAAGTTCTTGTGTGCCCATGTGTCACACTGCCTATAAGTCCACTTCAGCTTTCTCGCATTTTTTTGCTTCCAACAGAATTTGTTCAGTCATAGAGAGCAGCATGTTTCTTTCGCACCTTTTGTCATTGAAGGGCACCCTGGCCTTCTCACCTCAACAAGCGTGGATCCAGAATGACAGTATCAAGGAGAACATTCTGTTCGGCAAGAGCTACGCCAAAGAACGCTACGAGCAAGTCATCGAGGCCTGCGCGCTAAAGACCGACCTAGCCGTGCTGCCAGCAGGGGATGAAACGGAAATTGGAGAAAAAGTAAGTCGGCAGCACAAGAACGGGAAGCCACCGTGTGTGTAAACAATTATCTTTCTGCAACCAAAATCCCGAATATCTTTCAAATATTACTGTGCGTTCATACTGGTTAAATTCATTCATTCTATGCACACCTTTGGCCACTTTGGCACTTGTTTCATCTTATGTGCGCCCCGAAGAGCCCAAGAGGTTTACGTCCCCAAAATGCGACCTTGAATGGCTGCTATAACTGCCCATTTTACACTCTCCGGGTCGTGCAATTTCCGTTGACATGTTTCTCGGCTTTCCCGCGTTTGTATGTTCAGCATGCTGGATCTCTACTTCCGCTTTTAGGTGAACTATAGTGGGTCGTTACAAAACAACTTGAGTCATGTGGCGCTCTCCCACTCTAAAATGACAACATGAATCCCGCGTTAACCGAACAAGACTTCCTGTCGTACGACAAAAACTTTGTTGTGACAACAGTACTCCTGTTGTTACAACAAAGCCATACACATTTATGTCATAACGACAAAGTCAGTTTTCTCAACGACAAACATTCCTGTATTCACAACACAACTTCCTGTCTCTACTACAGCAATCATGTGGTCGTGACATAGCCAGCTGTAAGAATCACGATACAAGAATAGGACAACCCGACAGTACGGCACGAAAAAATACAAGCTACATAAATTTCTCTGGTCGTCATTCTCGACTGGGTTTCTTCGTCGTTCCAACGAAGTAGTGTTCGTTTTCTAAGTTTCACTTCCATCCCAAAAGCACCTTTTGCGGCAAGAACTCAGACCCGGTACTTTTGGGGTGAAAGCGCCACGCGTTACCAACATACGTAAGAGGCCAGGTGCTGTTACGGTGAAGGCAACGGAAGAAATTTAAAATAAAGTACCATGATACCCGTTTGAGCTAACTACCAGTTTCCTACTCGTACGGGCCACAATTTTACTTTTTTTACTCCTCCAGAAACACATGTTATTCTGCATACGCCGTAGTACCAGACGCTTCTTTAGTCTACCTACACCATAGTACACGGCCAGAGTGAAGCAAATGCACGTCTTTTCGATGCGTTCCTGGCCAGGGCATAAACGTCAGTGGTGGACAGAAGCAGCGAATCAGCATCGCCAGAGCTGCGTACAGTGGTCGCGACGTCTACCTCTTCGACGATCCACTCAGTGCCGTGGATGCCAATGTCGGGAAGCACATTTTCGACAAAGTCATCGGCCCCAGAGGAATTATTCGGAAAAAGGTAAAAGGATGATACGCGATTAAAGTTTTAGACAAGATGTGTGCCGTAAACCTACGAAAGAGTCTTCCACTACTAGCCTTTAATTGGAAAGGTCGGGAATTGGATGTGGTGCATCTATTTAGAACTTAAGACGTCTAATAGAGCTTCCACTCAGCTGAACATTTGCGTAGTTGGTAAATAAACGGTAAAACCTTGGTAAGTTATATAAGCTTTGGCGTGTTGGTCAATAACGCTTGGCACCCCGTAAAAATGTACGTAGACAAGAGATAAACAAGCCCAGTACTTTATCATTGCACAGGGCGGAACAAAAACAAGTACAAGCATGCATTAGAAACGTACAGAAATGGAAAAATAAAGCATGAAGACAAAAATATGAACCGGACCACACAAATAGATCTATTTCTGTTTGTGCAAGTGAAATTGTCGCATCGCTTTATAATAGCGAGAACGGTTGAAAATGGGTTTTCCAAGTATACCAGTAGCGATTATTTTATCTCAACCATCCATAATCTGATTTTACAAGTACTGGTTCGTATTTTGCTGTTCTCATTTAATTTGTCCATGACTGCCACGAGCGTTTTCGTAATACACATTGCCTATCTTTTAATCAAAAGATGAAGAAAGGGATGGTAATTTTTTCTGGCAAGCTGTTTCACGCATGCGTACTCTATAGAAAAAGGTATATTTGAACACATTAATGCTATTCGCGTATACACAACACTTTAAATCATGGTCAGTATGAGGGACACTTTGGTAAATTGCCTGGTATATTCTGCATGTATTGTTCGTTGTTAATGCACTTTTTTTGCACACGATATAAAACAGTGACAGCCTGAGGCATTTGCAAGAGTCAGCCAGCAGAGGATATTAGAGTCTTCGTTGTACGCATGTCTTTTGCGACATCAGCAGCGAAGTAAAGGAAGAAAAAAGTTGTAACTAACGGTAATAACCCAGTCTGAGACAAGCCAGCAGTGTAAATTTTTATTCTTGCCCTGTGTTCGAAACATACATCTGCTTTTTTACCGTTTTGCGGATAAGGGGAAAACACAACTGGGCAACCATTTTGTATTCGCTTCTTTCCAACTCAAAGGAATATTTTGGCTGCTCGCAGACCCGGATCCTGGTCACACAATGCCTTTCGGTACTACCTCACGTCAACACCATCATCGTGCTGCGGGACGGGTGCGTTACGGACGTGGGGACGTTCAACGAGCTGGTGTCACGTGGCGGCGCATTCTCCGATTTCCTTGTCCATTTCATCGAAGAGATCGGCCCCAGACAAGGGGTCTCAGAAGAAGACGCGAAGATTTTGAGTGAGGTTGTCTCTCGGGTGCCCTCACCTAACGCCGAGCTTGTGAAGTGAGTTGTTAGAGCGAAAGATCTAACAGGCTACATCTTTAAACTCATTCGTAGCATCACCAATAACCTTCAGCTACCTCCATGCAAAATGCCCTTCTTTCTTATTGCTTCACTCGCTCGGAGCTTCGCGTCAGGGGTACCACGTGACTAGGCGAGAGCGAAACGGCTGCCTTGTGTGTTTTTGCTCGCTCACCGTCGGCTGGGCTGTCTGCGCCTGCGTTTCAACGCAAGCTCACCACTTGACCATAGGTGAAGGCATAATGTCTGCTTCGCCGGTGCTTGTTCCCTCAGCCTCGCCACCGACTGCACAGTGGTGTGGCTGCCTGTCCGTGCCCTAAGCCAAGTGGAAGCCTGAAACGAACCATCCAGTTTATATAGCTAGACAGTACGCGCCGAAATCTAACGCAAAATGCAAGCGTTAATGAAACAACTGTGTGCATATTCTTCGCTATTGCTAATTTATAAGTAGAGTTGAAATTTTAACAGCGGAGCGGTTTAAGCTTGAGCTTGGTCCGGTGGCGTTTGCAAAAAATGCCACGAAAAATGCGGAGCGCACGTGAGTGTGCGCCGGGTCAGGAGCACCCGCCGCGGTCCAGGCTTGCGCGTGGCATTGTGCCACGTGAGAAGTTCACAAAAAATATCAAGCAAAGAGTTCACGTGCGACCGTGCCTGAATTGGGGGCACAGGACAGCTCGCCCCACAGAGCCCGTGTTCGTGAAGCCGGTTGCCCAGACGGTTGCCCCAACTTTAGGAGGGATGTGAAAGCCTGCGGACAAAACGATCCGGGCCTGTCAGTCATGGAGAACCCCTGGACCCTTCGTGCAAGCTGCACAAATTTTTATGCATGAGCCTTTTTTTTTTGTCTTCGCGGGAGACAGAGAGAGACGTACTTTATTTCGAAACCCGTGTCCAAAAAAACTGCTCGGCTTCTTGTTTGGGTTACAGGGCCTCGTCTATAGTTCTGGCGTGGTTTTAATGTGGTTCAGAAGCGTGGTCCGTTAGAGCTCTTCAAGCTCCTTAAGGGGGTGTGGCCCATGCCTCCCAGCAAGGAGGGCGCTTTGTGGCAGGAATTGGCTACAGGAAACTTCTCAGGGTGGTTTGTATGTTTGGGCATGTCCAGAGGGTGTATTCATTGTTTGGGTATTGGCCGCCGTGGGAGCATTTTGATGCGCCTTGAAGGCGTCTATGTAGTGTTGTATGTGTTGTGTTGGTAGCATGCCAGTTTGTGCTCATCGAATGAGGAGTTTGCATAGTTGTATAATTATTTTTACGTCACAGGAAGCTGCAGCAGTTTCCTCAATGGCATTGTCGTTGACGATGGACACAACCTGCGCCTAACGTTTGAACTAACAAACACAAAGATTTCGTTGAACGAAGGCTACAGTTGCAGTTCCTCCATTTTATTGATTCCATCCTTGCCGCGTTCACAAAGCACGCTTGGCTAAATTTTTATTTTGTGAGAAGCTATTTAGTTAATCGAAACAACAAAGTTTGCAAAATATAATTGCAATATGTATTGGGTACCTACCGCTTAGATTTCTGGGAATATGTTTGTTGCATAAATTTTTGTTTGATAGTACAAACAGTGCTGCACTACTCGAGTTAATACTTATTGCTTTCCCAAAACATAACGACTCTAAGTGCTGCAAACGGCCGGAATACCCACAGCAAAGACGAGTGACAGTTCATGTAATTCACGGTATATTTTCCACCTCTTCAACAATAACGAAATTACCGTACAGTCAACTGTCGCTTGAGCGGTCGACTTGATGCAGTGGATTCTGTTTTATTTTGTGCCACAATTCTTTTGTCACCTACAAACGATCACTCCACAGTGATCAGGAGCCATAAGTTCATTAAGCTGCCTTTTAGTACGATTGTTTAGAAAACGTATCTCCTTCATTGATTGCGTCTGTGCACGTTGAAACGTAGAAAATAAATCTCCCCTAAAGCAGTAAAGGTAGCTGATACTTCTGCACATCCTCTCGGAATGCTTCAATTGGCGTTGAACCTACTGCGTTTAATGTGAACCTACAATAAAATCCTTAGAGTCATCAACGTTTTACACACGATGCTGTGATTTGTTTCTCGAAAGTGTGAATTCTACTCCCATCAAACAGCATTCCCAAATATATTTTTCGATTCGGCTTTCCGTGAACGAAGCTTCGCTGCGCTCCCTGAAGCCTTCACGCGCTGCACATCCGCCCTGGTGCAGGTACTGCTCGCAAATAACCGGATCAGATTCTGACACTGGTACTCTTCCCAAAGGCGGGTTTTTCAAAGGCTTAATAAGACCGACTCAGGCTAGGCGAAGAAGCAGTGTTCGCCATCTGTCCAAGTTCAAAAAGGGCTCCAAAGCCAAGCTCACCGAAGACGAGACAGTGCAAGTTGGATCGGTAAGATGCCTGTTTCTTGTTTCTGAATGCATGTGTATTGAATCAAACAAAAACAATGTTTATACGCCAATTCGCGGCATCTGTTTCTGACAGCCAATGTGTCTCTCCGCTTGATATTTAAACGTATTTTAGCTCAATGTCTGTTCAAGGTTTAGGTATTCCAAGCAGCGTGTTATGTGGCAAACTCTCACATAACTAAGCAGCTCGCGCTGATCATTCTTCCCGTTCGCGATGCGTCTGTATGCCGTTTTGACTTTTTTCGCAATTAGCAGACGTCCAAACATTTTTTGCAGGGAGACCGAAAAGAAGCCATCACACTAAATATTAACCGCATGAGTAAGGGCCGAAGAAAAAAAGGAAGTTTTCATTGTAGGCCTCCGTAGTCGCTATAAAATGCGCTTATAATATTGAGTCAATCAACGCACGGAACCACAGAGGTGCTTAACATGCTCTGCAAAAATTGATTGATTGTAGGGTTTAATGCGCCGACGCAACGCACGCGATGAGGCGCGCCGTAGTGAAGGGCTCCGGATTAATTTTGACCACCGGGGGATATTTACGTGCGCTGAAATCTGGTACACACGGGCATTTTTGCTTTTCGCATCAATCAGTAAAGCGGCCACCATGGCCGGTAATCGAACCCACGTCCTTAAGTTCCGTAGCACAACACCGTGGCGAATGATCCACAGCGGAAGGTTTCTCTGCAAAACAAAGTTGTAACAGAACAGCCTATCTTCCACCTATATGCAACCAGAAAAAATAGAGGATACTGTGAATAAAAATCTCAAAGCCGTGGGTCCAATTATTCAACTAAACGTCACAGTGACTAATTATGCAACTAAACTTTCAGCTATTTGAGAGTTACTATTTTTGTTTCTCTGTAAGCACCCCTGTTTACTTTGACGAATATAGTATTCCCATTCAACACCGTCTCGGTACGCTCCGACTGCCCTGAATAGCCCACCTGCCACAAATATCTACGTAGCCTCGGTGAGGCTGCACTACCGGTGTCTGTCCCCTCAAAAATGGTCAGCAAGAAACTGCAATTCGCCTGTGGAACACTATTTTGTGCATTAAGCAAAAATATTGGAACATACGTGAAGGCAAAAATTCACATGAAAACGGCTGCACAAAAACAAAATGCAAAATAGAAGGCTGGTACTTTCGACCAACGTGTTTCACCCTTGCACGCTGTCAATGAAATAACTTACGACATGGCCTGAATAGACGTAGAATTGTACACAATGGGAAAGCACAGCCGTAGAATAATGCATATAAAAATGTCAATTGACTGCTAGACCTTGAACAAATCTTGGGAACGCCTGGAACCAAAAACCAGCAAGTGCGTCTTGCGTCTGCATCCTCATGGTGAGTTATCTGCGAAATTCCGCCGTCAACGACAACAACGTCGGGTTTTCCGACTGAAAATAATCGTTACGATTTTCTGTTAACATTATTTCTCTTTGAGGAGCATCCCTGAACTTTGTGACATCTTTACTTCTTATGATTTACTTATGGCCTTCTGTACTGTTCATTAAGAACGCCGAGGATGCATCCACCCATTGAGATCAGGCTACCCTATTCTTTTACTTTCCAAGCGCCTCATTCGTTATGCGGGATTACAAGCTGTACGGTTCATTAAGAACGCCAAGAATGCATTGCCCCATTGAGATCAGGCTAGCCTTGTCTTTTACTTTCCAATTGCCTGACTCGTTGCGGGATTACAAGTTGTACTGTTCCTTGTGAATACCAAGGATACACCGCCCATTGAGATCAGGCTACGCTTGCCTTTATTTTCCAAGCGCCTAACTCGTTATACGGAATACAAGTTGTACTGTTCATTAAGAACGGCAAGGATGCGTCGCCCCATTGAGATCAGCCTCCTTTATCTTTTATTTTCCAAGCGCCTGACTGTTCCTTAAGAATGCCAAGGATGCACCGCCCATCGAGATCAGGCTACCCTTCTCATTTACTTTCCATGTGGCTGACCCGTTATGCTGGATTGCAAGTTGTACTGTTCATTAAGAACGCCAAGAATGCATTGCCCCATTGAGATCAGGCTACCCTTCTCTTTTATTCTCCAAGAACCTGACTCGTTGTGGGATTACAAGTGGTACTGTTCCTGAAGAATGCCAAGGATGCACCACCCATTAACATCAGCCTACCCTTCCCTTTATCTTCCAAGCGCCTGACTTTTTATGCGGGATTACAAGTTGTACTGTTTATTAAGAACGCCAAGAATGCATTGCTCCATTGAGATCAGGCTAGACTTCTCTTTTATTTTCCAAGCGCCTGACTCGTTGCGGCATTACAAAGTTGAACTGTTCCTTAAGAATGCCAAGAATGCACCGCCCATTGAGATCAGGCTACGCTTCTCTTACTTTCCAAGCGGCTGACTCGTTATGCGGGATTACAAGTTGTAGTGTTCATTAAGAACTCCAAGAATGCATTTGCCCCATTGAAATAAGTCTACCCTTCTCTTTTATTTTCAAAGCGCCTGACTCGTTGCGGGATTACAAGTTGTACTGTTCCTTAAGAATGCCAAAGATGCACCGCCCATTGAGATCAGCCTACCCTTCCCTTTATTTTCCAAGCGCTTGACTCGTTATGCGGGATAACAAGTTGTACTGTTCATTAAGAACGCCAAGATTGTATTGCCCCATTGATGTCAGGCTACCCTTCTCTTTTACTTTCCAACGCCTGACTCGTTGCGGGATTACAAGTTGTACTGTTCCTTAAGAATGCCAAAGATGCACCCTCGTTAACGTCAGGCTACCCTTAATTCCCTTTATTTTCCAAACGCCTGTCTCGTTATGCTGGATTAAAAGTTGTGCTGTTCATTAAGGACGCCAAGGATGCGTCACCCCATTGAAATCAGGCTACACTTCGATTTCATTTTCCAAGCGTTTGACTCGTTATACGGGATTACAAGTTGTTTATGAGAATGGCCAGCGATTTGTGGCCGCACGCGGATGAGACTGCATTACTTCATCGCAGGTCAAGTGGCGAGTGTACTGGGACTTCGCTAAAGCCACGGGGGTCTGGATCATGCTCGGCATTGTTGTAACGTTCGTCATCTCACACGTGTTGCAAGTTCTTGGGAGCATATGGGTCGCCTTGTGGACCAACGACGCCCGCGACCCGTCTTTGGCCACGGACCCAGCCCAGAGGAACTCCCGCCTGGTTATATACGCTATTTACGGCGTTGCCGAAAGTAAGTGCAATTTCTGCAGAAAAAAACGCGTCGATATGTCTGTAGCACGACGCCCGCGAATAAAAAAAAGCATAGCCCAAACTTGAGTTGTTTCCAGGAATTTTTTTTTCAGTTGGATATTGAATTACATAACCTAGAGTAAAACCTAAGAAATTTTAGGTATTGCAGCTTTTAGTGAAGTTCGAAATTTGAGATCTCTCTTAAGTGTCTATAAAATAGTTTTAGCACTTACGCTATAAAGTCAAGAATTTATGCAATTGCTTTAGTAAATATATCTTCGTAAGCTTACGCCACACCATAGTGGTTCAACTGTCACTCGCGGCGCCAGTAATTAGTTTTTAGATGTATATAGCAAGCAGAATAAACAATAAATTGATAACTAACGCCCTCTACCAAAACTACATGGCTTCTAGCCGCTTCCGCGATCAATACTGAGACAAAGGAACTCGAATTTTTACACTTTTAAAAACCTTCTCGTCATTCTCACATTTCCGCTTTGTTTTGCGGCTGTTGTCGCTTGCAACAGGTGATGCGATTGCACCTAACTTCCCGCCCCTCCAAACAGGTTTCTGTGGGGAGGGCGTTTTTAAGTGACGTAACTACAAACGCACGCTTTTATTTTCGGTAACCATACATCACAGCGTTTGGTGGTTGCTGCTCCTATATTTCATATTTGAACTTCCAAAGACATATTTCTCGTGATTTGCCTATTTGTTGGGTACCAGCGTGAATGAATGAAAACGACCCAACCTCCACCCGAGATACAGTACATTTTCAATCAAAATGCTCTCCCGTTGCTTTGCGCAAGCAGCTGCTTATATGCCCTGATCATCCGTTGCCCTGCTGCTTATATGCCCTGCTGCTTATATGCCCTGATCACAACATTCATGGATGGAATCATTCATACGGATCAGAGTACCCAGCGAAGGTATTTCTGATTAATTGTGTTCCAATCTTCCACAAAACTGAACACGACTGCCCGAGTCGCATGTCACAGGTGAAAAGAATAGTCCTGCATCTATACACCTTTTCATCTGTTAATCTTTCATAAGATCAGAGCATGTTCTGGGCTGTGTTGCGCATGCACAGTTACATCTTCCTGTCGACTGCGCCAATTGTAGGTCTGCTAGCACAGCCCACTGATAATTGGAAGCTCCCAGGACGAAGAAAATGAAATGGTCTAGATGGTCAGTGGAGTCGACGTCATTGGCTGAAGACGCAGCTGCGGCGCCTTTCAGCCTCACTGTCTTCCCCTATCCAGTAGCGTAGTTCCAATGGCGCAGCTCCAGATTAGGTGAAATGGTTCCAGTCTCTACAAAACTGGCTGTCGTTGTCGTTAAGGAATTGCTGAAGTGTTAAAGGCGGCATTGTTTTTTATTTCAGTCGTGTTTCTGCTGATGGGGTGCATTGGTCTACAGCTGGCCATGCTTGAGGGTGCCAGGGTGGTGCACCAGGGCATGCTCCAGCGTGTATTTCGTGCCCCCATGTCTTTCTTTGACACTACACCGATGGGGCGCATAATAAACAGGTAAGCCAATAGTTTGGAGCATTGCGCTCTGATTCGTTACACGCCAGCGACGTTGTACAGAGGCACATAAACAGATTGAGAAAAGTGTGTCCTCCACTAAGCCGCCTCATGACTTCGTAGAAAACTGCATGGTACACTACAAACACGCTGTTACAATGCTGGGGCTGGTGTTGACAGTACTCCCTGCTATAACCCCCGTCAACAACAAAATCAACTTTACCAGAACACGGTCAAGCCCAGTTCTAGCGCTTACAAGATCCTCTTTCATTCATATGTCCACGTTGAAGCGATGCTGTAAAAGATTTGCCAGCCAGTTTTGTGTCACAGATAAGGAGAGTTTTTTTCCTGCTGAAGAAAGAGTTACCAAAACGTCGACTAAAACGCTTGTTGTTCCGTCGACTTCACACTTGATTTTTTGTGGGGTGTTTGACTCGCCCAAGCTTCACCCAGGCGTGCGACTTAGTTATGGCCTCGCCTCAGTTGAGGGCTCCGGATTAATTTTGACCACCCTAGGACTTTTACGTGAGCCCAAATCGCGGCAACTTCGCTATAATGTCTAAATCATGTTAGTGGACAGACAATCCGAGTTACCATGTTAATGCCTTGTTAATTCTCTCCTTCCTCGTCACTCAAGGTTCTCGAAGGACATCGACGCTGCGGACGTGATGCTTCCGCTGAACGGCCGTTTGCTGATTGTGCATTTCCTCCGGACCCTGGTAGCCATCTTGCTGATTGCTATGCAGACTCCCATCTTCCTCGCGGCAGTCGCTCCCATCATCGGCATCTATTATTTTGTTCAGGTAATCACTGCGATGTAGCCCTCTAAATCGGAGGTCATCCTAAATTAGGCATATGGCGGGCCGATAGCTCAGCAAGGACCCCCAACTCACCGAAATACAAACGCAAATTACACGTTGGAATCCCTGCCAAGAAGCAACAAAATGGCAGATTTAACTAAGTACTTGTACTCTGGTTTCCTCAGCCGAATCGAATGTCAACAATTGCCAAAAACCATTAGTGTGGGTTTTGTAAACACACGTTGAAACTCCCCTTCCAGCATTCTACATTTGTGCCACAATGTTATTAAAAATTTGTCATCAGCGAACGCGCCATGTTTTGTTGTGGTGCTCGGTAAAAAAAACCTTTCTGCCCTTGCAGAAGCCAAGTGCGGACGCGGGGTATCACGGGATGGACACCACGTGTTAGTTACGGCCTCTCTTTGTTACTAACCGCCAATTGGCTAGTGTCATAGGTCGTGGGAGGCTGTCATATACCTGCGAATTTGTAATCGGGGCTTAAAAATACCTAAATTCATTATCTGCACGGTTAACATTAGATAAGCTGATGTGTTCAAAAGCGTTTCCGTTAGCGTCCAATTTTGCGAACGCCTATAGTTCAATCTAAATATAGCTGTTCAATCTGCCTTTCACTAATGGCGGTGTGCGACTGCTCCCATAGAACCCGAAGGACGGACCTGTACGGATTAGGTAAAGCATACCGATTTCATTTCAATGTAGCCATAGACTCTGCCCTGCGTAAAAAATGAGGCGTAGCTTCTTAGCTAAAACACCAAGTATTTAACTTAGACGATTAGGATGGAGGATTTCAAAATTGTTTGGCATAAAGACAGTCAACGAGAAGCATCATGTGTAATTTCCAGAAAGGAACTACATAAGTAGAGAACACACTCTGATGAAACTATAATTATCATTCAGTGTGACCAACGCTACAAATACTTGTGAATGGACTCTACCAACGTAGAGACGCTCTTGCTGTTACTTGAAGCGTTTGGATCCCACAGCAATAAATAACAGCTAGGAGAGTAGGCTTCGTGCTTTATGAGGCCACAGATGGCTCCACAATTGACGGACTACTGCGCCACGAGTGCAACGATGAGGCTCACCATATCACTAATCCGTCTTCTTCCGACTTAGTTCTAAGTGGTTTATGTATAGCTGTACTGCTGCGAGTACACCTGACTGAATTGTTGTACATTTTCCTACATTTTAGTGAATAAACAGACACTGTACCAAAAGTCTTGGTCGTGAGAGGTCAGCAAACATCTACGCGAATAAATATGCCTGCCCTACGAGACATAAATAAATTTTTGCCCAGTTTACCGTAGGCAACTTATGCGGGGCTTGTATGAATTCTTCTTGGGTTTTGCATATTAAAAACATTAGGGAGGTAATGCTAACAGTTTTATTTGAAACGATTCACCCGACAGTAAACTAGTCTGTGAATGCAGAGCATGTATATTTCTACCACGTTTTACGACCTTTTTTTCCAAAGTACTTCGTGTCCGCTGTCATGCTTCTTTCCGCAAGCATTATAAGGGATCGTAGCAGAAACATTTGGGTTCGGTACTCTTTAGGCAAAAGCGGGAAGCTTGCACCATAGGGTGATTGCTGAACGGTGTAATATTAATTCATCTTGCAAAATGCGCTCACAAATTGGGACAAGAAAGGAAACACGGAAAGGCAGTTTCGCCAAGTATAATTTTATTCGAGAAAACGGACTTTTTATCCCTCACAGCACTGCGCACAAGAGGCCAAGAAACAACTCTACGTATCACACATCAAAGCACGTTCCTACTCCGTAATTTCATATGCACGAGGGCGTCAATGATATCTCCTTAACTGACAATGATAAGGCTGCGTGGTTTACACAATCTTCGTTGTGCTGGAATATGTGCAGAAAGCCTCTAAAATCTCTCTTGAAGTTTCATTGGGATGCTTGACCAGAATTACAGTGTTATCAATGAAGACAGTGAATCAATGAAGGGGAGTCTGAAGGGTGTGTGAGAAGATTGTGTAAGCCACCCATCCTGAGCATCCTCAGATAAGAGATATCATTTCCGTCCTCATGCTCATGAAATTACGGAGAGCGAAGGCGTTTTGATGTGTACGCCGTCAAATTGTTTCTTGCATTGTAGTGAGCAGCGCAGTGAGGAATAAAAAATCTGCTTTTTGGAATAAAGTTTCAGATGGTAAAATTGCTCTCCGTGTTTCATGTCTTGGCCCCGTTTTTGGGTGCAATTTGGAAGATGAATAAATGCCAACTGGGCTGGCAAGCAGTTATGTTTCAATAATATTAATACAAACTGATCTCATAGGAAAGGACGGAACATGCAAACCATGACACATGAATAGATAGGGATATGGCGCATCATTCCAGGCCACACTCTACTCGTCCATAACTGTTTTTAACCTCAGTGGAGTTGCAGCTCGCTCAGATCGTCGCTCGTGTGAGCAAAAGGCCGTCACCCATTTAGTGTACAAAGTGTGGTTGACTAATATTATGACTATGGTTAAGGTCGTATGTACACAGTTACAAATTCTTTACTGTACCCGAGAATCGATCCTAACGTTTTGGAAAGACCAGCGAAAAAACACGAACACACAAAGAAAGGACAACCCACTCGCTAAACTAACCACTGAACATATATTTGAAGAAATATACATCCTAGGATCAACCGACCACCGCGTATGCGCAAAGTTCTTGGCACAAATAGGCACCTGCAATATTTATTTTAACCACCCTAATTAGCCTTCTCGGAATGCGATCTCTCTGTCACTCAGGGCAATGGGAATGGACGGCAGAATGCACCAACAGGCCCAGCAAGCTACACTTCTACAATTCATCGTAGCGTATAACGAAAATAATTTTCAAACAGTTTTGCTTCCCTTTGCACCGTGCTAAATTTGTTTATTGTCACAAAAACACTTTTACTGCAGAAAGCCTACATCTCCACGTCGAGACAACTGAGACGGCTGGAGTCCATTACGCGCTCCCCTATTTACGTCCACTTCTCGGAAACTCTGACGGGGACGAGCTCAATCCGGGCGTTCGGCGCTACTAATCGTTTCGTGACACTCTCGGACCAGCTTACCGACATCAACCACAGTACTTATTTCCCCAGCATTGTCGCCACCAGGTGAGCTGCAGTCGTTCTGGCTCATTTAACAGAGCGTGATGAGTATTTCTAAAAAGAAAGAACTCAGCCCCTCCCCCCCACCCATGGCACAAAACGCTTGAAGAACGCATGTAAACCATACCCAGAAAGGAACCGTATAGTGTCCACATAACCTTTATAGCCGTATATTCCCCTCCCCACCACTGGAAACTTTGGCCTGAACGATATATGCCACACCACTAATGGTCCCTGGTTTACGCGATAATCTAAAAGATTACTATCCAATAACAAAGCCAGGCTCTTCCGCGTTGCTAAAAATCGTGAAGTCCGGTGTGATGGGCAGCCTATAAGCTAGCAGCATCGTCCTACACTAAAGTGTCAAAAACTCCTAAAAGTAATTTTTCATTGCCCTTGCCCTCTTTATTGAAAACAAACCCTAAACGTTTTTGAAGCAGTATGAAGCCGAATCAGGATTTTACATTTGTCTGGTAGACATGTCAGGGGAACCAATTGTGCACCGTTTTTGTGCCTCTGATCACAATGATACTTTCGGAAATTCCTTTTACGATCCATTTATCAGTGATTCTCCCCATACGCGAAGAGGCTAGTTTTTTTCCCAATGGATCCACTAACATCTTGATCCTGCTGGTATTTCAGCCATAATATCTAAACTAAAAAGATCGTCTTCCTGTAGTCTTAATGACATTAAACTCCAAACATGTTCACATTATCAAAGAGTACCGTTCAATTATATTGTATTGCATTTACACCGACTCTATCCACGAATACTACTTGTGCAGGGAATGGAATACCGGCAGGGTGGTTCCACTCTGCAAGTCAGGGGACGCGCATAACCCAACAAAATATCGTCCCATTTCCATTAAATCCATGCCTTGTAAAATTATGAAACACATTATACTCACTCATTTGGTTAACTTTGTTGAGTCTAATGAGTTGTTCATAATTCCCAATGGTTTTCGAAAACATTTCTTTTGTGAATCTAAACTTATTACGTTTAGCAACGACTTGCATGCATTTCTCGACTCCTCTTTTGTAACTGACTGTGTTTTTTAGATTTTCCCAAAGCGTTCGATAAAGTTAATCATAAACTGCTCTTACTGACATCACGTAACTTGAAAATTGATCCTGAAATCTCACAAATTGATACACGTATTTCTTTCCAACCAAACGCAGTTTGCGTCAGCCACTCAAACTAACTCCCCTGAGGTACCTGTGAGCTGAGGTGTACCTCAGGGCTCCATGCTAGGACCCTTACTTTTTCTGTTATATACTAACGACTTGCCTAGTAATATTTCCTTTTCTATTTGCCCCATTGCTCATGATTGTGTGCTTTACCGTAAAATTACTGACTCATCTGACGTTGACTGCCTGCAATCTGACCTTAATAATATTTCTACTTCCTACAAACTTTGGCATAATGAGCTCAACATAACTACATGTAAAGTTATGAGGGTATCTTGAAATTAACTTCTTCTGGTTATTTTCTTAACAGTATCCCGTTAGAGTCCATAGTCGAGCATAAATACCTTGGTGTGCATATGAAAAGAACCTGTCCTGGTCACGAAGCGTTGATTTTATAGCATTTAAAGCTAACCGCATGCTTGGACACTTAAAGCGAAATTTTTCCTTAGCACCTTCTTCTCTCAAAAAGCAGTTACTGACGTGCGCCCCACACCGGAGTATGCTTGGTCAACTTGGGATACGGACTATACGACTCTAACTAACCAACTTGAAGCTGTACAAAGCCGTTCCTTAAGATTTGTATTGTCTAACTATCATCGTACGGCATGTGTAACTCCTATGAAAGCCAGTCTGCACCTAACACACCTGGCTACACGTGGAAAACTGTCCCGTCTGTGCCTATTTCAGAAAATGTGTCATAATAACCATGTACTCAAATCACGCTGGACTCAACCCGCATGTTTCATATCTGAACGCCTTAACCATCGTCACAGAGTTCAGATCCCGCACCAAAACAGCTCCACCTACTCCCCCTTTTTTTTGTCGAAAACGTGGCGTGAGTGCTGCCACCTGCCTGATTCATTAGCTTGCATTACTAACCCTTACCATTTCCGGGAAGCATTGTCAAATTCAAATTTGTTGTTTTTCTGTGTGCGTGTCTTACATATTGCAGTAAGCAGTGTGGTTTTTTCTTGTGTTTTCCTGTTTCGTTTTTAGGGTGCTCTACCCCTGTTTCGGTTCGTCCTTTCTGTGTCGATATATGTTCTTTTACAGAGAATGAAGTGCACTTACCGTTTGTTTTTGCTTTCTTCCGGGTCTGATTCTGTTTACGGATGCGTGTACGGCTCTTGCTGGACCACTTTTTGTTTTAAATATTGTATTTTGTGTGTACAATCGTTGAACACTTGTCAGTGCTTTTGACTTCTCTTTTGCTCTTCCATCTAAGTCCGTCCCCTGTAGATTGCAGTATGCCCTGAAAGTAAAATAAATAAATCAAACAATACATAAATATCTTTGTATCCGTGACTGTTAAACACGTATCTGTCTTTCTGAGCATGTTTCAGAAAAAAAAGCCGGTGTTCAACGTACGTTTCAATGCTTCCTCACGTTTCGTTTCAGGTGGCTTGCCACTCGGCTGGAGTTCCTCGGGTACTGCATTGTGTTTATATCCGCCCTCCTAGTAGTACTGAGCAGGGGAACTATATCGCCTGGTATGGCCGGCCTGGCGGTTGGCTACTCCTTAACGGTGAGTATTTGTGATGCCTGTCCCTGTCGCACTAGGTTTCTCAAGTACCTTTTTTGAGCAATGGACATTTTGAATAGAATTGTAGAGTAACTAAATATGTTTTATGAGCTGTTGTCCCTCGGGCGGATTTATCAGATGATTTGGTGTGCTAAACAATAAATGCAGGCTTCAAAGGTAAGCACTGTTGCACGAACCACCAGGCTACCATCGGACAGCGGATACCACTCAGTAAAACCAACAAAAGGGTGTTCACGGTGCGATAACAGACGAGCGACAAACAACCGAACGAAGGACTTGATGGTTGTTTCCCTAATGCATGTCATGCATATCACTTCACATGCGCTTGCCAGGGCTCCGTCGACGTATGGTCCGGTTCTTTAGGAGTTATGTACGGAAACATCGTGTCATGTGTTTTCTCCCGTGCTTCTCGCCATTAGCAAGGCGCTATTGATAGCGCAGGTTTCGGTCTGAGAATAGCTTTTAAAAACACGTCAGGTTGTTTGACGGTCAGTTTCAACCATTTTTTTTAACAAATACTTGCAGCCACCGCATTGTATTCGTGCCGACTTTCAGTTATAAGCCTTTTTGTAGCCTGCCATCTTAGGAAGTGCCCATGGTCAGACCAAAACCTGGAACATTACCTTTGATAGCTTCACAAATTACGATCGAGCTATTTGCAAGAAAGTTTTTTTAGGTCGTTGAGGCTACTAAGGAGAAGTTTGGCATGCACCTAAAATGCAGCCGTACGGCAGTAAACAAGGCTACACCATTTCGCCAGCAACTTCCAAGTACAAGAAAACTCGTCGTGGTCCCGGTTTCTCCTGGACCAGAAATGGTTTTTAGACGGCGAATTTTCTCATACAGATGTATAGCTTTCTTTTTGTGCCCAAAGACTGCATTTTAGGTTGTGGACAATTATTTTCTTTGAAAAAAATTGCTGTAGTTTGCGAATTTTGCTTAAACTGGCTGATTTACAAATAGGCCATTTCATTATGCGTTAAAATGTATATGTACGCACGCTAATAGAATACATATTTTACAGTGTTCTCTTTTTTGTTATTTTTTCATCCTTATTTCCTTTTCTCTGCAGCAGTTAGCTTTTGTAAACGTGAGGTATTCCTTTAATGCCGCAGAGTTATTCGGCGTAAAATAACGAAACTGTCAAACAACCCCCCCCCCCCCCCTGTTTGCGGGAACAGCTAGAAAACTGCACAATTGTAATGCAGCAGCAACAGTGATTCGTTCTCTGCGAGATAGAAATTCTCAATGCGAGCCTTTCAGTAATGTGCAACAGCTCCACACTTACTTTCAGATAATTTATATTATGAAAAGCTAATTCATGAGGATGCAGGAAAATTATATCCATTATGTGCAGCCACCATACTATATTAAATTAAAAAGAGGATTTCCAACTGGTGATGTAATAGACCGAGTAGTGCAAGCAGTAACCTACCCGGTTCGTTTACTACAGTAAACTGGTTCAAAGCTACTGTTATACAGTGATGTTCCGTACTTGGGAGAGAAATTCCCATTTCTAGGTCGAAAAATTCCCTATTTCTAGCTATTTTTCCCCGCATGTTTCTCTACAATTCCTGCAGATATCTCTGCGTTCAGTTTTTGCAGCTGATAGGTCATTACGTGGTTTCTGTTCGGTTTGTGGCGTTAGCCAGTGCCACTTATGTCTACTTTACGTAGCATTCTAGGCGCAGACGACGTTTAGAGAATTAGAGTTTAAGCGGGAACTGAATTACACTACCTCTGCCACTCAGTAGCATTCAACTGTGAATTTCACAATATTACTACACAGCATGCTTACTTTGGATGTCAGGTTTAAGTTTAAACTGCCCGTATGAATAAGAACAAGACATTGCTGGGTAATTGAGGTAATTTTAGCTCCACCCGGAAACTGATGGAGCCATACTTTTGTTCAGAACCCTGACTAAGACGCACCCGAAATTCTTTTTTGTATATTGCGCAGGACCATTTAAGAACAGGCTTCAGCCCATCCAGCCGCCGCTGCTTCACGCTTTACTTGCTCGTTCTAATGGAATATTCACCCCCTTTGCTCCCTCCTGTTTTACGAACTGAATTGTAAATGGTCTTGGATGCTTCTGGCTTGCGGGAACAAGACTTTGAATATTTAAGCACAAATCCGACGACGTGTTTAGAGAACTTTTTAAAAGGGAACAGAGTAACAAGTGATGCCAGGTCCAGTTTTCTGACAATAATTTAGCTTTTTACTCTACGAGTCCTAAAATTCCCTGCATCTATTAAAGATTCACGTTTCCCTTTTTGGCCAAACTTTCAGCAGAAAATTCCCAGAAAAAGGAAAAATTCCCCTTCGGAACGTCAATCCTGTTTCATAATGTTCTGAAATGTTATGGTCTTGACATTCCTCACTAACATCGAGTGTGTCAATCAATAAACACGCGTACATAATATATAATTGCTCAATGGCACCGTATGGAAGAAGCATTTTTATAATTCCGGAAAGGAAGCATTCGGAAATCATGCTCTTGTTTATGAAAATATTTATTGATAGAGAAGAAATGGACTTAGAATGCTTTGGAAACGGCGTTTAGTGCTGATTGTAGATTCATAAAATTGCATGAAAAAGCACAGGTGGTAATTATCGGTGTTTTCTGTTGATGGCTAAACGGCGGGCATAAACGCTCTTTCTTTTTCAGATCACAATGACACTAAACACGCTTGTACAGTCGACTTCTGAAGCAGAAACAAACCTTGTGTCAGTGGAACGGTGCTTCGAGTACACAAGAATTTCTCAGGAGGTAACTACCTCACCCAGTTTTTTTTAAGAAACATTAACGCTAACATTATGTCGAATAAAAAACCAACAGATGGTTCAATTCAAGCAGTCATGTTCTCGCTAAAAGTATCTGCGAAATACCAGCCTGGAGGAGCTTCCTTATTTATACATTTGAAGCCGGCATATTAGAGGAAATTTCAAGTCACCTTCAATTGACATTCCTTGATTTTCATGCCAAACTTGTGCAAAACCACTGAGCATGCTCCTGGGTTTCATTGTGTATTCCATCATTTCAGGTGGTGGAGAAAAGAATAGTTTTATACGCGGAGTATTTGCACCTGAATCAAATTTGCATTAATCTTAAGGTGTTTTATTGAAAATTGTTTTTAACACTTGCATGATGACTATCATAAACAAAACCAACTCCTTCGCTGATGTCTACGTTGCTTGCCGCTTCAGGCACTAAACGCACTCTGTGAGGTTTATTTTTTATGACACAGCCAATGTCGTTTGCAGGCACCTTGGGAAGACCCTGACTTCAAACCCGATCCGTCCTGGCCTACGAAAGGAGAAGTAGTGTTCCTGGAGTACTCGACCCGCTACCGAGAAGACCTAGACCTCGTATTGAACGAAATTTCTTGCACCTTCAATCCCGGTGAAAAGGTCGGTCTACCAGAGCCTAAACAAACCCAAGATATCTTGTTTTTCTTGCGATGCCTTGCTTTTTACTTGAAATGGCACTGGTAGTTATGATGGACGTTCGCTTTTTCTGTCAGACAAGCGAGTGGTAACATATTAACACAGTAGCCATAGGCTGCGTCTTAGTCATGTAGGTTGCACGCTACATATAAGTCAACTACTTCCGAAATTCAAATTCACGAAAATACGGTCTCACGTAAGGTTTCGGCAGTGTACATAGCTTATTGATCTTAGGTGTAATAACTCGAAGCCTCCCCGCAGCTTAATAATTAGTAGTTTATTTAGTTTACTGCATACGTTGAGAGATACGAAGGCAGCATAAATATTTCATAAGAATGCATAACATTACATACACACATAACATATTACATAAACTGGACCGTCAACATAACTGACAGCATTTCAGCACTTATGATTTAAACCAATCAGCTATGTTGCACCGTGTTACAAAGCTTGCCTTAAGCGATACCTTAATCGTCATCTTCCTCCTCACACCTTGCCACCCTGGCCGCGTCAATGTGAATACATCTGCCAGTGACTCTTACATACTTCGTTTGTGAAGTAGCCACATTAGGCGGCGTAAAAGTTGGGTTTGTTGTCAATTTAGTCAGCTTGCCGCACTACAAGCCCCAAGAAATTATTTCTGTTTCTGTAGCCCCTAACGTTAATCCCTAAATGGGCTTCTGATTCATGGGAGACGCTTTTAGCTTTTCCCACGTCACACTTTTTTATCTTTTACGTGGTGTTCTGTGTGAGACACCTTGTGTGTCAAAGGGTAGATTACAATGCCTCAATTCTTTACTGTAACTGAGTACTGGAAGCACTGAGAACCCGTCAGCTACTCGTAGACTTGTGAACTGCCAGGAAGGCTTACTAGGCCATGTATATTGTTCTCTGATTTCTTTCCGTTGAAGCGGCAATTCTGCTCAGTTTTAGACAATAACGGCCATTTTTGGCTTCCTGTATAAATTGGAAAAGGTCGCAGCGGATGTGTAACTTAAGTTTTTATTGCACAATTTTAAGTGATATAGCCGTTGCACATATTGCTTGGATGGATCATTCTTAAAATAGAGGTTGTGGCATTCACTAACGGAACACTAACAAGTTACTTGTCCCACTATACACTAGGTACTTAGTAAATGGAGGTAGGTAATGCAGGACTAGTCAGGATTACTAACTAAAGCAGGCAGCAAGCACCACCACCTTCCCTAATAAAGTCTTAGCGATAACACCCTTCTGAGCTATACATACGCTTACGAACTGGCCATGCATAACCTAGTCATAAGCACGACCTTAATCCAGTGTATACTACTTCCTACACCCTGTTAATTGCCTAATCATGCAGTTGCTAGTGGCAGAGCCTACGTAGCGTACCGCGGGGTAGTAAGGTTCATAAGGCGTTACTAGATACGGTCGTTGTTCCCCTTTTACTACCTCTATTAATAAGTGATAGTGTATTATCAATCGGGGATGGAACCTGCCCGCAACTACTGCGTTCTTGTACATTGTGATAAAACATTCTCTGCTAGCAAATGATACGGATTGTGATGGTGGATATAGTGACGCGATGTGAAACTTTTATTTATGATCACTTCTAACATGATAGAAGCTTGCTCACATTCTGGCTTATTCAAATTTGACAATTTATCCTGACACCTGTTAATTAACACTGACGGGGAAATGACCACTGAAATCAACGTATTCACCGGGTAGGGGAAGTGGCAAAATGTTTGAGAAAACGGTAATGTCCGTGTATGTGGTACGTGCAAAGCGTCCAAATGACACAACTGAATTTTTTGGTTTATTTAGAAAGACTGCGCGAGAATTCTTTGGCCCTTAGCACGATTGCAAAATTTTCTTGGGCCTGAGGATGATACGACGTAACTGTACACTTCCTGAAGTGCACTACATGTAACTTATGAATTTGCTTTTCTGAAATGAGAGCTATAAAATGTTCGGGGTCGTTTCCCGTGAGCATAGTGCAATATTTGAATATAGTCTGAAGTGTTCACTAAAGACTATAAAAAACCGGGTTACTAAATTTATGCAAAGAATTTGCTAAGAAGAATGCCTATTACTGCGACATACTTCAAAAATGCAAAGCCTAAGCAGTAATCAAATAGCGTACAGAAGGTGTGGCGGGATGAAGATATCTTGTTTGAGCTTGTGTGTATAATAAACTAGCAGTTTTAAAGGCTTCACTGCACTATAGCTGGCGGTGCACATAAGGAGAGCAAATTTCAGTCGCTTTAGAGAAATTAGAACTTTTCACAGAGGCATACAAAAATACAAGTTCGATGCTTAGGCTTTCTAAATTTTCTCATTGCAAACCGTCTTTCATACCCCACGTCATTGTACCATTAAAAATTACAAAAAATAGCTATAAAGATCTTCCGATATGTGAACCAAAAAAATAAAAAAACTTGAGTGCAACCACAGCGTAAGCAAACGCTAAATAGATGGTAGTTCGGCTCCCGAGAACTTTTGAATCCGAACAAAAATCACCCTCTATTGCAGCAAGACACAGTTACCTGTGAGCCACCTCCCTCTCCTTTTGCTAGTCAATCGCTCTTAATGATATGGTAATACAGACTATCTTAAGACTGGTATAACCATTCGCTCGATGAGCATTTCGGAACTTCACTTGCTCGTTTAACAACTAATCTTCGGAAGAACCATGACGTTTAGGCAAATTCAGTTACTGTGAACTAATATGAACAAGCGTTTAGCAGAAAAACATCACCAGCAAGCTTTTTTTTTCTTTTAGGTGGGCATCGTTGGCAGGACCGGTGCAGGCAAGTCATCTTTGACGCTGGCGCTGTTCAGAATTATCGAGGCATGCCACGGTGCCATCAGTATTGACGGGCTGGACATCTCTACCTTGGGCCTGTACGACTTGCGTTCCAAGCTTACCATCATACCGCAGGTAACAAAACTCCACTCGTTATGTGTTCAACTCGTAGTCGACGCTTTTTTCCTACCGCTTTCGCTTTCCTACCACGCGTGGCTCGGTGGCTAAAGCGTTCTGCTGCTGAGTTGGATACCTCGCGGCGGGAGGCGAAAAGTGAAACGCCCATGTGCCCAGATTTTGACGCACGTTAAGAATTCTATGGTGACCAAATTACTCAAGAGCCCTTCACTACGGCCGCCTCATAGCACAGGTGTTGCTTGGGCGAGTTAAGCCCCCCAAATGTGATTTTAAAGCGACAGCGTTATTAGTCTCCTTTTTTCGGTTCTTCAAGTGCCTGCTAGCCGGCCGCAATCAGCCGTGCTCATCAAATGTCCACGGAAGTACGTCATCGTGCTAACAGGAAATCAGAACTGAGACAGCCAGATACGAGGGCTCGCCTGAATCAGCGAGTACAGAGCAGCGGCAACTAGATCGGGGAAAGGAGGACAATGGTAGTATGGCCGCTAAGAAAGAAAAGCTACGCGGTTTAAGCAGGCGTTGCGCCTGCGCAGTGAAATTATATCTACGCGCCATAAGTAGTCGCATGCTTGGCATACACGGTCGCCAGCCACGCTCGCAACTTACGCCACCACTCAAAGGGCCTTTCCTAACGATACTCATGTCGGTGCTATTGCTATCATTGTGTCGTCTACATACAAAAGGGAGGAAACATGAATGCCACGATCTCTAAAACCCAGATTAACCTATGTTAGAACAAGAAACGAACAAAATGTGTCCGAATAAAAATAAATCCGCGTATGCGGCTTTTAACTCCAGAAATTTGAAAATGATTTTTCGAATTTCTCGAGGCCTAGTCGCCGTCGCAAGCTCTGTACGACAAACGATGAATAAGGTCACCCAGTCAATTTACTCAAGTAAAAATAGGTCAGCATGCGATCTCAGAAAACTGTTACACAACAATCGTTGGCTTCGACATTTCGGGAAGCGGCCGATTCGGCTGATACAATTTCCAAAAGACGGGAAATATTTCAAAATCTCGTCGACATTGTAAAACGCCGATACCGGAGAAGAGCACGAATAAAAGAGGAAACGACAAAAATTCCGTAGACACTGATCACGACCCGGATATCACTCGGTCTCCCGTAATAGAAATTTACCCGCATTCAAGACCACCAAATAAGCACAGTAGTTGCAGCAGCATATAGGACAGCCCTACCTCTCAATTTTCATGATGACCACACGGGCGCTAAATTGTGTATCAAATAACTTGAATATATCAGAGGGCCCACTCGCCTAGCAGAAAGGAGCCTCTATGAGAAAATCAGAAAACGTCTGGGCGCCATAATGGATATGTCACCGATTCAGCAGCTCTCCATAAAAGCCCGAATACTACCCAAAAGCTCCCAAACCTACATTATCAGCCATGATAAAATTCCGTCGAGGAAATCTTTATAACTATTGAAACGCAGTCCACGCGGAGGCCTAGATGCTTGAAAAGACGACGGCAACAATTGTCGTTCTGATTGCCATGGCAACCCCTGTGACTTAATTATCGTCATACACGCAGGAAGGGAAAACGCGGTCATGCTCTCGGCGATCCGCCTAACAGAACTACCAAATAGGTGCTTAAACATAATTATTCACGCTTAAAAGGTCATTATTCTATGGGCTGTAAGTGTAGTACTTAAACGCTTGAGGAACATTCTTAAATCCACAATGATGATAGTTCACACCATACTAACACTCGGACAAAAGGCTCTGGAAGGAATGACGCAGCCGACGAACATCTACGAAAACTCCCTTTCACCACTACTGCAAACCTTCCTTCCCCGAGAAAAATCGAGAACATCTCCTCATTCTGCAGCTAGAAATGCCATCTTTCCCGGTGCAACACTGTTGATCTCAACGCCAAAGACACAGAGCGCCTGTGTGTCTCGCTCTCAGTATCATTCTTGTTTGTTGTGTGCGCTGTGAAATCAAGAATAATTTTTGAGGATATGCTCAGGGGTGAACAACTCAAGCATTGCATATCACACTTTCATCGACACATGCGAGGCTGTCCTGGCGAGCTTGTCGCCGAAATATCAGCGTCACCTGATGGTGGGTCCCTGGAGTTTGGGTTCCACCCTTGGGGTCTACCTTCTCTTTATCACCTTTTTTCCGAACTTCCATTAAATATTTCCCAATAAAGGTCTCTCCAAGTGTGCGTGTTTTAAAAGAACCAAAGCCTTCAACCACCGCAGGACGCTAGAGAATAAACGCTTTGAAACACTAACACTATCCGCATCTTGCTCAAACTGGCAAGCACACCGCAGCCTCCAACTTTCACGCCCACATCCTAAGCCAGAAAAGCGTAAATGGCATGTGCCTTCCCTGTACTGCAATTATTATAAACTCGTTGCGGCTACTGTATCTCTAGTCACTGAACTGCAGACTTTGGAATGCATAAATCGTAAATGCACCAACTCCAGTTGAAAATGCACCCTCCATGCCGAAGTAACGCTATCGCGTCGTACATCTTGAGACCTAAACGTAGATGTCATGCGCAACTTTTTTCCCCCGCTGTTTCACCTGAGCTGCCCACAATTATCTGGATGTATAACTTGAGAGCGATGCAACAGCTAAAAACCAGCCTGCGGTTTTAAGTGTGGTCTAGGGCTTATTACCATTCTTATTCAAATGCCTTTTATTCAAAGCTTGTACCCGTATGCTTTCTTCGCGGAAGATGACTGTTCACCATAATTTTATTTATGTTTAAAAAGACGGTGGAAACGAAACTGCGCCGTGCACTTCGCGTGCGATATAATGGGACGAAAATGAAATATATTTTCTGAGTCCCAAGGGCATACCATGACTGCACGTAGTGCCGTTCACTGAGGAACCACACCTCGTTTTCACATCCAACCTGGTTTAAATAATCAATGCAGATGCTCCTCTAATACTACTGGCGAGTCTGATTGCATGTAAATTGAACCAACGTCCTTTCAATACTTTCGCCGATAGTTAACAGAAGCAAACATGCACTAATACAGATATCACCACTCGCACTTTGTTGCTAATATTATTCAGGAACCGGTGCTGTTCAGCGGAACGCTTCGATCGAACCTGGACCCTTTCGACAGCAGAACGGACGACGATCTCTGGCAGGCCCTGCAACAATCACACCTAAAAGATTTTGTCACCGGAATCGATAAAGGGCTCCTTCACGAAATCACCGAAGGCGGCGAGAACATCAGGTAAGTTCATATTGTCAAGTTCATCGCTTAAGGGTACATCTGTTTATATTTTTAAGTCCACAGAACGATCCTATAGCCAGAAAATGTGATTTTGGTTAGAAAATGATCTGTTAGAAAATAATCTAGCCTTCAGGATAAGAAATACATGTCACCAGTACGAGTAAATACACAATATAAATATACGTTTAATAGAAGCATAGTAGAACCATAATGAGTCGTCTACTTCTGGAAAGCGATTCGGTTCTTTACGCCGTATATAAGAGGGGCCAAAACAATTACGGTTTAGTTGTCTGGCAGCTGTTATGTGCTGTACTATTTTCAGCATTATTGCGAAATGACCCCGATAGATTTCTGGGTTAAAATACTTAAGTTGCAGTTCCACTCTGCGTAACGGCGCGGACGCAAGTGTAAATTTGTTAAGCATCAGAAGGAAAATAACCTGACATACAAAATTAGCTATTTCATATTTGTTTTTGTATGCGAAATGGGGAAAATTTTGTTTACGGTTACTGACGAAGAAACCCTAACTTCGTCAAAACTACACTACAGAAGTTCTGCCTCTTGTCTTCGGAACGCCAATTCTCTCATTGTTGCATTTCTGGTTGATAAGCTTTTGCTCTTTACTGCGCGTAAAAATAATTGTTTTATAGTAATCAAATATGCTAAAGCATTTCAAGGTTGGCACACTGCATGAAAGTGCATTGAAGAAACGTAACCATCGCAGGTACCCACCAATGAGCACAAAGCTTACTCTAAAGAACGTCGGGGCGCATTTTATGAAAGAAATAGTCGCATGGAACACATATGTTCCCAATCATTGCGCTACACTAATCTAAGTAAATCACCATGAAAGGTGCCGTGCAGTACCATATGAACAACAAATTCAACGACTTCTTAGCAAGCAGCTTTTGAAGATTTTTTTTTCTCGGTGACTCAGTGTATAACTTGTTCACTATCAGAAACAGGTCGCGAATGTAGGCCTCCGGTCGTCTGCACCAGAAGATGTTGAGCCAAGGCGTAGCAGGAACCGAGAAATGAAGCTCATCGTGGAACCAAAACACGAAGAGGAAATATTTCTCTTCTCTCTACGTCTTGGCTCAACACAGGGTTGAGAAATATTTCATTCCAGCTCGTAGATCAAGGCTGTTTTACCAACACTTTTTCAAAGAATTTTACTTGGTTTTTGCCCTATTCACCTGTATCTCCATGCAGCGTCGGTCAGCGGCAGTTGGTGTGCCTGGCAAGAGCCCTCCTTCGCAAGTCCCGCATTCTTATCCTCGACGAGGCCACGGCTGCTGTGGACATGGAGACGGACGAGCTCATCCAGGCTACCATCCGCCGCGAATTCTCCGACTGTACAATCATCAGCATCGCCCACAGGCTCAACACCATTCTCGACTACGACCGGTGAGGGATCTTACTAAATTGAATGACATGTTTCTTCACCACAGATACACACCTTTGACAAGCTAACGAGTACTATCCGCGTTATGTTTGGATTCTTTGGAATTCTTATTTCCAAGACAGACGCTCAAACCTACAGCAACACTACGGAGATAGAGACACTAAAAACAAGTTGGTCTGTAACAATAGATTGCGGTGCCGAGAATCTAAATACACCATTTTCGCGACTAGCTGTACTTTAATAAGCTAGAAAATGCGAGAAACGTGAAAACATGAGCCGACTCCTCGTACGCTTTTGGGTAACACGGATTGTTACGTCACAAAATAGTTGAACGACAAGAGCTCATTGGAGAAGCATATCTAAATGTTTTCCTTACAAAAACTCTTCTTAGGTGGTTGAGCACGTGAAATAAGTGTCAACCAAAACTTTGCGTGGGGTCATCTTGTTTACAAAACACAAACTACACCTTTTATACATTGCGAAACAGGCCAGCTGCTTCCTTCACGCTTCAGAGTCGGCCACCATGTTTTCAATTTTGTTTTGAAATGGACGTACTCTACATTGGTGGGCAACTAGCAAAGTCAATAATCTATGACGGGGAACGCCCTAGCTTCTGCAAGCACTAACCTCGGCAGGAAGCGACCATAAGAACAAGATGTTTTGTCGAGGCGAACCCCCTGAACGTGTAATCTTCTGTTCTCAGCGCGCGGATGTTGCTATCCGTAAACCATGCCAGTTCTTGATTCAAATCTTATGCCCCGTGAAAGCTGGAAGGGTAATTACCTTGTGCTGTTCCGTTCACCGAAAGAGGCTGTTGATAAGCGTATCTACCCTTTGTACGGAGTATCCGGCACGACTACTCAATTGTAATGTTCGCAGGCCGTAATATGTGGCTGGTGGTTTGTTCTACGAGCGTTCAAAAAGACATGCTTGAGTCAGCTTATCGAGTTCGATTCCTTGAAGCGGGGAATGCGATTGCCATTGATCGCCTTTCACTGACGCACCCTTCACCGCACCAGCAAGGCGCCAGCGCGGGAGCTCGCTACAACGGCTGTCGTAGAGAAGCTCGCTGCTGCGGCGCACCGTTCCCGCTTCGCTAATCGCGTGCCAGGTGTGTAGCCTTGGGCAGCGGTTGATGCGATGTTGTTGCCATGGGCATCACTGATATCTGAAAAAGCCTTCCTCCCTCCGTTGGGTAGAAATCATTAAAGTCCAAGCCACACCTCCCTGCCAGTGAAACGTCGCTCATGGCTTGCAAACATAAAACCCACCATTGCCGGCGTTTACGCTCTAGACTGCACCGGTGCTGCCGGTGCTTCGCTCCTAGTTTGTGACGCAAATGATACGTCACTAAAAATTGAAGGGGAAGCGGGTTAAATAAAATGCCTGCTTTGTTTGCGTATTTCTTACAAACTACGCATCGTTGTTCGTCGAACAAACGCCGAAAGAGCTACGAAACGTATAATCTCTCAGTTGCAACTAAATTTCCTTCAGCCTTTAGTGTCCCTTCAACTTTATATGGTGTTGCCCAGAGCTTCAGGTAATATTCAGTTCAATACAAAGCAACGCTGTCTTTCAAATTTCGCGTTAATGTTACACATTTGGGACATGTCCAAGCAACTGAGTAGTGCCGGCATTGTGCGAAGCAGTCGTAAAATCTCAGTGCCGGTGAAATAAGCTTTCTGGACTGAGTTTGGTTTTACTGAAACAAGCGTGCGGCATTTTCGTACATTTTTGGTCCCATGAGAAATGCTGAAGTTCTGAAGAAGGCTAAAGCCAGTGTTACTTGCTATTGAACGGTACCATTATATGGCGTTGCCAAAACTAGGCTTCAAGTCATTACACAGGCCTCTGTACTACCCTTAATTCCGAGGGCTTCTTGAAGTGGAATACTTCCCCCTAGGTTTGCATGGATACCCTCGCATTCAACACTATGTGCCGCATAGTTTCTGTTTCTTTTCCGCAGACCACGCATACGCCATCATTTTTATATACTTCCCCACAAAGCTCTTAGTTCACAAGCAACGTGCACTAGCCTCAAAAAGAATAGCACTGCCCTTGGAATTATGGTAGAAATTATCCTTTGCGATGTCGACTTTCTCAGCCCTGTACATCTCTAACGAAAGATGTAGCTTTCATTTTTTCTCTCCATTTACTCGCTTCTATCTTCCTTGCCTCTTTTTTGGTTACCTTGGCTGCCTTGGATTCTCCACTGTTCTTTGCGTATTTTATCGTTAGCCATCTAGTTTTCCTTAGCCATTGCGTGTCCACGCTTTTCGTATGTAGGTACCTAAAAACTTGAGCCGGCCACCAACGTTGATTCATTGCGCTCGACCTGCTCTCAGAACATATTTTACTCTGTGGTTCTCCAACTTCAAATAACGGCCAGCCTATATCTCTCTGCACTGCTTCGTTAGTTGTTTTTCCATGCACTCCTAAGCCCGAACGGCCTACCGCACTCTGGTTCACTTCAAGGCCTGGTAGAGCGTATTTCTGCAGTATTGCAGCGCCACCTATGAAAACAGGCGATAAACAAGACAATCAAACGGGCGCTTGTGAGATGGTAGCAGGCCTGATGAGCAGGCTATATTCAGTTTTAAGGCCCTGCTCTTAAGACGTCATTGTCGACGTCACAGAAACAGGATTTAGCGGGAGAATTGATATTTTGACTGAAAATATTTTTCTCAGTGAATAAAGCATCGTTTGCTGACGAACAAGCGCTTCGGGCCCTAATAAACTCTGAATCTGTCGCATAAAACAAACTGTCTGCATGGCCCTTTGAAGAAGGGCACACAATTGGCCAAACACTAAGAAAAATGTAGTCGATCCCGGATATATCAACCTCCAAGGGTATTTTGAAATAGTTCCATACATGAATAATTGATAATATAAAATATTTCTTTCTGACGCTTATCTGAAACTCCGACCATTAGTGAGATCTTTTCGAGATGCTAGCGCATCGAGCTAGTCGAGCAGGCGTTGAAGGCCACCCAAGCGACGTGAGGCGCGAGAAGTCATCATCACCATCACCCAAAACACCGTCGGGAGAAGCGAACGGGCAGGGGCACTTGCGGCTCGGCGCTCGATATGTAGAATGCCACGGTGAACGAGAGTTCGATACACGCGTGCCAAAGTGTAATACTTTTGCATGAGAATTTCAAGCGGATTTTGGTCAGTTTGATATATGCAGTAATTCGACATGTCCGGGTTCGATATATCCGAATAGATCGTTAATTAATTCGAGGCAAGCTCATTTGATTCAGGTTATACTTATATTGTTTTTTTTTTCGAAAGAAATAATTGTATACGGTTGAAGCCACTCTTGTAAGGTAATATTATGGACGCAAATTCTTTCTATGGACCTCAGGTACTGCAGTATTGTTAATCTTGTGTGGTGTGAGCTCAAAAGTGGCAAATCTACATCGACTCTCCTACTTGCGACTATATTGTGAAGCAAGTGGCCAAGGCTGGAGAACATCTCTAAGAGAGTGGTGAAGAAAAATTTTGCACGAATACACATGTGTTGGAAAATATACATACACACAGATATTTAAAAGGGCTGAATGACCACGACCTTTGGAATTTCTTCCCAGGGTCATCGTCCTGGACAGGGGACACGTGGCAGAGAGCGGCTCGCCACAGAAACTACTCAAGGAGGAGACATCTCGTTTCTACTCCATGGCAAAGGACGCCAACTTAGTTCCGCAAGCGGACCTAGCCTAACCTCACACGCAGCTGTACATATGCATAGATATATATATAGACCCTATGACTATAGGCTCAACTAGCTCATATTCCGTATGTTACTTCGAAATATATCAAAATCAGTTTTGTCCTTCTGGTTCTACGTCACATTGGGGGATTTCTATGAAATTCTGTCCATGTGGAGCCTACAGCTACCCTACTACACGTAGAAGACTGTTTGTGTGCCGAGCTTTCCTGGAGGGCCGATCAGCCTTTCTAGACAGTCTGGTTCTTTATGAAGGGAAGATGATTCTCAGGGAAACCCACATGCACCGTACATGCCGGCCCTTGCTGCTTCTGCGTAAATGTTTCTGTTTTTAAATTATTTCCTCGCATAAAACTCGAGATTTCTCGTGAAATTAAATCACTGCTTTTACAACTCCTGTGTCTGTCTGAATATTTTTCTTTTCAGCGCTAATATACGTTTGAATGCAATGTATAATGCACGATTATTACAGAAAAAAAATGTTCAACTGAACTAAAGTGTAACTGCATTTATGACAAAATATTGCATGTGATGGCGAACAAAACGTGCACTCTTAAAAAAAGGTGCATTTACTTACAGCACACTAACCAGTTACTTGTCATAGCAGCCACTAAGTACCCACTGCTTTTACTAACTGGCGTCGTAAACTTAGTGAAAAGCTACGTGTGATGCCAGATGGAAAAGTGCGAAGCCCGACACAAAGACACATTGAAAAGGCACATATCACGCCTAGACAATAGAGAAAACCAGCGCGATGCACGAGGAGAGCGATTACCTTAGAAATTATCGATTACCTTCGTTACCTTAGAAATACGTGTGGCCTGTTTTTTTTTTTTTTTTGCTTTTATAGCGAGCAGCGGAAAGGCTTCTGGTAAAGCCGTTGGCCTTGTCGAAAAAATAAATATTTTAGCGAAAATTTTAGAATTATTCATTTTAATGTGATCATATTCAAGTGAGCACGTGGATTTGCGAAGACTTTTTAGTCGTGAGGGGGAGTGTGAAATCTGCTGTAGTTATTATGTTCAAAAACTCGTATAATTTTGTTGCTATCAATGAATGCTAGTATCAAACAAGCAGCAGTTACTCAGTTCTCGGTCAAAAGTAGAACACAGTGTCTAGAGTGCCGTCCAACGGCACTCTAGCTGATCGTTGCAGGCATGGCTAGTGTGGCGTCCGACGACATTCGAATATTTAACACTAGGCTAGCATCGTCCAGAGAGTCCGTCGTTGTAGTGTAGAGGATCCGAATTAGCTTCTTGATCCCAAAGTCGGTGGTTCGAGACCGGCATTTGCCTCGTTCTTTTTTTCATTATTTAATTGAAGTGTAATTTTTCTGCCTTAGGTTGGTTTTGGTGTTTTAAATAATTTCTTTGCGTGCGTTAGGTTATCTTATGTTATGTTTAGGTTAGGTTGCCTAGCTTTACGTTATCTGGAGCGGTGTACCGCCAGATGCGGCAATTTTACCACAAAACGCCGGTGGACGTCGATATAGTGGAGTGCTTATAATACCGTCGGACGGCACTCTATAGTTCATACCATAAGCTAGCTGCAGCACTGTGGAGGCTACATTGTTGTCCCCTCAGGGCGCCTAACTCACCGCGAAGGAAGCGACAAAAGGCGCCGGGGCCTTGCGGTGCCACTTGCCGAGAGGGGAGAAGGGAGTGTCCTTTCAGGACCCCCTTCACGGTGAGTTAGGCGCCCTCAGTGGGCGCACTGTTGATAACAATGTAGCCTCCACAGTGCTGCAGCTAGCTTGTGGTATGAACTATAGACATAGCCAAAGTAGAAACGATAGCCTTAAGCTTCCATACTTAGTAGCAGGACCTACGCACCGTTCTGGAGGTACAAAAGTTCTAAGTGAGTTGGTAAATATAACCCATTACTACCTTTTTACTAGCCTTTTTGTTAGGGGTGTGGTGTCGAGCTCATGAGAAATTTTGAAATTCATGCGGACAGCGCTTTCCCGGTGTAAGTGGTGGGGTGACAAGCGGAAGCGACATGCACGGGGACGAGGCACGATCATACGTCTCGCTTCTCGGGCTCGTACAGTTGGTCCTGATTAAGCTAGGCATGTCCGTTCGAGCAATCCGGTTTCCGTCACGGCGCGTCAAAATATCTAACAGGTTGGAAGCGCGCGGCAGCCGCCGACACGGCGGGTCATCAGGCAGCCAAACCGGTTCCCGGGCCGGACACCATGCGGGGACGAGCTTCTCGCGCCTGGCATTCCTCCAGTGAAGTAGCTCGCCCAGCGATATCCGAAAGGTCGCAAAGTGTATGGAAGTGAGGAATTCGAACCTTCTGGATTCGAACCTTCGGCCCAGGAAATGCGACAAGACCAAAACAAGAGAGAACAAGAAACGATGCAAAGAAAAAAAGACCCTGACGGTGCTAAGCAGAGGTAACACTGGTAACCATTGCACCCCTGGACACGCTTCTGCAAGTTTGCGCTGTCTCGTGCGATGGACTCAGAAGCGTCTACCTCGGCGCCAGCTGTGGAACGCCGTCGTCCACAGGACTACGTGCGCCCCAGAAGATGGAAGGGAGCACCAAATAGCCACTCGGCACGCAAAGAGGCAGGCGCTCAGTTCAGCTAAAACCACCAACATCCGACACCACCGCACTCGTTGTGACGCGAAGATTGCAGGCCGGACGTAGGTCCCGATAAAGACATTGCCGCAACAGTATACGACGTAATCGCAACCAACCTACCACCCGACGTTCAGGATCGCATAAAAGTTAGCAAATGGTGTCCAGAATCTAATCTTTGCTGAGAAGTCGCTCGCTACTGAAATTTCAACGCGTCGAGCGAGCGCTCTTGTCTGGGCTGTTACAGGAGCTATATCAGATGATATCACAGGGTCTCAGAACTTTCGTTCTGACAGGCGTCCTTACTCACACAGACCGGCGGGTTGGAGTTCCAAAGAATTCCCGTCGGCTGGCCTAGTTAAATCGCTCCAGCCACTGCGCTTTCTCTTTGAATTCCCCCGGAATTCGTCCCGGTAATCGAGCCTACACGCATATCTAACGACGGGTAGCAGTTCCAATGAGCGCCTGTCGTGCAGCCTAATTGCATAGTATATATACCCAGCTGCGGCGCTTTCTCTTCGCTGTCACCGGTAGAAATGTAGAGTTAGACGAGCCTCGTAAGTAGTTGTAGCCTAATGGACGGGCTATTTTTGTGTCCGATTGCGATTCCGAGTAGTAGTATACAGGTCGAAACGTACCGGTCTTCAGCTATCACGACATAGCCATACAATTCCGCCCCGCCCGCCGTGTATATCCCATTGCTCATGTCAGTCTCGACAACGTGCAAGAACGCACGTGGCGCCTTCTGCCGACAGGTAGCCTCCCCTGTTGCGCGCTGCTCCATCGCATTCACCCGTCTTTATTACCCTCCCCGAACTGCCCATCACGCGGCATTCCCGCCACCTTATCCCACAGCATGTGGGCTTGTCCCACTGATCCTTTTCCCTCCATCACCTGCGACGAGCACTGGGAGAGGGCGCTGGGCAGCTCCGACCCGGAGGTTCAAGCCTCTCTGACGAATCGGGCTGGTATCGTCACCGCCAGGCTTAAGCCAGCGGCCACCACGTCCCCGTAACGGAGCTTGGCTCAACAAAGTTTATCTCTCTCTCTCTGTCTTCGCGCCGGTACCAAAACAAGTTTGATAGGATGGACAGTTGGGCTAGGTGGTTCTTGCAGATAGTTAAATAGCGCCTGAAAACAAGACGAAACATTAGGAGACACACACACCGCGTTGTCGTGTATTCTAATATTTCGTCCTAGTCTTCGGAAGCTATTAAACTGTCAAAATACAAGTTGGCTTTGTTCGAAAGACTAATGTCAGAGTAACGATCACGTCAATTTTGAGGCAAAACTTTAAAAAAGCAAACCTATGTTTCAACATAAACTTATGAAGTCGCTTATGAAATAAAGTAGTGCAAAAATTGATATCAATGGTCAACAGGTTCGAATTTCCAGGACCTCTTGACGGAAGCTGCTTCGCGTTTATTACCCGCCGCAGAGGCTCAGTGCCTAAAGCGTTGTGCTGCTGAGCACGAGATCGTGGGTTCGATTCCCGGCCGCGGCGGCCGCTTTTCTGATGTGGACGAAAAGCGAAAATGCCCGTGTGCTGGAGATTTCGGCGCACGTTAAAGATCCCCAAATGGTCAAAATTAATCCGGAGCCCTCCACTACGGCGCTCCTCATCGCCTGCGTTGCGTCAGCGCGTTAAACCCTACAATCAATCTGCTTCGCCTATTGTCCCCAGATGTGCATGTATGTTGGGCATTCCCTCCAGTCGCGGGTATACCTATAGATATTTTTTATCGCTCAATGATTTTAGTTTAAAAAAAAACAAGACTGTACTGTAAGCGCCCAGTATACATTTTAGATTTGATAATGAGGTTTTACGCGCCTACGCTACACAGGGGATGATGCGCGCCGTAGTGGAAGGTTCGGGGTTATTTTGTCCACCTGGGGATCTTTAACGTGTGCTGAAATCTCGAACAGACGGGCGATTTCGCTTTTCGCCTCCATAAGAAAAGCGCCCGCCGCGACCGGGAATAGAACCCGCGTCCTTGGGCTTAGACGCACAACGCCTAAACCACTGAGCCGCCGCGGCGGGACCAGTATATACATTTTCAATGTTCCCAGGAGCTTGGCCTTAACTTCACGTGAATACTCTTTCCTGGACTCCATCACCATCATCATCATCATCCTACTCAGGTCCACTGTAGGACGAGGGCCTCTCCCATTGACCTCCAACCATGTGTAGCTCGTAAAATACGTTAATTGGACAGACTGGTTTTTGTGGAGTGCAAGTCTTCCACCTCATATGGAAGCCAGACTTTTATATGCCGGGGTAACCGCAAGGAATTTATATCAAAACAGGCGGAAATAATTTTAATTTTGCGCTAAAATTTATGCAGACTGAAAGTTGGCGACACGCGGTGTCTAAACGTGACACTACCGTACTTGTCCAAACAACTCCGTCGATTTCGACACCTGATTCAAAAACTGCATCCAGGAATACGAAACGTAGCACATAATTGTTGTTTTTTCCGGGGACAAATTTTTAAATACCTCTCTACGTCTCACGAACAGTAAAAAGTATGTTGCAGCGCGGCCCACTGTCATGGTTTCCAGCACCCCTTTCGGCGGGACACGAATGGCTGGTAGATCTAGAAATTCCGATTTGAAAAGTTCTAGGTCGCTATCAGCAAGACCATTCCGGATTAAGGCGTTTTAAGTGATGCCCTTTTATTTGGAATAAAGAAAATATACTCGACAAACGTCACATGTAGGCAGCTTCCGGTGATTGGGGGAGCCTCAGGACTCGGTTGGTGTGGCTGATGCGGCCCCCTACATTTATTTGGAGAGCGTAGGCCCGGCCAGAAGTGGTAGCGGCGTAGATGTTGGACCAGCCAGGTGCGCAGTTGTGTTCGATCTCCTGTGTGTCGCGTGTCACTCTGAGAGTTGTGAGGCCGGGATGTAGTCGCCATGGTTAGCGGCCTCACTCCCTCTAGATTCCCGCTTAGGCATTGACGGCAGCACAATGGGAGGCGAGAGTTCATCGGGGTTGGCGTTGGGAGCCACAACGTGCGTCTCGTGCAAGTTATGCTGCGACTGCACTGGAACAGGGCAGTGTTTCAGCGTCGTGGTGCAGATGAAGCGCGACAGTGGTGTAGCGGTCGACCGGTTTGGTCAAGATTGGAAGGTCACGGAGCAAAGGCGCTCACCGGAGCCCTCGCCTGGGCTAGTAGAAGCGGTCGAGGCGGGCTGTGACTGGTGGATTTCCGCGACGTCGTCCGCTGCAACGGTCGTCGGTGTAGGTGCGGCTGCCGCGCTGAAGATAGCGTCTAAGCGTCTAGTTCGTTCGAAACTGCACTCCACCTCTCTGCACTCTTCTTGTCAAGCGGACATCGTGAATGTAGCCCCGTCAAAGACTCAAGATTACTTCACAATGCACATTTTTTCAATAACATCAACCGCTACATTTCCAAATGCTACTTCACTGTCAAATGATTTACAAAGGACTTTTTGTCTATAGCGAACACCCTTGCACACTAGCAAAAACACAAGGAAAACACCCTTTCGAATGGCGTTATAAACGAACAAACACCCCGTAAAAAGGTGCTTTCATGTGTGTTTGCTAGAGTGCAAGGGTATATCAGTTAAACTATGTACCCTGTAAAAGGGGGTTCTCTGGTGAATTTGCTCGGGTGTAAAGGTGTTATTTATAGACAGTCAAAAATTCTCCTTAAGAGTTATTTTACAGTGGGCAAATTGGGTCCCCAAGGCACACTAACATTTTATAAAGGCTCTGCATCACATTCTTGATGCGATTTCAGTACGACGGATACGTCTCTAGCGAATTACGTAGCGCTATTGAACTTTGGCTGCCATGAAGCAGCCTCAATGTCTCTAGCCATGATCATTGATTCGCAAAGGAGAAGCCTGTGTCGTAAGAATAAAGGAGCTAGGGAGCAGATCACTCCCACGGAACATCTTGGCGATGTGCTTCACTTGGATTAGTAGTAGAAAACATTTATTGAGCTCAAATAAAATGACGGCGCCTTTTCAGACGTCGGACGGGGTGGTTCCCATGGTTTCTGGACCCATATACGGCCAACAGCTCCTGGCCCCTGGCCGCAAGCGCGAGCTGGATCGGCAGGGCGGGGCTGGACCATTAGGTACCTCTCTCATCGCTAATGGGGTGGGGGGTATAGGGGACTTGAGTGAAGTGCACTCCGTCAGGATGTGTGCGAGAGTGCCTATGTTATTTGTGCAAAATGGACAAGTGTCCTCTTCGGTTTCTGGATAGAATTTATTCACCAGGACCTGGTGTGTAAGTGAACCCGCCTGAATGCGCCTGATGATTGTTTGTTGTTCCCTGATCAGGGTGCGGTGCGGCTCGGGGAAGGTGCGCCGATCCTCCCTATACTCGGAGGCAATCTCTCTGTACGTGAGCACCGGGTTGGTGGTGTCGGTGTCCTGCCCTGCCCGGAGGGTCATCGCTCGGGAATGATAATCGGCTATGACGTTGCTGGCTACCTCTGTGTGGGCAGGCACCCATACGAGCTGTACGGCTCACTCCGGTGCCCTGTTCGTCGTTAATATCGCGGCTGCCTCTGACGAGATAACCCCTTTACTGTAGCCGCCGTATGCTTTTTTGGAGTCGGTCAGGTCTCCGATAGGGACAAGGCAGCCGGCTGTTGTTGTTCTTTCACTGATGGCACATACGCGTGTGGGGAATTGGCCAAGAAAAGGGGTAGCCTTTAGCAAGTGCACGGCTTCGTAGAGGTGGCGCAAGAGGCAAGGCTCATACCCCTTAGTGGGGAGAGTGTTTGAGAACAGCGCGCTCTGCAGCCGACACAGACCGATAACGAACGCCACGAAAAAGAAATGAAAAGAAGAAAAAGGATGAAGGGAAAAGAGTAGAAAACAGGTAAGAAAAGGGGGTAAAAAGACAAAATAACAAGCCATTCCACACTGTGAAAGTTGTGGGTGACCAGAAAAGGGAAGGTGACACAGAACTTTGAACAAAATTACGAACTCTAGGTCGAGTGAACTAGAATAGCCCACATTCTAGTTCATTTTACTGGGGGTGCCGATGGATTTCTTTCTTTGCTAAAACAGTCGACCTTGTGGACCCTGGCCTGGAAGGAGTACTGACACGAAATTTTCAAAGCTGAGATAAATATGTAAAAGGCTTGCTTTGTACATGGAGATATCGCCCAGCAAGTTTCCACACTAAGCGTTCAGTATAACGTATTTTAAATCCATTTTAGTCTTTGCGCGCACCAGAAACCTCAGAACAGATGCCATTCCGCAATCGGCATCAGCATGACGCCACCTACTCCTCCTGGCCCCAAACTGCCGACGTGAGGGCCTTGGTGACTTGGCCAACGCACTGGCTGGCTGCGGTTGGCGCACGCTGCTTCGACGTCTGTATCACGTCCCGGTTTTGGGACTGACGTCATGCTACCCAGACGAGTAAAGATGCCGGAGACGCGCGCGCAAGCGTTAGACTCCGTCTAACGGCCGTTAAGGCCAACTGTCGCTAAGGCCAACTGCCGTTTTCGTTAGCGGCCGTTGAAGTGCCCGTGTAACAACCCCTGTTGCACGGACACCTAAACGGCCGTTAATGAAAATGGCAGTTGGCCTTAACGGCCGTTAGGCGGACTTATAAGGCAGAGCGAGCGCCGTTGGAAATACAGCGGCGATCGGCGCCAACGGTAATCGCCGGTCTCCGTTCGCCACTGCTTCCCTCTGTTTTGTCTGCACATAGGCAAGATGGCTGCGCCCGTAAACAACGTGCCTCGCCGAAGGCGAACGCGCTGCCGCAAAAACACTTCGTGTGGACACCGTCGCTGAGGCATTTGGTAATTAACTTGCGGCAGGAAACTGGTGCTGCGGCTAGGACAAGCAATGGATCGCGGAATGGGAGGCTTCACACCGTCGAATCATAACAAACGCGGCCATCTGCAACCCCATGGATCGCCTAAATGATGTTATCCTGTACGGTTACAAAAATTGTTGTAAAGAGTAAAATAAATACAGTGGGCCGCATGCAGCAGAGGAAAATAGTTAAAGAAACAAATTGTTGAGCTCGCGAGGTAAAATTTTGAAATTCACGCGATAAATCATTCAAGCGGAACTGAACGTGAAAATCGCCATGTGAACAGAGCCACCACCGTTCAGTTCCCACTGCCGTCACGGCGTTCAACAGACGTTTGCGTTAACGGCCATTGCAACTGCCCGTGTAACAGGGGTGCACGATAAGCTACAAGGGCACACGATTAGTTTTTGTCCCCGGTGGACACCTCCGTCGCCAGCAGCTACCTACAGACCGACAGACGCACACAAATACCCCACGCTTTGGAACGTTTCGCACTTCAAAGATGCTTGCAGCCTCGAGATGGTGCTTCACCATGGCTGGCTGCCGCCTCCTCGGGGCGCCAGACGAAACTATCCACGCACGTACCTGGAGCACAGACGAACACAACGCGATGGTTTTTGTTGAGTAAAAAAACAGAAGCGAAAGAGCGATAGCTTCAATGTTGCAGAGGAGCTTGCCTAGCAGCGAGCTTATCTCGCGGCTCGTTACAGAAAGACTAAGGGTAAAGATGAGTAAAAACGCGTATAAACTAAAGAATAGCAACAAACACTGACGTACACAGTTGCAAATGGCGTCTTTAAAATGAGGATCTATGTATTTTTTAAAATAAAGGAACACTGAAAATTCCACTTATGTATTGACGTAGTGCCTCAAATATGTGTAATGTTTTGTTTTTGTTCAAGAATATTCGCAAGTATAAACACAGCCACCAGAGTCGCCTTTGGTGAGACGTATACTTCGCAAGTCTTCTTTGGCTATGGCTATCGCTTTTTGAACATCAGGGGCCCTATTCTCGACTGCACAAATTGCCGGCAATTCAGGCAATTTTCCGGAAGTCTTTTCTGATTGGCTTTCAATTTTGGTCACGTGCTTCCGGTTGACAAAGCGGTTGTGTGTGCTGTCGTCATTTTGACGTTTCATGTCGTCTGCGGACACCAGTTCTAAAGTTTGCCTTACTTCTCGTTACTAAAGGCGCATAATTCTTGGCCGGCAATGAAAAACCAGACTAAATGCAGCGGACATGACAACGTAAGCCTGTCTTTGCTATTCAACAACAATACTGCTTGTAATACACACCCCCTCTGTGATTGGCTGAGAAGGCGTGACGTAATTTAAACAGTTGGCGGGAACCATTACGTCATGCATTGGCAACTTCAGCCTGCGTAAAAGTGACGTAATTCTACGTAACAGCATGAAAATGGCGGCTGTTTTTGTCGCAAAATACAAGCAAAATAGGGCACACTATTGCCCCGGCTTACGGCGCCGCGAAATGTGCGGCAATTTGCAGCAGGCGCAGTTTCGCATGCGCGCTCTTCAAAGCAGTTTTCCTACCGAAACAAATTATAGTTTCAACTGCTTCTAAGTCAGCGATCATAGAACATACAAATAACATGCAGTATTTTGCTTTTATGTTTTACGCCTTGTGGTGTTGGCGCAAAATTTGACCTCCAGAAATGTGTTTTTCTTGTCAGCCTCAGCTACCGTCTTAATTTTTATAGTACATGCCAAGCGTTTTTATATCTTTCTTGCACAATATTTGATACCTTGGTAGCGATCTTTATGAGTGACTCGTCAAATTACACTGCATGTCGTCATAGCTATAGGTGCAGCACGTCACTGATTGCTTACGTCGTGCTTACGCAAAAAAACATGGGCGAAATGCCGGCAATTTGTGCAGTCGAGAATAGGGCCCCAACTGCCAATTTCTGTCAGCTCTATTCGCTAGCTACATCCGCAGTCGTCGGGATGCGAGTGTGCGCATCAAACCTATTCGCTTCATTCGCTATCTTTCCTTGGTCCCTTATGGTGTCACTTTCGTTTCTTAGAGCACACGTTATGCCAACATTCTGCACATTCTTCAGTTTCTTAACTGCGTCATTTGTTTTTTGATATACTTCCGGACTTTAGAACTTGCTGCGACGTCGAAAACTACAAACGTTGACGCGCATTCTGTAAGTGACGCGTGCAGCCAATGACAGCAGTCTTCCTAGGCGTGGCAGCTGGGCCGCACGGGATACAAAAGATTAACCTATAGAACAACAGAAATACACGGGTACAGGTCGGGGGGGGGGGAATAGTGAAAGCACAAGATACAGTAGGGCAGGAAGGAACACCGGAGAATCCGGAATCCGAAACAATGGCCAAAACAATGAAGCGTTTGCCCACCACCGCCTCCACGTGGCGACGCATGCACTGCGTTACATCCGCAGTTTAGCAACATTCACGCATCAGTGGGGCCGCAGCATGTGATAGTGTGTACGTGCGCATCCGCTGTGTGTACACGAGGGGTCATGCGCCACATTCTTTTTGCATGCGACCTTTGTCTCGCCTGTGTGTGACTACTGCGCATGCCGTGCCGGTGGTAACGAAGTTTGCTCCCGCTTTCCCTGTCTATATGGAGGGATATGACGCACTCGTGACCTGCTAAATTAAAAACAAATTCAAATAGACACTTAAAGGAGCCATGAAGAGAAAAATACAACTTCCTTTAATTTGGAAGAACTAGGATTCAGTATCTCACTCAGTTCCATTAGAGCCACAAAAGATGTTTTTATAACGAAAAAAAAGCAAGGAGTATTTAAAAACTTTTAAATGTTGCGCCACAGTGACGTGTTATGAGCAAGAATGACGTCATACGGGCCAACCATAAAACATATTTTCAGTGCGTTAACTGCACGTTAGCATTCAAGTGATGCGGTCAAATGAAACTAGAGGCCCCATTACAGACATCCAGTCATGTGTCGTGGCGACAGATCAGTTAGGCGGCCGCCAATCGCACAAACAAGGTTCCGTGACGTCACAGAAAAGTTGCGGGAAATTGCCTAGGGGGTCGCGACTGCTTCACACGTTTTCTTTCATATCTCCGTTATTTGTTCGAAGATGGCGATGATATTGGTGTCATTGTTATCGGGACTAAGCAGTCTTTCTAATAAACCCAACTTGTATTTTGTCTTCATGGCTCCTTTAAGAAGGCGTTGAAGAGAAAACACAACTTTGTCCAATTTGAAAGAGTGGGCCTTTCGTAAATCACTGAGCTTCATTCCGGCCGCGAAAGACGTTTCATTACCCGTAAAAACGCAAGAAATATTGAAAAAACGAGGTTGATTCCACTGACACAGGAATCGGTAAAACACGAAAGTGAAATGTACAGCGAAAGCTGCAGCTGAGCATGATTTGCGGGTCGGCGAATGTCCTGTCGGCGGATGTCTTGGCGAGCGGAGTCCTGCTGGCGGGTCGCTTTGGCAAAGGTGTACTGGCGTCACTTCCGTTACGGTTATGACATTGACGAAATCTTGGTGTATCCCGGCATAAAACAGTTTCGTGCTAAAACATAAAACCCGAAAACGACGAACCATAAGTATAACATACTCTTTAGTACTAAAGGTTGCTTCCCCGCAAGAAGACCCTATGTGCAGGGGTGCGCCCTTCACAGTCCGCTTGCTTCGTTGTACTGGCGTCATTTCCGTGACGGATATGACGTGAGTGAAATCTTTGTGTATCCCGGAATAAAACACTTTCGTGTTAAAAAACTTTCATATTTCGAGCTGCACTGACATACTGTGAGCACGAGTGACGTAATATGGGCTAGCACTAAAATCATAGTTTTCAGCGTGGTAACTGCACGTGATAATTCAAGTGATACCATCAAACGGAACTGAAAGCCCCACTGCAATCGCCGAGTCCGGTTTCTTGGTGATGGTGTAGGTCAGCCTCCGCCATTCGAACAAACAAGATTCTGTGACGTCATAGAAACGTGGCCGGAAAATGGCTAGGGAACCACCACTGCTTCACATGTTTTCCTCGATATCTCCATTATATTTTGAAGTTAGCTACAGTAGTGGCAACGTTGTTATCGGGCCTGACCCGTCTTTTTAATAAATCAAGGTGGTATTTTTTTTTCTCGGGGCCCCTTTAAGACTGCTCACGCGTGGGAATGTGAAAGCAATTCGGAGGTTCCTCCCAGCAGGTAGACGCTGTATAGGATCAATAGTACGCACTAACGAGAGCGCTGAAAGCATACTGAGAGGGTGAGCGTCAGTCCGCTCTCTTCTATACTCGGGAACCAGTTAAGAACGGCAATAGCTCATGTACGGTATCCCTCCGCCGAAGTGAGGGACCGGGATGTCAACGGGCGCGCGCGTTTTGAAAGGTGATTGCTATCAATGTGCGATACAGTCTGCCTGTTCTCACGTAGTTTGTTTGCCGTCGCTTCAGTAATTTATAACCATGTTAAGTCTGAAAAATCACGGGAACGGCTCACGCCATGTTCAAAATATTCCCAGCAACGCACTACTTGCGCCGCGCGGAGTAGCATCCGGCTGCGGTGATGAAGCACAGAGGCAACTTCCATTGCCGTTCTTCAGTTGTACCTGGGTATAGAGCGAGCACTACTTTCCCAAAACCAGCTTTCTCTATGGCTGGGGTGAACCTGTTCACCTCACGTGCCGTCACGTGCACTGTAGAGTCATAGGCACCTGTCACTGTTGATTTGGCGTCGGGGTGGCGCACTGGGATTTAGCTCTGGAGACCCGGGTTCTAATACCATAGGAACTCCAATGTACCAGCGCTGGCTTGGATGCCCCGCAACTCCCGGTGTCCAGGGCTGATTCAGGACGGTCGTCCCATACATGTTCTCCTTGAATAAGGGACCACTCCCACATCACCACGCTCAAAATAAAGTTTTTCAACAACAACGATTTTCTTTTCTAGGTAACTGCGGTGATTTTACTAGTTACAACTTGGTCCATCTTCGGTACCGGAGATGAACGACAACGCCGTGTTTTCGCACAGTGGAGCACGTAATACTCTCGCATTAAAACAAGACGCCTCCTACTTTTCGCCCTCGGTGTGCGAAGACGTCGATAACCTTCAGGCCATGTGGGAAGAAACGTCCCCAGGTCGCGTAGTGTACAACAGTAACCGGTGGAGCGCAAGGAGGTCGTGATCCACATAATAGTAGCATGTTCCGCATAAATGAGCAAAAAATTAGGTGATGAAAACTCATGTTCTTTTATTATAGTCTCATCCACTTAAAATCTATCCTCAATCCGCAAAAAATCTGTGGAGCGTTACTGTAGCGTAAGCTACACTGGCGAAGTTGAGCAGTTTCGCGTGGACTTTGAAGGGCCGTTCTGCGCAAGCGCGAGGAGACTCTATAGCATTGGATTGGATTGGGTTGGATTTGGTTGGATTGAATTGGCTTAGCTTGGCTTGACTTGGATTGGATTGCATTGGATTAAATTAGATTGGATTGGATTCCAATAAAATTGGAGTAGGGGTGTGTAGAGAATTGGGTATGCACATTCACCGGTCTGCGCATTCCAGAGGAGTGACGTCATAGATGCGGCAGACACACTGGCCGCCGGCACGTGCCCAGCTGTGTGCCTCCGTTGCGCAGTAGCCAAGTCTGACGCTGCGCCGGAGCCGCTTGATAGCCGTTTCGCGTGGCTCCTGGAGAGCCGTGCTTTGCATGCGCGAGGAGCAGTGACTGTACTGGACTGGACCCTACTAGAGTGGATTGTATAGGACTGGACTGGACTGGATTGGATTGGATTGGATTGGACATCGTTTTAGCAGCAGTAAGTGTGATAATCAGGTAATCCTAGTAAACCAAGAAACCTCAGAATGACCAGCTGAATTTTAGCTCACGCCACGTATATCCTGGCATGGCAGCCTACCATTGCATGGGCATATACATGGCAGCCTACCATTGTCCCTTAAGAAGAAAGTGTATGAAAGATGCATCTTACCGGTAGTCACCTACGGGGCAGAAACTTGGAGGCTCACTAAGAGGGTTCAAGTTAAATTGAGGAAGACTCAGCCCGCAATGGAACGGAAGATGATAGGTGTAACATTAAGGGATAAGAAGAGAGCGGAGTGGGTCAGGGAACAAACGCGTGTTAAGGACATATTAGTAGAAATTAAGAAGAGATGGACGTGGGCAGGGCATGTAATGCGAAGGAAAGATAACCGCTGGTCATTGAGGGTAACAGAATGGATCCCTAGAGAATGCAAGCGTTGCAGGGGTCGGCATAAAGTTAGATGGGCAGATGAGATCAAGAAGTTTGGGTGGATAAATTGGTCGCAGTTAGCATAAGACTGGGGTAATTGGAGAATAATGGGAGAGGCCTTTGCTCTGCAGTGGGCGTAGATAGGCAGGTGATGATGATGTGCAACCAGAATAATAAGACGTTAACATGCGGGTGGGAGGTATTGAATGCGATATCGTCTTAATTTTTGATTTAGTGCAGTCAAATGTCGGCGCGCTAACAGACCTGCACGCTGGCCAACAGTGATTTGCATAAAGTGCACGAAAAAGCACACACAGCTCAATTGGTTATTTTAACTCGTTTAAACATAGGTTGTTCCATTAACAAAAAGCTTGAGCTAGCAGAAATCCCAGGCATCCTTCACGTTACCTTTGGTTCATAAGAACGCTGTACACTCAGCTACAGTAAATGGAGACTACCCAATAGCTTAGCAAAGGTGACGAGTTTGTATTTCCCGCTCTTTTACTTCTTCTGGCCGCTGTAACGGGGAAGAAATGCGCCCATGCACGCCGCACAGATGGTTAAACAGCGCAGCAGTGACGTGCGGCCGGTGTTTGACGTATGACGCGGGGCCTTCCCATTTGAAAATAACGTGCGGCAGTCTGTTTGCCATTGCCACGTGGCCCTATATGTCACGCGCAAAAATCAATAACGGAAGACATAGATCTGTGTATATTTCGATAAGGCAACTCGAATGCCGCAGTTTTAGTACAATTTTAAAGATTTACCAGCGTGTACTACGACACCACTATAAGCTGGATGGCTTTGGTTGTCATATGGCAATGAGATAGATTAGAAGCACGCAGATAATATTTCTGTTCGGGTAGTTAGGGGCTCACTGTAGACGTGTGATTTGCGGTGCATCGACCGAGCTTGCGCGTGTAAACATCAGGAGGGACCCGTACCGCGCGAGATTCAAATCGCTGCATCGCATGTTCGGGGCCATTTTTATCGATCTTCCCATTGTCAGACTGCACGAGTGCTTGGCCCTTCACTTCCCAGCGTGCGTGTTATGTTCGCAGGCTACAATTACTTTTTAAAATTGATATAGTTTGAATTGCACAAGTCTAGGGAGAGATCTAAACCCAGTACTTACCAAGTCCGCGTGTACATCGCACGGTTTTTTATATGAGCCAATGACGAAATCACCCGGAAAATATGCGAACGTTGTTCGTGCGTAGCGAGCTGCGAGCCAACCAGAAATTCGATATATCGAACAGCGAGCGTAGACCCCAAGGGGATGTAGATAGACACCACATGCCCTCACGATTTTACCACAGCCGCTGTTTTACTGTGCACCGCGACGGTCTGAGATCAATTGTGAAATCCTTTCGCCGACGCCGAAATTGGCAGTACCTCACGGTCGTTTTTCTTACCTTAATTTAGGCGGGGACGTGGACCCGTTAGGTTACAGGGTTGGCGCTTGGACGAGTTGGTGGATCCTGACAACGAACAGAGAGCATTTCGTTTCTTCCGCGAAACAAAATGGCGCCGTGGTTCCCCCTTGTCTTGAGCTAGAAAATAAGAAAAAATGTGCTGTTTCCGGATTTTGGTATACACTATCGCTTTCACCCCGAATCGTGGTATACGTGGATTTTGGTATACACTATAGCTTTTCACCCCACTCGGTTTCTCTCGAAACGCTTCGCTTTTATTTTAATGTACTCCATTTTTTATTTCTTTTATTTCTTTTCTGACGGCCGCCAATCAGAGTGAGTTACACGAACGAGAACACGAAATGGAATGAGAACAGTACGCTAACCAGTTGGTTTTAAGCCACCTGTAGTAGAATAGAAACATTCAGTGCAGCGAACCAGCACTATAATAGTGAGTTAAACGATCAGCTAACGAGCTACACAAACTGCACTCACCTAGAGCAAAATGAACACTGCACAGGCAGCGACGAGGGGGTGATGAGCAAGTCGCAGTGTTCCCTGGTCTCTCCTCTGACACGCCTCATCCATTAGCGCTACATACTTGTGTTGTGAAACTTCCGAAGCGTACAAGTTCAGGCACATGATTAACCTCAAGGGTACATAAACACTGTCGTATTCTAGGAATCTTGATGTCACTTGTAGATATACAATACTGAGCAATGGCGAGCTATCAAAAAAACGATTTGAACGCTTACCTTTCTCCCCTCCCCCATTTTTGTTTTCGGAGTTTACTCACTCACTCACTCACTCACTCACTCACTCACTCACTCACTCACTCACTCACTCACTCACTCACTCACTCCCTCACTCACTCACTCACTCACTCACTCACTCACTCACTCAGCTATTATGTGCAAAAACACATCAGTCGTCGCTATCATCTCCTGCAGCCTGCAGGTGCACCGGCATAAACAAACCCATAGATGGCGTAGTCGACGTTCGGAAAAAAGTACGTTAAAAGTACGTAAAAAGCACGTTAGGCAATTCAAAGCTTGCCAAGAAAACATTGCCGCAGAGGGTATTTAAACAAATTACAGTCAATCAATCAATCAATAACTTCGGCTGGTGCCGGACGCTATTTTCTCCCGTGCAACTGTCTCTTTGTCTCCAGCCCGCAACTCGGGCAAAATTAATGTCCCAGAGACGGACGTGCCCTGTTTGACTACGCCGCACGGGGGGCGTGAGTAACGATTGTGCATGGCTGATGCCCCACTCCACGCGTCGTGCGTCAATAGTGCGCCGATAGAAGCCAAGCCCCCCAGGCACGCTCCGTACACACGCCACCCAGCGTCGACGGAACACGAATAGCGACGCCAAAGCCGTGCCTTCCTCGTCCACGCCTCCCTCGACTGGGTCATTCCGCAGCCGTTCCACGCTTAGGCGACTCGCTCTCTGCCAGCCTCAACGGAGAGCAACAAACAAAATATGAATATTGCCGCAACGACAGCCTGGAACCTCGGTGAACGGTAACGACTGGGCTTGCAGTGTGTGTGTGAGTACGAAACCTGTTTTTAGTCTTTTTGAATGCGCGCTACGTAGTATCAAGTTGTGCGTAAGCAAACACTTCTCAAGGTCATTTCGCGCGTCGTGAGCGTCTCCAAAATAGTCCCTTGACGAACGACAACATGGTCCACGGCGCTCATTCCGTTCAAATGCGAGATCGGACACATGAACGGATTATTTACTTTACGGGGAAGAGTTGCGCTTTTAAGGCTTTGCAATACTGAACCCAAGGACGCGGGTTCGATTCCAGCACAGGGCGGCCGCTTTTCCGATGTAGGCGAAAAGCAAAAACGCTCGTGTGTCGAGCTTTCGGGGCATGTTAAAGATCCCCAGGGGGTCCAAAGTAATCCGAAGCGCTATAATCCTGCGCGCCTCATAGACCATGTGTAGTTTCGCTGCGTAAACCAGCACAATTAAAAGAAATTAAGTTGGGCTTAGGGGTCCTATATCAAATCGTTGGCAGATACGATTATTACCAGTTAGATTGTAAAGAGACCATGAAGGAAATATGCAACCTTGCTTAATTTTGAATAACTGGCCTTTGGGTAACTCGCTTAGCCCCGCTACAGTGACAAGTGACGCTTTTTGAACAACAAGAGAACTCAAGAAGTATTAGAAAACTTTCAAATTTCCCGCCACTTGACGACAGCAGTGACGCTATGCAGGGAGCACTAAAAACGTATGTAGCAGTGTATTAATTTACGTTAGCATTGAAGTGATGGGATATAGAACTAGGGGAACCTGTACAATCGCACAGCCCTGCTTCTCGGCAGTGGCTTGATATGCGGCCACCAGTCGCACAAACAAGATTCTGTGACGTCATAAAAACTGTAGCCCTAGAGAGGTTGGTGAGACGCCACTGTTTTGTCTCTTGTCCTTTGAAGCTTGCAATAAAACCGATACCGTCGTAATGGAACGAGGCAGTCTCTTTTAATGAATCGAACTCGTATTCTGTCTTCGTGGCCTCTTTGAGCGCATAACGGTTTTGTATGTTAAATATATTCTTGCGTTACAGGCATTTTGAAATGACGTGTGAGGCGGTGGAATTCGAAGTGTTGTGTGTTTTTCAAACTGCGAGTGCTGCCGCCTATCTAGACGACAATTTTAACGGGGACGTTGAAGGCTTCAATGCTCAACCGGCGTGTTTGGGATTCGCTATACTGCTGCCAAGTTTCGTTCGCGTAACGTGGTCAAAAAAGTAACCACAAGGTTAAGTTATACCAAGAAATGGTTTTAATTATAAACTCATTATGATTGCAACATGGGCAAATTTATTCCCTAGTTACTAATTACTTACGATAATTAAGCTATAGCTATGGACCTTCTTTTGCTTGTCTGACCACATGAGGTCCTTCGTTGTTGTTTTCTTTTTAAATGCTTAAGCGTTCCCACGTAAACTCAACAAAGAAGCCCCTCTGTCCATTTGTAACGCTTGACGGGACACATCTTTTTCAGCGTAAGAAAATTCTAATAACTAAACACCGCAGAGCCTTGATATTTCATTGTATTTCGCTTAAAGGTGTCTTCTCCACGATGCCTTTGTGTGCAGCAGTGAAGTGAACTTTAGCTGGGCAGAAGAGATGTTAGGAGATGTACAGGGCTGAGAAATTGAACATCAGAAAAGAAAATTTCTACGATAATTCCCAGGGCAGTGCTTTGCTTTTTCAGTCTAGAGCAGGTTGTTTGCGTACTAAGAGCTTTCTGGGGAAGTATTCACAAAACGATGGGATACGCGTGGTCTGCGGAAAAGAAACAAACTATGCGGCACATAGTGTTAGAATGCAAGGGTATCCATCCTAATTTACGTGAGGGAAATATTCGGCTTCCAGAATCACTAGGATTTAAGGGTAGCACAAAGGAAATAAATTTCAAGACTGTCGAGGGGACGAAAAGAAGATTAGAATATTGGTGGACAAAACGCAAAGAGGGGAATATTGCCTGGGACAGTTACCACATGTAACAGAAAAAAAAAAAGTATTTTGTGTCTAATAAGCTTTTTGTGCCTGCCCTAAGCAGCGCTAGTATTAAACCAAGAGTATAAAACATAGGTATATTAGTCCTTTTTGGTAATATGACATGTCGTCACCACGCTACAAAGGGGAAACCTATAGAAATCATCATCATAAATCATCATCATCATCATCATCAAGAGAGCAGAGTGGGCCAGGGAACGAACGCGTGTTAAGGACGTATTAATAGGAATTAATCAGAAGAAATGAGCAGAAGATGTAATGCGAAGGCAAGATAACCATTGGTCATTAATGTTAACAGAGTGGATCCCCAGAGAAGGCAAGCGTGACAGGGGGCGGCAGAAAGTTAGATGGGCAGATGAGATCAAGAAGTTTGCGGGGATAGATTGGTCGCAGTTAGCACAGCACCGGCATAATTGCAGATATATGGGAGAGACCTTTGCTCTGCAGTGGGCGTAGACAGGCTGGCGAGAATTATGATGATTATGATGATGATGATGATGACGATGATTGTACAGTATTTCTTAGGGGTGGAGATTGTTCTATGGACGTATTTTCTAAAATGTCCCATCAGACTCGTCCTTATGTCGCGCCTGGAAAACGCTATTCCCAAAAACACATTTGCGCATAGTAGTGAGGGCGACTATGACGGGGTTTAAGGTACAAGAGGGCTGCTCACGTATTTATTGCACAATTCCCGCTTGTGAAGTTTCTCCAAATTGCGTCGTTTCATCGCTCTTTACTTTTCCATCTTTCCGTGTAAAATTTCTTCAGTAGCTTGCTGTTTGAAGGGCAGAGTCACCAACGGATAAATATTTCTTCAAATCGCGGCGTTAAGATGCCGTGCACGAACGTACGGATGTTTCTCTTTCAAAGGCAGATTAAGAGCCTCAAATGTCGCTTGATGACATCCGACCAGGACGACATTTAAAACCCAGTGCCTTTGAAATATGTCGCGTCACAGATGAATAGCGACATATCAGTCGAATGACGTGAAATTGGGAGACATTTGAAAAGCCTGTGTAGCGGGGGTAATTAGAGTAGTATGGCTTAATGTTCGATTTGCAACGGAGGGCAGCAAGTGAGTTGTACAGGTTTGCTGCTTACCTTACCAAATTAGCCTTTTCAATGTGTAAATCATGCACTGAGCTTTTTCTACGCCGATTAGAAGGAGACGAAGAAGAAGAAGAAGAAGAAAGAAAATTTATTTCATTCTTTGCATACAATACAATTTTACCATCTGGGCCCTTAGCCAATCTGGCTAGTACCCGGGTACCTTGCTTGCGCTTGCTTGCGCGATAAAAGTACGCTCGAATGTGTTGTTGACCTCACACCACCCTCCCCGCAGATTTTTCGAACAATATCGAACATTTGGTTAGCGCTTGTTCAAAGTACACTAGTGAGCGGAAGAACCTTGCGGCAGCATTACTACGTTTGGAAACACGCCCTGTGTCCGTAAAAGAGATTTTGGGCACGTGGGCTGGCATCAGGAACCGAAGACTTGCCGTTATTCCTTAGTGACTCCTGTCTGGATTCTCGGCTCTAGGTTGCGAAAAAATTTAACAGAAATCACGTGCTGAATAGAGGACTGCGATAATCTTATTCAGCTCCACGTTGCATGTGAGGCGTCTATTGGTGTTACTGCATGTAGATAGTTCGTTTGTCGATTTCAGTGTGATTTCTCATACCTTTCATTTTCGTTCCTTTCTCCTTTTTCCCCCGTACCGTTGCCCTAGTGGGAAGAAGCCGGCCCAAGATCAGTTACTCACACCGATCTCTTCTCCTTTTTAATATTCATTTACTCTCTCTCTCTCTCTCTATATATATATATATATATATATATATATATATATATATATATATATATATATATAATATCTGTCGGGCTTTTAAATAGTAGTATTTTCATATGTGACGAAAGTGCGACACAAGGAGTTACAAATGCGTTACAAGCGTACAAGGGGAGCCTCCTCGCTGAGTTCACGCGTAGAAATGCTCACGCTTTTAAAGGGACACTGAAGTGAATTTGTCAAGCTCCCGTTTTTGCTTGCACTGCATAGAATGGCTCAAATTAGCACACTTTTCATCGTTTATCCGGTTGACGAATCGGTAATTACTTTACAACGCGCGAAAGAAGAAAAACTACCATGCGCGGTTTGCGGCGGCCGCACCAACTAAAGGATGTGACTACACGAGGAGACGCACCGTGATTGGTTAGCATTCAAGCAAGTTTCGGTTTTGGTTCTGTAAAACAACATGCTTGACATCCGACGGCATCGTTGGATGGGCATTCTCGATATCTCAGTAATCGTCACACCGTGCTCCTGCCATGTTGTCGGCTGTAAAATGCATAAGGTAAGCCTCCCAGGACGGCTTGAAATCGTAGCAATCACTAGCCGAGGCCTACGCAGTGGATGAACGCCCTCCGCGTCCCCGCAGACGCTCAAATGCCATGCGCTTTTCCCCCATATTTGGAGCTTGCCTCACTCATGCCTGTATCGTAAAAAGCATGTTCGCACAAGGCCAAGGGTGTGCTGATTCAGGCCTGTGCCCACTTCCCGCAAGCAGTCGGTGCTTATGGCAACAGCACGCCAACGAGAACTCGCTAGCGCGCCAGTGCCAGCCTGCGCGCGTTCTGTGAACTACTTCGTGGAGCAGTGAACGTTACGCCCCAAAAGAAGGTTAACTCAGTATAGAAAACATCGACCGAAAACGACAAATTCAACTTATAAAAAAAAGAATGTACCCCCTAAAAAAGAATGTACCCCCGGGGATTCGAACTTGCCACGTGACTTGCAAAATATCACACTTAGCGCCCGAGACCATTTGGCCAGGGTCAGAAGCTGCCAGCGAGCGAAATATAAGGTATATAATGTACAACCAGTTTACACTTTTATTTAGTTTTAGCACTTTCAAGCAGCTTAGGCGACTATTTGTTTTATTGCGCTCGTGCAGTAAGCGTCCCCCAAGTTTCCACTATATGTCACGTCTAGCAATTGCATTTCTTAGACGGAAAAGCGTTCGCAGATGCGTAGTCGTGCTGCTGACCGCTGTGCTTGTTCGCCCAGCGCAAAAAAGTGCTTCCTGCACCCTAGTTTAACGCTGTACGGTAAAATGTATCAGTTGATTTTATTTTCTTAGTACCTATATTGACTTCGCTGACTCTTCTCCCGCCTTCAAGTGGCCTTATATTTTCCTACTGGCGTACCAGTCAGCGAAGCGTCGCATGTGTGCTTGTGCAGCGCTTGTGTGAAGCGACCTTGACTTGGAGCTAGATACAGTGTACAAACTAACAAAGTAAAGAAAGGCACATTCTTCCATTCGCAAACGTGTCCTGGCTTCGTTTCAACTGAGTGAACGAATTGCAACGACCCGTCGGCGGCCGGCGGACGAAACGCTGGGCCGACTGACTCTGTTGGAAGGCCGGCGAGCCGTGCAGTAGCTCAGCCAATTGCCAGATCATCTCCTCCTGACGCCACACGAAAACACCACAGAAAATGGGCGAGGGTTCAGAGAGGAGGACAGCATTTTCGAATTGATTTTTCTACTAAATAAATTCGCGTAAACGCGCTCAGAGTGGTCGAAACAGGGGCTAGGGACTCCGGACTACAATTTGCGCTCGTAATCCCGCAATGTTTACAAATCACTTCAGTGTCCCTTTGATAGTCCCGGTAGCAGTTCGCGTAAAATTTCCCACAGATACAGGCAGAACAGATCTGCTTGTAGACACCAACCCATACGCTGCAGGTTTCAATATCCCCCGAGACATTTACTTCGGTTTAATTTCTTTAAATTGCTTTATTAAACTGACGTGCTCACCTGAAAAGAGTTGTTTTAAACAATGAGCGCTAACGAAGTGTGTCTGTTTGCGCACCGTTGCGAGCATTTTATCTATCCTCCATGCAAGCCAGCTAAATATATTAAAAAACTTTAATACTTGTGTTGTTTCATTGTTTTTTATGAGCAAAGCTGCGAGGACGAATTGGCTTGTGTTTTTGTTTTTGAGTACTCACTAGCCGGTACAGCCAGCGAACGGGCTCGATCATCCCAAGCAAGCCCAAAGAAGAATGGTCGGCCGTTTTCAAACGGCAGGTTGCAGAATGGTTCTTCTCCGGCTGAACAGTCGGTCGCACAGCGCGATATAAAAGAGAAAAAAAAAACTATGCGTGCGAAGGGAAGGAAACAAATGTCGCATCCCAGGTGCGGCCGTGTTCAAAAAGAGTGGAGAAACAAAATAAAGTAACGAAAACCCAACGTCTGTCTCTCCGGCATGCACTCCGCACGAACTGATCACCGCAGATGTCGTTCTCCATTTCCCCGCTTATTCTCGACGCGTCACTTAGTACATTCGCGTTTGTCGCAGTGGAAAATTTTATTGCGTCGCATCAGAACGAATGATTTGATAGAAATGGTCTTTTGCGTTTTGAAGCCATCGAATGGTGTTCGTCTGACGCCGTGAATCGGTAAGTTTGTGCGTGTGTATTTTTTTCCATGGATTTATCTGGTAAATAATGTTTAGCTGGCAAACAATGCCTTTAGCTGGTAAATGATAACTTTAGCTGGTGAGTAACATTCTTAGACGGTATAATACGTCAAACAATGTGCCTAAAAGGTAGACGCTCAGTCCAAAATGGAAAATTGAATTTTTTGTTTCTTTATTGCTTGGCGAAATTACGCGTGGGCTAGAGGCGCTCCGTAAGCTCGTGTTTGCTTAGGTCACCTGTGATCTCCAAAGTGAGTCAGACCTTTGTAACACGCCCTGACATCTTGTTTTCGTCGCTATCAGAAGAACAGCCGGCATGGCAGGGAACTGAACTGTTATTTCGCGTTTAGTAGAACGTAGCGCCTTGGCCACTGCGCCACCACAAAGGGCTGCTCATTGCTGGCGCTTTATGCTCGCTTCACCGAGAGCGAGTAATAAGCACCAATCTTATTACAATCTTTTAAAGCGGCACACATCGAAACCAAGTCTTGGAACAGGTTTTCAGTGTTAACTAGGGACCGAAAGTGCCACTAATCGATGGATTCAATTGAAGGCCAGCCACTTGTCGATTGTACATATGGTGCTGTGGTGTAACTCGGGGTCCTACTCGTGAATACGAGGCGCCACTATTTTCAACGCCGTGGACAGCCCTGGGGTAACGTATGGCGAAGTTGGAAGCAGGGATCCAACGTACCCGGCGACATCGAACAATTCTAATCCAGCGAACACACCAGAAAACACTTGCTCCCCGACCTGTCCTTCTGGTGAATCCTCGGCCGTTTTCCTGCAGCTTTTTTTTAACTCAGGGCCACCAAACTTCTTGCCTCTGTGGCAGAAAAACCCCAGGATGTGACAACGGTCACGGACCTACGTCCGTGACGCCTTCAATAGCCCCTCAAGGTGTGAATGCTTCTTCAAGCCTGCTACGCCACGAGTGTGTACAGGTGCCGTCAGAAGTAATTGGAGCACTGGGAGCTGTGGCCGAAATGCATAGAAACACCGTGTAGCTGCACCGGCGGTAAACGACAGGAGCAGAACACGCATGCGCGCCTGCCGACAGTGGCAACCCCTCTATACTTCTCAACCCACTTCTTTTAAGGTGGCTTCGAGCATTATTCGCTGCATGCTGGTCTCGGAGATGGCGCTGATAGAAGACCCACCTAAAATGTTCGGGAAAAAATTGTCACTATCCCTGCGATTTCGACGCTTCTCCACCAGCTCACGTGCGCTGAAAGTGTGTGAGCGACGCTGCCAGATACCGCCTCTGCTATCAGCGCCATCGCTGAGTCCAGCATGCAGCGAATAATGCTCGAAGGCACGTTAAAAGATGTGGGTTGAGAAGTATAGAGGGGCTATCACGGTCGACAGGCGCGCATGCGTGTTCTGCTCCTTTCGTTTACGGCCCGTCCAGCTACACGACGCTCCTATGCGGTTCGGCCACAGCTGCTGTGCTCCAATTACTTCTGACGGCACCTGTACTCCAATGGAACTGCGGAGTTCTGGCGACCAAGGCGGGAGCGCTCCAAGATCGCCTAAGCATAGGCGCACTTGAAGCTTGGATTCTACTTTTAGAAGAGACCAATTCAATGCATTCATTACAGGATTCCCTGTTCATTCTTCCCGGACCATTCCTGACTGACATTGCCGCAATATATCTTGTCCACCTGGTGCACTTGCTGCACACATCGCCACGCTTACACTCGGACGCATGTGCCATTGGTTCTCCGGCGCAGCGTATGGCAGGAAGTGGCTGCAGTGTTTGTTTGCCTATCTCCCATAGACTGTGACCCAGTGTCCTGTTAAGTGCCTCCGTTTAGTGTCAGGGTCCTTCGATTGTGAATGGTCTCACCTGCGCTGAACGTACCCGGGATGCCCAGTGATAATTGTTGGGTACTTTAAGGTGCCCCGTGAAGCATGGAGTCTAGTGGGCGTGGCAATGCAGTGACAGACACATTCCCAAATCAGCAGTTGGTGCTACCCAATGCCCCGAACACATCGACCCGCCGTTGGGATCACCCTCGTGCACCTTCTTATCCCTCTTATCCCCGGAACTTTCATAGTGGACGGGCGTGAGCCCTGTCTCGTGGGACCGTAAACCAGGTTGTTGGGGCAGTGACCATTACCCTGTGCGTCTTAATGTGGCTGCGGTCTTTCAGCGATTCCTACGGTGTCGCTGTCATGTGACTAACTCGGGCTTGTTTGTACTGTGCTACTACACGAGACTCTTGTTGAGACAAACTCGGTTAATGCTAATGGGCAACACTTTCGCTCCCTTGTAAAGTGCACAATGCAAAAAAAAAAACATCCGCTTAATATAAATTTTTGATAATACGAACAAGTTATCATGGTACCTTAGAGTTCGTTTGAACGGGAGTTTACTCTACTTGCCTTGCCAGAACCATATCTGACGCGGTACCAGTTTTATGCGCGCCGCCATTAGGATGCTACAAAGTTAACTTGGGTGGAGAAGTTTATGCGAGCTCCCTATCTGCATATTCTTCGACTACGGGCAGCTCGACGTCATGCTGAATGGGGCGGCAAGCGGGATTTATGATCAGAGGAACTCCTATCCTCTTTAAATCGTGTAACAGCCGCGTCCCAGCGGCATGAGAAACTCCTCTCTAAACTGATGTGGCTGGACTGGTGTGCGTCCACTGGACCTTCTTCCACAATATCTTCCATCTGGCCATATACAGCAGCATGAAAGCTGGTCCACGACTATCGGACCATTCCCCCAGTGCGTGCCTTGTCTAAGGCAAACCCTGGAACAGTTTGCACCGGAGCTCTCCAGGACCCCTTCCTCCGGTGTTCGACGAGGCTCCACCACCATTCCCCAGCCAAACCGATCTACCAATAGAACCAAGCTCGTCCCCTGTGCAGGCGTACATCGATGGCATACAAAGCCGTTTGCAATGGCGGAATTCGTGGCCGCCATCGACTAGGCAAAGTTGCGCATAGCTCCTGGACCGATTAGTATCACCATTGGAGTGTTCAAGAACGCTGACTGCCAGCTCTTGGGGCTCTTTGTCTCCCTCAACGCGCACTTTTGTGCCTCGGAGATCTCCCAGCTTCTTGAAACATTCAAAGCTAATACCACTACCAAGACCAGGCAAGCCACTACCCTTAGCGTGTGTCCTCCTACCTTCGTGGTGGCTTAACCCGCCGCGAGGAGGTCGCCCCTCGGAGAGTCCGTGGGGGAGCAGCCTCGACCCCGGCGATTGGGGTCTCTTGGATGACACAAATTCCCCCGAAAACACGCCTTTTTGTAAAGCACCTGGAGCTGTACAAAATCTCCTCCACCTCCTGGGAACATGTCCTGCCTTCAGTTAGCCAGAGTCCGCCACATGAACGGTTTCGGGTGTCATGCTAGGCGGTCACCTGACTTCTGCAGCTGGGAGCACGGGCCCCAGTATCGGTCTCTTATGAAGTTTGTTGTGAGGAAGGAACCGATGAATTTAGTTTACATTATGCCGTAGGGCATGCTTGGAGAATAAAAAGCATAGCTTCCTCTTTTAGCCAAGATGAAAAATAATGAACAACAGAGCTGCATCTGAAATGGAAACTGCACACACAAAAAGGGCCGGGGAAAATAGTCGTTATACAGTTCAATTCCGTTTTATAAAACCCGTTTTTTTTTCGGGTTTTCAGATTTAACGAATAAATTTGGGTTCCCTGACGTCGCCCGTAGGCTTAATGCTTCCTCAATTTGCAAAGTCCCTGAAGTAACAAAACCCTCACGGGTCCAGGTGAGTTCATGAAGTGTAAGATCAACTGTACCTTGCACGAAAAGTTGGTGTACTCGAGCGCTACAATGTAGGAACATTGGCTCCCCAAGCCTAGGCTGCCTGCCCCTCTCAGTCTTAAGATCAAAGTTAGGGCAATATTCGTTGCCACTAAAAGAAACTCATTTTTAGCAGCGTCTGGCTAGCTGGCGGGAGGCACGAGGTCTGGGACGTTAATATTGTCTCAACCCTTCTTAACTGCCAAAACCTGCTCTCGCGAACAATGTTTCGTATCAATATTGTCTTTTTTGCCTACTTGTTCACTACAGTTCCATCATGTATTGTTTTTCTCGACGTTCTCGGAGAAAACCAAGGCTAAAGGTATCCCCCCCACCTCTAGAAGTCCAGTCTTCATTCTCCTTTTCATGCAATTGGTAAGACATTCAAACACAATGGCAGAGGTAGGGTGCATTTTCCATCCGCCACGGGCCCACACTAAAACCCCCGTTTCTCACGGTACGTTACTGTCCCTCCTGTAAAACGGAATTGGGAATATGTTCCGCAACCGAGTCTGGGTTTGACGTCAGTCTGTAAGTTACTAAACATGGCATCCCGATGCACCCATCACAGCCGTGTGCGTTAAGGTTGTACTGTAAATGCGGGCACGGTTTTGAAAACGCGAAGAATGCCCTTCTTCCGGGTGTTTAACAGGTCCAATTCTTGCACGCTTTCATGAGTGGTCTTCAACGTTTCAACAAGCCTTCAACGCTTGCACACATGGTCTTAAGGGTCGAACACATGAGTGGAAAGGAACGCGTCCCCGCACGCGTGGCCGCCCCGAGAACCGGTTTTGCTGCCGGTTTTGCGGTTCTCAAACCGGTTCTCAAAACCGGTTTTGCGAGAACCGGTTTTGAGAAGCGGTTTTGCTACTCACACGCACATCCAATCTGCTAGATATTTTGACGCACCACGTCGGAAATCGGATTGCTCAGACGGACATGTGTCCGCCGCTTTACGGGGACACCGTCGTTGCCGTCTCAAACGCAGGTGGCATCGTCAGTAGGAAACTAGGCCACACACCTCGCGGTTAACGGCCGTGGTTTTTGGCGAATATGCGAATCGTATGTCGGGCTTCATTTCCCGCCTCTCGAACACGTAGGTGATTACGAGTTGGATTCTCGATAGGCCTTCGCGTTTCTGATAGGATTCTTTGTGTCAGATTTGCCGATTCTGAGCTTGGCGGAGATCAAAAGGTTCCACGGTAATCACAAGACAAACTCTGGAATAAATGAGAGCAAAAGAGGGATGTCCAGGCGTGGTATAATGACGCCGCAATTGCGGAGAGTATAGTGAAAATTCCTTCTTCCTTCTATCTATCTATCTATCTATCTATCTATCTATCTATCTATCTATCTATCTATCTATCTATCTATCTATCTATCTATCTATCTATCTATCTATCTATCTATCTATCTATCTATCTATCTATCTATCTATGTCTGTCTGTCTGTCTGTCAAGTATGAAGGGGAGTGAAAAAACAGGTTTCTTTTATGTTTTTCTTTTAAAAAGTATGAAAAATTGAAAAAGACGATTCCGCACAGGTATATAAAAAGTTTGACATACTTCTTAAGGTGTAATCTTTAGATGTCCCATCAAGCGGTGAAAGGGACCGTAGTTGCTGTTGACTACACGAATGAAACCATATTACGGCTCCTGTAAAAAGAAAATGAGCGAATAAAATATACATATAAACTTATTCGAGTTCGAGTAGGATTTGAACCCGGGTCGCCAAGAGCTGCAGCCAAGTGTTCTAACTACAGCCCTAACCCTGTACCGTGCCAGGATGGAACAAGAATGATCCGTATGCGTGCCTGATGACAGCAGTGAACAAGTCCCCGATAATCGCTGGCTTTCGCCTTTAAATCACTAAAGAGACTTCAGCTCCGATAAACTTTTCTGTTAACTCTGAAAAGAATGTAATTGTTACATGCTGCATCTCAAAAGTCCGAGCAGAGCTTCTACTCTCAAAATGTGCGCATTATA